>CM075173.1:117650130-118250130 GCA_037576465.1 Parascaris univalens
GTGGAGCACAAAAACGAAATAACGAACCAATCCCTCCACCAGCATGTGGCGGACAACCAAATCGGAACGCATCCACATAGGAGCGTATTTTCTCCAGATCAACGCCATGGAACTTAGCACGTTCCGTTAAGAGTATCGGATCGTGGATTCGTTGCGCACCCGATATGATCTCCTCACCTAAACAACCAAAATGTGCCCGAATTTCAGTCTCGATTCTAAATGATGTCTCGCTGAGTTATAAAAGTTTTCCGGAAATGCCGAAAACGATTTCACACATTTTGTCGAATGACTATATGCTGAAGCTACTTCCTATCACACAACAAACCTTCGAGAGAGTACAGAGTCAGCGATACGACTTTCAAGTCCATGTCCACGGAAAAACTTTCCAGAAGAGACAAATGAGCCCTTTAGGTTGAACTATATAAGAGCATTCGATCAATACCGTGCTTCCTAAGTTCGCCCTCGTAAACGTGGAGGAGTCAAACATCACCTAACGAGTGTTCCGCATCAAAGGCATCCCAATGCGCTGTGCTCCAACCGCTCCAACTGTGGTGAAGTTGTGCAGTTGCAGCGATTGGGAAGTTGCAAAACGGTCTCCACTCTACAATATAAGATATCGAAGTTCATAAAAAAGAGAAAAAAAAAATGGTGGTCCTTCTGTAGCACGAAAGGCTCCATCAGCTCATAGGAGGATTACAAAACCATAATATGAGGAATATTAAGAAGCGTTAACCTCTCATGAACATATCGTAGCTATTCGAATACTTCGAATTGTGCGGGTCAGGCATCGTGTAGAATGGTCTCACAGCGAGGGGATATTTGTCGAGAATATAGAAGTCAGTCTTGTACTTCTCTTTCACCAGCTTGCCTAGGAACTTCTCCACCGGCGTACTAAGATCGTCCTCATCGCCGATTTCCACTTCATTCTCGCGCAAAAGCTTCACTGCATCTGGATATCTATATCAACAGAACATTACACCGTCAGCAGCCCATTCGTTTCTCGTTTCCACTACACCTATAGAGCCAAAAGAATCGAAATCGCTCACTATCAGCGACCAAGCATGTAACAGAAGGAACTGTCTAAGGAAGCACAATATCTGTACGCGTTTTCTTGACGATCTGAGCCTCACCTCATCAACTGATACAATCGTTTCATCGAGAATTATGACGACTACTGACTACAGAAAGTGCTCAGCTCACCTCGCTGAGTTCATCAATGACAATTTCTAAGAGAAGAAGAATGAACGGGATCTAGAGCACGCGTAAACAAACTTACTTCAAAATAAGCGCAGGCTCGACGAACTGAAACGGCTCACAAGGATACTGCTTGCATATCGTTTCAATTTCGTGTTGAAAATTAGCTTGTAGCCCTTTGAAGATCTCGATTAACATGGCCCCTATCGTTTCAACAACCTAAAAAGCTTCCGCATATCACAATCGCACTGCACATTTCCAAATACTTCTTAATTTCCATTATTGGAATGAACTTCCATTTAAAAAATCAATAAAGGTTGACAATTAAGGCTCGGATGGAAACAATCACATGAAAATAATATTTGCGATGAAAAACATTCGCGATGATTATCATTCCACAAAAAAGAAACGCATGACCGATAAAAAGCCAAGAAACGCAGTAAAAATCAATCTTAACAGATATGCACGGATCGCTCAATTCCAAATCTGTTACTGACATGTTAACATTTTCTTGTCTTTGTGAATATCATTTTCCATCCCTTATAGAGATGTTTTAATGGTATTCACTGGCTCTTATTAACCTTCAAGCTGAACTTCTAAAGTTGCAAGTTTCGCTTTCTTCTGCGAAGCTATGGAAAGTACACAGTAGCGGCAATTCTGAATTATTTAGTGATAAAAATACGCAATAGCAGCTGCAATAAAATTAGCATGACGTGAAAAAAATGAAGGATGACCTCGTGGTAATGGAATTTGAATGCCATTTCCAAATCGAGGCCAACAAACTCAGTGAGATGCCGATGCGTATTGCTGTCTTCAGCACGAAACACTGCTCCCACTGTATATACCTGCAAATGTTTTACTCCTGCAGTTATATCGAGCTTATTACAACAATAGTACTCAAAAGAAATAGTATATTAAGACTTAACCAACAGTCAAAACTCAATTCATTGTAGACTCACTATGGACGTAACGCGTGTGGAGACGCATGCCGTCGGGATTAGACTGCATCCTCGACTATTTTTATCTTAGCGAGGTAGGAGGAGCGGATGAGGATGATGCAGGATCAGCGCTGCTTTCACCATCTTCCACGACGGAACGAACGGGCGGCGAGATCAGCTCATGTATTCTCAAATGGCACTATCGACGTCAGATAACATGAATGTTCCGTGCAATCCTAACTCTAAATGAGCAATCCTTCTGCTAACTACTTCAATGATTTTCGAAAGGGCACTAACTTAGCCTTTAATTTGTCAATTATTGCAAAAGAAGAACAATTTAAGATTACAGGGCGCCGAAAAAGGCAACCGACAGACACATCATTTTCTTCTGAACTCATTTCGAGAGGCTGTCCACACCCAAGTAAAGTAATCACAGTGAAAAAAATGTGCTGAGGAACCTTATCAAAATCGGCCGCGATCGCCATCTGCTTGTAAAGCTGCGGCGATTGGGCCAAATACGCCGATCCTTTGAAGTACGACACCTAAAATTCAATAAAGCTTAGAAAAAAGCTCCAGTCACAACAAATATCAAGTGAACAAGCACACATGGAACCAAAAGCTAGTCTACGGCTGAGGAAAAAAACAACAGGAAAAAATCGAATTAAACCTCGAAAACATTTGCTCCGCCTTCGCTGGCCGCCGATATGATCTTCGGTGTATGAATTTCGGTAAAGCCACGTTTCTTTAACGTATTTCTGAACAGTTCGCAAACACCATCTTGGATGCGGAAAATGGCCTGGCTGGTTGGCGTACGAAGATCCAACACTCTGCAACAACTCAACCATATGATAAAGGAGAATCTGAGCTCGACCGGAACAGAAATCAGTGTCAGCCTGCATTTGCACATACCTTGAAAATAAGGTCATACGACGAAAAGCATACCTATTGTCCAGTCTTGTGTCAAGGTTGACAGTTGACAAGCCGGATGTTTCATCTTGAGCACGCGATGCGTCGTCGATTTGCAGCGGAAGCCTTGGCTCTGCGGCACTAACGACGTGCAATTGAGTCACGTGCAATTCGACGTCCTTTTGCGTGCAACTCACAATCTCCTCTTCCACCTTCCGGACCACTCCACTTACATCTATTATCGACTCCTTCAATGCAGATCTTTCAATTTAACCGATAATCGCTAAGATACTTCCTTATAAAAGGTGGGAGCTCAAATTGAAGAACAAGTGTAAGACTTATGCAAGTTCGCGACGACATCAATTCCCCTTCGAATATGAGCCATGAACAATCGAAGCAATTTTACCACTAATATAAGTTAATGGTAATGATTCAAACCGACATCCTCACTTATGGAAACACGATACAGGTAACCTAAAAATATGGAAGTTAAGATATGAACGAGTGATGTATAATTACTATTCCTATCGTTCTATTAGGTCTACCGATATCGAATCTGTTATGAGCTGTCTGATCCCAGGATTGATCCACAACCCGTATATCGACTAAAAGAAAAGAAAAGCTCAACGTTCAGATTTTAAGGTTCACGATATATATGATGAATTTATAAATTCATACGACGCAAAATATGAAAACACTCACCTTTGATATATTGGAAACATACTTCAGCATTTGTCTGC
Organism: Parascaris univalens; assembly: GCA_037576465.1. Lineage (NCBI taxonomy): Eukaryota > Metazoa > Nematoda > Chromadorea > Rhabditida > Ascarididae > Parascaris > Parascaris univalens. The sequence goes on from CM075173.1 coordinate 117,653,909, forward strand.
TAATTTTCTCGCCAACAAAAAGCATTGCTTGAACGGTGTGAACGCGCTGACGCACTACAATGAAGCAAGTTTTGCCTTTGCTTCGCGACGTATGCAGACGACCACGAACCCAAATCTGCAAGTAAATAATTCCGCTTTGTAGTTCAACACACGTGGCACAATAAATTACAAAGGAGTAAATATAAAAACCTTTTTTGCAAAGAAATGAACAATCTCCAATAGGTACGTTCAGCTGCTATTATTTCGCATCCATCTACGGGAAGAAAAAAAAACGTAAAGAGATACAATTTGAGACAAGAAGAAATCAACTCGGTTATCGACCTCAGTCTTCTCTTCTGCAAAATAAGAAGCCCCTTCCTTTCTTCAAATATCTTTTCGTTAATTAATCAACTAAAAAACATTAGCCGTTGCTCTATCTCCCTCTATAATTTCCCTCGCCAAATTCTACATTACTGAACTGCTTAACTGTTTGATACATCTTTAGTGAACGAATAAAGGCTATTGTATTTGCATCCTCATTTTGCCTTCTTCAGTGAACTTTTGAGATTCCATCTATAAAATAAATGGTCGACGTGCTGTGAGAAAATATGTCTGTCAGAGATTTACATAACTGAACAGAACGCTTTCAATTCAGTTATTTCACAAATATAATGTTCTTTTAACAACAGTTCAAACTCAGTTACTGTGGGAACTCTCGGAGCTAGGCGAACATATTCGCGGCTATCTTTAAATTGTCAAGCCTTGAGCCACTTATTCGTCAGTAGTACATCTGCAATCGACATTCGTTTACCTTAATGGATATAAAGCGACAAAGCGACAATCATCGTTGAAAAGCGAAACAGCTGAAAAGTTTCAATCCAACAGCAATCAAAAGCATCCTCTTTTGAAAGTCCTTATGAAAGCTGAACTTGGAAGAACAAACTTCTTTGCCATCTATGGCCGCGGTAACGTTCTCAACATCAACAAATTCGAGATGCTTTTTCTCAGCAGACTGAACGAGCGGGTAGGTACCATAGAGACCCTCAGAGACGTCCTCTTCCACGTCTCCGGCCTCATTTTCCTTTGCATGTGCTGCCAAATTCTGAAATATTATGAGTACAAAACACCGACCGCATTGCTGTGCTCATAAAGGAATGCGCAATGCTTTGCCGGAAATGTGGTGAATAATCATAAGGAATTAAAATTGTTAGAAGAGATTATCTAAAGAGTAACTAATATAATGTAAGGGAGATGACGTAGTCCTAAGACCTTACGTCTTCACCTAAGTAAAGCATCTCAGATTAGATTTGTCGAATTGAAAGAGGAATGGACGAGGAATACGTCCCCCCAATCAGATATTTTTTTAGCTTCACTGCTGGCTACAATATCCTCATCGAATTCAGCAAAAACCCCTTCAATGTTATTACTCCCCCAGCGGTCGCCACACCTTTTACCAATGATGTCGCAGCAGGCACGTTAAAAACACCACAATTCCGAGGCAACAAAAGTGCTCCGGGTAAGAAGCACTCTGAGGTCGGTAAGAAAAGAAAGGTGCAAATTTTGCCCTGAAAAAGGCTTTTATCCTTATCTCCAAAATGAAGTGCCCTTCGTTGTTTCTTCATCGACTGCTTCAGTTTTTGCTCACTGTCTAATCTCTCCAGCAAGCTAATGATCAGCCGATAATGATGGTGAAAATATTCGTCGAAAATCTCGGCGAAGTGCTGGCTTGTAAGCTTTTAGTGCAACAAGCAGTAGCAAGAGAGTGCAGAGACAGCATTTCTGGACCCGACACATCCTACCTAACTTCTGTTAATATCGATCACCTTTTGCAAGAAATTAAAGTGCAAAATCAAGGAATTTCTTAACCTCTTGTTTCTTTTCGGCTTTCTTTTGTTGCCTTGCAAGTTTGTTCATCTCCTTCTTCGACAACTTCTTTCCCTCTCCTTCAGCACCCTCCACTCCATCAGTCACGTTAGCTTCTTCCGGCATTGCTCAAGAACGCAGTATACCGCCTATGTGCACTACCCTGAAGCGACGATCACAAGTTGGCAAACTACAGGACTTTCGTTTAGTTTGGCGATTTAATCAATAAATCATAAAAGAATAAAGATCATATGTAGAATTGCTATTGAACGTATAACGTTTAGTTCTACAATGAACGAACTGTGTAGGAATCGCCACATATGAAAAAATGAAATAAGGCGACTTAATGAATGCACCGGTCATCGAAGTACCCCACTGCAACGAGATGACGCCAACCACACGCCCACGACAGCTGAGAAACGCCTCAAGCACCACCTTCTCAACAGACCTACAGTGCTCAAGCAGCAGCCATTTACGTCAGATTCCATTGCTAAAGCAAACTTGCATCAGAAATTCCCTCGTTTACGGTAAGCACTCCTCTACAGTATTAGCACTTACCTGTCAGGTCCGAAACCATCTTTTACAGCGCGATATTCCAACGCTGCAATGTCGAAGTGAATTTCTTATAACACAATATATTGGACTGGTAGATCGGAGGTGTTGGAATAAGATAATGCGAAAGAGGATAGCTTGGCAGTGGTGATATAGAAAGAATGTCGTTCAACTGACCGATGCCTTAAGAAACCTCACCTGTCCGTATCAAATGCCATATCCAGGTTTTTGATGCCATTCCAACTTGCTGGTTTGCACTCACCTCGTGGAGTTAGGACGTTATGCTCTTCCGTCTCGAGCTATGACTGGCCTATCAAATAAAACCTGAGGCACGCTGCAACCTGCATTTCATACTTTCATAAACCCACACCAACTTCCAGCTGTTCTCTCTTGCAGCAGTTATTTATTTATTGGCTAGAAGATAATGTCGAGACAGTTATCACCCAGTCTTTCAGCAGAACATCACTCGTTGGGTAACAACGTATGCACGATGGAGAAACAGAAGATAAAAGAACATCGAAAGGAATTGCTCGAAACCTCCCTGCAAATTAATCTCTCGCACAGTCGGACAAATAATTTCGGCCGATTCAAGTGCCCACCACGAAAATCCCGCAATCCTAAATCCACTCATTGTTACTTCCGTGAATCTGAAAGCGAGAATCTCGGAGAGAGGCACAGGCACTTCATGAACATGACAATTTCTCAAGAAATACATAATTAAATATGTTAAAGTGCGGGGAAAATTCGCATAACGTGCCTCCGGCAACAAAACTGATAATGAGAGCTATCTATTCACTTGCGAGACGCAAACATCCACCGAGGAATTGGGCTGCCATTCATATTCATCCTCTCACATAATGTCGATTCCATTACAAATTCATACTGGATGATGATTTGTACCATTTTATCCTTTATACAGATTGACTGCTTCCTGAAGCTCCTTTCTGTGGTTCCACATGTGAAATGTTAAGAAATGCCTTAAAAATCGGTTGGCGTCTTTTCATATTCAGCGATATTTGAACGTTGTCTTGTTGCGTCGACAGTGCTTAGGTAGCCGACCAAACAGATTTCATATGTTCGAAACCATACAATTTTTATGCTTTATCCATCAGTCTGCACATGTTTTGCTGTCATTTATTTACATGCTAAGCTAACATCTGTTCGGTCAGGTCACTCACTTAATAATCATTCCGATCGAATTCCCTCTAAACATGAACGCCCGTGCGGTCCACTTAATGAACCCACCAAATAAAGCGCACTGTCTTGACTGCTATCTTAGGTAATCATTTGTTTAATAGCAGAAACCACATTCATTGTCATCGAAAGTAGTAGTTAGATGTTGTCATTTAGATAGGCCCCTACAGGATTTCATGTGTTAGCATTCTTGTGAAGCGAATGACTCATGGACACAAATGCGTGTTTTTAGTCACAGTCACATTACTTCATGAATGATACAGCTGTACATTTTGCGATTGGATCAGAAGACTTTTGCTTCGATTTGTCATTGATTGCTTGTCCGCCCAAATGAAAGTTCAACTCGTGACAGCACTCGATTGATTTTCAGCACGGGGCACATGTCGTTGCTTACTAGGCAGTACAAATTTTTACGTTGAAATTATTGATCACCCTGTCGTGATTGCAGTTAATGAGACGAGTATTTTAATTGTCAAAGATGGTCGCTTTATTTCAGTCCAGATGGCACGGTTTCGTCATATAACAGCATTTTAACTGTCAGTTCAACTTCCGAATATTTTGCCTCTCAATCTCACGTATGAACACTTCACTTCAAAATTAACATCGATGTCTTTTATATGTCGCCGAAATTCCGCTGTGAGTGCTCCGAATTTCTCGTCGATTTTTCTTTCATTTCTCACATTCAGAGGTATAGTCTAAGCTTTGCTTCTGTGGCAGAAATGTATTACAAGTTTATTTCTTTATGTAGAAATTTTGTGATATTTTCCTACGTACATCAAAAACTTTTACTGTCTTTGAAGATTACTGCGAAATGACAGCACAAAGAAAACGAAACAGTTTCGGTATGAAGCTCAGTTCAGTGTTTTTCATGAATTACGTCGCCGATCCATTATTACACTATTGGGTTAATTGCGTTACGATGGCTGCAGTAAGTTGTGTTTCGTTTCCAGAGAATATAGTTGCATGTTAACAACGAAATTCATGAACGTGACACGATTAAGGGGAAATTGAAGACGCTCATTCAAGGAATTGATGGGAAAACTTCCTCCTCCCCATCCCTTTCGCCCACATCAAGGTAGCTGCCAATGAAGCGCTCAGCAGCTTTCGCAGTATCGACGGATCAGCAGCAACAAAAGTCAGCAGTAATCTTGGAGACAACTATTGGACGTTCGACCCCAGTAAGTCACGCATGCGGTTTACTAACATGATTTATCTAAATCGAAGTTATGACTACAAAATATCACTAATAACAAGACAGCCCTTAGATCAAGCTGGGTACATTAGAAAAAGACAATAATGTATCCCATCAGATAAAAGATCGTTCTGAGGCGACGATTTTATCTACAGCCATTTCCTTTCATTTCTGAAAAAATTATCGTTAGTGGCGTCTCGACTGTCGCTTATAAGTGATACCTACATTAGCGCACATATAAGTCACCGTGGACCATGCGGTATTTTGGTAGATGTTAATTTTTTCCAAAATTGTCCATCTTCTGGAAGAGAAACTGCTTTTTCTGAAGGGCACTCGTTTCCTTTCTTGGTAATTATTTTCACTGCTTCCAATTTTAATGAATTTCTCGTCAATTCCTTGTTCATATGCATCCACCCTTTTCTAGGTACATTGCATCAGTTTTAGCCTAACTAATAGGTTAATTTTAGTATTTAGTGCACACTGCTGTATCAAATATGTGTTATGTAAGTTGAGATGGTTTGATAAAAATGTTGTAAAGGTTTACTCATTTTCCTTTTCGTTGTGAAACTTTATTTCGAAGTTTGATTTAACTTATTTGAGCTGGAATTTCAGCTAGATCTTATATTGGAGTCCAGTTTGCTGAAACCTAAATTCAGCCCATCTCAGCCGTGGACTTACCCCAACACCTAATCCTACTCGTTTGTGTTTAATGTAGAAGGAAGACAACTTTGAGCACCACCATTAAAGTTTAGTTTAACTTGGAAGTCGTTCAATAACGCTTATGAATCATTCTAAAATATTGAGGGTATCATTGAAAACAGTGAGTTTTTCAAGCAAATAATTTCGATTACCGAAATGCACAGAATAGAAGTCGACGATGTGAGGTTGTAGAATGACAATGCCTTAAAAAATTTTGCGATTATGCACAAGTTGAAACATGACGGACTTAGTGATTGATTGACTATGTTCGAGGTATGAAACAGTGCTGTAAAAATATAGCGGTGGTGTGTTTGTTGCAGCCTCTTAACTGCAGATTTCAGCTACGTTCTCATTGCACTGTGAATTTAAGTGTAAATAGACAGCAGCAATGAACAATACTGAGGATACACCATGGTTTTTATCTCCATCCAGTTGCTATTTAATGAGTTCTTCTAGAGAAAATCATCGTGTTTGTCTTCGTCCCCTCCCCTTTTCTCCAAAAAAAAACTTCAACCCCCATAAGAAGTAAATTTTAGACTGCCGACTTGACACTTTAGGTTCGCAAATTTACCCATTTGTTTCACGTCTATCTTAGTATTTTGCAGTAAAGTATTTCAAAATATGACGAGAAACTTTAGCATGGAATTAATTTTTATAACATTAAAATATTACGTTTGTTCAGTTCCGAAAATTTTCGTCCTACAAACGCTGAACCAACGCTGAGAGAATCGACAACCGGGCGAATGAGTCCCAATCATCCCTAAACATTGCATTCTCCACTTACGTCTTGTCCTCATCGTCCAGCCTGTTCAAGAATGAGTCAAGAGTAGAATTAAGAAAATAATCCAGTGATCTTTTGTTTGCATTAGCATTACTGGATAACCAATTTAGAGAGCAGATTCTTAACTAGCTCCGAAGCTAGAAGAAGCGGATGGTGGAATTGACATCAAAGCAGCCAGAAGAAAACGTCGCAAAATCGAATAGGGCAAATCACCTCTGCGAAGAGTGGCAGAGGAGGTGAAAAGCGCAATCGTGCTACAGAAAAAAAAAACATCTGCCATTCAGAGATGATCTTCCATTTCCTCCGATATTCTCTCATTTACTTTATTTCGTATAATTATGACATTTCTCTACTTGTGTTGACATTTACGCTCATTAGCTGCATGAAGATTCCTCACTGGTTATTAGCAAATATTCTAAGTAGTTCCGTAATACTTAGTGTCGTTCTAACCGTATATGAGAGGGAGGAGGGAGAAGATTCTGTTGTTCACAAATTTCTAAGCAGGCCGAAGGAAATGCTCTATGATTATGCAATATATATTACGGAAATTGTAATGCCTCAAGTTAATGCTTTTATTGGCATCGAAAGCAATTTGAACAAACCTATTGCCATTTGTGACTGCTCCAAATCGACATCCTTTCCAATGAATTTATAGAAAAAGTGATGAAGAAATGGGCTAGTTTATGAAAAAAAATGTCTCATTTATCAGATTGTTTCAGTTTCCCGAGCAATCATTGGAACAGCACTTACACATCCGTTTTCTATTTCTCCAAAAAGTACGTGAGTGACATATTGCATAAATAGCTGCAGCAATAAAACACGAATTCCCTCTTACGATAATTGAATATATAAGAGAATTTGGACTTCATTTGAGATCTCATTGTCACACTTGCAATAAAAATTCCCACAAATTTCCATGAATTTAGCGAATGAAATTAACTCTCGCAAATTTGGAACCGAAATTTCCTTTAGCGGAATAAACCGTTTCCCGGGAAACGGAAATAATAAAACATTTGTGAATTAGCATCGAGTTGAGAAGCAAAAAGAGCGAATGAGTTGAAATTTCCGGAAGAATTTAGCTAATCTTTGAAGGGGGTTTTTTTTGTTGTTGCAAACATCGAAATGTTTTTCATCGGACTTCTTTAACATCGCAACTCATTTGTCGATGCAAAATCAGCTGAGATTAATTTGCTCGAATTTTCCTCGTTTTTTTGAGAGATATAGAGAACAAATCTGCTAAGTTCGACCGGTGAGTGATCGCATAATTGGTTAACGAGTTGGCGGGTGTTCGGCGATTGCGCATATGTATTTTCTGCGTTGTTCACTTTGTTACCTCAACGATAAATGGGATGCTATTTGCATAGCAATGCTTTTCTATCGTTATTAGTAGTCGAATGGTATCGAAATATTATATATTTCTTTGATTCCAATTCCTCAGTGCATTATTTGCAGCCGATATAATTGTTCATATGTTGTGCATTGTGAGGTCATTCGTCAAGCACGTGCTAATAAATCGTTGATACTAGGAACCTTTCCAAGAATGATATTATTGCACAAATAGCAAATAGCAGCAAGAATTCGAGTCGTTGGAAATGATATTATTGCCTAATATTACCTCGGAAATCACTGCATAGTGCAACGTGACGCCGAAGCAGTCCTCTCTTGTATATTCCGTTTCTGTCAACACGACGATAGCAGCACTGCGCTCATATTACTCATCAGACTGAATAATTATCATAATAACGATGATAATATATGTTGATCGGAAGCGCTGTTTTACTTCATTCTGTGAGAATCAGCTGAACGATAGCGAAGGCAAAATATTAGCAGTTTGCATAGCTAATTGATAATCAGACTCCCACAAATTCGTTATATTTAATGTAACTTTAGTTGCTAAGCCGCATTTCTGTGTTCCATAAGCGACCAGGCCAACTAATAACCTAATTTGGCCTGTCTAAGTGAATGAAATTCGAGAGTAATAGGAGCCGGGAATTGCCCATTACTTGTCACAGGTAAACAAATGAGATGAGCGAAGATTGAAGTAAAAGAACTGAGAACGGAACTTAATTACAGTGTCTTACGTGAGCAGTAAAAAGTTATTAGCAATGCACAAATGTTCTGGCATAGTGCTCACTCTTTCGTGCAGCGGCAATGACATGGTCGGCATCTGAAAGAGATGGCTGCATACAGCAGATTCTCGTTTCAACAAACGTCACTCGCGCTTTTCTTTACCGACAACTGGACGTTTTCATTTCTATCCGATACGCGTCTATTTCTGCTCACTTTTTCATACCACTTCTTCGTCCACACGATCAGCTTTTACTTTCGACACTGTTCATTTGCTTCTGTGGTTTTTCGGGAGTTCTTGTAAAGGTGCATCGCAACGATGTCATATATGCAGTCACATTTGTTTTATTTATGTCTTTGCCTCCGTAAAAAATTCTGCATATACACATTTATCTATCTACCTGTCCCTTAGGTAATTCCCATCTGACAATCCCATTTACTTTGGCGCAGTTTCAGCTCGACAAACTTGTCTCTCGGGGAGTTATGATCGACTAGAAGGTGTGGAGTCTCGAGCTGAATTTTTTGAGCGTAAACTGCCAAGATCAAACGTAAATCTGTGTGACATTACATATTTTCGAGGCCGCTTCGCAGTTTTTATTTTATTTATGATGTTGTCTATTGAAGTATATTTTATGTCAGCTCCCTTCGTGTGTCTTCCGATTTCTTTCTTCACAGAGCTACTGCTTGCATGCTGTCCTTTGAAATGTTTTCTTAAAGGATCACACGTTCTTTGTTTCCTCTTCAAATTGCGTAACTTTCGTGTAAATCGCATCGTGCTCATTTTATCGGAAGTGAAATAAAGCCAAAGTTTATTCGTCATCAGTTCCAAGAAATTTTTTTCGGTGCCAATTCTATAAAGTTCACTGCTCCAACATATTTTTCATTCATCAGATCCTTCCAACAGTAAACAGTAGATGGCCTCTTGCTAAAAACTCTATCAATCGATAGTTCCGCCATCGATTGATTTATAATCAATAGGGGATGGTTAAGAATGAACCAGCCGAACCGGTTCAGGTGGTCGAATTTTTGCGAACAGGTGGTCATATTTCATTCATCAGACGAGTCGAGGCAATCTAAGGAAGCATAGTTACCTGTAAAAATAACCTCATCGAAATATCTTAAGTGGAAGTGTGTTTAAGTATTGCAATTGCTAAACAAGACGCAGTACAATTCTCGCATTGTGGAAATATTCACTTATGGGAACAATTGCATTTCTTGATGCTCGAGATTTCTCATCATTGCAGCAATTGAATTCTGCCATTCCGGCAATTGTTCTCACCACTATAACAACTGTGTTTGCTAGTCTTTGTATTTCTTCTCATCACTGCAACGAGTATTCTTTTTCTATGTTAGTCGTGTCACATATCATCAATAAACATCATGTAATGAAATCATCAGCATCCGCTAAAGTTTGTTCATGAAAACTAAACTGAAAGAGATGACGAACAAACGAATGAGCTTAGCAACACCTCTGATCTTCAACCGCCTCTGATTGTATTGCGCATTTTGTAGGAGAAGAACTTGGAAAACTATGTTAACGATTATGTTCTGTCGATGGCTGCACTAGTCGAAGCTTTGGTGGTGCTTTCTCTGAGAGCAGATTTCTTCTCACTAGATAAATTCAATGTTGGAGAAAACCGCTATTTGCGGTGATTACGAACATGAATGTCAGGAGGGCGTAACAGAACGTTGTACCTATATTGACGTTTTGATTTATAATATGAGAACAATTTTTAGAACTGAAGAATAGTCGTTCCATAATAGTATGTCATTTACAGTAATATAGACAGCTCATTGTGTCGAAATGTGCAGAGCAAGGCAATTCTTAGAGATGAAGACTGCTGCGTTGGAGAGGAATTTTCAATGACGAGACTTTCTGATTGTGACTGTTTTCCTTTTTCTATAAGCATCGTTTTATTTACTACCGTGAAACAAATACTAAGGTTATTTATAAAAAATATTAGTTGTTTTGGAAGAACAAATCAACAAATTAATTCTCCGCTTATTCTGCCCGCCTTCCAGCTCAACTTCAGAAAACATTTCTGCAAAAGTCAATGAATGAAACGTAAAAATAAAACGTTTTTGGCCTCAAAGTACCTTTTCATGGAAACGTCATAACAATAACTTCAATGAGCGTTCTTCCACAAAGTTGATTTCAGATTTGAAAGAAGCCACAGTGAGGAGCTTATTATGAGAAATTCAATGTGCGTTTCGTTTGATGTTTATTCTCACTTTCTAGCAAACAGCTATGACGACTCATTTGTTATTGATTGCTCAGTGGGAACTTTCACAACCCACAGAAAACCGGTTTGAATTTGCTAGGAAACAAAAAATTCTATTCCATAATATTCCTAGAAATAGAGCGTACTTCCACATTGCATTATTAATTCGTTTACAAATAACTTCTGCCGTTCTTATTTCAGTACACTCCTTCAGAGTAATGCCACTTAAAGTTCTATTGAGAATAATTCATCAGAAGATTATTTAAAGGCAATTAATGCTGATATCCTTCTATTGCACCATTTGTAAGTATGTTTAGGGAACAACTAAGTGGATAGTATGTTAAAAAAAAGCACAACAGCGTTGTCGCCCTTTTCCATCCACTTTTAGAAAAAAGTGCCCGCAACGCAAAATCTGTGCACATAAAGACGGTTATATTCGGTGGGGAATTGGTTGCAGACGAACTAGAGGGTCATAATTTGAGGGCGGAAATTCTTTGTGTGAAATAATCCCCATAAAATCACCTTCCCTGATTAGCATTTCAGGATACTGATGTTGGCGATGGTATCATTTTTCGCCGATGCAGGTGCCTATCAGTTTATCAATTCTATCAATGTGATGAATATTGGAACGGTCACTGGAAGATCGTGCATAGTGGCGGTTTGTTTCGACAGCTTATACTTCTTAAATATGGAAGCATAGCCACCTAAAACAGAAACCCTCCTGAAACGTTTCAAAGCCTCCACATGAAGCTAAATTGCTGTTGCTTTCTAAACGAATGCAATGCACGATTATGCATCGAGTATATAGTTGTAAAAAACATTGGAAGCATGTGATCAGTGAATGTTGACTCATCCACTGTGGTGCATAGAAACTATGAACGACATGTGTTCGAACATGTCATTCATTGCTTTTATGCGTCATTAATTGATATTTATGGATTAGAGGTGGTATTTTCGTATGAAAGTTTTCATTACCTCAGATACGAATATAATGAATATCTCAGCTCATTTATCGTTAACTTTTCCACAGTGGAACAGTTTAACTGTTAAAAAATAGGAAAGTAGCGCATATTGATTTGCAGGATGGCAATCAACTAATTATAAACGGCAGATTCGTACGCTATTTGACTCCGCAAGATCAAGAACAATTAAGGTATTATGAGGCGCAAGTGAGCTACTGGAATGCCAATCTTCAGCAGCACATACAACATGTAAGTCGTCTTCCACCTCTTTTTACGAATTTCTTCTATCCAATGAGTGTGAAACTCGAAAGTAACGATACGACCCATGATTTGCAAGCTTCTTGCTGTTCTTTTTTCAATCCGCACTCTTCTGAGGCGATTTATGGCGATATCATGTCTATCTACATCGTCTATTTGTGCGGTAGTGAAATGAGAAAACATTGAAGCTGACGTTAGGAAATTCCCTGCGATTAGTTGATATTGTTTAGCTAACTTTTGTACTGATTCACTGAATTCGAGTCGAGAGAGATATTTATTTAAGGGTGTCAAGAACTAGCATATTATTTGAGACCGGCCAGGTTTTGAATGAGACAGTCCGCTCTATCCTTGAATACCTGCACGTTCGATCGGACCAGTAAAAGTTCGTCCGAACGCATCAGTAAAAGTATGACTGCGTTGTTCTACATACTCTACCATCTGTTTAGAACTTAAGAGAGAGTTTAATCAGAGGAGTTGATTAGCAGAAGATTACATCTTGCTCATTAATTTGTATACCCTCACCACTTTTCATTCTTGTTTTCGAAAATTTTACATTTCCTGTTAGTAATGTATCTTGTCCATGGTATGGATCGAGCCGCCTCTCTCTCCCCTCTCTTCCCGTCGTTACCCAAGAAAACGAACCTGGCTAGCATTATGCTGATTTTAGCTCTTTGTTAACCCGAATACACATCAACATCGGGCATTTCGTTGAAGCCGGACTAAGTATACAGTTTACACTGTCAGTGATGAGGCATCGTCATAAAGTATAACACGCTATTGGTGAGGTTCGTTTGTGTTATCGGTTTGCTGCATTTTTACGAATTGTTTGCATATTTCAGCGTATCAATATGGGCACAAACAGATTTCGCGCTGAAATGAATAGAGTGTTTGGTCCAGGAGGAAGCTTTCATCGCAGTTTCACAGGACCTTTTTGGGAGAGTGTGCATCTCAACACTCCTCCGCCAACCACTATGCCAATGTTACCGCCCGAGATGACGGTCGAAGTACCACAGACTCCGTTCCCAGATCCTCCACCATTCTGCTGGCAGTGAAAGCATCTCCCACATGAACGCTCAACCGGGTCAGTAGAGAACTTACTGAAGGGCTTACAGCTACTTATATCAATATTAGTGTGTATAAACGAAACAATCCCCAATATACTTTTTGTTTTGAATATTTTTGTGATGCAGACTTGCAGTATGCTTAATGAGCATCACAAATCACACATTCCCCGTTTTCTACGTCACAAGTCACCTTCAACGTTTTTGGAATCCACCGCCTGAAGTCAAAGTATGATGTGGGATGGGTGAAGCAGTTTCACAGCCACGGCGACGCGGTAGCGCATGCATCCCCCATTACTCTCCCGCTTATCGAACAGCCTTTCGCTTCTTTATTTAGATATAACTGCAGACGAGAAAATGGAAGGTGGAATAAGGATAACAGGAGAAGTGGAACGTTGTGGCAGGTGCACTCCAGAAATAAGACTATGAGCTTGATCAGGCAATTCGAGGTATTCAAGCTGTCTTTTTAAAGAGCATCCATTCATTGCTGATTTTATCAAAGCAAGCCGAATCTCACAAGCTTAAGATCTAAGGGGAAGAAATCTGTAAGATGTAGAGGTGTGGAGGTGGAAACGAGTTTGTTGAATGAGTGATCTGGATTTATTTTAGTCTCAGTGTTGTCACTGGGGGCTCATCCATTTGTACCCTCCGCAGGGGTGCCACGTTTTGAACTCCTGCTTTCGTCGTCGAAGAGTTGAAGAGAGAAATTATATATCCTCACGAATCGCCCCTTAACGGGCGTACTGCGAAAAAAGTACTGCATTCGAGTTTATCCTCATCTAGCCTGACTCTCAGCGCCCTCATCGACCCTCACTGCCAAACCTTAAGCAGCTGCGACAGCATTCGTGTCTTCCTGAAGTCGAGCCGATCTCACCTGCACGTTGACAAATCTCAATGCTGAAGATTTCTTTAGACAGGGAAGAGTTATTGTTTCTTGATTTGAAGAACAAGAATACACGTCGTGGAACAGAAATCGTGTCGTTTATTCTCAGTACTGGCGTAGTCTCATACTAGCATTCCTCAACGACTGCAGGCACTTACTACGAGCTCAACAAAAACGCCTGTTGATGCCAGGAGTCGAATTATAATCAAACGGGCACAAACTGCCACTCCGCAACCACTGTGCCACCAACACTTGGGAATCGAGTTTCAAATCGAAATGGTCAAAGTTCAGTTCAAATTGATGTGTTACTAGAGAGCAAGATCGTGATCGTACGTACACGTGCTATATATTATGGGATTTGTTTCGTCGGTTCGTGCAGAAGCATCAGTGACGGACCTGGAGCGGGCTACTAGATGCAAAGAAGTCTAGCTCCAGCCAGCTGAATACCAGAAATTCTAACGTTTCGAGATTTGCATATGCGAATTAGCATCTCTTTACCTCACCGATACCCCCTCACCAACCCCACTTCAGTTTGATAAAGCAAAAAAAAAATCATACCATCTCGGATCACCGCCGATTTCGTATCAAATAACTTTTTTTTGGATTCATCCTAAATACTGCATAACTTAAAGCTAAATGTCTACGTCATCTCACGTGCACGCTATCAGATTAGCTCAATGTATCAAACTGCAGCACACATGCGAAGGATATTCGGAAAATAGTCACATTTCAGATGCATATAATTTATCTGAATAAGCCTCAAGTAGTAAATGAAAATTTTTCGAAACGCTGAGCTAGTGAATGATCGCGAAAGTACAGCCTCAAATACACGAAGGTGAGAGTGAGATCAGGAAAATTACTGTGCCCGAGAGAATAAAGATGTCTTCATGCACATAAATTAAGATTAAAGCTCTTTTTAGTACATCCTGCCGATATAATGGTTAGGATATTCTCTATAGTCGCTTTATATCCTTTACTTTGCACCCTTATAAAGAAGACTGTAATTTTTGTTGCAATTCGTGAGATATGAAGTTTCGTTGAGGTATATCGGCGAAGTGATTACTCATAGATAACAGTCGAGAATTCTGTGGGCGAAATATTTTTATTGCATAAGCGGATAGGCAGTTGAAGTCGAGTGCCTTCGATTACATGTGTGTACATTAAGTTGAGAGGGCTTTAAACTTCCGACACGTTTTCTTGTTGAATTGAAGAGATTAATTTTAAACCTCCCTCTTCGAACATATAGCAAACTGCGCAACATAGCGACGGCTATCATAAACGCGAGTACGGCATAATTCACCGTGAAAATCCAAAATTATCATAATGTTAACATTGCTCATAATCTACATTAGTGAGTGAGCAGAAATAACGCGCCATATGAAGATTCAGGATGACAATGAAGATGAATTTTCTACTTCCTTAAGACGTCACGATGGAAGAATTGTGCTTGCAAGCCGTATTATTAGCCTGATAAGGCTGCTTCGTAGCATTGAACTGTAGAGAAGCCGTCATGTTCTTTCAACACCTTACTGGCTTTTTTCCACCCTAGCCTCCTCCCTATGAAAGCGGGAGACCCGTTATGTTGCATAGGTGATACGTGGAAAATTAAGTCGATTGAGAGTTCTGTGCGAAATGTTTACTATATGCATACTGCATAACGAATGATAGAAGAGGCTGAATTGAAACGACTGCAAAAGCCGCATCTACTAAAGAGTTAGTATAGGAAATGAGCTGAGCTGACGTTGCGATGAATTCATTTGCTTCGAGTGAGTGGATAAATTATCACGAGGTCGCACCGCTGGAAGTGACGCTCCATGCCCTCAAGGGTTCACGAAGAGAGGAATAACGAAACTCTCGTACGGAATCGGTTTCTTGAACATTGGCGGTATATCAGCGAATGTTGCGCTCGGCGGTGCCTGAAGCGTGTTATCTTTTGCCTATATATTCTTCCAGGTGTTGAGATATTTTTCTGATTTCCTTTTACTTAAAGAACTCCCGCTCAGTATATTTTAGACCATTTACATTAAGTCGCTCGCATGCATTCCACGTATTTTTAGTGGTTTCTACGTTTCTATAATTCGGGCTTGAAAACTTACTGAAAAGCGCAGCAGTGTAGCTTATCTCGACGATAAAAAATAAATGTCTTCATGCAAGAAATTAGGGCAGAGCGGTGAGCACTAGTAACTGCGTGACAGCAGCACTGATCAGCGTGTGATCAGTGAGGAGCTCAGCACACTTCCGCGCAATCAATCTCATCTTTGCTCCATTCCGTCTCTTTCTTAAATTCAACCGTATCGACGACAAACTTCAGATCCAATAAATTTCCGATGATGGGTAATGCGATTCTTTACTATCATTCAACGAATTCTCACTAATAAGCAATAGGTGACGATAGGAACTCATCAAAACATACCGGCGTATGTATGAGAACGATCTTGTCGATTTTGGGGAAGCCCGCCTGGCGGAGTATCTCAACGTTGATCGCGCCATCTTTCTCAACGAATGCAAACACCGGGTTCACACGATAAATGTTATTGTCGGAGCACTTCACCTGCACATGCAAAAAGCATTCTTTCTGATAGACATTTCCATCTTAACTCTAAACACGAAAGATACTATGCCGATGATTCGATGCACCCACGTTTTAAATGCGTGTTGACTATCCTACAACACTTCTTCGCACATATTGTCATGTATTATATCGCTGCCGAGGATTCCCTTAAACTGTCCTTCCCAGAGGCAGGTCTCACGCAACTTTAATTCCTTATTTGCTTCACAATTTGCAATTTTGCAAAAAACCACTTTTCTTGGAGGGAGAGGGAGGGGAGAGGGCTGAAAGTAGAGCCTGAACAACGAATAGTTTGCGTCATCGATGAAAATCATCTTCCCTTCTTCTAAAAAATCGATGACTGACATAGCGCAGTGCGGCAGTAAATTTCGCAGATAATACTCAAAATATTATTACACGTTACCTATGTGCCTGGCTTGCGACTTTCTAACGCCCATCCTTACCGCCGGACTATGTGATAATGGGGGCTAAAAACAGACATGTAAATCCGATGACGACAAAACAGCTCTATCAGTCATCATTAGAAGCGGCAGGATAGTAATCCTGAATTTCTTATGGCGCGCAAAAATCGACTGTAGTCATTGCTTTGACACGACAAACCTTTATTGCCTCACGACCTCCAGTAGAATTGCGGAAATTGATTTTCTGGGTGCCACCGTTTACAGTCCATCTGAGTTCTTTCGGTTCAAAAGAGACTCTTCCAGGCACAACGGGGGCTAACAGTTCCTTCTTTTCTTCAGGTTTCTGCTCTTCTTCTTTCTTTTCCTCTTCTTTCTTTTCCTCTTCTTTCTTTTCGCCGTCTTTCTTCTCCTCTTCTTTTTTTTCTTCATCCTTCTTCTCTTCCTCATCTTTTTTCTCAACATCCTCTTTCTTCCCTTCTTCCTCCTTCTTTTCCCCCTCCTCTTTCTTTTCCCCCTCCTCTTTCTTTTCCCCTTCTTCTTTCTTTTCCTCACTTTTCTTTTCATCATCCTTCTTCTCTCCTTCTTCTTTCTTCTCCTCACCCTTCTCTCCCTCGTCCTTCTTCTCTCCTTCACCTTTATTTTCTTCCTCATCTTTCTTCCTCCCGCTTTCCTTCTTTTCCCCTTCCTCCTTTTTCTCTTCCCCTTCCTTTTTCTCGCCTTCATCTTTTTTCGACTCCTTCTTTCCATCCTTTGCCTCATCGTTGCCATCCTTTTTCTCATCGGCTTCCTCTTTCTTAGACTTCTTGGACTCCTTCGCTTCTTCTTTCTTCTCCTCACCCTTTTTCTCACTCGCATCCTTTTTCTCCTCCCCATCCTTCTTCTCTTCGTTGTCCTTTTTTTCCCCTTCTTCGTTTTTCTCGTCACCTCCCTTCTTCTAAATGACTGCTTATTAGCACTGACACGTGTAGAATAAAAAAGTCGTGATTTTCATCAACCGTGGAGGCATAAATTGTCCGTGAAAAATCCGCACAAATAACGCCGTTTCTGTCTAACCATTTCCCAGTGATCGCTGTTTCATAACTGCTTAAATGTAAGGGTTTGGATCGGTCGGCGTACGACTTTTAGGAAAACACGTCACTTTGTTGCAGTTCAAAGAATGCTCGAGTTCTCAATATGCCGTTCCCTTATCCACCGAACACCGCTGTAACCGCCTTCAAACATCTCATTTCTCAGCACTCAGCCTGAACGCATACCCACAAACTTCCGGCAAGCTCTCGCGGAACTAAGCAACGCACTGCGCGTCTCTTCTACCGCCGATAATCGTTACAGGTCTTTTGATTTCGGATAGCAACGTTGCAAGTAACATGTTTTTCTTCAAAGCTCCGTTCACAATCAACGTTTCCTCTGTCGCGTAAACGCGAGGCGAGCGTGATTTTCGGGGTTTGGTGCTGGTGACTCACCAGGCGTGAACTCACCACAGAAGAAACGAGGCTCTTTATGGGTCACGATATCGCGGAAGTCAATATGGTAGTTATTCCGTAAGTGGCCTATACAAAAGCATGTGCCAAAGAGCGTATGGGCAGGTTTTCGTTGATTGTTTTGCGGGTTGATTGGTTATTGTTGGTTGCATGTGGCGAAGTAAACTGTGGTGCTCATATCGTCTTCTCCTACAGACTAATCTTTCAAATCTGACACCTTTACGAGAGTGTCGAAGACTTCTAGTTGGGCACAAATTGTTTTCGCTGCTTCACCTCACTCTGGTCCCTTTTCCGTTCACGGTCAAAGAAAGGGATCTTCAAGTTGGCAGGACAATTTAGCTGAGACATTGTCACTTGAAAATTTGCTTACGCAGTATAACAAAGCGCAAATAAAGCGAAATGGAAGGATGTGCTATAAAGCGTCTATGGTAATCATAGAGGAAAAGTGAACAAAGCGCACAACCTCCTGATGCTCAGTCTTTTCCTTTTCTTTCTCCTCACCTTTCTTCTCATCTTTCTCCTCATCTTTTCTTTCATCCTCTTCCTTCTTCTCCGCTTTACTTCCCTCTTTGCTGCCTTCCTTCTTACTTCCTTCTTTCTTACTGCCTTCCTTCTTACTACCTTCTTTCTTACTGCCTTCTTGTTTGCTACCCTCTTTTTTACTGTCTTCCTTCTTGCTGCCCTCTTTTTTGCTAGCGCTCTTCTTACTGCCTTCTTTTTTACTTCCTTCTTCTTTTTTACTTCCCTCCTTCTTACTGCCTTCTTCCTTCTTACTCCCTTCTTTTTTGCTTCCTTCCTTCTTGCTGCCCTCTCCCCCTTCCTCCTTCTTACTGCCTTGCTTTTTGCTTCCACCGTCTCTTTTCTCACTCTTTTCGCTCGGCCTTGTCTTGTCTTCCTTCAGCTCCTCCTGCAAGAGTGCTCCTTACCCATCATGTCAACTTGTCGAAAATTGCTCTCTTATTGACGGAACCATCTTCAATGATCTTATTCATCTGTCCAAATTATTTATAACCAATTGAGAATAACTACTAGAAGAGGGCACTTAAACTGCAGTTCACGATGAATATCTCCCACCTGGCAATAGTTGCATGCCATGAACAGTTCAGATATTATACCTCAGACGGCGGTATGAACAAAGTGCTGAGAAATTGTAACTTTGAGGATGGCTTTAAGTGATGTGTGCACAGAAGTGATGCAATTTCGAATTATTTCACTTCCTCTCTACTTCTGTAATAGTTTTTGGAATACGACAACAAACTCATATTTGGTGACATGAGGTTCACACTGGAATACACAAACCAACCGCCTCATTACCAAATTGCCAATCAGATACCTTCTCATCTCCCTTCTTTCCATCCTTTTCTTCGTCCTTCTTGTTCGAGCCTTCCTTCTTCTCCTTTTCACCTTCTTTGTTTTCTGCTTTCCCGCTGTCCTTCTTCTCCTCCTTCTTTTCCGCATTCTTCTCGTCGTCCTTCTTATCCGCTGCCGCTGCACCAGATGGAACTGGTTTTCCTCCGGGTGGCAAAACCGCCGGCTTTGGGCCCTGAAAATTAACACTGTTCTTTTGCCAGCCTTCAGTATTTAAGCAGTGGGATGTTTTTGCATTGACATAGACGAAGCGGTTGTTGTTTCTTCCAACTACGAGATCTGCCAAAATCACGTTGTGTCAAGTTCCACGTGCACTTGATGGCTAACCAGTCGAACAATTTGAGTTTTTTGTCCAACATCATCAGTAGAACAATAAAGGTCAGTACTAATTAATTCGTAATCTGCTTTCAGAAGTTCTACTGTGGTTTGAAGATTCGCGCTGTAGAGCTGGGAGCTCAACAGTCCACACAAGTTAAAAATTCAGATATCACTAGCAGATGGTTATTGAGCAAAAACCGCTTCTTTTGTTATACTCGCCATTTTAAATGTCTTCTTTGCTTTCTACTCGATCCGAAGATTACAGCAGCAACTTAATAAATGGCAAATATACGTCTCCAACGAATGTTACTTCAACTACCATCTATCTCATTAGTTGAACAAAGTAAAGACGGCAGCCAACGCTTTATGAGTTACTATTACAGACAAGATTTTTCTGGAAATGTTTGTTCAATCTGGATAGAAGTAACGATTGTTACCGAAATAAGCCATTACGTGACCTCTGTTTCCCATCAGCACATTATGGTCGACAAAATAATCTGACTTAATTCATATTCTCACAGTATCAGTGACTCATCAACATTCCAGGTACTATACGAGATGCTACTACTTCTTCAACGTTTGTTTAAAACTGGTGCTTCGAATATTGTATCATTAATTGCATTTTCAAAAATCATCTCAAACGTGAGCATATTTTAAAATCGATGATATGATGGCTTCATAACCAGTTTTTTCTTTCCTTTGCATTGTACGATTAAATATGGAACAAGGGTCGAGTGGATTGCGCTGAACAATAGGAAAATACAAATCGCTTCCAGCATTGCTTCTCGATTCCTCTCTCAGCTGTAAATGTGCTAACATATCATTCAGCTATATTATCAACGGTATCGAATTAGCTTTGAAAAACTGTCACAATGAAGCCGATAATCGTTTTACTCCAAATCTCTGTTTTCTTATCCATCCCATTAATAATTCTTCCGTTAAGCTGTGAGCAGTATGTAGTTGCTGTCAACTTTATTATTCGAAAGACTCGTTGAGAAATGAAGGAAGAGCGATCTTGAACAGCGGCTCCCTCGAAACCCGTGAGACAGCCATCTTTCAAGAATGCGCAATAAAGACCAAAGCTCCTGCCCTCCCCTCGTCCCCTCACTCAAAGAACTCATGATGGCTGATGAGTACGAAGAATTGCCATACGAATATGCGCCGTCCCGAAAGTGCGCCACAACGCTAACGAACGCTTACTATCTGTCAAGGAGTGCTTTATCACCCTGATGGAGCCATTTACAGTATATCACTGAACAAGAGAAGTAACCATTCTGTTATGATGTACTGGTAGGTAGGAGCCATGGTCCTCCGCGAGCCCATTTGCGTATTTAATTAGAGCTGCTGCTCGTAGGACTCATCCGCTTGTTTTTTAAACACTGTGCAGTCGACTGGCTCATTTTCAATCGTCTAGGCAACGAATTCCTAGAGCTTTTTAATTCTGAATTTGCTGTTTGGGTGATCGCACCTAACAAACTACTGAAATGGGACCATCATTCCTAAGGATAAAACACGGTTGCACTTCTGAACGAAATTAAGGTATATAAGTAAACGTCCACCTCAGTATGGGCGCTGAACGTTACAACGATTGGTGTGCCCGCTTATCTCGTTGATATAATTAGCGCGGCAATCCAAGAAGCAACCTTTCGATGTCAGGTCAACGTTTACAATGGGACAGCGCAGCGTTCGATACGGTAACTTCACTGATGAAATTTGCAATTTTGGAGGAGGAGAATATATGTAAATGAAAAGAGTGTGCTATGTGTCCACGGTACTAGTGCATTAATGTCATACCTTTTCAGAATCAATCAGAATGAAATGAAAGATTCCTCCAATTATCTCTGTAATGTTGTTAGTGATACCTCTCAGATGTTGTTCTCTTTCTGAACAATAGTTCTCAATATTATCTCTCAAAGTTTCGTTCAGCATGGTGCTGAGTGAAACGAACGAAGCTTTCTTTCATTTCAATCAGCAGCTTCCATCTGTGGGAATTCTATTCCTGAATCCAACTTTGCAACGTTGAAAATGCTTTTACAAATATATTCTTTATATGTTGGAAAACGTATAATGGATACTACTACGATATGTTTGTTCATCGTGCAACCGAGGCGGAGACGATGCATCGATGAATGTTTAACGATCGATGTGAAATAACGAAAGCTGGAAATGCAATTGCTAGAAAGCAGGAAAAATAGGCAGAGTTTTTTTAATATGGGTATCGTCGAGGATATTAAATGGGATGAGCTGAATTAATGAAAATTCTAGCGGAAACAACTGAATAGCGAAAACAGATCAGCGGATGAAAAAGGTACATTTCATTCCCAAGGCAATTTGATTCCAAAACTTCTTATTGAAAATAATCCCCAACTCACTTACCCACACTGAAGAATGAAAATACGCTTTTCATTTGCAACCTTTCGGATGTAGAGAAAATTTGCATATGTAAATTTTCTGTAGCAACTTTCACTACCACTAAGAATGATGGGTATGAATTTGTGGAGAAATCTGATCCAGGATTCACTAATCACTGATGACTGGATCGTAACGAGAAATACTGGATGCTATCGCATCTTAGCAGTATGAGTGACAAGAACGTACAAGAATGACAAAATGTCGAGGCAAACATCGGACGATAAGGCTGAATTATTTGATTCTAACTTTCAACTAACTGAACTCGTAGTTATATGTCACTATTTTAGCTTCAAGGCATTTGAATTTGTGAGTAGGTGAATAAGGAGGTACACGACATGCAAGTGTAAAAAATAACTAACAAATGAGTTTTTACCTGATCTCTCTGCTGCATCGCCATGTACTTATGATGCACAGTCGAGCATATTTCCATCCCGGAAAATCGACATAGAAGAAAAAAGAGTTCAAAACAGGAAATTCTTCGAATTAAGATCAGTGGGCTCCCATCCATTAAAATAGAACCCGCTGAGAGGCTCTCATTTTAAACTACCAACAGCGTATATTCATCGATGACATGCTTCACTGAAAAACCCACGGGATTACCTCTATCACAGATAACCATTTCCAGTACACGCGGCTATTGCGGTTTGCAAAAACTACTTTCCAAAGGAGGTTGTCACGTTTATTTATCAAATATTTTCAACATAAAATCCACAGAAACTGTAAACAGCAAATTCACAAACGCCTCGAACGAGTTTCGAATGCAATGGCCATTGAGACAAAAAGATTGGTAAGGAAAGGACATCTTTCTTTCACTTTCCTTTCCTGATTATTGCTGCATTGTCCGTCATCGGTATGAAAACTGAAGGGCCCTCTCACAGTTCCTTCTCCACACTCCCCCCTCCCCTTCCCCGAAGATTAGCGGAAAGGCATAACCTTGCCCCACAACATGCAAACTCCAGCTTGGGGTTTTTCTCACGAATTAAACTTTTTGGACACGTGTCGAGTTTGTGAAATAATGAAAGAAACTTCGGGTAGGATGTTTAGTGACGATAGCTTTTCAACGTCAACATTTACTTTGAAATATTACTGAGGCGATGAGATGAGAGTAGTCGACAGAAAACCTGCGGGTGGGACAGAGAAATGGACGATGAGGAACAGAGTTGGGGGCCTTCAGTACTTTTCACTAGGTTCTCTGCCCACTTAAAGTATAAAACTGATGGATTGGTGATCAGTGATTTAGTGAAGCGATTAACGAAGACTTCAAAGAAAATCGAAATGAAGAATTGAAGAAAGAGAGGAGGAGAAGGGGGACATAAGACCGAGGACAGGCTATAATTCAACTGCTGCAAAAGAGAGTAATAGACCTCTAAAGTAAACTGCAAAGCGCAACATGAACCGCATTCCCAATGCTTCATTTCGTGATCTCTTAGTGTGAGTGTACAGTCAGTCGTTCCCTATTGATAAGATAAGTTAGCAAAAATGAATAATTTACCTGGAGCCACTTCTTTACATGCTGTTAATTTGCATTCCCCTACCGTATGCAAAACTTGCAATTGTCGTTTCAAAAGAATTTGCATAACCTAATTATATATAAATGTTATAGTTCTCACGAACTCGTGTCCTGCCTTTCGTCAGCGCTTCGTGAAGTCGTCCTTGTGATAATGGAGTCGAGTAATCAGTGCCCTCCACCTGGGGGTTTTGGTTCGAATAGTTTCAGCAGATCAACCGGGGGTTTCGGAGCTTCATCGGGGAACTTCCCCTCTTCCGGAAGTTTTCGTCCATCTGGCAATCAATGCAATTGTGGTAACGATGCCCACGGCGGATGGAGTAACAGCAACCTCATCAGTAGTAGCAACAGCAGTTGGAACAGCAATATCAGCAACCTCAACGCTAACCTCAACAACATTAACAACAGCCTCAACAGCCTGAACGCGCTCCAGAACAACCTCAGAATGCTCATCAGTAACCTCAACAACCTGAACATGAGGCTGAGCTCTAGCAGCAACCGGAACAACAGTATACCGAATAGGAACTGTGGTAATACAAACTGGAATTGCAACGACACTAACTGGAACTCCAACACCAACTGGAGCAGTAACAACAGCTTCAACAGGAACAATTTCTGCAACACTGGCTTCAGCAACAACCTCACTACCAACTGGGCGGCCAATAACAGTAACAATCATGGCTCCGGCTCTTTGGTCGGAGACTCCAGAAGCAACCCGGTCCGCATATCCAGTGACCAAAATATCGTAAATGCTAATCTAAACAACCTTCGTCGCAGTGGCGTAAGTTCCATTAACAAAAATCAAGCCATGTTTATTATCACCTGGGCATGAGACCGAATGAATTACCATAGTGCTTCCTGAGATCTAACCTTTGAAAGCGTCCTTTTGCGAGGTCGTGCACGATACCTGTCTGTTCCATAATTTCGGTCGATGAGATAAAATTGCAGCAGATGCAGTAGGAGAGTTTAGCAGCCATCGTTGGTTACTCAGTAAACTGAGTGTTACACGTGAAACTTAAAACTCGCTATTTCAGAACTGATGCTCGCCGATTCACGACGATATAAATCTAAGATTCTGTATTGTTTCGCTGATCTCCTATTTCTTCGTCGTAAAGTTTCAATAAAGTTCCGTTGAACGTTGCTTTGTTTATATATGAATATCCGGTTCTTGTCGGATCGGTAGACTCCACATACATGAAATGGTTGGAAGGGAGTGGAGAGTGAGTGGAGGGGAATGAGTGGAGAAGAGTGTGTATTTAAGCAACATAAGGTGTTTGCTCGGAAAGTTGGATGGATGCGAGCAGCGCTCCAGATGGTCAGACGAACAAAATTAAACATAGTTTAAGATGCGTAGCGGAAAGAAACCGATACCGCATGAACTCTTGAGTGTAGCGTTCTAGTCCGTGGGTCCGCTATTGGTTCAATCGAGCAGGTTTCATGCGCGAGGGATCGTTGGTGCAAGATACAAATGCTTCATGAAGGTGCCACTAAAATTGCTGCTTCCAATGTTTCTGCACCAACATTTAAGTCCACGAGACAATAAATCTTGATTACTATTCGCCGAATAGTCGAAAACGGTTTTATCCGCTTCTTAATTTGGCATCGCCCATGGGTTGATGAGACGACCACGCTGCAGGTTG
Organism: Parascaris univalens; assembly: GCA_037576465.1. Classification (NCBI taxonomy): domain Eukaryota; kingdom Metazoa; phylum Nematoda; class Chromadorea; order Rhabditida; family Ascarididae; genus Parascaris; species Parascaris univalens. Next base: position 117,679,315 of record CM075173.1, read on the forward strand.
ACCACGACCCCACAAAACAAGTCATTTCGAGATAGGGCTGATGTAACCAATAAGTACGCAGTTGGCTAATCGTTTGTAAAAGGATGCCAAATCACTGCATCGCTTCAGTTGGATGCGTTCTCCTAGCTGAAGAAGAGTTCAATTTTAACACTTAAACAACCTGCAACGATATGTCAGCGCATATTCATGTCTGTAGGTCTTTCGACATACTAGACAGTTTCAATCTGGGAAACAATGCAATTCGTCCCGCGAAACACAAAGGAGAGAGTAAAAACATCAAGCAATCACTCTTGGCGACAGAAATTGGGCTGCAAGAAAGCCATTCATGTAAGCATTCGATAATGAAAATATTTAAATGTTGTCGCACATAGTGCAAGCTAATGATTAATAAAGTTGGTGGGTATGATTGGTCTTGTCGCAAGAAGGCATCTTCTGTTTTCTGTGCTCACCTCAGCTTGCCCGTCGTTTAGATTGAGCCTTCGCTTTGCAGTCACTTATATTACCACACTAATCACTAACAGAGGAGATCGTTAACACTGTCGAAATATTTTTTAGAAGATTTGCAAAATTTCGCTTTAAATTACAGAGCGAGGGATGGAAGGCGTTTTAGACGATCTGAAACTAGAGTTAAGATGAGAGATTAAACATAGATTACCAACGTAGTATTAATTAAGTGCATACAGAAAAAACAGCATATGAATGCAACTTTAACGAGATTAATGGTGGGATATAGTTGTCTACACGGAACACATTCGAACTAAAACGTCGAAGTAGAGGTAAAAACATACGCTGCAAAATATTACATTTGCTGATAATAAATATACCTCAAGGAAAATGTAGTATTATAGAAATACCACTCGAAACATGGTACGAGCGGAGAGAGTATAAAAAATTTTTCGCAGAAAAGTGATCCCTCAGTGAATAATCAATCAGTCACCGCATATTTTAAAGAAGAGCTCATTTGAATAACATTAGTCTTTGCACACCGTTACTCTTGTGAAATAATGCGATCAGTTTTGAAAAATATTCATTCAACACAAATATGTTTGCATATTCGATGTGACGCACTTATTTATGCAGAGAAAAGTTGAAAAAAGTAAACAGTAATGAGTAAATAGTGATGGACCGAAAATTTGAAAAACTCGTTTGAAGGGATTTGTTGTAGAAATCAGTGCAATTTGCATGTTTCTCATTTGGGAAACCAGAGCACCAGCGAGTCTTATTATTGTCTTCGTCTAGCTGAGAATCAGGTGGTCGTGCTCTCGAGATGAATCCTGTCAATAATGCCTGGACCAACAGCCTCAGCAGGAACAATTTGATGAGTCGCAATGCGAACTTTGATGCTAACAACTTCGCCAACCGCATGCAGAATGCCAACTTTAACCGTGGTGGAGTAAACAACCTCAGACCTCAGCGATACGGTTCTTCGGGTAGCAGTAGCTTCGGTTGTAACAACTCCAGATGGGCCACTGGCAGTGGTGACATCAACAACAACCTCTTAGTGAACAGCAGCAACAGTTTGAACAATCTCAACAACAGTCTCAGCATCAACCTCAGCAATCTCAGTCAGAATCTTCGTAATCTGAACAATATCAGCAACGACCTCAGCCGTAACCTCAACACCCTCAACAACCAGCGCAGCAGTTCAGTCAACAACAACAACAACTCATGGTTTAGAGAAACACAGTGGAGCGCAACAAAGGACGCCGATAACCGCAATTTGCACCGCATGGTAAATATAGCGAACGATAACAATGCCGACGAGAATCAGACAAGCGTTGGTGTTTTTGCGGATGCAACCGGCACTCGAATCATTATTGGAAACGGCACCACCGGAAGCCTTTGGGTGAGATTATTTCTGCACCATATTTCGATGCTTGTGGATTTTTTTAGTCAGCGTGTGAGTTACGGCATAACCGCCATAAATATTTGTCGCAAATGTGTCGATTTAGCACGACTCGCGATTTGCTTCTGTTTTTTATTGCAATGTAATTCATTGGAAATTGTAATCGCTCTTCATCGTAGTCCGAACTGTGATCGAATCACGCTTTATTTCGATTCCATAAGCTATAATTACGGAAACCATCACAAATGTACCGTAAACTATTATTAAGTACGGCAGTGAAGTGGAGCCTTTGAATCAATTTCACCGTTCTGTTTTCCATTCGCCTGCGGATTGTGCTGGTAGATACCGAACTGCTGTCAGATCATGTGTTGATGCAAAAAATACCCTGCTCTCACTGCATATTTCAACTGCCAAATTTTTCAGGAGCACATCAATTGGCCATCATCGGCGCAAAAGCGTGACACTAATGCTGCTCGCTAGACGTGATAAGAATGAGTGATATGCAAATCACGAACTTTCTCAATGCTTCTTGAAATAAACCTTCCATTACAGCTTCTAGTGCTTAAAAATGCATTTCATTTCCGTTGTACTCGAAGACTATGATGCTTGCGTTAGCAGAAAATACGATATTTATGAGTCCGTTAAAGTAGTGTTTCGCTCAAACTTATCATAATAGATTTGTTTCGGTGGGGATGTACCAAGTTACTCAAATTATCGAATTTGTGCCAATATTGAGACCTTTGATTCCATAGATGGAAGACAGAGCTTTTGAAAGATGGAAAACACTTCGATTTCGAGGACATGAAAGATGACGTCTTACTTCGTGTGCCAATATTGAGACCATGGTCCTGATGAGTTTCTTTTAGCCAGTAATAAAGTATTACGAGTAACAGATTTGTAATATGCGTAGTCAGCAGCCAGATCGAACACGACAAGTCTCACGAGTAACGCGAACGGCTTATTGCAGGTCAAAGCGGGAAAGCCAACGTAGACCAAGCAGCCCACCAATCTCTCCTATTTTACAAATAGGCATGTACTTCGGAAATCTCATCTCTTCATGCATCCGCGTATTTCAAGTTCCTGTGGAATCAATGAATTATACACCTAAGTCTGTTTTTAGATCTGACTCTGAAAACTGTCATGTACCTTTGATTCCATAACTTTTAGTTTCCTTCTGTTACTGACATCTCAAGAATGGAGATCAATCTGAAGCGAAAAACTTTTTTTTTCAAACGTTAGAGACCGGGATAAAAAACCACTCGAAGTCGAAGAACCAATTGCAATGGTAACTTAAAACGGAAAATTAGTAAGTAGATGTGTACCATTCGGTTCGAGTGGAACAGAAGGTAAAGATAATATAGTGAGTGCGGAATAGTGAAGTAATATCAATATATTACGAGGGTAGGCATGGAACTTGATATCTAGAAAAAGCATATGGAATAGTAACCGATGTTATTATGACAGCAATCGTCAAACATTGACAAAGTAGTTCAGCCAGTTTAGAGATGCATAAATCGTGCCTCCCTTTGGAAGTAAAAAAATTCGATAGTTTTTTGACTTTGCAAGACGCAACAACGGTAATTTATTTAGGAATTCGGACTTGTAAAATGCAAAAAACGTCTCAAAACGCATCACTCTTCACGATTGCCCTCTCCGTTTTCCGACTTTCTGTCGAAATCTTTCCGGGTCGCCATTTCCACTGTGCATTTTTATTTAAGTTCATATTAATGTTATTTCCAGCGCGCGTTTTGCTGTACTGGATGCCATCAGCGCTTAGTCTATCGAGCCTCGTTTATGGCGATTCGAACTTCTTTATGCACATGGTCTCTCTTTAGGGCGATTCTTTATGCACATTGTTATTGTTGCAGTGACACAGATCAATCCACTGCTAAAGAAAGCTCAACTTGTTGCAGAAAAAAGCAAGAATTTCGGTCGCATTTGTTTAGGAACGTCCTCTTGAGCTCAGGTTTATAATGACTTCCAACAGTTCTCGAAGCAGAAATGTTTTGATCTGCAAGTTAGGTAGCTCTGCACCTCAAACCGTACGAATTTTGAGCACCGCTCATTGAGCACCGCTCATACACGGCCTTGTTAGAACCTCTCACTTCAAACTTCATGTTACACATTGTGGGCTAGGCCACATGGACCGTAGTTTATAGTCTGTCATTCCGGTAAAAAATCCTGGAATTTTAGTTTGCTACAATAGCAATATAAAGAGGAATGCCATGAGGAGAGGAAATTTTGTTTTCTGGCAATTTGCAACATTTCAACCAAATCTCGACAAGATTCGTTATCAAATTTGCATAGTATTCTGGTATAAAAAAATGAGAGCTTAAGGGTTTTGATATCCAAGTGTCCTGAAGTGAGCTGTAGCGGTGAACTCCCGAAATGATGCGAGTGGCTCTTGGAGACAGCCAACCTTCAAGCAACGGCAGGAGCAATGGCAGCGTCAATTTGGGCAACGTCGAAGGCCTCGACGACCTCGTCAACAACTTGAACAATCTTAGCAACAACCTCAGTAACCTAAGCATCCTCAGCAACAACCTCAACAACCTCAACAATAGTCTGAACGAACTGAACAAGAGCCTTAGCAACCTCGGCAACTGCCGTAACTTCGACAGCAGCAGCCTCAGCGGCTGCAACTTCAACAGCAATTTTGACAACAACTTCAACAGCGTCAACGGAGGCAACTTTGGCAGAAACAACTTCAGCCGCAGTGACTTCATCAGCTTGAACAGCATCAGCAACTTTAATAATAACAGCAGTTCTAATAACTTGAGAAATGTAGGTAGGAATGTCATTAATTTTGAACGTGCTTAAACGACATCCAAATGCTGCACTGCATCTGCTGCACTCAGCATTGCTTAAACGATGCAATGCCCCCTGCAAGCCACTGTTAATGGCATCGGATCTGGTTGAAAGTGTAATCACTAATGGTCTCGTCTGATATCTGTCTAAAACAGTTACCTTTAATCCCCCTGTGAACATCCAGTCAAGAAGTAAGGTCCAGACTGAAGGCCAGAACAACTCTGGGTCGCAGTTAAACATGAGTTCTGCCGTCTACTAATAAATTAATTTCAGAATTAAGTGAGTGGCTCGAACTCCGTGAAAACAATCGTTCACTCCGTCTTTGTAGGGTGTGTCTAATAGTTGGTCTATGCCGTTTGAAGCAACAAAGTATTGAACTGCTTCTGCGTGCTTACTGATCTTTAGTATAAAGGATTCTAGAGCATCGAGAATGACACCTCCCGTGTTTCACCAGGTATCAGTTTACGGGTTGCTGCAGGCTCTTCCTCATTGTTTCATTTACAGGGTAGTCTGCTTGTCATTCTGCAAGCAAAAGGGAATGCGATGACTTGTGCAGGTGCATGTTCACCTGCGATGGCGAGCGTGTCCTGCGTTACCTCTTGGTAATCATCTTGGCTGCTCTCCACATGTACCTGGTTATGATCGTGTTATTTCCACCTAATTGCTTAGAGGTAGGGATTCACAGCTCAACGACCGCACAATCTCCGCAAATCGACTGATCAAAGAAGGACGGGCAGATGAGAGCAAATTTACCCTCTGATTCCTTAGGGACCCCTTTGTGACCGTTCAGTTGTTCGTGATTGTCACGAGCATGTTCGTTCATAACTTATTGTAACGAGGTTCGATGCAATTAGCTTTCAGCGCGGCTAAATGTTGGAGTGTTATTGTTTGTGTTATTATTTGCGTACCAAACGGAGTACGTGAATCGGTCGCTAAACTTCGATAACAAAATCTGTTCTCTTTGCCCCGTCCAGGACCGTACGCCCGTTCAACCTGTTGGATAGTTGGATAATTGCGCTCATGCTTCTTTCTGACTGCATCATGCGAGATGTTAGTGCCAGGTGAACGTCAAGAGGCGAATATCACAGCAGCTTCATTGGTGTCCTTCCCCGATGACCGTAGCATTCGTGAGATATTATGTGATCTGCTACACCTGGACACAAGGTGATATTACGTGGCGCAAGCTCTCTCGACTGTTTTGTATGATTCGAACCTCGAATAAATTTGTTCTCCTCAGTTTTTGAAGGGAAACGCTTTCGTCTATAAGTGACTCTATAACAGATGTGTAAAATCCTATAGTTGGGATAATAACAGACTGTGGTAATTGCGCAATCGTAAACTGAAAGAACTGCTGGTGCGTTTTAGACAGAGCAGCGGTGATAAGCAATCCCGACTTCTCACAAACGTCCGGTGGTAGAATGTCCTCTGGTTTCCTTTGAGTTTGGTCGCCATTTCGAACTCTTCCCCTCTTATTTCCGCACCAAGAAGATGCCACTGATGAAAGATGAATCAAGATCGTTTTGCGAAGTCGAACGTTGTGACATCAGACGCTAGCATTAACGGAAATATGCAACGAAAAGGGGAGACGACTGTCGTCTTATTGAGGCTTGCTTCGCTAGCGCCTCTTTCGTTTATACATCTACAGGCGACTTTCTCATTTTCTCCCTTATCCTGCTTGTCTCATTACTTTGAATAGACAAAAATGCAAAAAATCCAATTCACTTATTCGGCATTTACAGCGAACATAGTTATATCGACATCTGTGGCATAATCGCAACGGAAAAAAATGCATTTTTCTAACTATCGCCTATCCTCATTATAATAAACAGAGTAGTCCTTTAAAGATGTGAAAGTGCCTCTTTTCGATGATTATTCCCATCAAGCATCTGCGGATCTCCTATCGCATGCTTAGGCTCGAACATATGTCACAAATTGCTCAAAGTCCGAGGATATAAAGTGCATCGATTACAGTCATATGAAAACTTTAGCAATTGCAATTTTCAAAGAATACCATGAAATTTTTCCTTACAACGGATTTTTCAGTGAAATAGTTACATTTTCAATAATTTCCAAGAAATATTTCTAAACTTCCAATGCACACAAATCACAGCGCTCATTTATGACAGTAGAGAAACCTTTCATAACCTATGTTAAACGGTTATTAAAATGGTCACTTGTAAATGAAAAAGCAGAAAAATGGGTCCTTTTTTATGTGGATATTTTCTCCGGCCCAATATGCCTGACTGAAGTGTAAGGTTTCCGTAATTGGTGCAGAAATTATGTTCTGAAGATGGAAAACGCAGAAAATTTGTATTTGAAGATGAGATTCAAGTTTTGCCAGTAAGGTTTCAAAAAATTTCTTTCATTCCTTCTCAGAATTTATTTCTAAGGAGTCCCTATCACTGGGTCACTAAAAGCGGCACCATTCGTGCTCCTCCCTTTCACTCCACAGTAAAAATACTAATGATCAGTCCTTTTTGCGCATACCGATGCAATTCATATTTGCAATTCCCGAAGAAACCGCATGGCGCACGATGAGATCGGCTACATGGCTGTAGTGACTGAAATGTGCCATGCACCCGTAGCGTTGACTACGAACAATGTTCGCCGTCTCAAGAAGTCCGACCTTAAAGCGAGGCATTAAGGGCGTCGCCTTTGTACACGTTAAATATTGGAGAATTCTTAAGTAGAGGGATCATCTGACGTAACAGCCTCACTCCTTCCTTTGAAACGTTAAGATATCCATTATATTGTCCATGGATCACAGGAATTCTCTAGTTTCCCATCATAGGGTGGGTACCGGTTTTGTGAACGTGAGATCTATATTTTAGAAAAACTGAGAGAGAAAAAATAAGTCAAAACTTAATCAGTCTCTGTTTCCAACAGCAACATGGAATCAAGCAAAAGATGTACTAGTGACAGCGAATGAAATATCAAAATTACTCCACGGGCATATTTTCCAGAAAGTTTCTCGAAATATTTAAATGTCTCTAATGGAACCTTTCGAAAGAGAGAAAGAAGTAAAATTGGTTATCAGCTGCATCGTTTTGCTAGACAGTCATTAAACATTTCGTCACCTTTCCGGAGTGAATGATATTTTTTTCCAGCAAATCAACCACACCTGTCGCTATAAAGACTTTCCCATCATAATATGGGGATTAGCTGATATTTCAGATAATGTATGAAGAGCAAAAATGCTGCCTTAACAACTTCTGGGCGGCGAGAAGAGTCTAGCAAAAGAGGAGCTTAACTCTTATGAACGACCACTTTTCGAACTAGAGATATAATGAAATTCAAAGAAGCACCTTTCTTTCATTGGTTAACCTGTCGAGAACAATATCAAGTACAGCGAATGTCCCGCAACGATGTACGCCGGAAGGACACGACAACAATATTGGTCCATTTCTACCGTCTTTCTTCGCCCTTGCGTTGGCTATTTTCACCTTAATATCACATTTTAACGCATCGCTCGCCAAACAGTATTGCTTGCTTCCCTCATTTTAAATCAGTGAAAAGCAGATTTCAAATTTCTTTTCACGTCCTGTCCTGTCCGGGAAAATTTTCCAGTTGCATGTGTTGTAAATCCTGAACTAAACTTTCCTGAAAAAAACGACACGTTTCGGAATAATAAAGCGATGTCATAGTTTCTTTCTTATATTTTCCATTTAACTGATTATGGTCTGCAAGCAACTGCAAGAAGGTGCTTACAAAAGCACGAAACTCGAGTAGATTGTCGGGTATAACGCTATCATCGACCCATTTTTTGTAATGGATGAGTGGTATCCTTATAGCGGCATTCGCTCGTTGTCCTGGACCTAGCAAGCGTATCTCGTATGTATCATTGTCGTTTTCCTAGAACAGTTTAAATGTCCACACGATACGTATGAGTTCGTCTCATTTAATCTACTGCGGAAAGATTTTGTCACAAAGTGAGAAGCAATACAATAACCGTCAACGAGATGCAGATATGAGGTGGATGTTTAATAGACGCGAAATTGGTGTATATTACACGGTAAGCTGCAGGAAGTAGTTGAAAACGAATTAGAGATAGCTAGAGCTCATTGAGAAACAGCCTGGATAACGGGGAAAAAACATCTCGAGTGGTATTTCTATAACGCACGAGGAAACCTGCTTTCGAATAACATAGCATCAGTTAGTTTTTTAAAAGTGGTCGGTTTAACCAAAATCTTCCCAGAAAACGGCGAACTGACCTGATCGACTCTAGTACAAGATACATTCAAGTTTCTCTCCTCTCCATATTCCCTTTGCTCTTTTGGTTGGGGGAAAAACTTTCGCACCACAGCTCCTCCGATGTTATTTTCGGTTGCTGTTAATAGGACCATAAGTCGCGGTTGGACCTGATAGACGAGCCTCCAGAAATCACTTTCCGTTTTGCTGTCAAATGGAGCTTGAGCCAGAATGTAGTCACCTGAATAATCAATTGTTTCTTTTCCTTTGATGAATGCGACCAAGTGTAAAATTTTATTCGAAGAAGGAAAGAGACATGTAGTATCGATTCCGCCCACTCATTACCTCGTTTCATCCAGCTTCTATAAGACACTTTTAAAAAAGGTCCCTTATTCTCGTGAGGTGCTTATTACATCCTTAAATTAACGTTAAAATTCCCACAGAACAATAAATGCTTAATTAAGCTTTCGCAATTCGCAAGCATAGAAATGGAAAAAAGAAAAATATTCACGGAAAAAGCGAATAATAATTGACCGGCTTTGTCGTAGGAATCGACATAGGAAGCGTGGTAGTAGTCTTCTCCAGGCTTGCCTTTCAGTCGCACTCTACTTCTATCGTAGAGGATCACGTTTGGATAGCGATTCTTGGGTGAATTGATCTCTTCAAGGAAGGCGTCGAACTTGGGTGGCTCTTTCAGGATCTCATTATGCCAATCACTGATCACCTTCAATTTACCGGCTTCCATTTAATCGTGGCTGCTAGAAGTCGAACTTTTTATGATAGCGAGTCTTTAATACTAAAACGTAATGCTGGCGCACATAACAGTACTGCACATCGGAATGTCAAACGTGCAAGTTCATGGCACAACTTTATTTCTTCTTACGTTCATATGCAGTTTTTACTATCTATCACATTCATTCCAGCTTTCGATGAGATTTACGTTCATGGAGCCCATCCATAAACTAACGGTTCTAGCCGGATCCTGGATTAGGACTTCATCTGATCCATATGCATAGTTCTGCGATTCTCTTTTCGAGGTGTGTTGCAATATTCACCCCATAAACTGCGGGGTTCCTTACTCACTGACTCTAAGCGTTGAGAAAGTAAAGCTGCACATACGAACATATGCGCTACATGCACAAACACATTACCGAACACCTCGACGAAATGCGGTGGAATCATGGATCACATAATGAACCAAAAATCGAGCTCAGGTACTAGAAATCTCCGAAATATGCTAAACCAAAAATGAGAAGCACAACCGCCAACGAACGCTGAAGCTTATACCGATCACAAATGAAAAAAAGGTCACTGAAAAGTGAAGTGGACTTATCGTGGGATAGATGAATTTTTTTATATGCAAGCTGAATTAAGCGAATAATTTGTAGAATGATATGGGTTGGGCAAGATTCATGAAGAATTCCTCCACATTTAACAAATCATAGATATAGTAATTTGAAATCTGCACTTCAATACCACTAATGTAACCTGTAAACCATTTTTAGCAATCTCTTCAACAATGCTCTTCGGTGAGGAGAGCTCCTTCTTGCCATCGTCATCGACAGTTGCATCGTCATCGACAACTGCACCAGCCAGCGGATCACTTTCACTAATCAAGCCACGCTGCATCATATGCGATGAACACAATAAACGAGCATGATTAATAATCTCTTCACGCTGTAACACTCAACTGGATGAAAATCTCGCATCATTGACTGCCGGATGTAAATTTCCCACTGCAGATGGTCAAATGCAAATCTTGCGTTACGGTCCGCAGCAAGCAGATCTCCCATCGTGATATCCTCCAACCGATAAATACTTCTTTTCAAAAAGATATTTCCAACGTCGCACATAGCCGAATGCAATTTCCCCACCGTATTCTCCCATAACGAGCGTTTGTGTATATTCATTGATGGAGTATATGTTTGCATACTATTACACATACAGGTTGTTGCAGCCTTCATATGTTGCAGTTCTTTCTGCGTATCAGCTATGAGCGTCTGTATCTGTGTTAGCGGAATGTGCGCCTGTCAGCGCATTGGTTATTCATCCATTCCTATGCTTGAATTTTTGTGATAATCGAACGAGATCTCTGTGCGTAAATAGGGAGAATTTTAAATATTGTTTCGAAAACCTCTAACGTTCCGAATGCCATACGAAGTATTCGAGTACCTTCGAATGCCTTCATATGTTGCAGTTCTTTTCAGAAGAATCGTTTCTGTGAATACGACGCAATGCGAAGGTTGCCACTGCCGGATGAAACCTTTAGATCAATTCCACGACACCACCCAGTAGAATTTTTTATGCGCGCTAAGGGTGTGCTGACAGCGTTGGAATGAAACTTTGACGATTGCAGTGCGACGATCTTTTGCAGATTGGTATATTTTGAAGTTGGATACATACTTTTCGATTGGACGATCTGAAGAATAAAACTTTCGTTTGAATTCCGAGAAGAGACATTTTTTATGCTGTTGGTTACGCATACTGAAATTGTTGTAATGTGATGCGCAAATGCGATGAATAAAATAGCCTGCGGATGAGCGGGTTGTGCAGTGTGAAGTGAGAGGTGCTTTGAACCTTGCAATCAGTGCTAAATAAAAACGACTTTGAGAAATGCCCGAGGAGGTATTGAAACATGGAACCTAAAGTGATGCCTTATTCAGTAGATTGAATATCATTCTGCATCACTTTTCATTGTATATGGGTGAAGATTCATCACTGTAGAGATGGCGTCAAATAGTATTCGGAAGAAGGTATGATTATGTTTACATTTGAACGGCTACACTTAAAAAAAGGTTGTCATTTCATGCGTCCTTTTCCAAACGTCCTATAGTAAAGATACTTTTTGATTGCAAATTTTCTTTAATGGTTGCAAATGCAGGACGTTATTACATCTTATGCGAGGGCGGGATATCAGGTGCGGTTCCGGGAAACCGGGCTGCTCTGATTGTTAAGGTAAATTTCAAAGGAACCGTCAAATTCCGCTAAACATGAAGGTGCGAATAAGGATCTGATAAGAAGCTTAGCGGTGATCTAAGCATTCTTAAAATTTTGGGTCGCACACAACGATTTTTCGGTACCTTTTGAATTATTTGGGGAACGAAGTTGGTGCGGTGGTGTGGACGGTGCACGTTTTGGTTCACGATTACTGGGGCCAATCTTCTTGCAAAGAGGATTACTGTGTGTGCAGAATGGTCGAAAAGAAATGATAATGGTGGGGAATTTGTCTGCTTTGAAGATCCTAAATATTTCGGAACAAATTTTCTTTGCTTCGCATTGATCCAGGTGAGCAGCAAAAGCTATCCAGCCCTCACCTCTTTCCCCGTACGGCGCCCTTCTATGCTATATCACCCCTCGATTCGAAGTTCACGTTTAGCGGTGACGACTCAGTTGCTTTATCGGCAGTTATTTTATCACTGACGAAGTTGCCTTCATTCTGAATAGGTTATATAAATGCTGTTATGGAGATGTTAAAAAGAGTTTCATATACCGTCTTGCTTGTATGTCCTCTGCGCTACCCTGTTGGTTATTATTTTCGGCGATTATGATTTTTGTGAGGAAACCGCGGGACATTATACCATCGAATGGGATAGTTTACTTTGAGCCTGGAGGCATATTTTCATAAGCTGTGCAGGTGCCCATGTGAGAATGTTTCCAGGGTTAAATAGAGCCGAGTGGTAATGCTATGAGTTTTGTGTGTACTCAAGTGACTGCCGGTGTTTTGCCCTGAAACTTGTCTTCGAACCAAAATGGCGGCAAGTGACAGCACTCGCGGCTGCGTGATTAGTGAGTGCGTATAATCACCGACTGTCGCAAAGAAGTCATGGTATAAGCAAATGGACAGGACTCTGTTAGTGTTGCGTTGCCTCGCTGATAGGCAGCTTCTCTTTACGGTCGTTTGATATGCCGTCTAACGTGACAGTGCTTTGTTTGTCTGGTGATATATTGGGATATATAGAAAGACGCATTCGTTCGTACGTTTATCCAGGCAGTTATATAATTTCTGTGCCTGGTATTGTTTATATCCGCCAAATTCCGAGAAGCAAGCTTTTCACTGCACAAAAATATTCATTTTTTCTTTAGAAGTTTCTGCCGGTATTACGCAAATGTTGTTGGAATTGGCACTATATAGACGTAATGTCGCTTTGGAAATACCAGTTGAAACAAATGGAAAGTGGTGATGCAGAGAGGGATGAGAAAATTCAAATATTTTATTTCACTTCTTCCATTTAATCATTTCATAGACGGGCATATGTAGGCAACAACACTGCATGCTTTGGCACACGTATGCTCGAGAGGTGTGTAATTGAGGTAATACAGCTGTGATGGTTACTTTGTGGTTTAGACTTATCTCGATTTGATATCGCTTCTCTCATCCCTTTTTTTAATTTTTAACTTCGCTTTTCCAAGCGACTCTCAACTCGCACGCGATAAATATGTTTTTCATTGCTGAAATCTCTTTAGAATTTATTCCAAGAGAATTTAATTCAACGTTTATTCACGCTGAACTAAATCTGTTAAATTCAGAGGAAGTGACTATTTGCAAGAATGGCTCCTCAGATGACCGCAAAAGTAGCCAATGAGGAGATGTGGTCGAAATTTCACGAATATGGCAACGAAATGATTGTCATTAAAAGCGGAAGGTTGGTACTTTCGACGCTACTTTTCTCGCTAGCATGTGCTTTATATGTGAATATGTGTGCTATGCTCGTGGTGATATCAATTCAGTGCTTATTAATGCTTACGCATCTATATTTCTTTGGTAGTCTCAGGTTGAAAGCCGCTAAAACGAAAGTGAAGCAGGAGTTAAATTGATGCTTTTAAATGGTCTTTAGAGATGCGCCTTTTCCACAATAAGTCGCACAAGTCGGTCCAACTACGAAATCTTTTACACACACTGCAAAATGCTAGAGACGTCGTGCTCACTTTTATTCGATTTTCATTTAACACTTGTCGAGTCGAAGAAAAACTAACTTTTGTGGATGCTAAAAAAATCTATGCGAAAAAGACCATAGCCCAATATGATAAAGCGGAAATAATCGGAATAAATAGCAGAATCACTTAAATATGAGGGCGCTTATTTGCATATCTGTTTTTTTGGATAACTTGCCGGATTGGTTGACCGAGTAAGTTCGCCACGTTCACTTTCGTTCGGGTAAGTAATTGTCTTAAGGATAGTTTAGATATTGAAAGAAGGGCTTTTAAGAGATAAATTTATTTACTTCTGATTCAAAGGATTTTCGTTTGTCTTTAACTCATCCTTTGGAATTTCATTGCGATAGACTGTCGGCATCAAAAGTAGAAGCATTCTGTTTTTTGCTGATAACTGCCAATAGAGTGCAAGTATCTGAAGCTGTCGAGTTGGTTGTCAATTTCTTTGCGCGGAACAGACTGGGGGATTGGCATCGTCGGAACATTTTCTCAATGTACTCGATATTTACTCTACAACATCAATATTATCACAAAAATAACTTTCGAAGGGTGGTCGTTTTTGTTCAAGTGGTCGGACATTTTATTCAGCTTCCGTATGATAACTGAATGCACTGAATGAAGCATCAAAGTTCTCTCAATTTATAGACTTCAGTTACTGACATCGGATTTTATTAACTAGAGTGGAAGAAGTGAAAAACTGCGGCCATTTTATTGGGATGTAAATTTCAAGTATTAAAGTCGAGCGCATTCTATCACTAAGGACACTAAAGGAGTCTGATCAATACAGAGTTCCCTTTTGCGAAGCAGTCACATTTCTTTTGTGTTTCCCATCACCTTTATTAGCTGCTTTATGTGGAAGACTCATATGTACACATGTGGTATAGCCGAAAGTGGTGATGGCTTCCACACTACGCACGTATTATATATTTAAGGAAGCTTTTCCCAAGGGTGGGATTCGAAGTGTACGGTGTTGAGCCAATGGCGCACTACAGTTTGGCACTATCAATAGTTCGGGTCGATGAGAACAGGTACGCATTATTTGCATTCTATTTTTTGCAACTACTGCATTTTGCTTTCTATTGTTGTTATGTTGAATGGAATGAGCTACTACAGAAAAATCACGCTTCAAAAAAGAAATTACGATGGTGTGAATGCACCCTTCTTTTTTTTAGCACTCCTATTGTGCACTCTGTGGTCGCATAAAAAGAGTCTTTCTTTTTGAGATTTGACTTAACGCTTTGAATCAGTCAGCGTTGATATAACAGAAGAGCTGATCAATAGTAGAGCGTTGCGATTTCCTCTCGTGGGATTTTTCGATGATTCCATCACTTTACTATTTCGTCTGTGTTCTCGACGTAAAATTTTATGCAATGTTTTCGCCGCGGAATATTTTATCGGGAGACGGGGGGGGGCTATATTGACCTTTTAACGTCTTATCATCTCCTAATTTCTGGTGACAAATGACAAAGTTCCGGTCGAAAATGTTGCGGAATTTGTAAAAGAAAGCTTATTATGGAAAATTATTTGCAAAAATTTCCAGTCCTTTTAGTTGGAATTCGTAGTGGACACGTTTTACGTTTCAGGAGATCGCTTTTAACAGATCCTTTTCTGATGAATAATTGAACTGAAAATCCACATTGTTAATGTAACTTGCCTGAAGAGGGGTACTTTTGTAGGTACAAGTTTGAAGATGGAAGGTGGATCGTTGCTGGACGAGTGCCTTTCGATGAGTCAACCGTGTCGTCGGTACAGCCTCGCGTAATTCAACATCACGACGGCTCTATATCGGGCATCTATCTGCTTAAAGGCCCTGTTTACTTCGATCAGGTTGCATTAACAAATGACCGAGATAACGAAGTTGGATCGAAGGTATAACTATGATTTTTTTATCTCAGTAAACCTATTAAAAAGCAGTTCGTTTGTTTTAAATTAGCAAGTTGTTCTTTGGGCTATCTTTGATACATCCGGTTGTTTAATATATCACGCAGTGATGTTTGCCGTCCGAGAAATCTGATTATTTCTGTTCTTTCCTTCATGAGCTCTTTGATTTTCTGCTGTATTTTGAGTGGAAAAAGTGGCGAAGCTGTGAATTTGACAGTTAACTTTATTGTTTTCCTTAAATTTTTTATTTTAACAGTTTTAATGAAACTTTCAATGCCGACATTTTCCAGCGAATTTATTCGAAATGACCCCTCAGATATTAATTAGTCGTTTATTTTTTCAGCCAGGATGTTGCAAAAAAGGTGCTATGATTAGGTAAGAACTCGCAGGGCGTAATATAGCCACTTAGAGCTAAAATTGGACTTGGCTCATATCACCCTCTGCATGTGATCTCATTGTTGGTCATCAGTTATCACCCTCAGATATTGAAAAACTGAGTATTCCGTTCAAGGTTGCACTGTTTATAGATATTCGTCCAGACGTTGTGCAAATATCGTCCACGCTTGTCAATATGTCGGGTTGAAGAGGAACCAACAACTTCGTCCAGCGAGCAAACATTGCTGTTCTCGGATGCACTCATGGAATTCGTTGCTGTCACACAATATCAGAATATTCATATTGTCGAACTAAAAAATCAGTTTAATCCATACGCCAAAGGACAGCGTTTTCGGCGTTGTGACAAAACTTTTCAAAGCCGAAAACGATCATCGGATCGCAGCAGTAGTATTTTTGTTATTCGTATTTATAGTTACATTATTTCATTTGCATTGAAATAATAAGTTTTTCACTACAGCTTATATGGATCACATTTCCCTCAGATTTGTTTCCAAGAGTTATTCTTGGAGAAGTGGTCTTGGAAACACCTGCCTGAAGAAGAATATAGTTCAGGAAGCGCTCAAATTCCTTGTTGCTGCCTGTCTTTGTAAGGAAATCTCTTTGAAGGAAGCTCATTCCTATTTTATAAGGTAGAGCAGCGGGCAAACGTCCCATTCTTTGGAATTTCTTACAAATTTTTATTTATTCCTCACTATTCGATTGTTTGATTACATCTTATTTATTCAAAGATAAAGCTTTAGGCTTCAACCAATGAATTTTATTTGTGAAGATTCCAGCCAGGCCAGGTTTGTCTTTCTCATTAACCCGTCCACATATTTCAGATTCCGCTTCACCAAAACAAATGAAACTTTGCGAGTGCACCAAAATTTGTTCGATGCAGTCAACAGTATTTCCAGTGTTACCGAAGCCTCTAGATTTGACGCTCGGCATGCATCCTTCAGCATTTATCAACCCGTTCATCGGCAGTTTCTCTCCACCACCATTTTGGAACTATCCGTTCTGGAATGCTCTGTCTCCGTTTTACTCTGTAGTCAACCCCTTTTCATCCTCAGGTGCTGTGCCGTTCGCATCTTTGACACCGACTCGGTTCTCTAGCACTGCTACCATACAGGAGATTTGAGCTTGCCTGCAGAGAACTGTTTGTTCACATTGAATATACATGTACGAATTTTGTATGTACACTGCCTGTAAAGTATTCCATTGCCGAAATGTTTTCAGTTTCTGTATACTGTTTTCATCATTTGATGAGAAAAGCATTAGTAACCACAAACGTGCATTTGATTATGGCAGTATGATGATGTGAGCGATGTTTAGTTAGCTCTTCCGCAAATTAGGCAGAGATCGGAAAAAATGACCTTCCATTAAGAGTGATATACTTGAAGATCATTGAAGGGAGGGAGCCTTGTAGGCTGCTTTTTTGAGGGAAAAGGCTTCACTTTTTTTGAAACGAACACCCAGCTAGTAAAAAAAGATCCATCATATTAAAAGGAAAATGCTTGGTCCACATCGCCCAGATTAAGATTGAAGACCAAGAATTAGAAAGTGATCGACTGCTCATTTCATAAGAAAGAATTTTCTGAGATAAACCAGTTGACTTCTTTATTTCTCTGGTATTTTCCAGCAGTAATGGGCAACTTGTTTTGTCGTCCATCCAAACTTCACCCTTTAGTTATTTTAGGTCTTATTTACTTATATTCATTCTCTTTCAGATTTCAAAGATTGTTTAGTTTATTCAGAACATTTGTCACAAGGTCTGTGACAGGTTACTTAGGCATTCCCATCGAAACACCTTATGTCTATTACATTGATGAAGATGTCCATTGGAAACCTCACTCTTTGAATATTCACTCAGAAAATCGAAGTGGAGGGGACCATGTTATTCAGCTGAGCAAAGGGTGAGGCGAGGAGTGTGAATATCACGTTAGAGATACATAAGAGGATTGTTCAGACGCCACACCTCATAACAAAATCTGCTGTTTATCTGAATGCATTTGCCAATGAAAGGCAATACGATATGTGGTTTTCAAGGATGTCGAATTGAATTCGTTTTTGTTTATTGACGTTGTTTTGTCTTCTTATATTTTAAATTTCACGTTGTATTTATGTGTTCGTGTGTTTAGTCATAAAATACAAATTCAGATACTAATAAGTTCTGAAATTGCACCAAGTGACGGCAATCGTATGTGGGCATTACTCCTTTCTAATACACACAGTATGATGCATTCTCCAAGTCGAAAGGCAATGTTATTCTTCACTCCACCAGATGAAATCAGTAACTTGAGAGTTATGAAGTAGTCTCTTGACCTTATTGAACTTGAAGAGACAAATTTTTTATCTATGAGCGCACTAATCATGAACTCGGGAACTTCTGAAAGGAATTTCATTTCGAATAAGAAGCTTGATGAGGAAATATGCACATTATACATGACTATGCTGGCTGCACTATTAGGGTCTTCAACGCAACTAAATTTTCCCATCAGACTAACAAACGCTCAATGAATTGCGTATGTTATAAAGCTATAAGATTGCAGGTATGGGATGGAGGCTTCGAGGAGTCTTGAACGGAAGTGCACTCTGCCCTAAGTTTGTGCAGAATATGAACAAACTCGTATTGCGCTAACAGTCGAACTATATTTTCAGCTTTGTTAACGTTGTGATATATAGTGCGGCAAGTTTTGTGCATATGCGGCATGTTTAGAACAAATAATTTCAGTACTTGTCCCATAGTGGTTATTTTTTTGAGCTTTATGCCAGCCAACTTAACTTGCAAGAGCAATAAATTCATAAGGTTGGCAAAGGTTCCTATTGCACGTGCTGAATTTTCTTTGTTGCCGCAATGGACTTTATAATTTCTTCAACAAATTTTAGATTCCACATATCGAAGCAACAAATGAAAGAGAACATTAGAGCAGCTCGCTGAACGAACATATGTTTCATGTCATTTTCGAGCAAGAAGACACCACTAATCAATATATTAACCTTTTATTGTTTCTTGAATTTCTCCATCATTTTGTAAACACTATTTAGAGGATTTATGCTGTGAGTAGTACTCATAGAGAAATACATTAGGAGTACTGTGAAAGAAAAAAATTCACAAGCAGCTGCGCAAACAATCGGGTACATTTCCGCCGCGTTTGATGCTCACGAAGACGACTATCAAGGACTTAGAGAAGTCTGTTATCACGCTTAAATATCTCTTTTCAAACCAGTGATTCATTCAAACCAATAAATAAAGCAGCATGTCATTCAATCAACATCGAACGAATTATAAAAATAATTCTTTTTAAACTTTTTTCACTTCATGAATAAATCTATTAAACTTTATCGACAGACATGAGTGTGAAACTTCGATATCAGCTTATCTAAAATAAGAACTATGAATTTTCTTCGAATCTACCAAATGAAAACGAATAAATGCCGATCGAAGATGATAGCTAAACCGTGTTTTCGATGTCGAACTCGCTTATATTGGCAAACAAATTGTTACACTTATGAAACGAACGTAGTCCGCACATCCAACCATCGCAACCTTGACACTCGCCGCTAATAGGTTTCACATTTAGGACGAAGAATTTACAATTTCTGAACAGATGGAAAGGAGTGCCACTGGAACTATCACGATGTTTTTGAATGTTTCATATAAATCTGATAAAATACCCACCGACAATAAGGCAGAAAAACGAGGTGGCATGACCGGCGTTCCTGTGCTCAGTAACAAATATGGGGATTAGTTACGAGCTAAATTATTTCCATGCCTGACATGAGATCAGAAACGCCGCAAGCTTGACCTTCTTACATTCTATCTTTGGAAAACTTCCCCGTAGTGTTATTTTAGCTCCTTATTAGATCGTCGTTTCTAGTTCGCTTGCCATCAGCGAGGTGAACTTCCAGCTGTAGCGAGAGGGAACCAGGTGTGAAAGAAAGCAGTTAAAAGAGGATCGCTGAGTGCTGCAATGACTCTGAGTAAGCAAAATCAATCTCGATATCGATGCAATCATCTCCATGATTGATCAAAAATTTATAAGCTGAGCTTAACAGTGACGCAAATATTCCCTAGGACAAAACCTCATCAGTTAGTTTTCAAACTAGGAAGTCTTAACCGACCCGTTCAATGAGTGCTTCCTCTGCAAAACTGGAGAAGAGCATCAAGAAAACTTGCACGATTTGCGTTTTTCTTATTCCGCCTATGCAATCAAATGTTTCATACAATAAAAGCAGAAAGCTATATAGGAACGCTGGTTAACTCATTTTTAGCAAAGGTTTTTGACTGCCCTGTGGGTGTCAAACGAGGATCCCATGGACGCTGAATGCAAGAGAATTCCTTCGCATCCTTAAGTGTCTACAACTCATTACGGAATTACTGCATACATTTAAATGATGGTTAGAGTTATGACTTGCATCCAACAAATGGCTCAACTCCGACTTCATTGGCTTCTGCATGCAAACCACTGCACAAACACATATGCTCATAAAAACTCGCATCAACAACGCTATCGACGTGAGCTGCAAAAGCAAATTTGTGTTGACGTTTAAGAACCGAGACATCTCTAGGTCAATCCTTGCCATGTGATTCACTACCGCTCGAAGTAGCTTCGATGTTTACAACTCTTTCGATCCGACTCCCAAGAATGCTGAACTCCGAAAACTCCGAACCTAGGGGTGCGCCGGTATCTGCCCAAGCAAGTTGCGTACTCTGAACCCTCCTAGAAACTTAACCTACACAAACTACTCATGTGCATGCGTAGTCCCGTTCCAAACTTTTTGCCCTCCTGGCATAGTCACTTCCATGATGTAAAACAACCGCCTTTCAGCTCGTAACATCCACCCTGCACGACCCGCACAACAACTACCCCGCATATGCATAATCAACCCTCCTCTATATGTTTTTTGCAGAGGCCGAATCAAATTTAGCGATGTACAATGAAAACGAATGGCGCTGCAGCTTTTGCGAAGAAATTATGCGATCACTTGAACAAAAGTCTCACTTCCTGCCCTAGTTCAAATGAACATAATGCCACCTAATGTACAAAGACCACACAGAAATATTTATTTGAGAGAACGAAGCAACTTGATAGTGACGGGTGAATGGATCCGGTCATGATCTATTCCAGTTCTATCCATACATCACACTGGCATCACGAGTGAGTGACATGAGAACCACTATAGCGCACGGTAGTTTCGATATATCAGTCCTCGAGTAGTGCTTTACGATCGGTGCCACACTAACCTATCGCTGATCTCTTTGTTTATAATGCAGCCCAGTACTCCGTTAAAAAGTGATAATAAACACCACGGTTAATGATCGCCGTCGACGCATAACTTATATGATAACAACAGTATCGTTCGTTAAATCTTTCAGTAAGAATTTGTGTCAGCATGAGGAAGACCAAAAAGAGAGATGAGGAAAGCGTGAGCGGGGATCTCCCAACGGAACTAATGCCCATCTATTAAAAAATAATATTGCAGAGGTTATTTATTTCTTCTAAGAGAGTGCGTATATCTTAAAGTGCCAAATGCATTAAAACGAAAGGAATTTTCAGAGGGAAAAATATATCCCATAAAAATACAATAAAATGGACATTTAGATGCAAAAAAAAGACTGATCGGAAGCGAAACAGCGAAAGATGGATTTGGAATTTGAATGCAAGCACAAAAAGGGGTCTATAAGTTCCACTGTAGAATTGCAAACGACTGTTTAGGAAAGCAAAAACTAATGCACGCGAAACCGCAACTGCACAAACCAACAAACATCGAATAGGAAGACATCAGCTGTAAAAAATTAGGATCGAAATTATTCACTTAATGAACGGAAGAATTTAAAGTTATAGAAGACGGACTAGAACAATAAGAAAATATAAATGTGGCAAAATCAAAGAAAAACACATTAAATAAATAAAACCTGTGTAAAACAAAGCTTAGAATATTTCACATAAGAGAATGAAGGCGAATAAATGTAGACTACAAGCCGTGCGAACTCCACACCCAGGCGGTGGATATAAAATATCACCTTTTATGCCTTAATTGGCGTGCTACATTCAACAAAGACCAAATAACAGCAACGGATAACAAAATATCCCAGGATAACAGAAACGACTATACCGGCAATAAAAGCCTTCAGACACCACATTTCACCAGACTCTGCCCATAGCGTAACCGATCTCCAGCACGTACAGCGAATTCTATAGTCGATGGTGCTTCGAATATCTAAAATTTTTATGAAATATTCTTCCATGCTGTAAAATAATCTCCACGGCTGTCAGAATCCTAACTGAAACTTGCTAAATGGAAAAAAGGAAGCGAGCACCTCCTTTGGTTTACGATGACTTCGACGACCCACACGACCTTTCAACTTTTTCCATACTACATACACAAAAACAATCTTTGCCACTGGAGGTTACTTACACATTAAACTGGATGAGGTCAGCCTCCCCTCCCCAATTTGTGCTATTTTATAAGTCACCTGTATTACCCACAGCTCGTCTTCAATATATCTGCTGCACAAGTAGACAAGAGAAAGTAAAAGGGACCGATCTTATCAATCAGACAAAACGGGATGTTTCCATGGGACTCAGTACCTACGAAACATCTCGCTATCATTATGATCCCTGCCGACTACGGTGACCACAACGTTAAGCCTAATAAATGCAGTCGCAGTAATATTTGAATGCATCACTCAGTTCTTCTATGAGCGAGTGTGTCTTTAAACTACATCCACCTCGGACAAATATTACACGATTTAATTCGTTGCACTTTGGTGAATCTCATTAACAATTAGTGAACAGAGTTTTATAGCATAAATGTTGCCTATGGCGCCGCTAAAGACCCTACCCAACGCACTGCTGCCACATGGTAAAGTAAAAACGAGGACAACCGAACCAAAGTTTACTCAAAGTGTTAGGCAAGCAGACACGCCGAGGCCATACACACTGATATCAACGCATGAACAAGCGCGACGGCTAATGGGTTTGAATTACGCAACCACAGAAGGGGAGAAACAGAGAAGAACCAAGTTGAGGGGTTGCAGCACATTCGTTCACCACAGCAACCTACTTCTGATCAAAATCTATTTGTGATCTAATATTGCAGTGATCACTGTACTTCTATAGTCGGTTCTCGTTCATTTTTCCTCGCGCGGCGCCACTCATCGATTTATGTGTTCTAGGCCCGGGTACTGCCTGAGACCTTTGTAAGTCGGGTTTCAGCCTGCCGGAATCAGCCTTCGTCATTTGGCAGTTCTTCGACCGGCAGCTCAATTGGGTACCTTCGCCATCTCGAGTCGCTCCTATGAGCTTTGTTACTCCCAGTGGACTGCTCAACTCTCTCATGCATCTTCGCTTCCACCTGGCTTCCCTTTCAACGCAGTCACCGTTACAGCTACAACGATACCCGAGCAAGATATCGACAGCTTCATTCTTTCGATCACGTCCACTGCAATTTACGACTTGTGGAATTTTCTTTTGATGTGTTAATCTCTTAATCTAGCAAGATGCTTCGGCTGCTAGAGAATACGAATGTAATTAAGCACTCACAATAACAACAGTAGAGCCGAGCTTGAATTCACCAACTTTTTCTCCAGGCGCATACGAATGAGATAATGAAGTGGCCACAGCCACCGGTTTATCATGTCCCAGTTGCGCTCGTCTCACATTTGTTCGCAAATGTGGGTCCTGCAACAAATCAGACCCTATTATACGTATCTAAATCCTGGGTACCACTTCCTCTCTAACAATCCATCTCATGAAGCACTGTTTCCTTTGTTTCACTCCTATATACGTCAACACAAACAATAAGTGACTGTTAAGGAGGCCAATAAAGGTAAGCGGGCTTTCTTAAACGCTGTCGAGCAAACCAATCGACAGCACAAGACACCTAAAAGACATGCTCACAACGCTGTTCTTTCATCCAATTGATCGAACGGCTGTCAAAACCTCAACTGGCCATACAGCGACAATCGGCAACAAAACACTGTGTCAAATTTTCCCTATCTAGCTCCAGCAGCATAAAAACCTACGGCATCAATGGTGACATCTCCAACGTTTGTAGCTGCGACCGCACTTAAAGAAAAGAAGCCATGCTTCCAGTGGCCGTTTAGTACAACTCGTTCGTTGACGCAGAATAAATACGGAAATTTGTCGAGTACACTTGGCCGCACAGATAATAATAATCCTGCAATACCGATTGTAACGTGAATAACGCAATATGTGCTTTTGGGATGCAAATATGACATGCTCGAACCTTCCACTGTCACTGAATTGTGTTCGACCAATATATCTTGGATGCTTAGATAATGAACTAAATATAAGAAAAAAAGTTATCACTGCATTATTAAAGAAAGTGTACTAATGATGTGTGCAAATGGTGTCTCAGAAAATGATGAGAAGCTTGACGTTTATATAGTTTGATTTCTCGAATCTGCATATAGCACTGCATTACAGGAACCCACCTTTCTTATTTATAATGAAAATTCTTTCGCTCGGCTCAACTTCTCTCGTCCCTCTCAATATGCACTGTTTTATAAATATACAACACAAATGTCTGTATCATATAAGTTGCAACACCTGGCCGCACAGTTTTGGAGGAAAAGTAGGAAGGGGCGGAGAAGGCAACGAATGCATAGCATGGATGAGATTACATAGCTGAGCAATACAATGACAAAATAAACATGAGCTTGCTGTTCTAACATTAATTTCGGTTCAAAAATCATACACTCTTCTAGAAAAAATATTGATAAATTTAAAATATCAAGCAACAGATTGCTAAGTCTTTTCCTATCCTATACTATCGTATTGAAAAAATGGCCTCCCATAGAATAAACAAATAAACGGTAATGATAACCAGGATGATGGATCTCGTAGTCGCACGTCCAACTTGCTGGAGAATGGAAGCTATGGTAATTGCCTGGGGCAAGGTAGATCACCATTTGATAGAGATCTCGTTCGCCCTACAAATACTTACACGTCAATTTACAAAAACATAACTTTTCTCTAGCGTAAGGGCAAGTTGCGCAAGCTACAAACGATGGGGCAGCAGACACACCACCAACTGAAGGATGAGTTGACGAATCGTCTGGGCAGCATCAGGGCAGAAGAGCAGAAAGGTGACCATAAGTATAAGATAATGCTATGTCATATGTGATCGCCGCAACATCATTTTCTTGATTATTGAAAATAAACAAACATAAACATTGTTGTTGATAATACTTGATCCAAATATAAACCTTCTAAATATTCAATATTCTCTCAGAGTTACCAGTAATTTTAGCCACATCTAATAATGAGAGAACGTTAAATGGCTATCATGAAGCAAAATATAAGGTCAACAACGCATAGGCAGATGAAATGTGACAGTTTCGAGTAAATCTAACAAACCTTGGACTTTTGCAACTGTTTTTCAATTTCAATTGGCCCAAGGAATTCAGACACATTATAATCATGACCTTTAACATATTCGATACGTCCATTGTGCACTTTACCATAATGAATAACAACTCCATCCGCTGGTGATACCTAAAACAAAGTGAGTCACGTCTATTCTTTGCGCGTTATTTTCAGTGAAGAGAACACCAATAAAACAATAAATCTTTTCATTCATGCGGATAGCTAGTGAAGAATTACTAAATGCCGAGTATGAATAAAATGCAAAATTAGAGCATACTGCTGAGAGAAAAATAAACTTCCTGATGAATTTAAGAGATCTTTGATTGCTACAACGGTTTTCTGCAACGGTTTTTTTCAGTTGATTTAAAAAATTCCCATATGCTATATTTATTGTCTTCAACCTATCGATGAGAATACCATTTGTTCATTAATAGTATAGAAACATTTCTTACACACAGAATATCGAAGAAAATACTAGTTGGTATTTTCTCTTCACCTTCCCTCACAAGGCGCTTTTGCATCCTCACTATCGATCGGATATTATCTGCACATATAAGTGTGCACGGATACATCAGTTGACATGAACGATTGGCCGACTTTATGAATAAATCAACAAACCAAAGGGGCATCGCTAATTGGTCGTAGCATTTTTTTCAGCGGCCTATTAAAGAATGCCGCAAATGTTGGATAGGCAGATAGATCCTCTACTAGCGCCTCGTCCATACGACAATCGTAGGCTCGTACAAATAGACCTTTAACGAACAAGTGATTATTTAAATTGCCAACGAGCATTACAACGAAGTTGATCCACTCATCGACCACAAACAACGTTGGAGTTTACTGTAACGTCAGCATCTGCCGAGCCCGTGCAAATGAGAGATAGGTTCGATGAATTTTCCCTCTTTTGACATGAAAACGATCGAGGCAAACATTGGCATCCCATAAATTCAGACTGCTCCTGCTTCAGCTGAAATGCTAGTAAGATGGAATCATAAATGAGAGCCGCAAAATGCACCAAAGTGGAGAAAAACAGAATAGAGGGGAAGAAAGCAATACGCTCTGCAAAGCTGGTCATGCCTTCCGTTATCAGTGTTTCAATGAGGAGCTATTTCTAGCTTAAATCATGCCTAAAGACTTGGCCCTCGTCAATTCAAAACTCTCTTTGAAACAGCGGTGCTCACGTATGCCTAGTTAAGAAGAGGGCTACGATAATAGAACCTGAACAGCGAAGTAATTCTTTGAAGTTACTTCGGCAATTTAACGTCACCACGCGCCTAGCCGTCGACTGTGTCGCGTTCTGTGAGAAGCTGGCAATCCTCTTCGCACTAAATCGGTCATCTATCACATCATGAAAGAAAGAACACAATAAAGAAGGAATTACGGATTAAGAACACACCAAACAGCTTCGGTCTAAGCCATATTGGAATAGTCGTATTTGCTGCACCACCCGCAAACCGCGATAAGGCATTCAACGGCAACGAACAATAGACACGTAACTGGAATTAACAATTACTAGATTCCCCCTATAAAATATCAGAAAAAATAAAAAATGCAATTTGAATAACACACCTAATCGATGAGTCTTTGCAAATAAAAAGAAAACACTTAAATAAAAATTATTGTTATAGCTTTCAAACGCACTAGACAAAATGAATCTGATTCTATTGAAAACACCTCCGAAATATTAAATAAAGACTCATTGCTTAATTTAAATTTTACAGTGCCCTAGGATGAATGCTACTGCCTGGAATTATTCAATATTAAAATACCTATAAATGAAAAAAAAAAAAACCAGAGAGAGAATCTACTCGTGGTCACTCTTTCAAAGTGACCGTAAAACGTTGATTGCATTGATAACCACTGACATGAAAAAAAATGTACCTACCTTCCAATTAGAATAATAATGCTTTTTATCACGAAGCTCCCTGACATCCGGTATAAAGAAACCGTAAATATACAACGATCCACCGGCTACAAGTGTGCTCATGGCCAACCATTTCAAAAATGTACCACCCTGGCG
Organism: Parascaris univalens; assembly: GCA_037576465.1. Lineage (NCBI taxonomy): Eukaryota > Metazoa > Nematoda > Chromadorea > Rhabditida > Ascarididae > Parascaris > Parascaris univalens. Next base: position 117,706,763 of record CM075173.1, read on the forward strand.
TTTCCCTTCAGAAAAGCCCGTGGAATTACGTCCACAAGATTCCCTTATCACCGTAGCTGCTTCGCTATTTGAGCTGGCGACATTCGACTGAAAAAAAAATTATTACTTTTTTGTTATTATTCAGATGGGGCCGACTACAAAGACAATGTCGTCTATTGCTAAGTATCCCAGTGTTCCAATGACATCAATGCGATTTTTTAATGCCAATTTCGATAGCGTGACAGCAATCGAAAAGAAAGTCGTTCTAGAGATATTTCAAGAGGCTACTGCGTTATCGAAAGCATCGTCATTAATTTCTCTGAAGATATCGAAGGGTTTATTTCCTTCATTTGTTTTCGTTCCTAATATTGTCAACTAGAGGTGCAATAGTGTCAAGCAATGCATTGCACTGTGTTTGTTTTTCCTCCTTGCAAATGCTTCGTTTTGAATTTAAAACCTATCTAAACTACATGAAGAGAAATGCGAATAAAAGTAAAACTTATAACGATCCCATGAGGGAGAAGTGAGGTGCCGCTACAATGCATTTTGCGTGCATGAGATTCAATAAAACAAAAACGCGATCGAGATTGAGGAACGCATTTTGCTTTAATAAAAGAAACACAAAAAACACGTCAAAAAGCATTTTTTGAATTTCTTAACGAAAGTTTAAATAATAGATTAAGACATCAACATTTAAGATAGACGTTGCGCCGTAGTTTAGTTATGCTTCGTCAGCAATGCCCTTAACTTCTTAATTCAACGATGGAGGTAGGTATACTCAAAGAAAGTTCAACTGATGTTATTAAGACTGGACTTGTTATCAAACTACAGTCTCCGATATCGTTTATTATAATCGCTGCAAAATTATATTTCCTTCTCATCAGCGAAAGATGAAGAAGGGATGGAGATAAAGAAAGGAAGGGGGAATGGGTTAAGCCTGTCAAACTCGACCGATATACATGTGACTACAACAGAGAATGCAAATGAAAAATGCCAAAAAACTCTATATCAAAAAACATTTATAGAATACGCAAGCATTGTATATGGGCGTTCGAACTTCATGAAGGTGCACGAAGTTGGAACTAAAACTAGATGGAATATAAATGAACTGTTGGGAATTTCGTTCGCATCCGACCTGCCCTTTAAATCTGCTCGTCTCTTTTTTCTTCTCCTCTCATAACTCTACCCAAACGATAGGGGAAAACTTCAAAACCGATTTGTGGGAAAAATTCAGACTGTACTGTTGAAAAGTAATCAACGTGACACTGAAATAATCTATTTCTTGCCTCTTTCAATTTTGTTGCAGAATGTATGTCATACTGGAACATTCACTTCTACGCTATCTCATTACCTCATTTTGTATGTTTCATTTTAAATTCATTCTAGGGAATATAAACCACCATGAAGCTGACCTTTATTGCTCGGTCTTTGCAAAATGCTTTGCTTATATGTTTGAATTTAGCATGACCGCGAGAAGTGAAATCTTCAACCTTACCCTACAAAATCTGATGGTCGTATTCAACAACCAACTGTCATGAAAACCTCGAAATATGGGGTAAATCTATTCGAGGTGCCAAATTCAAATCCAAAATGCAGCGGCAACGATTGCATCTATGAACAACACGACTATGACATCCTTATCTTTTCAACAGTCTGATAGATATCAAAAACTGAAATATGAAAATATAACAAGAGCCAAAATACAATGACCATTAATTAAATGAAATAAAGACTACAGAAGCAGTGAAGACAGATTTCCACTCCACATTTTCGCACAATGCCATTAAATGCGTCCCCCAGTTACGGCTAAACCTTTAATAACTTAAGTTGTTGTATATGAAAAGACTGAATTAATCTAATAAATCGACACGACCGCGCGATCTTAATAGTAAGCAGCTGATGCATTCGTGGACAAAAACTTCGCATCTTCTCATAAAACAAACGACCCTCCGACCGTTTTTGGCATTAAAAACAAAACAGACAACAAACGACTACTGAAAATATCTCAAAGAATCATACGGCCAAAGAATCCCATCTCTTCCTCTAATTCCTTCCACTCTCCTCTAACACTAATAGCGTACTCGTAATGAAAACAGCCACAGTCCGACTCTAATTGACATGCATTTTCGATAACGATAGAAAACATCGTCCACAGACGTCATCGTCATCAATATATGTTACGACCATTGATAATACCAACAATAAACCCAGTGGTATGGCTACATCCCATTAACTGATAAAGATGAAATTCTATCTTTCCTATGAGCCGAGTTTCCATAAATTTTAGAAAAACACGATTTTATAATTTTTATTTTTCAGATATTTCGTTACATTTTGACCTAAACGCGAATACTTTCTAAGAAATAAAGGAAAAAAGGCAATGAATGAACAAAAAAAAATCGGATGAGATGATTGCAAAAAAGAACATCTGAGAGGACGGAAGATGATGCAATGCAATAGCATCAATGACATAAAGCAGTACCAACAAATGAAAGCTCTATATTTTTGGCGTGCTAAGCGTAAACCCTCAACAAACTACATTTGTCTTAATAATTAGAAAATGGAATTGACTCCGTCACGTCAACAATCTCTTAAACTCTCTAACGCTATCCTTTCTGTGGTATGCGTAATGCAAAAGCCTCAAATTGACCGTTATCTTGCTTATATAGGCGGCGTACCTCTGTTACGACAACCGCTTCTCAACGATGAGGGTGAAGGACGATGCAGTTGCAACTCCATAAGCACTGCCATAAGAGCACATATCAGTCACAACGAGGTCGGAATAAGCCAGGAATAGGCTTCAGTTCATCAAATCGAGAAGTGTTTCCAACTCACCAGATGCGACAATTGTAGCACCACTAATATGAGCAAAATAGCGATTCGTAGGCGAGACATCATGCAAAAATGAGTGATAACTGCCATTGCGCTTCTATATTTTATAGCCTTCATCGTCAATGATATACTCAGCACGCAAATCCCTCCGACTTGCAGTATGCAAATTAATTAAAAACAGTGCCGCCGAGAGCGTAGTAGCAGCCGTTTATTTGTTGTTCGTCGTTACAGCAGTGGACGCTAATCAGTGGTATCGCAGTACAGCGGTAAGATAGGGATGGTCGACACGGCGAATGCTGTTGGCGCAAGAACGCAAATGAACTCACCTGAACACTGCGATAGTGTTCTGACTGGCCCCACGCCCTAATAACACTGCTGTCTGAAAGGTGAACTTCGGCGACGCGGATGTTGTGATTCCCTTGCTTCAACTTATATACGACTGACAGCGTAAGCTATCGAGAGAAATTCGGTTTTCGCTTTTTACAGCGTAACCGAAAATTCAATTTTGACTCAGTAAATTCATCCGTTAATCCAGTGAGCTTTCAGAAGAATTTCAATTACAAGCCAATGACTTCGAATGATTGGGTACGGTAAAGAGGTTTAAGGATTACGCTCAGTTGGCCGCCGTCGCTATCATATTGCTGACATCAGCCTAAGTCTTAGGTTATTTTAGAAATACCGCCGATATTATGGTTAACAGCACCTACACAAGCTAGCCTGAGGGATTTCTGATTCATTTCGATTTTAATCAACAATACTGATCTCAGTTAGTCATTTTCACCTACTACTAAAACCGTTGAAACATAATTTATCCGAGGAATAATCTCAGAGCAATATTTGTTGACGATCACCACAAGTGCCAATCAATAAGAGACTGGAAACATAATTCCTAGCCACGCTCTATAAACCAGTTATTCGGGATTTGCCTTCTTCTCAAGGATTTATCTCTTCCAAATACGAACAAAGATGTAACACAAATAATGGACAACATCAGTGATGCGGCGGTGGTACATATTGATGACCTCACGTCCGTCGTCCGCATATGTGACCACGCATGTGATCAAAGAACAGGAGTGCCCACCTATGAACATGAAAAGAAATTAAACGAAGTGGGAACCCACACATTCCGCGTTTTCTAATACCACGGGACCACCAGGAGGATGGGAGCAACAGCAATTTTTTTGATCGCTCTACTCATAATAAATGCCGAACACTATAAATAAATGACCGGACCACTACTAGGTGGAGGCATAAAATACTCAGTGCCTAGGCATATGTGTAGTATTCAACCACGTAAAGCTTATTCTCCACTATGCGCGGAGGTCAAAAACGTCTTTAATTCAGACCACGATTATCACTATATAAGGTTATGATCATTGAAAAATTTGCTCACTCTCTCTTCCTGCCAGCAGAACACCTCACTATATGCTTGTCAATGATGACCATATAAAATCACAGCGTGCATCTATCCATGCAAGGCAAAAAGTTAAAGAGTGAAATTTGCAGTCCGATAAACATCATCAGATGAGAGGCAAACACCAAGAGAAAAATAATTCTGCAAACAACCATCGCAAGCTATCACTCAGGTCTTTTCCCTCATTCGAATGCTGAGTGAGAATAGATCAATATTCAAAAATGAGAAATAAATCTGTATCAATACTAATGGGTCTATATCGTCATCAACAGCACAACTCTGCTCCCTCTCTATTCAACCGTTGTAGAGAGTGTGTTGACTGCAGCTGAAACAACCAACTAGTGGCGTCAACAGGCAATAAATCAAGCCGTGTCTCCGATCTGTGAAAACACCACTGTCATATGTAGTGAAAAATGGAAATAAATAAGTTTTTACGAAGAGTTCGAAATTACGACTTCTGAAACATCTTCTCCTCCTTGTGAATTTCCAAGAAATAGAAAACACTGCAACACGAGCATTAACTGAAAGAGACAATTCCACTGAGTAGGAAAAAATCATATGTGAAATGCAGTAAGCGGGTAGAAGGAAACCGAGAGATGGAAGGATGAAGTTGAAACTACAGCTGTGGCACATTTGCTACCACTCTTCCTCCCCTCTCTTCTGTCTCTATGAACAGAAGTGTCATTCAGTGCTAACCGTTGCGCAATGATTAATTAAGTTACATCTGATAAACTGTTGATAACCCAACTCATAACCTAATAACCCAGGTAGTTTATAGGAATGCAACTCCTACTAATTTATTCGAATTAAGCATATTATTTGCCTAATAAAGTAAACTTGCTGAGAGATAGAACAGATTTCCATCGCGATACACTTCCATGCGACTCGTTTTCGTTGTTGTTTTTCCTTCGAAAGATGGAATGTGGCGTTGTGGAAAAATATTTTAAAAACAGATTTCTCTCGCATTCTATATTAGAATGACGGATGCTGCTGAAATAAAACTAGCTTCATGAATACAACTGAAAAAGAGATTCCACCATGGCTTCCCACGTGAATCGAACTAATTCTGTTCACCTAAAATATAAACTGTGAATTGATTTATTTCCAAAAATTATATGAGAACAGATGTAATGAAAGAGCCATGGCAAAGACACCATCAGGTAGACGCAATAAAGATCGAACCATATGAATATAAACTGAAGCACTCCTTTGAAATACGTCGAGCACGCGCAAATAACTCCGTTAAACTGTTCTGATTATCAGTGGAGATCAATAAACACATAAATACCTGGTAATATTTACCCCATATCTTCATCACGGCCCATATGTATGGAGAGGTAAATTGCCTCTTCATATAAAACAATTTTTACAGACAAATTAGATAACCCCGAGAATGAAATTTCTTCTGCCCAATATCGACTACTGACCTGTTCACCCGTCAAACATGGAAGGTTTTTTCCAAACTCGTTTCCTGCAGCAAAACACTACATGGTTCTGATCAAGTCATCAAGAGACTCCTCGAAACAAAGAGCAACAAACATTCAGCTATTTTCAACAACTGCAGTTTCATCGACTCATTCCCCCTACGTCGATACAGCTGGAAATCATTCTTTTACCCACGTTGATCCTACGCTTACCGCATCTACGTGATTTCATGTAGGGTATAAGCGGGTCTATCCGCCCCAATGGCTGCCATATTGGATTTTTTCTTGTATTTCATAAACATCAGTCGACAATCTGCTTTACATATCGACTGACGTTCGTTTTGCCACATGGCCAACCTAGGCGCAGTTTCTGGCTTAAACTGTTTTGACGATGCATTTCACGCAAGGATGAGATGAGCGGTCATCACTTCACATATGCTGCAGCTTGCTGATACCTAAGACGCATCGTTCTATGGCGCACTGAGTAGCCGCCAACCTCCGTTTTTCTATGAACAGATGGCAGCTGCTACTCTACGTTTCGCATTCGTACAGTAATGTTGAAAAACTCTGCTTTTATAGGCAGTTATGTTTTCCTAACCGAGAATATATCGCTGACCTTCGTGGCTGATACCCACTCATCTCTTCTTCATCTGCTAAATTATATCCGCGACCGTCACCCATTTGTATCGCTTCCTCCAAACTGACATAACTTCTGTCTAAAAGCCTGAAGATTGGTTTTCTAGCTTTATGTTCAACGTACCGCAGCACACAATCCTCGTCTATCGCATCCTGCCGCTGCAGAAATTGAGCCTGCTTTCTTTGGCATTGCTGCTTTTTGCAACCAACAAACAACAGCACCCGAAGCATTCCGTCAACCATATAAAATCCTTCTACTATCCTCATATTCCACGTAGTGTGCAGATGAAGACTTTAGGTGAAAAAATGTCTCCCTGCTGCATACTCCGCTCCATGTTTTGTTTGATGATTCATCTAAAAGGATGATTTCTGTGTCCCATCTTATTAATGAATCTTTAATAACTTTAAAGTACAATTGAAAGATTCCCTGATCGGATAGAGTTTTTGATACGGCGTTATTTTCTACGGAATTAAAGGCTTTCTTGAAGTCAACGAACGGTAGACACAGAATGCTATACTCTCTTTACCTTTCGGTAGACTGCGTTACTGCAAAGTAGTGGAAGGTCGCTTTATGAAACCTGCCTACTCTTTTCTTGAATCCCCGTCGAGTGTAGCTTCTATTCTAGCATAAAATAACCGCATGAAAACCTCATTCATAAATAGCATCAAGCAAGAAATGACTCTATAAGTAGGAAAATAGCCAAAAGGACAAAACATTCTGGAATAAAGAGTGGAATAACAACTGTTGAGTAACAAAAATAGGCGAGTAAAAAGACGAAGAAAAATGGAAAACGGCGTAATGGGTAACAGAAGAAGCAGAAAATGAAATTATCTGAAAACAAATCACAAAGCGAAAAACACTTCGATGCATCACAACATCCGATCCGAATAGAATAAAATAAAACATTTTAGACGCGTCGAATTTGAAATTAACATTGCCACAATTTTTCTCTTCCCCTAAGCAGTAACGGAAGGCATAACAGAGAATATTCTTCTCGAACATCTGGAATAAAATATATAAAATGATATATACGTAATACGTTTCAGGAAGGAAACTACCTACTTTATGCAGCCGACGAGTAAACCTCTGCCTTTTACAACGATTATATCGCACATCAGTAACGAAAAGAGAATGACCACAAAGAATGCGATATTCGAGTGACACGCGCATTTTCTTTTTCGATGTTTTTTTATCGCTTTCCATTTATTTCTATCACTAACTTTCACGTGAGACGTATGAATGTAATCTGAAGTCCTTAAATCATCCATATGTAATCTGAAGTCCTTAAATCATCGATAAGGTGGCACGCCATTGCAAAAACGATTTCAATATCCGAATGCTTCCTTCAGCTGTCAATTGTGAAAATAGTCAAGCTCGAATAATGAGCATCCAGAAAGAGGAGGTTATTTATATAATTTGTGCAAAAAATTATCATATATTAAGCCTAGTGAATCATACTTGATGATGTTTATAAATAAGAATCAAAGCTTTACATCTTTTCGTTCCAGAAAAATCTCGATGCAAACGTTTGCGACATCAGCGTCCGATATGTCACCATTATTCCCCGATTTTACAGCAATATACAGAAAAAAGAACAACTAATTTCTGTTATGTATGAGAATCCTCGGAACCTTTTCTATAATATAAGAAACACTTTCTGCCGAATTTATATTCGTCAATGTTTTGTGCCGTCATCTTTTTCCGTGCCATTCTTAAACCTATTTTTTATCTCTGAAAGCTTTCGTAGACCTTTCTTTTGCTCATTTCATTAAAGAGGCTGAGATGATTTACTTATATGTAGAATTAGACTTCTTGGAGACAGATTTCGCTCTCCACTTATTTTAGCATAAATAAACACAACACTGAATGTGAAAAAAATTACTTTAATTTTTTGAAACAAAGGCCGTGCGATGAAACGCTGCTTCCGGAAAGTGATCGGTGAATGACAAACCAGGCCCGCAACTAGCTTCACTGCACCGCTCAACTTTGACGCCATCTGAAAAAAATTACACTCGACGCATCAGATCTCTACCAAACAATTCATTTCAAATATGGCTTAATTATACGGCAAGAGGATCGATGAGTTAGTAAGAATACGAAATATTAGATCATCAACCTCCTCACACATCATCATCCTTTTCTTATGATCACCTCTTTCCACGAATACCCCAATATCGTCGCATCTAACACCTTATGAAATCTGCAAATCGCATATAATTTCGATTTTATTTCACTATATACCATAAGCGGAATATAAAGAAACATATTAGTAGTCGTATGAGCGCCTATTCGATGGAAATAATCTTTTATTCACAGGGAACAAACAAAACAGTCGGATGCATATATATCAGATACAACCTGCTGACAGTTATGCACAGCTCTCAAAATTCCTATGTAGGGCTAATTATATTACAGAAACAATGTCAGTGTAGCGATACACTAACACAGCGCGCCCACCTCAACTTCACTGATGGAAATAGAAGTCAGGCGGAGTTCAATTCCTCTGCTTACTGGACATACCCCTTTTTTTCTTCATACAGCAAGGAAACGATGGAAAGCCACAACCAACATGATCCGACCTATGAAGCAAACCTATGGAAATGAAGGACAATATAAAAGCACAGTGAGGAACTAAGTGTGTAACGTAATCGTATAGCATGCTGAGTAACCAGAAAGCGCTAACCAACCAATCATATGCGCACTTTGTGGAGGAGGGCTTGAACTAGAGCCTTATTTCAACTAAATCCCCACCTGATATCTCAACAACCCGTATAAATGGTCCAAAATCACTTCTAAGCTGATTCACTTGACAATGAACCACATCCACATTCGATAACATGAAAACTCACATGCAACTCACGTGAGCGCTACGGTACACTGACCATTTCTCGTACGAAGAGTGAAAACTCACATGTAACTCATGTGATATAGGTTGTGCACACTGTGATCTGTCTGCATGATTCTTACCGAGCAAATACTCTCAACTATCAGCTGATATAATAAATTTCGTGAAACATTGTATTTCACTGTAAAAAGGCGTTTATATGACTAAAAGATAATCAGTTGTACCAACAATTCCGATTAGCAGAAATTTCAATGTGAACCATCACCAATTTCATTTATTCGGTGGAAAATGTATTTGAAAAGTGCTCTAGACAGTATGAGGTATGAATTTCATATGCTGATATAGTTAATGAATAAGAGGTGAGCAGTGGCATTATACAGATAGGACTTATTGCTGGATTAACGTCACCAGGCACGACGATTAAACAACGATCAACGATAACTCTGATAGGAAAATCATTCATCTCGAACTCATCAACAATCAACACAATTAAGAACGAGCGCATTGAACGACTTTTTACAAACATAAACGAAATTTGCACAAATAATCGTATGAAGATAACGGCAATCAGAAAGTGAGTCGTATCCATAATCTGTTCCTAAGAGAAACGCAAATATCTTAATTTTACTATTTCTTCATGAAGACTATTTCATCTCTTCTTTCCAGTAGTTGTTAAAGGAATCTTTGTGGAGGCAGAGACCTCGAGGTTCTCTAATTCTAACGAGGCTTTTCATTTAATTCATCACTACCCATTAATGGTTCAGAATATATTCATGAAGCATTCAGTAGAACTAACAAAATCTCATAATTTCATCGAGGCCAGATGGTAAATTCCCCACGAAGTCTTCAGTTGCATGAGGATACTGGCAACACGAAAAGACAGCGTGACACAAAACTGCATCTATAATTGAGTGTCGAGCTGTAACTTTACAGCAGCAAGCGTGATTGGAATCGCCTCCTCTGTCCGAATTGTTCTGCTTCCTTGGCCAGGTACCGAATTCAAATAGTGCTTAAACAGCTCTGCGGGGTCACTTTCTCGAATGTTCTCATCCGCCTCAACGGCTGCTTCCAATCCATCCAGTCCGCCAAACACTAAGAGAACACGGCTGAAACAACGTGCACTCACTGTTAAATGATGACTCAAAAAACAAAGGTTAATAGTACCACTGAGAAATATGAGTTCTTTACCACATTATACATATCAAACATTGCAGCTTAAAAAAAATCATATCAATGCCAACAAACATCATTTTCAATCGAGGGCCATAAAGAATGCAAGACTGACACTGAAACTGCCTAATGCATCGGGAAATATTAAGCCAGAATTACAGCAAACAAAACGCTATACAATGAATACCTTCCTTGCTGCTTGTTTCAGTTTTTTTCTCTACTAGTCTGATTGCCAATAACAAACGCAATAATCAGTGAAGATAATATAAATGTATGAAGAGTATCGGACATGAGATGTAAAAAAATTGCAACTGCCTAACACAAATGATCCCACTACTCATCTCCAACAAGAATTACCTCGGCAGATTTCGCTTCTCAAGTGCAATTCACTTGGATTTAAATTTTACCAACTATCATACGGACTCTGTAACCGCTCTTTAAAAATTACAGCATACCGCAAAACCCCCCAGCGACATGAATACAGCATGTATAATTGTGGGGTAGTTCGTTCGTGTACATTCCTCCATTCCAATCTAAATTACTTAAAAAAATGAAATACAAACCTTCCCTCACTCAACAGCAGTTCAAATTTATCAATGGGTTCTCCTCTTTCTGAGGTGCCAATAACGATGTCATACTTAGCTCCATAAATAGCATCAGAAAGGCTTGATGCGACACGTACGTTGTAACCCCAATAGATGCCTGATTCATCTCGCACACGTCGAGCACTTATCAACGATCCACGCAATCGATTCGCATCTCAAATCCGTATAGTTCAGTTTATCGCAAAACTTACAAAACACTATCTCAGGCTGGAAATTGAAATTGATATAAATGAACCTATTCCCCGGAACATAGGAAAGACGGTAGAACGTTGGCATTTCAAGGAGAGAAAGAGGAAGAGGGCAGTAGAAATGGATCTATGAAAACTAACAAAAAGAATTAATGAAAAGGGAAAGGATTCGTTAATGACACCGCTGCTACGTTCTCGGATTTTTATGCGCTCTGAAATAACTATCGAAAATATCAATATAACTCTTCTAGCATGAGAAATAAGAGCACGAGATGCGCTGCTTAAATACAAAATTCCCGCAGTCTTGGTCAACAAAGTAACTAGTTCTAGGATGACCGTTTTTCTATAAGCAACTCTGCGCATTGAAAAACCTTTTAAATTTTCGAATTACTGCGAAAACACCTCACAAATAATGCGTTATTTCGTTCCCTCTCGCCATTCCCTTCTCCAAACCCCCTCACAGCTAAGCCAACAATTTTGCTACAGAGATGCCTTCATCTACTTGCTTCAATAATCAAGCGCACTCCCTATCAAATCGCAACCGTCAACTAGTGAACAAAGCAACAAAATTACTGTTGCGACAATTTTAGCACAATATTTCTCTCACTCATAGGAAATTAGGTTCATTTTTATCCTATAAAGGAGATAATCGAACGGACTCACCAAGGTCAGTGGTTGTTACTCGGACTGTAACACGTGTTCCTGGTGGGAGATCTATTTCCGAGTCGAGTTGCAACTCCTTGAAAAGAACTTTTTATTTGTTTAAAAAGAGATCAACCTAACGTAAATATTCATAAATTTCTGTAATCAGTGCTGACATCAGTAATTCGGTATAACAAAAAAATTAACTGTTTACGACTTAAGAAGGCCGCTGCAATCCGAAATCAATGGATACATCCCACAACCAACAAAACTAGACCAAAGGACTTCACTGGAACGAGATTTTTAAGCAAAAACTGTCCAAAGGGGAAGTTTATGAAAGAGTAAATACGCTGACAACTTGAACAGTGGGGGGAGCAGAGGACTCGGATTTCTGGTGTTTAAAGCGCAAACCTGCGCAATTCTCTGTTAGAAATCGCAGTGGTTAGGTTTAGCGATAAAACAATCATTCTTTAGAGTTGTCATATTGCTGCAAAGTGTTGTAGGAGCTTATAAGCATCGAAATTACTCTAAAAAGAAGTCAAAATGAACAAATAAATAATTCTCATTTGCTTCGTTTTACATTTCGAACCTGATTGCCTGGGAAACTTTGCTCAATGAGCAATGATACCACCTCGCGTACTCGTTATTCCCTCATCTCCAAGCATCGCAGTCCTCACACTGTGAAATATTGGATGAAAGCTAGGACAGAACAAAACCACGAACAACCTGGAGGATGCTGTGAAAATGCAGCCTACAATAACTGAATTTTCATATTGCAAAAAGGCATACTATGACAACCTGACCTTTTCCAAACCGACATTACAAAGCGGTCCACGTCCTTTCTTAACCGGCTTATTCAGCACCACGCCTTCCCTGTAAGGAATCGAGAGATCTGTGGAGCGCAGATGGTGCATACAGTCCAACGGATTTAACACACCTGAACTCTTTCTTATAAGACCAGTGCATTGTTTAACAATATCCCTCATCTGTCATCACGTTACTTCTGTCACATTCAGGACTTCCCCTCTCCCTCTCATCAAGGCCCTATCCTTTTTGGGGCAGTGGAATCGGAACGAAAGCATTTGGTACTTTTCAACAAATATGACATACTAGGGACGGATGTGGGGGGGGGGGGGGGGGGGAACTTCTATACATCAGTCTATCCCTCCGATGAGATGGCTCATTCTTCAACACATTTTCTCTTGGGAACTTCAGTGTTTTAATGTTTCACAGATACCACAAATCGAATGCACTTAACTAAAATGTACAATAAGTTCTCTCAAGTAAAGCAAACACCATCTAAGTGCTCTATAAAAACTATGCAATCGTGAGTATGCAATTTCAACATTCCAAGCTATGGTTCATAGAATATGCTCGGTTGTGTTACTTATATCAGTTTAATAATAGTAATACTTCAGAAAATCAAAAAAAAACGTCTTTAAAACTCATAGAAAGTAACATATAAACGAGGAAATTTAGAAATATTATCTGCAACGAACGGCGCATAAGATGATAAGCCACAGAAACAACATCAAGTTACCTGCGTTCTTTAATGCTCTTTGTAAAGGAAACAGTGTCTTCCTCAAATACTGTGGGCACTCGAGAAATTCTAGTATCCGTGCCATATGGAAATTGCACTCGACGTTATCCTCCCGAATCGGCTTTTCCGCATACCAGCTCCCCGAACGGTATGCCTTCAGTTCTCTGAAGCATCGAAAATTCGGTTCGCTTAGTTCATGGTTGCAGGAACCGATAAGAGGAGAATTAAAGTGGTTAACCTCAAGATTGAAAGAATCGAAAATAGATGAATTCCTCACAGCTTAGTTCAGTGGCATATAATAGAATCAATACTCCTACGCTATTCTACTACCGGCTTCCTGCGTTAATTCCTTCGTTAAATAATTTCCTGGAAAGTCATTTTAAGCGATCTTTTATGCATTCCCATATTTGAGATATTATGGATCTAAAAAGATAAAGATCCATCTCTTTTCGAGAAAAATGACGATAATAAACTGTATTAAGGTAAGATGGCATTTCAGGTGATTCACCAATCAGAAGGATTCGAAAATACGTCGCAAATTTGCAGTGCACAAATTCACCGAGTCAAAACTTCATGCAAACGACTAACTCAGGTTTCATGCGCGCCGTTTCATCGAAAACCACCACTTCGTCAACACAGAACACTGCCGCCGCTCGAGCGATCTGATCAAAGTGGAGCTTTTGAGTATGAAACACCGCTTGTTTAGTAACCCTTCTTTTTTCGCAGATTAAAACATTAAAGGCAGACAAACAGCGCTGGAATGTTTGATACACTCAACGCGAAGATCAGAAGTCTCTTCCTTGAAAGGCACTTTCTAGACCTCCTACTGTCTTTTACTGGACATAACATTACGTCCCATGTATTTTATGAGAGGATTTTGATTAAATGACATTACAGTCTATGTTTATGAAAGCAATCTTTAAAGGGAACTATCGCAGTCCAAGCACCATCTTTGCTAAACAGATGGTAACAATTCTAGACCCTATGAATCACTTCTAAACAGAAAGTAATGTACTTCTCGGTATACTTCATGAGAGAAGACTCAAAAATGTGAAAATATCCTTGGCGAATGGACGACATCAAATCGAAATCAGACTACATGCATTCCCATGTCTAGCATATTGGGTTTACTAACCTTCAGTACAAGACTCCTAACTGTTTAAAAACCTCATCATAAATATTTCGATGTGTTGCTCTCAGATCGAAGACGAAGTTCCCTTGCCGTGAACACAATAAATAAAAAGGCCTCCCATCAAGAGGTGTATATATAAGAGTAGCAGGAATGCTCTCATACCTGTCCAGCAAGATAGGTCCTCAGTTCAGGACTCTGCGCGTTGTTCATGATCGATCCCGGTAACGCAATACTTAGACGATAAAACCTTTCTGCAAATAAATAAAACTTTCTTATCAATCAGTTTGCAATCTTTGCACATCGTTAACGCATCAACATTACATACGAGAATGTGGCAGCAAAGAAGTAAACAGCCTGAGGCGAGAAGGCTGCAAATGAGGTGAGACTCCCGGCTAAAATGGGTTATGAAGATGTGCGACGAATCTTTGCATTACCAACAAATCCAAGCTTTGAAACGTTTTATTCGAAATGAAAACCGCTTTTTACAACTGCTTATTCTCGGCGGACATCGAAAAGCATGACCGGTACTACTCTAAGCACAACGCGAAGATTATAGAATAAGCACTGGTGCGGTAAGTTCATCCCATTAAACGTTCGTAGAAACGGTCATAAAAAGCAATGTTCCCGATAATTAACATATCTTTCAATGAGCTACACCCGCAACACTGTCACGCCTTACTTCTAACAGTACAATGCGAAATAATCCGTAGTGAAAGCACTTACTTTGATTGCCAACAAACTTCTCAGAGATACATTCGTCTACCTGCGTCGAGCTCTCCTCTTTCAACTTCATCTGTTTCAACAAGTTCATCTCTCGAATACGTTTCCGTTTTCCCTTTCCTGGAGTATATTCCTCCATCAAAATATAGGAGGTTTTATCAAACACCACACTGAATGCAGACTAGAAATGGTGCGACTGAGACCATATGAAACGAGATGCTATGAAAGAGATGACAAGCGAACCTATATCTTGATATCATAACCTGTTCCCCACAATATGACGATAGAACTGATAGTACTCTGATCCATGCAAAATATGCATTTTGCAATTTCACAAACCACTAACAGCTACGTACAACAGCAATACAGCAGCGGACGAACGGAGCAGATTAAACAAATAATAACATAGGAGAATAGACATTAACAGTGAATGGTCGGGCTAAAAGTCATTGCACTACTATTCGTTTCCTCAGGAAACGATGTGAGGGCTGGGGAGAATGAAATGCTGAAGAAATGAAGCAACGAGAGTAGAAATTTAGATGACATTTCCTTTTCCTTCTTGCCCTTTCCACAACCTCAGTGACGTTTACCTTTTCACCAAGCTCTCATAGCGCCACTTCGCCATACTCGATATCCCGAATATATGCTTCAATAATGATTCCTTATTAAGTCTGTACCCTTCCTCTTCAATTACGGATAATTTTGGGACTGCAGTCTAAGGGGTAAAATCTGCTGATCCATCAGTCAAGGAGAAAGAAGATACTACAGCCCCTTTCGAATTTTAAATTTTATTTACGTTCTCGTGGAAACTTTTTCTCTCTTCCTTCCGTTAGCCCCCTCCCTCAATCTCCACTCATCTTTTTTAAACATAAAGGAACAAATACTTGTCGTGAATAAAATCGAAAATTCGACAACCCCACTTCGCTGCGGAAGAACTTTTATTCTACAACACCTAGCCTTCCACATATGCGAATGGAATCCATCTTCAGTAATTATCAACGAACTCAACCATAAGAGCACTTTAACTCACGCTTTCTCCATGACTCTTCTTTCGTAGACTCTTTGAGAAGCTTCTTTCGAATAAAACGTCTCTCTCTCAGTGTTGCATTGTTAGTGTCAACTTCCGGTAAGGAAGAATCCATCCTGAAACATTAAAATTTAAACGCACATACGTCGCCCAACTTTGCACTACATCAAACTCACAACTATCATACCTTCTCGTAATAACTCTCCTCATCTACTTAGGGGTCTCATCTCAAATCTAGAAGAAACCGCATAAAAAGCAACTGCAATTAACGTTCTCGAAGTGTACCTATTCGCTAACTTCAACTCACAAAACAGGAAACATTGATGAGGCGATAGTGATAAACTGACTAATAGATAATTTTATGCCCTATTGATCCGGCTTCTTTTCAGCTAATCGAATTTCAACGTACTCAATGAGGTTGATTAGTTATATGGCAACGAAATAACTTGTTATATGGAATAACGATTCGCTATTTCGTTAATATCACAACGAAAAATTAAGCACAATGATACGTTGTTGGATAAACGAACACATACGATAGCGGATAAACATGAACGTTCACTATGCATAAGTGAATAAATGATATGAATGTAACGCGGCGGGATTGAAAACTTCGATTCACCATTGCAAACCACCACCCTCCCCCATATGCCCGACAAAGAAATGGACACTCTAGTAGGACTTTCTAGGCTCTTCTACGCTCTCTCGTTCCCATCTAAGGTAGATATGTAAAATGATGGATATTTGACATACTCGAATACTTAGCAAAAGTGACCTTTAAAAGTGAGAAATAGGGGTAGCCCCATGGGAGATAAAAATTCCGCTGAAAATATCCCCTCTTCAACATTTTTCACTCGAGCATACGTCTTTCTTCCTCTCCCGTTTCTTCATCATAGTTCCCCCGCAAAGAAACGCTATAATACCGAACGCTCATGTACATTTAAACAAAGTAGACTATCTGATTTTCTTCGTCTATCAGTAGAGATTCATTAACGGGAGCGCATTTCACTGTCATTCGTGGGAAGCGTGCAACCATAAAATATAGGATACAACTTATGAGCAATTGATATTCCTCCTCCCTCCCCCCTTCAAGCAAAAAAACGACACAGCAAAAATTACACATACTAACACACCGACAACTTGACCTCATACCTCACCGAACTACTTAATATGCTGAAGCAATGTACCTCGTTTGCGAATGAGGTCGGGAAACTTTGGCACGCGTCCAAAAATTTCACCATTTCAAGATAGATGAATTCACTGCGGCAAATTTGTTGTGATGGAGGAAGAAAAAACGAAGTATGTCGGGAGCATTTGCAGTGATTGCGTTGTGCAATTGTGATCATCGGATGAGTTGTATGCGTGGAAGCAATGAAAGGTGACACGGTGACGCAAGCAGTCGAAACGTCATATATAATCCCAGTGAAGAAAAAATATTATCGCTTATGTTATATGGTGTTGGGGAAAAATATGTATACTGAATGACTCTGAAATAAGACTTGAATAAAAGTAGCGAGTTATTCTTGAGTCGATTTGGTAAATAAACGCAACTTCGGCGGCGTTAAGCGATTAAATTCTCGTCACTATCTATGGTGAAAATCGCAGAAATTATAATTTTAGAAATGCATCTATTCGCCTTCAGTGAAATAGCCCTCAAGTTTATTATTCATCGCATCTAATGTTGTAATTGCGTCATGCTTATTCTGCTCATTACTTTGTTTACTGGTCAATTATGTATGTGTTTTATGCATGAAGGATTCACAATTCGGTTGTTCGTTTAGTTGCTATGTTTCATAAGCGGAGCATTCGTTGTAATTTAACGATCATCTCACATTTGGATCGCTCATTAACGACGTGCAAGAAAAATTGCATTATTTAGTCGCTTATTTCAACGTTATTGTTTGCTTATCACTTCAATAATCTTCTTTTTTTTAGCGGAAACATCAACGAATTCGAGAAGATTATCGAGCTGAATTTATCATGAGCCTGAAAATTTGGAAATTGCGCATCAGTCATGAATCATTTTAGAGCAGTTGGAACCAAAAAAATAGAGTTATGAGAAATTCCTTGACGCTAATTCCTTTCTACTCTTCATCATTTCTGGTAACTAAGATAAATATAGTTTCTGAAAAGCTATAATCAACCAACTGATTTCTTTATATTTATTCGTCAAGCATATTTCGTTTTATCATTCCAGATAGATTATTTCCGTATCAAGCGCGACAAGAGTCTTTTCGAGGAGAACGCTGCCTTACGAAAGAGGTCGAAAAGTAAACGCATAAAAATTACCCAAAGGAATTGTGGAATTTTATTCGTTACGATGATGGAACAAATGGAGAGGGGTTAATGCGGACTATAATGGCTAGGGGAGGAAGGGGTGGCCTGTTTCGAAATCGCTCTTTTCGAAAACGACTTCGTTTCGCGATCCATTTTTAACTTATTTTCAGCTTGGCTTCCGCTGCTTGCTTGCAATTTTGCGCTCATTGGTGACCACCATTGGGCGTTCGAATATAACGATGGTAAATGACTAGAACTTCGTAAAAATGGTAACAAAACAAGTCCAAACTGATAAATGATTTAACGCAATGAGTCGCAGCTGTAAACTCGTCGAAAGTGATTGTACTCCGTCCAAACTGTCGATTCGTAGATTACCCGCTCTATCCACAATAAGCGAAGCAAACGTGTTGCAGACGCATGAATCTTGAAGATGCCAATCGGTTATAAATCAAAAGTAGGCAGGAAGAATAGGATTCGACTGCAATCAAAAGTCGAAAAAGTTGAGAACAAATTTCAGTATCCACCATCCTCATTCAGTTGACTTTTAATGAAAATGTCATGATGAGACTCAATTATGCCGTATGCGCCTACGCTGGCAAAACAGGTTCGAAGTCATTTGAAAAGAAAATGTAAAGCTATAAACAGCAAATGAAATGCATTCGATTAAAGCTTTACATTAAAATCCTTTCGCATGCTAATAAAACAAGTAATATGTGTCTAATCCTTCATTATTCCATTGAGTTTTCGAGAATTTCTGTAAAAGTCAGTCGATCGACTGTGAATTACAATTTTTCTTACAATTCGGCATTGTTATGACCACTTCGCGGTTTAAATTATACGCCATTTTCTTCATGTCATCATCGCTGTATATACAACTCTTGGGGTGGGGTTGAGTTCAACCTCGCTCAAAATTTAATATGTGCGTTGGCAAAAGGGAATTGAATCAGCAACTGGCAAGGAAATACGCCATTCAAACTCATGGCCTCTTTGCTTACTGGCAAGTACCTTAGTTGACTAAATTATCACGGAAGTGCTTGCTTTCTCATTTTT
The DNA here is from genome assembly GCA_037576465.1 of Parascaris univalens. Taxonomy (NCBI): domain Eukaryota; kingdom Metazoa; phylum Nematoda; class Chromadorea; order Rhabditida; family Ascarididae; genus Parascaris; species Parascaris univalens. The sequence continues at coordinate 117,726,245 of CM075173.1, forward strand.
TAAATTGTGAATACTGCACATGGAATTGTTTCATTTAAGCGTATTAATGGCGAACCGTTCCAGAAAGTAGCTGTTCTAAGTCTAAGTTCTATTTGCCGCATTTTCGTTGTTTATTACCACAACAAATCTTCTAACTGCATCCTCTAATTAGAAGCTTATCCGTTGGGATGTGTGCTTGTCAAATCCTTGAATAAGGGAACGTCCACAACAAAATGCTTGAAAAAAAAACGACCACTTCGAATCACGTTCACAGACGGGAATCTGAAAACAGCAAAATGCGTCTTCAAAACGATTTGCAGGCAGAATATCATCAGCTGATATTTAACGAGGAGAATTTTTCTTTTTACTACGAGTTCCCAATAGTTAGGGAAGATGACTTTCATAAGATAGCTATGAGTTTATTCACTTTAACAAGAATTAACAAATTCAGATGTTGCTATGAGATTTTCTGGGGAACTAAAGTGATATTTGCGAAGTGTTATAGGCGATTAACTGTCGTTCTTGATATGCTGTTGACGCTCAAGTGAGATTCATGCTTTATGCAATGATTTTCAATTCTGAAAGTTTTCGGTCGTAGAAGAAAAGCAAAAAAACCGAAATTGATATCACTGCTACTGCACAAAAAGGAGTATAATTGAAAGCCTTAGTTTTCTTATCTCTATCTGCTTTGTTTATAAATGAAGCAATCGATAGGAATGCCATACGACTGAATATTATGTTGTAGGTCATCAAAGATATATTTTCTATAGTTGATTTACGTTCCCCATTAATTCTCAGTTTGTGAGTATCCCACGATACTGGGAGGAAGGCCGTCATCCGGTAACTCACAAATCATTCGTGCATGAAAAAACATTATTTTTCCAAAATTTCAATTCCTCTAACGATGGACATAGCATCCTTCCATTTTGTCTTCGCTAACGAAGAGATTTCAGAAGAGCATTCGCAGAAAACGCAAACCGATAAAATTTAATTGGAAGAATTTATCCAGCGCGAAATTCATCATTTTTTTCTCTCTCTCTTCCGTAGTTGTTTAATATTTAATTGAATTGCAGAAATTAGCATCTATAAACATCTAAATAAATGGCGAAAGTTCTCCAAATATAAATATAGCAACATCATTTCTCTGCATCTTTGAATTTTCAGTTGGTAACGGGCAATCTCACGGCGGAAAATGTACAAAATGCCGACCACATTGATAAAATAATCTACAAAATTTATCCCTATGAGAAAAGATTTCATCGAAATATAGACGGAGTTTTCCATCTCTTGTTGCATCTCTTATTGGTTGGATGTAAAATAATTTTTCAGCCAGTTTTACAGTGATTAATTTTTTTATTCAGAAAAAATAGTGTTGATATTGGAACTTTATTTCTAGCGATAGCGATAATTTAGAATGATCCTATCATTCGAATGAAAAAAATTTTATAGACAAACGGAGCAAGGCTTCAAGTACGCAGATCTCAAACTGAACGATAGAAAACCTTAAACGATAGAAAATATGAGCATGATAAAATCTCGAGAAATGTTATCTCGGAGCATTTGCTAATGATGAATATACAACGATACTTAAGAAATGTTACTCTGAAATAACCGCTCTTCTGGAAGATTTCAGTTACTTTGCATCGACAACTAGTGCTATTTTCAAGCGGTGCAAGCAACGACTTTAGAACTAAATAACACCGAATAAACGATTCTCTTATTTCCACTCTGAGGCAAAATGCAAAAATATTGATGCCCTTTGTTTCTATGTGGTTCCATTGAAAGTTCACCATTAATTCTATCGCGTGCCGTTTGAGGCACAACATTGAGTCGAATATTGCATGTGATCGGCTTTTTATGGCTCATTAATTCTTCATTATATCACATTTCTTATTGGCTTGTTATGACGATATGCGAACTTGACGTAGAATTCTTATTTGGATATGCGCTCGGTGCGGGAATCGTTATGCAGCATACGAATTTCTACTGCCTTTTATTCAGTAATGACTCATAAATTCTCTTCCTATATATATCATATATATATGCTCTGATTACATATATATGTATATGTATATATATGGAATATATGTATGCCCTGCTTTGATCTCGAAATATGCTCTTCTACGCTTTTTCCAACCGCAGAAAGCCTTCGACGCTGATCATGATTTAAGGACTGATGTGCCGTTAATCTTTATGGGTGGATCGTAATCACGGTCATGAGGTCGTCGATGAGCATCTGTGATTATAACTTACGGACTGATGTGCCATTACTTAAGCCAGTTACATACACAGTTGCTTATTCGAAACTGCAGCAGCTGAACGAGTTATCTGCCAGCCGTTTCCCCAATCGCAGGCATTAGCTACGCGCCAGCTAACTACTGTGAACTTTTACCAGGCGCGCACTGAAGTAACTCATTTTGTTGGCGAATCTTTATAACAGATCTGTGATAACTTCACCGAGGTTAAAAGATCGTGGCATGAGCACATCGATGTTCTCCTAATTGATCAAGACTGCCAGTCATTTTGAAGTGTTATTTATTGTTGGGGATGCACCTCGAGGGGACGGCTGCAATCGAGGTATCAAAAGAGAGAAAATCCCCAATTTTAAGCTAAAAAAGTGCATTGATGCCCAGACGGAGTTGCACTGACCTTAATTTGTGGGGATTTCAATTGTCACTGACGTTTTCAAGTAAATTTTTTATGACGTTCTAAAAGGTTACAAGGTTCGCAGAGGTGCATCTCTGAAAACAACACACTGCTAATTCTAGGCCACGCTGTATGTTTATATATATATATATATATATATATATATATATATATATGTATATATATAAAATTGAACATACGATTATATAGGGTAGTGAAGAACGCGTAGGTCAAAGATCCTGGCACTTCAGGTACTTGTCCAGTAGGGGTGCAATTGAAGCATTCCACATTTGAATATTGCTTCAGTAGAAGTAGAAATTGCAAGCTCTCCACATTTCGACGTCTGCCTACTCTATGTCCATTTCTTCTACCATTCGATCTTCGTAGCCCTCAACCGTCCATTCAACGGCTGAAGCCATAGACCCGTCCCAGTCATCGGGGGCTTTGAATCAGATGCCCTTTCATCGCTCAGTTGCCCTTAAGTCGTTCGCGGCGCGTTATCTTGTTCAGCTGAATATCTTCCCTCGTCGCTTTCGCGACACTTATATCACTGTAGACAAGCGTGTGCATAAATGGTGAGTGCATCAAGATGTTGGCATTTACAGAACGAGTTTACACAACGTAGTAGTAAAGTACAGCTGCGTATTGCTTAGTATTAACTTAATAAGCCATGATTTTTCGTTTTTATCGGTCTTCGAAGAGAAGTTATCCTATGTGGAGCTTTTGTTTCTGAACTTTTCAGGAGTAAGGGAAGGTATTCCATTTGAGGTATACAACTCAGTGCACTCGCAAATTTTTTCAAGCACATTTGAGAAGAGCGGTGGAAATGCACTTGCTAGAGTTAAAACCGGAAATCTGCTTTGAATGCTATATGAAGTAAAAGTCATTTGAATGTTGGGTCGGAGATATTTCGCCGAAGCGGCGAGGATTATTGCAACGAATGCAGTATTGTACTGAAGAGGAATTTGCAACAATTTCACCGCACGATTCATTATCACTGAGTCCCTTAAATCTTCGCCTAAGACCCGCTGAAAAATTTGCATGTTATTCGTTGTTTGAAGTTTTCGTCTTCTCAGAAATGAAAGTATGTAGTTTATCAACGACAATGCTCCTGCTAAATAAATGGAAAGTGGGTTACACTTTCGTCTCTACTAAAATTCAAATTCGTGACAAAAATGGCTGTTTTCTTGAAGGCTGATTGACGTCGTCCTTCGATTGCTGTGAAATGAATGGCATTTTTCGTGACTCTTCATGATATTAGTCTTATTTTCATAGTTTTTAGCGGTTAGTTAGTTAAACGCTTGATTTAATATGAGTTTCCTGCCTCTACACATTAAATCCTTCTACTTAAAAATGAACATTTTCGTTTATATCGCTGCTGGAACCGTGGAAGTAGTGCAGGAATCCACAACTTATTAGTAATTTAATTGTGCACGGGCATATATAGTAGGCACTTTTTCGACTGAACAGAAATTCCATATCTAGTTGATTGAGTAACTTTGGATCACAAGATGAAACTCATCGTATATGTTGCAATTAGTTGCATGTGCATAAATAAACGGGCACAATTGGGCAAAGGTAAATGTGACTGCAAAAAATCTGCAGTTCGCACTATCCCTACGTCAAGAATGACTGATTACCACGGCACCTGGTGTTGCAATTTTCGAAACAGGTGCAAAAGGGAATTACCAACTTTCATTTCTATTTTGAAAAAAATCAGAAAAGTGGATTACTCGCTTACAACTATGTCGAGAAATTCCGACGCTCTTTTGCAGCATTATTCAGAACAGACTATGGAAATATCAGTGTATTTACTAATAACCTAAAAGTGCACATCTTAAGTATGGCTCCATTTTGTTGGCGATATCAACTATACCAATTTAGTAACTAGTTATATCAATAAACACTGGTAGATTAGCTAAATATGATCTTTTCGATATACATTCTTTCGCTCGCAGCAAATATATTTCCTTATATTGCTCTCATTTGATGTGCACTTTCTCCTACAGGATTATTGGAGCATTGCGTTTTTGACGCATTATTCGAATGCATTTTCTATGAACTATTATTCACTGCATTATAATTTCTCGGAGGAACGGGATGGGTTGACAGACGAATGCGGTACGTCATCAGATGTGCCAAAGATGCTAGCCTTTTCGATATGCGGCCTCTACATCAAAATTGTCCACCTCCTCATCACCCTTCTTCGCTCATCTTGTTTCACTTTACATTAGTGAAACATAGCTGCAGATACATAGCAGCTATTGCGCTGAAGCTCTTTTTGCAGTGTTTTCAATCATGAAGTCACCACTCGAGAGTGGGTAAAGCAGTTTCATGAACTTCAGTAGGAATGAGGACACAAAGAAAAAGCAAAAGAAGAGCATTAAAACGACTCACACTGGCATGAAATGCCAATTTTTCATGAGAATTTAGTTCATTCTCTGCTTTAGTGGATTTACTATTTCATTAACTGCTACATTACTTGAATAGAATATTCCCTAGTCGTCGCGCTTGTTTCTGTTCACCAGCGTGCAATTAAATGAATTTTTGAACGTGTTCTCGCTGTTTGTTTGCTTCGTTGAAGCAATTCTACTTTCTCTTATGTTTTTCTAAGCAATTCCACTCACTTCATAAGGATATGCTTGAACATTCGTTGCAAAGGTATTTAGAAAAGCGATGAACTGTTTCTAGACACATATTCTCTTTATAATTGAATCTATTTTTGCCGTTCTTTGATGACGAACGTTGTCCTTCTCATAATGCCGCTGTACACATGCTTATAAGAAAACTATGCCATTGTTTACTACTGACTTTTTCCCCATACACTTACCTATGCAGATGTCACTCTACAAATACATACAGCATTCGCTGGCATAGATATAGCCCCTCTACACGCAACCACATCAACGCCTATTCCTTCCATGAAAACAACTGATTTTTGAACACCTGTTGCCCATTATCGGATATCTCTTCCAATTCAACATCTGCAAACAATTTGTACAATTTGCTCTTTTTAACAAAAAATGCTCAGACAGATAATATTTGTAATTGGCGGTTATAGTCGAATACATAGGAGGCTATAAGAATGTGGAAGAGCAATATTGAATTAATGTCATCAGCCTCATAGAAAACCTCACATTCGCTGATAATTCTATTCGACATGATCGCACTTGCTTATCGCATAATATTTCTAGATGCAAAGAATTCCACTTTCTTTCATTGTTCAAAAGCGTTTTAGGTGTTTAGAAATTAATTATTTTCGTCTTTAATGAATGCAAAAATAAGTCGTGAAAGCGATCGATCTGAACAAATTGTTTAAAAAAACAGAAGTGTCTATCATATCGAAACACTAAATAATATAAGATGATAATCTGTGCTTTCCAAATATTATGAATGAATGCTTTCAATAGTTATTTCTCATTCTTCGTTATCGCATGTTCATGCCACAATTCCTTGTCTCCATCATTCACCAACATGCTTTCATTGTGTTCATATTCGGATTAATCATTATTTCAATTCATGACATGGCAGTATTGCAAGTAATATATCGTTAAGGCTTCTTTTAATTTTCTGATGAAATGTAGTGATAAATAAGATACAATATTGATGTGGCTACAGAAAAACATATGGGAAGTTCAACTATGCATTTTCTTTCTTTCAATAAACAATGACGCGTGCGCCCTTTAATTTTAGCACAACGTTGTCATCATCGACTTCTTTTTAGTTGACTGACCACAAACGGTCATCAATTATTTTTCGATTTCCAGTTTGAAATATTCGATTTTCTATAATTTCTTCCAATATTTTGATCTCTTAATTATTTGCATTAAGAAAAGTCAGATTAAAAAATTATAAATCAAAGCAGATATGTGTGATTTTTTGCTCTCATTTTACGGATGCACTTTGTTCAGCATTAAAACAGACACCAAAATGAGATGATTCGATATATGAATTGAAAAATCGACAATGTACCGAAAATATCACTAAGAAGAATTGTGATGGTAGAAATTGGTTGATTATAGGGAATTTTTAATTTAGGATGCTTGTAAACATTTCCCTCAACCGGGTATTTCAAGAATGCATTCATTATTATATTTCACAAAACGATGGTTAGCCTATGAAGGTGGGAAAGACTACATCTATCCCCATAAACCTTTTGCTGATTGGGTGAAGGGGAACTATATTTGCTCTCTTTGCTGATTTCACTTTGAAGGCGACGCTGATGAATGTCAGTAGTGAAAAAGTTCGAAAACAAAGCGGAATTTATTTGTCACCTGTTAAAGCTATGATTATAGATAGAACGACAGGTTTGTGCTATAATCAGATCAAGCTAAAGCTGTATCAAACCAAATTATCCCTAAAATACTTCTAGCGAAATCGGTATCATGGCATTTGAGGTTTTTGTGTAAAAATTTCTTGCAATTATGAGTGGCACATATACTGATCGGAACTTTTAGCCCAAATATTTATGAGCTTCCACTCATTGGATCACTGCCCTATGCGATCAGACTTTGTTATCTTCATTAAGAGTGCATAAATTTTCCTAAGAAAACAGCGTTAGAACTTATTGAACTACGAAATGCTTAAGAGATGTTTTTATAAAGATAAATTTTTTGCATTTGATATATGTGACTTGCTCACTGAGTAGTTCAATAGCTTTCAATAAAGAGCTTTCCAAGATTGAAACAACCACTAAAAAGTTTTTGAGGCTAAAGTGGTGCCTTCTATTATGGACCGGGTTGCGCATTTAATTTTTAACTTATTTTGTTTCAATATTTTATGAAACATTTATATACACAGAAGACCCAACCTTTGAATGCTGCTGTACTTTGTATATACATTCGTTCCTATAACTTTCTTATTGATAATCTGTAGCGTTATTTATTGTTGTGTAATATATTTATTTTTAGCATGTATTTCATTAGGAGAATAAACCCAAGTCCTTCCCCTGGCGAAAGAGAGCGCCTGAGATTAGATAGCAAGCATATCGTTCCCATCGCATAATTGATACACCGCTACCGATGGTTCATATTCAAAGGCGCTGCGGTATGTGAAGAAACGATTAAGAAATCAACAGCCGATGAATTATTGCATTTTATAAATACTACTCTGACAATGATGTACGTATAATTATGAGAGGGGTATTATTTTCGTGGTTTCAACAATAATTTCGATTCTGTGAACGGTTATGGCTCGAAGTTAATTCATCAGTGGCATGCAAAGCTGCGCCTTTATCTCTTTATTAGCCTCCAGATTTGGAAAACCGCTCACCTTCACCATTCTCTCGTTGAATATCGTTTATAAATGAATATGCCCAAGTTCATCTGCATTTCAGCGTGCTTAAGAAAACAATCTGAAATTCTGATTTTTACAGTCCAATCTATATTCATTGGTCGTGTGAACAGAAGTACTATTTCTCGGTCGCGGAGGTTATTCGTGGACAAGAAGCTGTTTAACGTAGTAAGTGAAACTTTCTAGAAAGCCTACAGTTTTTCTGCACAGGTTCATTGAATACAAAGGTTTATTCGTTGAGATAATTAGTCAGAGCTAACGACTACTATTGCACATGGACGTGTCCCACCCAGATAACTTTATCCAAGTCTTCAGCATTCTTAGAATTTATGCGTTCGTTGCAAACAAAGAGACGCTATATTCATCAGTAGTCTTATAACCATTCTTTTCTATTGAAAGACGCACAATCTGAGTACCAATGAGATGAAATTAATGAAATCTAAAAGATCTATTTGTCTATTTGTATTTCACTCATTTTTTCTCAAAATCTTCATATTTAATTAAATAATTCATTCGACAATGGTTTTCTGTGCTCGGATTTAAAGAATTCAGATTAGCATAGCACAGATAAACTACAACGGCAAATTTCTCTAATTGACTATTGATGAAATTTCCCAAATTTTAAGATAGCCATTCACATCACCACGTTGGTACTTTGATATTCATCATTACTCATCCTATTGCCCTTGCGTCTCAGTGTTAATTGTCGATATATAATGCTCTCGACATTCCATGTTTTTTTATGCTTTTCCTTCGAATCATCTATCGTTGTGCGATGCATAAAATATGCATGTTATTTTGGTCGCTGTATTACCGACACGAGTAGTCAGTCATCTATAGAAGTACGGTCACGGCAGTACAAGGGTAACCGGTGATCGGCGTTGTGGGAATGTTTCTATTGCATTTGCATTTGTTATATGCCTAATGGCGGTATGCATGTCCGCTAACTTGAAGCTTCAACTCCCAAGCTGCACAAAATTCGTTGATCTAATCACATCGATGCACCGACTTCGAATGAAGTTGAGCACTTAAAAGTGCATTAAAATTTGCATGTGTGCAGTACGAAAGTGCATAATTTGCAGTCGGTCGAGTAGGCAAACGATGATCTGATGCATTACTCTGAGAAAGAAGCTAAGGTAGGAATGCATCATTCGGCATTTTCTATTATTTCAACGCAATTCATGAAATGGTTTGCCTGGTGAGCACAATTCGAATTGTCTATAATATCATTTTTCACTGGCTAGCTTGTCCGTTGCGCGATTTAGCATATTTGCAGTTGCGAAGAACATCACAACAACATACACTGGTGTCATTCTATCCGATAGCTTCAACTTTTCCACTCAGATATTGCAAGTGGGATGAGTATTTCCATAATAAACCACAATAAACCACAATATACCAGAATAAACCAGTTTTACATCGAATTATTCATCCTCTATATGTAATTACATTTTGTTCAGTAATGGAATTAAGAAATGGACTCAAGTTTCCATTTCTAAGTAACGAACAATAGGATTTGCTCCCTTAGAGGATGAGGGATCTTGGAAGTGGAAAATATTTGAGCTCAATTGGCCCATTAGTGTTGACCCTCTAGTATTTTCTCGCATGACATACTGTTTCCTACTTTTCCTATCATTTTTTCACCGTCGTTTTTTAATAAAATAGATATTTTCATATATATATATATATATATATATATATATATATATATATATACATATGAATCGCCGATGACTATTTGACCACTTTGCCAAGTGTGTAAACTTCGAAGAATATACTAATGGCTTGTAAGCAGTAATTGCACTGAGTGCAACTGATTCCGAATGGTATCATAATTTGTGCATTCATCGAAACAACAAATAGTTACAGACTAGGTAAAGCGCGTAAAATTCCACCGTCAATAACAGGATGATAGATAAAATTAGCACTAGAGAATAGGTAAATTTAGCATTCCCTAAAAAGCAATAGAATCAAAAACTACTACTGCAAATTTAGGTGGATGCTAATTTCTATGCTACTGGATTCTATTTTAACAGCTCTCCCTTAGTGTTTGTGATTACATGCATTTCTACCATTATTTAGTTGGAAAATAACTGATTGTTATTGTTAGATCTTTGAACAGCTTTAAAATTAGGGAAAGTGTGAAAATTTTCTCTCATGTAGGATTGATTAAGAATTCTTTCCGAAATAAATTCAAAAACGGGTTGACTTTCTATTCTCACACATTGTATTATGTGCTTCAGCAAATTTAAAGTTTTTATGTTATGGCCATTATTTGTGCATCCATCTTGTAGACATACGTCTATCCACTTGTTTCCTAATTTCAGAAGGTGGAATTATGATTAGCAGAGGTGATGAGCGCAATCCCACATCACACAATAATTATCTAGTCAGGATTTTTTTGCCCGGATTCATCACCCCTTTCATTTAACATATGAATTCTTAAAAATTCATGAAATGTTGTTAAATACATTCATTGCCTAAAAAATGTGTTCCGCTTAAAGAATATTTCCCTGCTTAATGACTTGCATAAGTTTATAATGACAAAGAACATTGCCTTCCTTATGGACATATGGCTGCAAATTGAAGGAAAGTGGATGATGCCAACCCCCTCGGCATACCTTTCTCTATTCATTTGTATAGTGAAGCGTATTGCAACTGACCGCTGCAACAACTATTATTAAACGACAAACATTAATATAGTGGTTGTAAACATCAACTATTTATTTATCTGATTATTTACTTGTTTATATATTTATTTGTGAATTTATTTATGCGATAAATTATTTCTTCGGACGTTGTGAACTGAATGTGGCTTTCGAAGCAGTGGCTAAAGAGGCTTCAACTCTATCGGCCAACTCTTTATTAAAAGTTTCATAACACCGATAAATGCTCTTTAGTTATTTCTGTCAAAGAAACCGATGAAAATCTTATCGACAACTACAAGCTTGTGCATAAGTCAGTGCACTTCTAAGGTTTTAATTCCAAAGGCAATGCATGTTTCTTTAGAAGAAAACTAAAGAGTGCAACAATGACGAAATACTTTTCTTGGCACATGAATATTGTTCATTTTCTTTACCGCTGACTTCTATAACTGTATAAAGTCAATAAAATGGACAGTATACTCTTTTGAACGCAGCAATGTCGTTGAATTTGAATGGGCAGAGAATATCGTCGTGCTGAGGTAGGATTCAAGTTGTGATGAATCTGCGTTGAAGAAGGAGGAATTCGTCTTCTTTGGTTCCGGTAATATCTATCATTGCAAAGCGTTAAGTGCAGTTAATTATTACTGTGTCATCAAAGAAACAGGTTATGCAGAAAAGGTGAACCGTTCAAATATTTATCGGAGCAATTATTTTCGAAATCTGAGGTCTATGAGTTTGTATCTATCCATTACCGCACAGCAATTTCGCATCGCCGGCAAATAAGCTATGCTTACTATATCATGCCTAGATTCAGGTCGTCAATACCTTGGTGAAATATTTGGAAACTAAGAAAATCCACTGCGGGATTTTTGATATAATTGCAACGTTTAGAGAAATTCAGATGCCTGCAGTGATCAGTTGCTCAGCGAATTGCAAAATTTATATGGCAGTAGGGTTACTCCAACTCATGAATTAATTTTGACTAAGAGACAGCGTTGTATACTGTGGTAAAGCTTCAACGTACAGCAGTTTCGATACCTTATTTTCATATCGGAATAGATGTCTTTCAGTAAATAAGGACTTAAAACGCAGCTAAGCGATTAAACAGGGCGAGAACAAGCTGATATTAACGAGATGGTCATCGGTGGCTGTAACTGTTGTTTAATTTGATTGTGTTACAGGCACGATGGTTATAATGACACGTGGCTGATTAATTGTTCTATCTTTAGAAAGTTTTTTAAAGATCGGCACAATTAATATTTGCTTCCAAGATTCGGAAATTACGACAGATGCAATAGTTAAATAGAATATGTGAGACTGTAATAACACTAGTGGCCTTGCCAATTTCTTTAAATACGATATTGCTGACTCATCGAATGCGTGCGATATCTTCAAATGCGACAACTCATTGAGGCCTTTCTCAACAATAATTGCATCGAAAATCAAGTCGCCACATGCAGTCGTAAAAGATTCACGATACGTTGTCGCCACCAAATGTTACTTCATCTTGACGAAAGGGTACTGCGGTATTCCACGGACCATTGTTGATCATCTGCTGTTAAAGGCACGCAGTAGCCGAAAAATAATATTAGAATACATTTTTCGCTTTATACTATAAATATATACGAATTAATATGAAAAATGATTAAAAATTAGCTAAAAAGATAGTCATTCTTTTCGATAATATTTCGTTTCCATGAGTACTTAACAGATAGTAGGAGATAACCGATAGATACGATATCATATAACCGCCTACAATCTTCGCGTTTCAATATCATTTATACTTACTTTAAAGAGATGATGGCAAATGATGATTTAATTTAAACTTGCTGAGGCAATAGGTTTATTGAAGAATGCCGTATTGTGCTGATCCGTCTCAGTATAGAAAGATTACTCCAGTTATATAATGGTCAATACTACTATGTGTGTTTCTATGGTTATTTAGTAATCACTTGTAGCTACTTACGTTCAGTAGATACCTACTATTAAATTGTTCACTTAACTACATCCGTTTGATGTGAGTGTTACTGTTCATCGTCTCTGAATTCACGACTTCGCAAAGTGGTACGACAGTTTTCATAATCGTGAGTGGTACGACAATTTTATTTCCATAATCGATAATTGAAATTACACATCCCTGATCTCGAGTTCCCGTTTTCTATTTGTTTCCATGCTTTTTAAAGCGGGAAATGAGCTTTAAAAGTCTTCTTTTTTCCTAGGCGAGCAGAATGGCTTCTCTTAAAATTCGTTTGCAGCCTATATCGGCTTGTTTGCTCAACAATTAAACTGTGTTGGAAGAAGACTGAAATTAACAAATAACGGGTTGGATCCCAAAAATCCTCGAAAAATTAAATTAGGGAATAAGATTTAAAAAAAAGAAGGAAAATGTAGAAATATATTACTACTGCTTGATGAAAAATTGTTCTGAGCAAACTGCTCAGCGAAGTAAGGTGAAAAAGGTGGGGTTGCTGGTTCTCATCAATAAGACAGACGAACCAGTGACCATTAAATGGTCACTCAAATTACACCAAAGCGTTCCTTTCCCCCCTTTCCTCTCCCCAAGAGGCAAAAAAAATGCAAAAAATCTCTTTGCTATAGAAGAATAATGAGTGGCATTAGTTTTTAGGCACTGAGGCCGACAATGCACCATAAGCAACCACGGTGATACTGGAAGTTGAGGAATTTATTCAGTTGCTTTGTTATTGAAGCGATTATTTCCAGGTTAGGATACTCACACTTAAATTACTAATTAGGTTTATGCTTCAAACATAAAAGTTCAAACAAATACTATCTACATTGAATAAGCTAAAGCTTTCGATGTTGCTTGCCACGAAAAGTTACTGGTGAGTTGGAGTGATGTGGGGGAGGGTATTTGGTTCTTGTTGAGATGAATGGGAAGATTCCTCTGCAATCGGACATTCCAAGAAAGAGTTAGGGATAATCTCTTTATGTAGCATTCACTTTTTGGCCGTATATTGAACAGTGGGGCAAAAAAAGAGAAAAAGGCTCTTGCATTAAGAGTTTAGGACTTACGCTTATTAAATCGTTGAACCGGTGCAGCCCGATTCACCTTAAAAACATCTTGAACAAGCGAAATACAAGAATTGATCTCAATTAGAGTGTAACGAATTACAGAGAATCAGCCGAGATTACAAAATATTATGAAGATAACTGGAGCAGAGGAGGCAATCAGGAGGTCTCTTGAGCTCCCGACCAGAGGTCCTCCCTAGCTCTGTCAGCACAGCACAAGTAGTCAATATGAGTTCAGGGAACTTCGGCTGCTCGGCTTTGCTCCGCCCTCAATTTCTTCTAATATATGTGACATCATTATACTACTATTGATACGCCTAGTTTTTGCGTGGCTGTTCCAGCTGGTTCATCACTATATCTGCTCGATGCGCCTCTATTCCATTCATTTCTGGCGCTGCTGAGGCGCTCAGCCTTTTTTTGCAGCGCGACGGCCGCAGCGAGCTGCTGTGACGCGATTCGAGAGTAGCGACAGGCCATATGCAGCAGGGTGGGAGGAGGAAAGCGTTTGGTTTGATTTTGTTTATTGCTTACATAAATTATTTTGGGCGATATGTGGACCAGTGCCATAATCTTTATCGGCGAACTTAAAATCTACCAGCCACCAAAAAACACTAACTATACTTTCAACCATACGCATTTTTTGGAAACTGGTTAAATCCAGGCCATCTTTATAAAATGCTTAACAACAACAGATATGATGCCTTGGTGGTAAGACTGTCCACTTTGCCGGTGGCGGTATTAGCAATTTCGACTTCATATTTGATTCAAATTTTCACTGGTCGCTGCTGTGTTTCTGTGTGACGAAAAAATCATCTAGAATTGGGGTTTGGGTTCATCATGTTTTGTTGCAAGATGTCGTGTACTTACAATGAAACTTTCTTTCATTACATAATTTGGTCCATTCTAGGATACTGCACCTCCTCTGTGGTTTCCTGTCTCGTTTCCGATATTATACTACTTAATGAATTCACAAGCCCTTTATTCGTACCATGTTTGCTTAAGTCTTCTGCTTTCTCCTGGATCCTCCGATTCGATGATGTTACATGGCGGAAAATCTTGAACCAAATTCTTTGCAGTTCACTATTTCAAGCTATATATCTAAGACCAGTTCCTTAGTTTAACCACCCATCAACACGCAAAACAGGAATTCGCAACTTTTTTTCAGAACAGAGAACTTTGACTTTCAACCAAAGTAAGCACTCTATGAGATTACTCAGTGCACTATCTGGTCTGCACAACTACGTTTTGTACGACAAATGAGCGCAGTTGTCGTCGCATGCATAGTACATTGCAGTAGGCTTGTCCTTACATATAGCTGAGTAATACATCCCTAAATCACCATTAGCGATTTTCCGCTTAATTTATTCCTTTATCATAGATCGTTTAATTTTCATTATGCGTCAGCGCAATACGAACACTCTGTACACAACATCAGACAGACTTCAACGAAAGAAGTCGGCATATGAGAACTACAAAGAGAAGTAAAAATTAGGCCAATCAAGGAAAATAGTTAAAAGAACAAGGGTGACGAAGCACACCTTTTTTTAAATTTTTTTGACTTCTTGGAATTTGTTCGGTGTATTCTGATCAAATTAGCAGGTGCTATGAGGGAATATGGTGCTCATTAGGAGTAAAAGTTGAAGTATTGATGACAGCTGCATATTTTTTACCTTTCAAAAGGACTCGTCCATATTGTATGTAATCCTGCACAGGTTGCATTTAATTTCAAAAATACATAGCGTTCATCAACTTAATTGGAAAAAGAAGTCAAGTTCATAGCAATAAAGAGAAGAGATAGGAGGGAATTTATTTAGATAATAAAGTATTCGAGCATTGAACCAGTGAAATTTTAGAGATGAATAATAGAATTGTCTTGCTCTATGTGATTGACGATAGTATAATCCTACTAATGAAATTCAAAGTCCTGCTGAAAGTTTTGATTAGAGACTGCTAAGAGTACTTTCCGAGAATGACGAGAATCAGTGACTTTAATCCGCCAACTGATAAATAATGCTTAGATCACTAAAAAAAAAACTGGAAAGAAACATCTTGCTAGCTAATCAATTAAGCTAATTTTTACCAAACTTTTCACCAAGTTTTTTGATGAAGCGTTTCTTCGTCAAGCTCATAAAGGTCATTCACAAATGAAACACCAAAAATTGCTCTCAACGTTCACTGTGGGTTAGCTGAACCGATCAAAACGTATATGATTTTATATTACATTTGAAAACTCTCGTAACAGAACGATTTGCCTTAGAAGGGTTTTCCATAATCCCTTCATGTTCATGCGTGTGTTCAATACGCAACTGTCTGAATAACTCCTAATAAACGAGAGCGATAAAAGAATTACGAAAACGGCACAAATCACCATGTCAAACGCACGTGCGATAATTGAAATCTTTAAAAGTTCTTCATTAGCTGCTACTATGCATCAGTTTTTAGATAAAATGCAGGAGGGTCAGCATTGGCAAGGAGATGTCGAGAGAGGCCTTCACGTGTGCATCATGCCGACAACCCACATAACCCCTCCCCCTTGCAGTGCATATATGAGAACATCGCTTTCCTCAGTGGTAAAGAATTATGACAACAATGAGCGTAAAATATCTTCAGTTCCACCGACCATAGATTAATGATTGTTTATGAAATGACTATTATAATTGTACATAGCCGTGAGTTTATTTTGAATGTATCTGCTTTGTGGTCGTTCTCATAGTAATTTAAATTTTTCGTATTTTCGTTACGGCATTTGATTCGAAATCTAGGAATCAAAATCCCTGAACAAGTACCAAGATTCCGAGAATCCGGAACCACATTTCGAATCGGAATTTCGGTACAACAATAGTTTATGTGATGTTATATGCGTAGATTGATGCCAGCGACTTTTTACTTGTGACCTATCCGAGTACAGTATTGTTATAGTCGGGAAAACAACTTCATGTATGCGATTAAGGCTGCAGAAGCGTTATTTTAATTAGCGTTTTTACTCAAACTTATTAAAAAAACTTTGTTCAAACAGTAATTTTTATTCAAAAGAGGGCACAATAACGTAAATGGAATGCTGTGGAATTTGTTTGCCTATTAAGGGGAGTACCAAAGTTCGAGGTCATTCTTTTTCATTGCGTTTTCATCTTCTCATCTCTAACTCTTTATTGAAAATTTCTTTTTCAAAATTAGGGGCGTGTCCCTTATGCATCGAAGTAATTATTAATGCTCAATTTGTACACATCATTTATTCATACGATCGGTTTCGCACGCCTAGCACTCCAATTGGATATTGTTTGCTTCTTATGGATTTCCTAGCAACAAAGTTCAATTATTCGTTCACTAATTTGCAGCTGATTAACTGCATTCACTACCTTGGAAATTCTTTATAGAATCTTAAAATTTCCTAAAAATTTTACTAGGCTGATATCTCCTTGATGCAATTCAAACATTATCTTTCATTTTAGTTTTAAAGCAACGCTTTTTATGTAGGGCACTTCTTCATCGCAAATTTGCATTGCGTTTTTTGAATGGAGACTTGTTTAATGAGAAACCTCATTGCTAGTGAAATCTGATAATATCATGTGAGATTGTTAATTGTTTTCAACTTTTGTGCTGAATGATGGTTTTAATCCTTTTTAAAGCATTGAGATAGTTGAAGCTTATTGGAAAACTACTTTACCTATTACTTACTCATCTATTTATTAGATATAGTGCAAGAGTTTTTTAAGCATGAACGATCGCTTTGAATACAAACCTCAGCATGAAATTAACTCGTGATATTTTTCTCATATAGTCTATTTTATTTCTACTCGATTGCTTTATTTTATTGCCACAGTACATTCTTGTATTGTTATCATTGCGTGCTACATTGCAGCTCATGCATTTCTGCTAGATTAGATTATCGTTGTGAAATTACTGCTGTATTGTCCTCTTACTGCTATTACAGCATTCATACAAATACTCGTACTGTACTATGAAATGCAATAGCGCTCTGCCAAATTTGTTCACAAATACGACAAAAATGAGAATAATTTCAGAATTTAACATTGGGAATAATCGTAAATTTCAAAAGTTTCATCACATTTCATAATTGAAACGGTTTTAATCCTAACATACATCACCCGGATATATTTATATTTTACGAAAACTGATATATTTATTTTCCTGATGTAGAAAATTAGAATAGGAATTTTAAATGTGATTTTCTATTTCAAATGTTCACTCGAGTCTATAAAATTTTATTTCTTGTGAAGAGTAACATTTGTGGTACAATCATGTGGTTTTCTTAAATTTTAACCCCTCGCTATTCTTATTAACAATAGAAACAAAGATTAACATTAAGGTGCCTCTATGTTGTCATACTACACTATTAAATATGTTTATAGTAAAATGTTTATAGTTCATTTTTTTACTATTTAGTTGACGTAATCCATAATAACATATGATTTTGATATCCTGAAGAGAGTTACCACTTCTGTTCGTGCTAGATGTGCAAAAGATATTGCTTTTGATAGTGTTTCATATATTCAAGATTTCTGTCCACACCGTGAGCAATGTGACTGAATCAACTTGCATTGTTCGCTTGCCGTTCCACTAAACTTAGCAGTGGATTCTAGTCTTATCAGATATTTCTGATGTTCTCTATCAATTTAAGCCTATTACTAGCTTTTTGTGATGTTTGCCATGAAATAGTGCCACAAAATTTCGATGCATCTCCAGGGTTTACACCGCAAAGTTTTGCGTTTCTCAGATGTCTCATTGTAGATATACTTCGGTACGACGATGTATGTGCGTTCAATAATCTACATTATTGAAGGCACTATTGTCTTTATTGTTAACACTCTCTGTTTTATTGCGATTTTTCGAATATACACTCTTCGCTACAAATATATCGTTATCTTAGAGCAGGTTAGCGCTTTGGGAAAATTTTGCACTTAATTATAGAAATGTTTCATCATTTTTCGAAGAAAGATAAGCTTTATGGCCACTGCTCTGAAAAATCTTTAAAATTTCCTTCAAAAAAATGCGCTAGAGGCACACCAAAAAAGTTTCAGTGAATCACTAGTCATGAATGAGATATAAATGAATCATCAAATACATTCGCTACGCCTTTGATGATGCCAATTCACTACATTAGCACTGATATGTACTTGTGCTGAACAAACAGACAAAAAGGATGACTGATAGCTGCTTTACCTACAGATCGCAAGTGATGCATTATCCTCTCTCGGTATCTCAATTTCTGGTATTGGCCGAACGGTCGTGACAATGCTTGGAATAGAGGCGCTAAAAAGTCGTCGCTATTGCATGCTAATGCCTTGGAATATCCTTTTTCTTTGGTAAAGGGTCAATTCGTTTCTTTGTTCGTTAAAGAACTCGATATGTTCGCTAAATTTTGTGGCATAATGTGATGAAAAGTCGGTTTTATTGCAAAATGACCCACCCCATAATAGTTGTCGATTCGACTTTCGAGTTATGGATTGGCTGATTCTTATAATTACACCTGCAATAGAGATGTTTGTTGAGTAGTGAATGCTAAAGACATTTTGGTGCTGGTAATGTGTGCTGGTGGTGGAGTTTTATCCTTCTTTCATTTTTTCTTGTCACATGGTGCCCAAAATAAGTGGATACCTGAATCATTGATGAAAAGAATGCGTTAAGAATTGGAAAACTTTCAAAGTTCGCTTAATTTTCAGAATTCTGCCAGACTTTTAGCTTCGCTTGTTTTTCAGGAATTGTTTGTCATTTTGTTTTTTCCTGGAAATATGAAAGTTGCCCATGATTAATATCTTTCTCAGTACCATATATGAGCATAACAATCGAAAAGAATGGAGCTTATTGAAGAACAAGGATCATACTTGACATTGTAATTTAACAGGGGATGCCTGTAAACCCTCAAATGTGGTGTCACAAAAAAAATTTGAAAAGGAGATGGCTGAAAACTCTCGGCATCAAAACTCGCCTTTCGAGAACAGTTATTTCAAACCTCATTTTAAATATAGAGTTTTTAAATTTCAATTCTTTTTCAATATTGAGAGATGATTGCTCAAGTTCCAGGGCAGAAACATTGACACCTGTTGCGATGCTGACCGTTAGTGTGGATCGGTTGATATCAGTTGTATTTCCGGTTGAATACTTCAGACTCCCTCGTTTAATCCAAACTGTTGAGGTAATTATTTCAGATCAGCCAGAAGTAGTATTGTGATCTTTTGGCCCTCTTCTCTTCATTCTCTCCACTCCCATCCGATCACCTCACATCTGACTTTTGTCTCAGGAGAAGCGAGAAATAACTCATTGGTCTTTTACTCTTCACTTGCAAGGAACATGGAGTTTTATTGGTTTCCAGTTTTTGCTGGAGTCGTGGAGTTAACCCTGGTCTGCCCCCACTCTATCCTTCCTCCTAAGTTGTAGCTAAATGAAAAGAGATATTTGCTTAATTACGGTATTTATATCGTTTACGTCATTGCTGACTTGCATTGATGTTTGCAGGTAAGTGTGGGATGCTCAATCGTTGCAGCTGTTAGCGTACAAAGTTGGATTCTAACCTTTCCAGACGTTGAAGAACAATTTCCACCCGTTTGCTTGTAAGTCCAATCAAATTGTTTCATAATTCTTCTGCTGCATACTTCACATTCAGCGCACTGACATTTCGCTAAACTGAGGTCGAATTACATGAAGCACCTTGTGAACATGAAGCCTTTTACTGATGATCAGCTTCATGAAAATGGTCGCAGATGTGATTTCCTCTGAAAAATTCCCTTTAATGACCTGAATCTTGTATCAGTTAATTACCTATTCCAGTATAAAGCGCCGCTGCATAATTAGATGCCCTGAATTTTTACCGTTTTGATGAGAGACTATGTAAACGACTCAAGTGCAGAGGACCTTTTAAACGACATGAAGGAGGAATTGATGAGCGACAATCGCAAAAAATCTGTCGGAAAAGCTGGCGTGTGTCGTGTTGTGCTTTGCACTTCGCCCATCTCATCTACCTGTTTCTTAAACATCGGGCAAAAAATAAAATAAGTGGAAAAGCAAAGGTTGTTGAAGAATCTTGCATAACAAGTGCATCAGATTCTCCATTTAAATTGCTGACAGGTTTCAAAAATAGCTGGCAAGAAATGATGCATGTCGGAGGATTGGTTTAACCTGCTCTCTTCAAATCTTCCGCCAAGGAACTGCATCGTTGTGATCCGAATGATGCAAAATTTACTGGAAATTTATTGCAAAAACAGAACAAAGCAAAGTAACCTCCCATTTTTACTCATTCAATTATCCGAACAAATCTCCAAAAAGAGAACGTGGTTGTGTGGCAAGATCTGTGCGGAATGAAAGCCTGACCGCTATGAGAATTTTTGGGCATATTTAAATACCCGGATTTCTTAGCTCCAGATTCACTTCTTTCTTGGTCCAAACTCGCCAACAGGTAGATTATATAGGTTGCGAAAGCGAGCGCAGAGATGTGTGCACGCAGATTGCACTTTGCACTTATGCAGTTTCACAGATTAAATGCCGCAAAAACGAACCTGAGTAGTAATACTGAATAATAGATGATTTGAAAGTAGTAATTATATTCGCAAAAGTGGTATCGTTGAGTGTGATTTGCGCCAACTATGCGAAGCCTGCATCCAGTTGTTATATGCAAAACAAAAATCTGCTATATATTCTGTACTGATACAACTCATTAAAGATGGACGTAGAGGAGGCTCAACACTTAACTCGCACCTTATGTTCTTGCCGTACTAAAGTAATAGACAAAAACTCATCCTGAAAATTTAATCGCCCATTTAATCGTCAATATAGTTGGCACCTTTGAACTTTTCTGATCGTCATACTTGATAAGACAAAATTATTTTCAGGACATCACACAGTTGGCAACCATTTCATGATGATTTAATTTTCGCGATGAAAGTGTTCGCGTCATGTGGAAGTGTTTTAGTATATGTGGCAGTATTTGTAGTATCACAGAAGCACGTCTCTCGCGTTAAAAACCTTCAAATGGTATGCAGAGCGTTCGTTATTCGATATTATGTGGCGACATATTCGTCCCAAAGTAATTCATTCTGAAACGCATTCTTTCCATAGAAAAGACGAGGTTCTTGGTTGGGGGAAAGAGGAGGAGGAATCAACTTAGCCAAGTTGTTTCCGAAGAGGTCTTATGGGAGAAGAGGAAAAACTCATAAAAAGAGGACATGGCGTTTTTAGAGGAATTGACGTTTTTGAGAAAATAGTGAGGAAAGATTTGCGACAAGGCTGGGCCCATAACCCAAAAATTTTGGTGTGGACGCATCTCCTTAACTTTCCTGTAAGCATCGACCAAGCCTTCCTTTCATTAAAGAATTTTAATGTTGTGTTTTTAGGTACGAGGCCAAGCTGCGCTCAATGCATTCCAAAAGCGGCAACGACAACTCACTATATCGATGGGAATTTCATGTTTTTTCACCGTGATTCTCTACGTACTGCCAACATGTATAAAATACTCTTTCGCACATTTGGACAACGTGAATCTTCTTGACGTAATAGCGATTTATTCGGCAGTCAGCTCCTATTTGAATCCGTTAGCAAATCTGGCAATACTCTTTATTCGTCAGGTGGATATTAGAAATGCTATATGCACCTGTCTACCGATGCGATTCGCCAGTTTATGTTCAGTAAACACTGCAGTGAAGGGTGTTTCGACCCATATTCCATTGTGACCATAACATTTCAGTTATTTCAGTTGATAAATGCTGTTGCTTGTATAAATACAGTGATATCTTCATATAGAGCAATACTTCATCGTTGTTCGATCTCTGTTGCGTTTCTAAAAAAACACATATCTGCTATATTTGCACAAATGAACAGAGGTGTGCATTTAATATATTTCATAAACATTCGCAGTTGCAGCAGCTGGATTGTTATAGACGAGAATTACGTTGCAACTGTCTTCAGTTTTAGATGCTTGAGAGTTTCGGACACGGGCAGAAAACTCACTTAAAGTTTGTTACTGTAGTAGATTACTAAGTCAGAGCGGTAATCTTTCAGCCAGTTTTATAGATATGAAGCGGCTGGATGTTGCATACATTGATACGTGCATCACTGGTGGAGAATATTAGAAAACAATCTCATAGCACATAGTGAAGGAGTACCTTGCACGTACTTCCTACCGGCCCTGGCTTCAAATCATATTTTCGCATTCTGAAATGGCGTTTCAGCCATCTGATCGTTATAGATCGCATACGCTGGTGGTAAGATCTCAGCCATCGCATTTTAGTGCCAAGGCGGCCCTTTGAGCATATATTTCAACTAGGTGATTTTCATTTTGCACTCAAGATAGTAAACACATTAACCAAATAACCTTGTGGATAAGTGACTAAAGAACTCGAAAATTAGCCAAAAGTGGGGTGCGCAACAAAGAGTGATACGAACCAGCTGAAAACTTGGCATTTTGCTCTGCTTCCTCATGCATTATTTAATTGTTTCATTGTTCGAAGCTTTGCTCCAAAAGGAAAGTATTTTCACTGAGTCGCAATTATATCGTTAAAAATCCGCATGAAAGGTAGAACTTTCCGGATAATTTCATAAATCTTTCCATTGATATATTGCTAACGTCTTTCACCTATTTACACATTAAACGGTAGTGAGATGTAACGCGAAGCACGCAAACGCTCTCCATATGAAGTATGAATATAGCAGCGGCTGAAAGTGCACATACAATTTTTCTTATCAAATTACCAAAATTAGACAATACCGCTTCAAAGCTGCGCCAACATCTCATACTGCTTCATATCATATTCACTTTTGAAATTACTCCCAGTTCATTCTGCTGATCACTTTTTCATATATACGGAACCAACCATGTTTACGATATTTAAATCCTTTTCTTCTCTCCGACCATCAATACAAATTAAAAAGTTTCTTTATATTAATGAAAGATAGGTGAGGAAATCATAAAGCCTTCGATAAACGCTTCGGGCAGTGAGCATCGAAATTCCCTCAGCGACGCTCGATGAGTGACTTCCTAAGCTAAAAAAAAAGTAAAGGAAGTCTGAACACTTTATTCGGCAGATGCATCATATAATTTACACTAAACAGCCCAGCACTGTCGAGCGTACGGAAGAAACTACACTCCTCATATAGACGGAGAAATTTGAAACAAAAATGTATGACGTCACAAAAAATTACTCAAGAGAGAAAAACGGAAGTTTTCTTCGGAAAGATGCACTTCTTCTAATAGCACTCAGTGAGGTATAAAATTACGATGAACTATTAGCACATTTTTCGACAAAAACTTTGAACTAATAAGTGAGAAGTTCTAACCTATATTAATCTAAGGTAATTATGCTTTCATAACTTTCTTCGTTGAAGTCGATTGACCTTCTGCTATAATGCCATTTCTGAAGAAGAAAAGCTGATAATATAGAAAATGAAATATTGCTATCAACAAATCGACCGCTTAAACTGAACGAAAATTACCATTGACGCACTAAAAATTTGAGCAATGCAATTATATGCATATATATATATATAAACAGGGCACGATCCACATTCATCGTTGTTCGTTTTCGTGAAGTTAAAAAAAAAAAACAGTGAACGGAGAAGTAAAAATTAAAGCATGCGACTTATTTACAAATATTCCCTTAACTCTTCAAACAACACGGAGATTGCAGACCAACTAAACATCAATGGGTAGAAGGTGAACTTTCTGAGAGCATACATTTTCCCATCTTTTTCGGTTGCCGTTGATGAGAAGGAAGAAGAATTATTAACTTCTGGCAATGCCTTGAAGATGAGGAAGTGGGCCACGTGGTGAAATTTCGGATTAGGAGAAGAACGCGGTGGGTGGTTACTGAAAGAGCTGAAGATAAGCGTTGGTTTCCCTTAGACGTCAACAAAAATGACTTTCGAGAGAATGTTATCACAGAAAGGTTTATATTTGAGGTTTTACCATTATTTAACCTATGAAATTATCTAGATTTACCAAGTGCGTGAGTGGTCTCAAAAAATAATCGCCAACAAAACGTTTTCGAAAAAAAGGTTTTCTGTAGGTAGTTTCGAACAAATAAACATCAACTATTCCCCCTAGATGCGAAGTGATTTCAAAAAAGTGGGAAAAAATCCTCAACAATCAGTTAGTTCAATGCATATCTCACGCCTTAGTTGTAACAGTTGAACGACATCACATGTTGGTACACCGATACCGACGAAATCATCCGATCGCATTAAAGCAAATGAACTTTCGTCAATTTCTTCACGCTTCAAAATCTCGAATGTTTCAGCCGAACATCTCAAACGAATATTTCGCCAATATTCTCCTGTAATTATATTGTATTCGATATGAGAAAAAACTTCGAGAGAATTTGTATCGAAGTTTATGTATGAGATTTTCTTCACTTTCTTTCTGTTAGAAATTAAAATACTGCTGAAAGGAAATATTTACTCATACTCAACTATCAAGCCTTTCAGTACAGAAATACATTTCCAAGGTAGCTGCGGTTCCTCCAGTTTCATCCACTTCTCCCTTCCCAACTCTCTTCTCATTTAAAGGAGGAGATATATATTTTAAAAAATTAAATTTGCCGCAATAATGCTTAGCAACTCACAAATACTCGAACTGTGCCTTCGATCAATGTCATTGGCAAAGGATTGCGAGAATGCCAAAGAGGGTACTGCACAAATGGACTAAAGTTTAAAAATTAAAAGTGGGGATACGAGCAAAGGATATTGTTAATTGTTTCTGCAGTAATTAAAGTATGTTTTGTTAATTTCATAATTTATTAGGGATTTGACATACACTTTCATTTGCTAATAAATAACTCTGTAATATTCACAGTGCAAAAACTTCGACTGATAGAAAAACTACACTCAAAAGGAATTTAAAGCATAAAAAAAACAAGTTTATCGTCCAGTCGACCCACGCGCACCGTAGAAAGACTTCTCATGAGGAGATGAGATTCAACTTAGCCCATTCTGAAGATCTCAATAATAGCAACGAACTTATAAAAGACAAAATCATTTTCGAGTCGACGCTTAGAGAACAGGCATGCTCGAGAAAAAAATCTTTCATGACATGACATTAAGGATTTACCATCGCATTTTCTTGGCGATCCTCGTTTTTGGCGTTTAGACGGCTCCAATGATACGTGACGTCGATGAATGCTAAAATTAGTTTCTAATATGTTGAAGAAGAGTGCAACAAATGAAGCGCACATAAGAATTCATATTTCAATATGAAGGAGAGAATTATAGATATCAATTCCATTTTCAATTTTATAATCCATCCTGAAGTTTGCAGGAATCAATTAGTAAAAAAGAAGGTAATAGGCAAAATAAACAATGATGACTCCTTTTCTTTCAAAACTATTCATTTAATTTAGTGTGAGATAATTAATTCGAATAAAATAGTGTACAATAAAACTCAACTTATAAATCCGGATGTCAATAATTCTCACAAATAAATCGAAAGGAAACTTTGGTTCCAAGAATATTTGAAAGAGAGTCATAAGTGAAAATTTTTTACCACCATCGAGGAGAAATGCATCTGAGAAAATGCTCGTGTTCGAGAAACGTTTCATACGACCTCTTTTTTATAGAAAACGCATAATGATGAGTCGATAGTGGGGAAGGACATATGACTATAAGTGAAGTTCATGAATCTGAGAAAAACGCTTCAGACGATAAAACTGCTTCTCGATAACCTCAAACCGATGTAAAATTTTTGACGAACATAAATGGTTTCGCCAAAAACCATCTCTACAGTGAAAACGATTGGAGCTCACGTATTCTTGCCGTATGCATCGAAGCTGAAGAAGTTGGCTCTAAGCTCGGAGATATTCCGTGAAAGACGGCTTCCATCCATATGCAGCCTGGTCAGCTCAAACTTTTCATTACTGGATGATGATTCTTGGGAATATGAACATCCTGATCGTGCCGGCAGATCAGAGTCAATAACGGAAGTACACGATTCGCCAGTATTCTAAACAATCAATTAAATCTCTCTTGCCAAATCTGATGTTATTATGCGTTGCTATTATTTAATAATTATCATTTTCCTATGAGTATATGTCATTGGATTCCACGCACTTTCACCCAAACAAATTCCAGTTACAAAAATCAATGTAAAAACTATTAAAACAATCTCAGTGAAATAAGTATGCTCACAGCTGACGAGCAGAACGCAT
Source organism: Parascaris univalens (assembly GCA_037576465.1). Classification (NCBI taxonomy): domain Eukaryota; kingdom Metazoa; phylum Nematoda; class Chromadorea; order Rhabditida; family Ascarididae; genus Parascaris; species Parascaris univalens. The sequence continues at coordinate 117,752,982 of CM075173.1, forward strand.
TATCCAGATAAAATAAATGGTAAAGCATCACAAACAAGGAGAATTTTAGGCATTTTCGAAGTTCTTGTATCAAATTAAAGCATCTTCAGTTCCCTAGAGGAGAAGGCGCACGCTACAACTTTCAAAAATCCCCATTAAACTAACCATGCATACAAGTTCTTTGTGAATGAGACCTTTTCTGTGTTCCAATTAATGTAAAATAAAAGTTCCACTGAGTTGAAAATGCATCCAATTTTTTTTCTTACCTTAAGTTTTCTGTAGCGTCACATGAAGATACAAAACTTTTTCAACATATGGCACGCTTACATTCGTTTAAATCGAAGTTGCTAATGAGTTTTCGAAATATATGTCCGCGAAACAATACGGCGGTTTGTAGCGTCGCAAGCACCTCGTGTATAAATAATGCTGTTCTAAGAGCGAAGCCTTATTCGAGTAAAACATTGAATGTGATTTTTGTATAGTTAGGATAAAGTTTATAGCAGCACGTATAACTTTGACAAGCAAACGCAGCCAGCAGCTGAACACTGCAGTGGGAGTTAACGGAGGGACGGTTCTTCGACTGTCCCTCCTCCCAGCCACCCTCAGTGACAACCCCACATTAGCAACTATTAGTTTGAAAAAAAAAAACGTATGCGATGGCAATCTCTAATACGCACATTTAAAGTGATGTCGATTTTACTGCCGCAATATGATATACTTTTTGGCCATAACTGAAAAAAAACATGTGATGGCCGTACCGGCACTAAACGATGAAGAGTACGATGGGGGATCGGGAAGCCACAGTTACGCCTTCTGAATAAACGGTCGATATCCTCGTCACTGTAGCTGTCCAATATACGCTCATGCTAAAAGAGCATTCAGTTAGGCATGAAATCATTTTAGACAGATGTTTCTGACATGGAGCTTTATCACTGCATCAAACAGCATCTTTGCCGAACCATCACTATAATGGTGACTTAAAAAGCACTGTTTGGTTCATAAAGGCATATTGCAAAAATGAAACGCAACCACCAAGTTTTATTGCTGCTTTTACTCAAAAATTTTTTACTGCTGCTTTTACACAATCTCTGATTTCAAACTTAAGGAAAAACGGTTCAAGTTTCGCCGACACAATAAAAATATTTCAAAATTTGACTTCTTAATATCAAACGGATAGTGGTATTGCTTGGGTAATATTGCTCAGAAATAACGAATAAAAATTATGTGATGAGGCGAATGTAAACTTTTGTTTGAGGATTTTGCTCATGAGGAACGTTAGTTTCATATCCTTCTGAATATTCGGTGCTATCCGGGCATACAAGCGCCTCGAAAACGCGTGACGGTACGAGACATGTGCTTTTACCCATTGATGAGTTCACTCGTTCGCGGAAAGCTAATTGCCCATAGAAGCTTATTTCATTGGGGCAATGCTGCACTGCCTATAAGAGAAACGATTCACTATGAGCATTAGAGTGTGAAGAGAATTGAAAACACTGACGAAATGAAAGTGAAAAGAACGAAAGGAAACTTGATGCGATGACGCATCAATATCAAACGTCCATATAGTTTTCGTTTTCATATCAGTTGCTCAGAACAATTTATACAGCCTCACATATCGATCGCAAAAGATACGAGTTTATTTTTTGTAATAGCAAGAGTTATAGGCTCATTTAGTGTCAGAAAAATTAACTGCAGTGAGAATAATTAAATAATTTTACCTATACTTTAGCTGTAGACAAGAAAAAAATTTAGCAAAGATATATATGAATATTATATATTATATGTATAATCATCTCCTTAAAGATGCATTTATGCAAGTGTTAATTAAAAGGAAGCGACAATGTGGTACCTGTATTTTCTTACGACGAAAATTCAGCGCTTTACGTAGCTTCGAAAAGAAACTTTTTCCTTTCGGCCGCAGTATAACATCATGTTTTTCAATCTTCTCTATAGTGGTGTCACGAATGCCTTCTGCAAAATTTAAATACTGCACTCTTCAGAAAATTTACAAGCCTTTGAAGAAAAATAGAATATTCTTTGAGATTCTGTCACTGTTCCCGAATATTCGAAAGTGGTTAAGTCAGGCTTTAAATGAGCCAACTAAGTACCACTTTTTATTCAAACAATACAGTCGAATTTGTGTTGTTGAAATAAGAGACTTAAAAACAATATAGCAGTGAAAAGTAAACATTTTCGATCACAAATGTATTAAGAAACCTAGACACTGATGGTTTCTTAGTGACTATACAGATAACATAGTTCTTATTGGAATATACCAGAATGAGCAGCGAGTTCGGCGAGAGAGAGCGGTTGATTTGTCGAATCGTTTGCTCCCATATCCAGTAAATAATTCACCATCGCATCATTGCTGCAATATAGAAGTAAACATTTTTAGCATGCACTGAACACACTGTTGCGTTTATTTAACGGATTGATGAAAACAAATAATTAACATTTTGATTACAATAGTGAGCAGCAACCGCTTCCATTTGTTTTTAATAAAAAAATACATTTGGTTCTAGAAAAAATATTCATTCAGTGGCAAGAAAAACAAAGAGGAAAATCGTCTTCATAAATAAATCTTCAGAGTTGTTATTGAAATATCTCAAACATCATTCATGTCTATATTCCTGACCGGATTATGTTTGTTTCCGAGAAAGTTCACGTGAAACGAGAATGGTTGGTAACGGGCTTATAAATGAACAAATTCCTCATTCTTTATGCTTCTCAGTGGCCATACTTTCTCGCTCAATTTAAGAAAAAAATAGGAGATTTCCGATGGGAAACACTACGATTTCATCTGATGAAACATATAGGTTTAATGTCGTAAGCAACATCAATTGCTTCCCATCAATATAGTGGTTTAGGGCGTTTCACTGAAAGCATTACGTGAGAATACTTTAAAGAAACAAACCCACAAACAACAGCAATCATTAATGCTGTGAAATTCTCCAACGATGCATTTATGTCTACACCATTTTTAAGCAAAACCCGCGCCTGAAACAACACTTGTTCAATTACACAAATTACATAAATGAAATTTTTTGTATAATTTGCTCTTTCGCGCTTCATTTTCGGTCAATTTTATTCAACAGTAACGGAAATATGTAACTTCTTAGCATATCTATAAGGAAATAAGATAAGATAAAACACGTAGATTGAAACATGTCAAGTAAAGCAAAATACAATAGCATACACAAATGAAATAATGAAAAATCTTGTCTTTGCCAATAAAGGGAGAACAAATTTCGACTAGAATTTGTCGCGAAAATGATAAATTTTTGTTTTTATCAATACTCTGAAGTACAAAATTTTGCAGATGTTAATCGATTCTTGAAAATGGATGCTAATTAGCAGAGAAAGAGCTGACCACGTCGACATTTCCGACGACCGCTGCAAACATCAGAGCAGTTGTTCCATCGGGAAGGGGAGCGAATGTGCGTTTACGTCTTAACATTCTGTCTAATTGATGCACTTTCTCGTCTCTTATTAGGAAGCGAATATCCGGTAATAGCACAGAATTGCCTTAACACGATATTCTGCTAACGAAATCAAAACATTATGAGAAAAGTTTCACTCCAAAGATTTGCAAAAATTTATGAGTTCGAAGACTTGGAAAATTTGAATTTAATTTCGAAAAGGATTCTAGTCAAAGAGCGCACGAGGGAGGAAGGGAGCGAGAAAACGAGACTGCTGAATGTTGAACTGTCGGGTACTCAAAAACGAATGGATACTTAGAAGATCACAAAGTAAAGCCATAAACGATAAATTTTTTCACATTGTCACGAAGGTTTATTAATAACGTTTTTCATGAAATAGTTGAAATGAATCGAAATCCAGTATATTACCGCAAAACTAAAGTGGAAATGTAGCTGAAAATATGCAAACATTTGATGTAACTAAGGCAAGGTTCGAATGCTTTCGCGGCAATGAATCGGTTGTTAGGCGTTTGGACTTTGCTGCTCACACCAAGATCACTCAATAATTCGCTGATTTGTTTATCATCCAATATTTGTGCCACACGAACTGCATCCAAACCATATAAACAAGGATCGTCGATGAACGGCACTTCATCACTGAAAGCATAAAGCACTCGTCCTTATGAGTGATAGCACCAACGACTGTTGAAAAATTTGTTGATGAATATGGATTCATTCGACTTGTGGCTCTACTCCCTTCTCAAACAAACGAAAATTCGAATAAAAAGTGCTGGTGTGTTAAATGTAAAAAGTTCAAATATTTACTGCTCTTTCAGAGGGTATCTCTACTCTTTGAGAAATTTCGACCGTTTGGATACCTCTGCATAACTTTTGAAACTTCTGAGCAGGATGTGTGGTTACTACTGAAGAATTTAATATATCACATATACGCCAAAATAACTCGACAAGAACGGCACTATAACCGACAGTGGCCGAAGAAAAGTGATGAAGAAATGATAAAGACGTCATCCATGGATATTTAGGAAGACAAACCTTAACAGTTCAAGGAAGATAATAATGTGATGATGTCTTTTGGCAACAGCAGCACATAACGGAGTGGGAGCATCATCTTGGGTAGGGCAGCGTTCATTCTGTAGAAGAGCAACCACATCGAGATATCCACCCGCGATCGCTAGTGTCAAAGCCGTTACGCCATAGAATCTGAAATTTCATTCTGCTTCTGTCTCTCTCTCTCTGTATATATATGTATAGCACAATATGCAGGTACTGTCATATCATAATATGGTACATCCAAAACTTTCAAGAATATATTTCCATGGAACTGGACAATTTCGATGACTGCCGAATTTAAGTATTTATTGAACTGGTATATGGTACAGAATACTTTTGACGATCAAAAAATAAAGCAGAGAGCTCTATTCAACGGAGATGAGACCTATGCTTAGATCCAACTCGAGGAAATGAGGTTCCAGACAATATGTGACAGGACAATTCCTCCCTCTCATTTCCTGTTGTAAAAAAGCAAATCGATGAAGTCATAAAGGATAACATACGTTGTCCTAAAGCGATCAGCACTATGCAACAGTAAAAATTCAACTGCTTCGATGTGACCATTACGACACGCATGCATAAACGCAGTCATGCCCACTTCGTTGCATCGTTCCACATCTGCTCCTCTACTCAAGAGAAGTTGCATCTGCAAGACAGATTGCACGTTTGCTTTCAAACTCGTATCGGGTAAGGCAGTTAAAACTCTCCAGGTTAAAAAAGACACGCTATTTCATTTTCATATTTTTGCAGAACATCTTTATTTAGCAACCTGTCTCCGAACACGCTCCGTAAGTTTTTAGGCATTCTCTCTTTTAGGCATTTTTCATCGTACTTCGAATATTTCAATATAATAAACTGAATGAGAAGCGTTCTTTCGATTGTTCGCTACTAAATAATCGAATCAAAAACGGGGAAACGAGAGTAGCGAGAGCTGGAAAACGTTCGGAGAGACACATATTTCTGCTAAGTCCCGCTTAACTTTCGGCGTATTCGACGAAATAACGCTTATATCCTACTGTTGTGAACAGAGATACTACAGTACGCTGCAGCCACTGAATTTATCCTTCCTTTGACAATCTAACAAAATATCACTTTCAACGATGAACTTCTTCAACGACTCAAGATGTCCCGCGAATTTCAGCTTTCATTTCATTGGATTTCCTTAATATTGATACAAACGACTAATTGTATTTGCTTCACTTGTTTACTTACCGACGTTCCGTCTATTTATATCGCATAATTCACTTATCGTTCTAAGAACTCCTCGAAATTATGAAATTAGATGCAATAATATATCAGCTTAAAATTAGGCAAGTTAGGCTTATTGCATCTTATAACAGCGATATAAATCTTTAAGCGGAAATCATCATTATAGAATATCATTTTCGGATGCAAAACCATGCCGACATGAATGAAATGCTTATTTTCTATCGGCATAGCATTTTCAAAGTAGCAACTTGTTACAGCTACCTTAAGATTTAACCACTTCTCTTTTCTTTACTCCCTCCTCCGTGGCGAAAACATTGTTAGCAATATCATACTCGATGACACCGTATTCGAAAATAAGAGAGCTAGCAAAACTTGTTAGGTGTCTAGCAGGGTTCAGTGCAATTTATCTATGGAAAGGAAGGCTCATTCGTAGGTAGAATCATGGGCAAAAAAGTCTACACATTCGCGTGTACAATCGTTCGTGTTAGTAGTCGTTATAGACTGAAATAAAATCGACGCTTTAAAAATCATGGACCACAACCACATACAATATTTTCTGATTGCCTCTTTTATATGTAGACGGAAATTATCTTGAATAATAATGATACCATAGTGATATTGCCTTGTGCGGCTGCGATTTGGAGCGCTGTGACATGTTCGTCGTCGAAGATATCAGGATGAATACCCGCATCGAGCAACATCACAAGCGTTTCTTCGTCGGCGGTCATGGCCGCTTCCAGAAATGCTTCATGCCACAAATTCATATCACCACATACATCACCTAAAAACCGATGTATGCAGAAGCCGATCAACTCTTTTCCCAGCGATAAAGATCGAACTTTATGCATATTAGCAAACGATCGCTTATTTCTCTACGATGGGTCCAATTAATACATTGCAGAAAGTTACGTGAAAATAGTTCGAAAAGGAGATAACCTTCTTGTTTAGTTCAGAGTCCTTTTTAGAGAGGTTTGACTAGGGAAAGTATGGATAAGATTCAATACTTTGTTGAGAGAGAAGGCCGACAAATTTAACAAATTTATAAAAACAGTTTTCATGCTCTCCGCACAAACTTTCCCGTGAAAGGTTTCTCATCACAAAGCGGCTCATGATCACAACGAAACGGCTAAATAATCCACATGGCAGCGTTAGAACGAAAGATAAAAACAAAGAAATGAATGATTTGTGATACAATGAAAGGAATGAAATGGTGCTACAAAATTGAAACAAAATGGTCGTTTTAAAAATTAAGGAATGATATAAAATGAAGTGAAAACATGAACAATGAAAGGATGCATTTAAATGACAGCCATCCTACAGCTGCGTAAACATTGAAGAAAAGGGCAGTGAGCATCTATTTCGTATGACAACGACAACGTTGGCTATATGAGAGACGAGACACATGTTCATCCATAGTTAAATATATGTTGAAATTATTAAGGAAAAAAGCGAGTCAGCAACAAAAAAGAGTGGAAATCAAGCATCCGGAAGTGGGTTCTTCTTAGTTCGCTGGCCGAGAAGGGGTAACGGAATGTTTAGTATTATGAAAAATACTTCAACACTAATGCATCGTAAATTTCATTTAATCTAATTCGAGTGTTGATAAACCGAATCAAATTAAAACTTCAAATCCATCACTTTCAGAAATCAAAAATCTCGACGGAACGACAGTTAAGAAGCGAATTTATTTTTGCTGTTTGGTCACATAGTTATTCTACTTTTAACCAATGCTGTTGTTCTCAACGGTCATTTATAACACTTTACAAAGTGATATTTTGCTTAAAGCAATATTATCAATAAGATTTTTTCATTGCTGCATTCAATTATTCCACTGAAAAATTATTTCTAAATAACTACTCATGAAATTGTTAAATTTCTCGATTAGTACTGCTTCAATCACTAACTTTGCCAATATTTTTATTCACGACTAATCTCTGCGCTTCCACTGCTATTCAGATTTTTAACACCATTTAGTAAGTTGCAAAAATAAAACGAGGACCTGGAGCTCATTTTCGAATATATTGATTAAAGGTGGTTGGTGGTTAATCGATAGGTTTGGCGATTTTCCCGTCTGTCAGTTCGCTCAGAAACGGAAAGTAAAACTGTTGTGGCAGCCTCGCTTTATAACTATTTACTGAGCACCCAAATATGCTGACTGCTTCAAGTCGTTATTAATTTGCGGAGAAAGTTTGTAAACTAGGGCTCCTTTGGAACTGCGGTGAACCACCTAGCGTGGAACATAAAGTAGAAACTGAACTTAAAGCTGCTATTAGATGTTAAATTATTAAAATACAAATAAATTAATAGGAAATAGCTATAAAAAGCGAGTTAGACACAGAAATCAAAAAGGCACGCATTCGTGACGTTGAATGATGGATAAACTAGGGTTAATAATTGCAACACAAAGAAGATACTGTAGCGCATCGACTTGTCGCCTTAAGGCGAGGATCAGCAACGCGGTCTCATTTGTGATGTCAAGTAGTTTGCTGCGTTGACCTTTGGGCCCATAATTCCATTTCAGCTTTCGTCTTTCGTAATGCAGCAATCCATACCTGTCCAAGCATTGATTAACAACTTCAACATCTGAAATACCTTCAATACATCCAACACGATTTTCGATATCTACGTGCTTAGCCTTGTGCTAACACTATAGCATATAGTCTCCTATATAAATAACTTCATATCACTTAAAGCCAATTTATAGAAACAAGTAATTTACATAAATGAAACTAAGATGTTTATTCAATGTTGCTACCCCCAGAAAAAGGCTTGTCTTTGAGTTGGGAAGATATGAAAGCGTTATTCTGTGGCGCAAATGGAGCGAATACGTTCACAGTGCACCAAGTTAAGTTTGCATGTGAGCTTCAAGCACGAGATAATTATTCAATTAAGTTGATAAATATTTGTATTTATTAGAGATGAAGTCTGGGATCCCTCTATTAAGACAGTACTATATTTGAATATATGAGAGATTTCCTTCAAAAGTTGTACCTAGTTGTAAGTTATACACTGAAAGCATCGCAAAAGTATATGGAGCTAATTAGCAATATTTGTTCGCCTTATAATCGACGCATAGTTGGGTACTGCAGACGAATTTGATCGTCTTGCGAGCAATATTTGAGAATATATATTTAGGTTTATATGCACAAATATCTGAAAGGTACTAGAGGGAATACCACTGCAAAGTAGTTGCTGATTTAATGATTTCAATTCCTCTCATCAATTAAAGTGAATTCATTATTTAATTCATATGGGCTTTTATGCGTCGTTACTGATTTTTAGGTAAAAACACTGAGTGAATACATCAATTTATTAGCAACAATGTCTTCAAGGTGATATTAAAAGTAATACATCAGCTTGATATGAACATTTTTTCGAAATCCTACTCATTCATTATTTATATATGAGTTCCTTTTTTCGATCTGAAAAGGTCGTTGTTGTCAGACAATTTTTCTCTGCCATCAGAGATGCAGCTCTCTGTCTTTTGTTTATATCCTCCTCTCTTATTTCTCCAGCGCATTCCAATTTGCAATTAATCTCCATATATATATCACGGAAAGTCGATAAGAGAGGAGAAGTTTGCACCTGGTCTCATTTGTTATTCAGTAAGCAATTATGAAAGAAAACGTTTCTCTATGCTATCGCAATACATTTAAAATTCTATCATGCTCGCTATTCTCCTAACAGCAATTTCTGGTCAACTCCTTTGAAAAGTGAACTGCAGCACCCTTCAACTGCTCATACCTTGCAGTTTCTTCTTCCAAGGCTATCAGTTAAATGTTGCTCGTATATGAACATTGAAAAGATATGCGTTCTATCTCGTTTATCAAATCCACCCTCTCCTCTTCCTCCCATCCCCTCATCACAACCCTTCCCGTTCCGGTCGTGCGTGACCTTCACGCCTCACCTCGTTTCTTCTAAGTTCTTCGTATTGGAATTGCCGCAGTTGCGGATATTATGAGAGGCCAAATGCATTGTAAAATGAATTGTTCGAAAACGTTATATGAGTGTAATATCTGCATCGTACGAAGTGCAATGAGCTGTTTCGGATACCTTATGCTTTTAAAATGTTGAAAGTAGCCACGAAGACTGAAATCGTCATAGAAAAGAAATTGAAAAATCACTACTACGTCAAGGCGATCTGCAAAAATTTCCTTGCTTTTTAGGCGGACAATGGATAAAGATTGGCTGCGATAAGTGGTATTATTTTTGATATAGCTGTTTATGTGTCACTTTTGATTGGAAACTGAAATAGTTTGATAAAAGTTAGCTGATAAGTGCTGGATACCATGTCTAGAACATGAACGCGTTTAGGTTCCAACAGATTATCCGCGATTTTATCAGTGCCTGATTGTTTAGTTAGTCAGCTAGGTTTCTTCACTTCCTATCAACCCAACAACTTCATATCTGGTTATTCAATCGCTCTATCACAGGTTTCGCCACTTTCATTGTTATTCATATCCAGTTGCTTCTTTATCGCTTTTCGAACGGATTTGCGGTCGTTTGGTCATTGCGTATAAAGTAAGTTACCTTTAAACGTGTAGTTTTAAAAGCTGCCTGGTGCTTTTTGCAATTCTCATGATACTTCTGCGTTTATAGGTCCAAAGACTTATAGCGTTCAAGCTTCCCATCTTCATTCGAGAGGTGAGGGCGGGAGAGGGGAGACCGAGAGGGAAGACTTATCTTGCTCACGAATTCCAAAACGGATGTGCATTCGATGGGTAGAGGGAGACGGAAGACAGAGGAGTAGAATTTTTGAAAAAAATTGATTGCAGGGGCACATTCGAGTATCCTTTATTTTCCTGCAGCTAACTTGTTCTTTCATTTTGAATTTATTGCCGTTTCGCCAGATCATTGCATCATTCCGAATCGAGGTCTAACATAGAGGTGAGGATAAGTAGGTTAGAGTGAAGGAGTAATTTAACCACTCGCCTCCTAAAAATGTGTCCATTCTAAGGGATCTAAAGGCGTAAACTGGCCGCAAAGTTTTTCAACAGTGAAGAATATGTTACGTAAATAGGTTTTTTCGAAAATTTTGCTCTCTATTCTTTTCGAAAGGCTGGCTGAAGAAATTTTCACTTCAGTCACTAACACCCTGTTCATCAAAACGTTTGGAACGACCGTGCCATTCACTTGCTGTACTATGAAGATGCATCCCAATTTATCATCAAATGCATCAGTTCAAAACTTTCCACATCATTAGCTGATACGACTAACGCGTATGCTGAAAAATTCGTCACACAGAACCGCAGTTGTATTTAATAAACTTCGTATATAAACCACATTAAACTAAAATGAAAAAGAATAAACCTGAATAAACCAGTATAAACCAGAATAAACCAGGGTAAGCCGGAATAAACCGGAATATATTCGTATATTGAATGCTCCAACCGAATTACCATTAAACTCGTCGTCGCCATTGTGCAGTCATAATTCCTCAGTCGAGCTGCTTGTCATTTCATCGCGAAATTTATCGCATTCAGCCAGTATGGTCGGTAAAATGATAAGTGATATGCGAAATGGTCTAACGACGAAGACCTGCTCTGTATCATACGCCAATAAAAGCACATTTGAGAAGGATGTATATCCTTTTGGAGAGGATTCTTTCTTAGAAACCATCCATCAGTTTCGAATTCGGCAGGAACTCAATCCAAAATATCTTGTTGGTTAGTGCAGTTAGTGAATCTCATGATCATATCCGATTTAAAGCAAACATTCTAATATTTCAGGAACAACTCAGTCGAAAATTCACTTCTAACCTCATTTATTTCAGGTTCTTACCAATAAAATAACCACGGAAAATATTTCTCAACAGTGAATAGTTTATTGCCATAAACAGAATTAACTGAACTAACAAACTTCCTTTTCACTTATTCACATTTGTTGATGTTACAGATGAAAAAGTGATCATTGTTGGCTATTTGAATGCTTTGATGAAAGTTTCTAGTTGAGGAATCAAACGCGATAAGGTTACATAAATTCTCAGAGGTATTGCAATTCCATAGTGCGGACATCCAACACTTTGCGATGAACTATATCTTGAGTGAGGCAGGAGAATAGTCAATGGTAGAAAGTTGATGCAGTAAACTTATGTCCTGTGCAGCATATACACCAATAAAGTGCGGCCGTAGAGATGCAGTGAAACCTTTAAACAGGTATTCTTCAGTAAACTTACCAATAAAATTTACAGATGACAGATCATAGATCAATGTGTTAGCATCAGAAATCTTGCCTACTATGTTTGCTTTTGCGACGATGCGATCCTGAACGAAATTATTAGTCCGCGTTTTTTCTAAGTCAGTCGCTAAACAAATTAAAGAAAACTTCTATGATTTCTAACGTTTCATGTGTATATTAACAGTTGCTAATCGGCATCCAAATAACTTCAGTTTTGAACTTTTCAGAGCAGAAAAGTGAGGTAGAAAGAAAAAGAATGTCGTCAAGTGATGTGGCGGAAAACAAGGCTACTTCTATGACCTCAGAACGACAAATACAAAAGAAGCCATCCCCAGTCAGAAAAGTTGGTGAATATAAACGCGCTTGGCAAAGACCGCCGATAGCGGTCGCGAAACGCAATGCGAGAGAACGTACTCGTGTACACACCGTCAATCAGGTATTCCATCTTTGGTTCAGTCATCGTGCGAAACAGGGCTAGCCGCATCAGCGCATTCAACGACAAGCGGAAGCGGTGATGCATATAGGAGAAACAGGAACGCAAAAAAAACTTTCAATAGAAGAAAGATGAGGTTGCATACACTAGAAGAAATTGAAGGGGGAGCCAGGTGGAGCAGCACCCATGCTGGACCAAGGAGGAGCCCTGGTCAGAAGCTCAAGGCAGCTTCTTATTGCCGTCCGTCTCCTCGCCGTCACAGTACACTGTAATTTTTGTAAACTCTTTGCTGTTCATGATGTTGTACGTGCCATCAGTTCTTACATTTCGCTTGTTCAAGGCTGCTTCTACCGTAAGTCGGGCTGTATCACCCGAACACATTATGGAACTTAAGTCGTAAACTCTTAACGGAACATTTTTTTCTTCATTTAGTACAGTTTCATTGAGAATCTATCCGTTACTCGTCCATTGTTGAGGATTGAGGCACACTTCTAAGGATTAGAGAACATTACTGTAAATTAAAGTACACTTTTACGTGATTAAAGTACTCTTTCAAAGAATTATGTCACACTTTTGTGGATCGGAATTTTTTTAATGCAAATTTCCACCGCAGACCAAACAGTATTGAGATTAGGTAATGAGACAGATTGTAGAGCATTATAGTGAAATTATTAATGAAAATTGTTGCGATCATTCTCTGCTTTCATTTCAAATGTTTGTTGAAGCGTTTCGCTGATGGGAAATTGAATGATGGATGCAAAGTTTATTTTTGCAGGCGTTCGTTATTTTAAAACATCATCTGCCTTCTATTCGCTCGAATGCAAAGCGAGTTTCGAAGTTAAAGATTCTTAAAGCCGCTATTAATTACATTCATACTCTCGTTGATATGCTGCAGGTAACTCTTCTCAGTGCTGCAACTGTCATTTATAAACATTTAAACCATGAATTTTGCTAGAAAACCATTCAGCCAGGTAGGGGAAAAACATTTTATCACACCTGTTACCATCCCTCATCATCAAAGATTGCTGATTTCCGAAGATCTCGATACGGTTCATTTAAGAAATATATGTGTATACATTTCTATAAATTTGCAAAGTTTAGGCGCGCTGCGGTGACCGTGCAATATTTGAAACGTAAATATGACGTAAGAGCTGTACGTAAAGCAACAGAATGAACATATTGGACGTTACTGCACATATAACAGGGATAAAACTAGTACTTTCCTGTTCCTTGTGGTAGAAGGAACGTTAATCGAGGGGAAGGGGTCGACATCTTTGCACTGTAACGAGATTTGTGTGTGCATATTGGGGTAATCCCAAGTCATCTATGTGAGCTTTCTTAATCCCAAGTCATCTATGTGAGCTTTCTTCAGTGCAATATTACGGACGTTCGAGGCATTAGCAAACAAATTTCGAACTCAGTTGAGACTGTCTATGCAAATCATTTAAAATATTGAGACTCATTTGCAATTAACCTTATCGATGTAGACTATCCACCATTTCATCGCAATCATTTATTTACTTTACTTAAATCGATAAAGCATTCATTACTAATAAATGTCATTTCATATCACCACCACTTCCGTTTAGCTGAAGTTATGAGATAGCGTGAAGGTGAGGATATAGGCTCGTCTCCAGCCCATCTGATACTGATGATCCGTTTATTGTTGTTCCATGTGACTTGCTCCACCGCCAGCGTTCCAATAAGACCACTGGTCGGAATGACTCGGTAGGAGAAAGTCAAATATTTTGCTAAGAGCCCGCTTAAAATCGACCGCGCGTTAAACAAAACAACTCCAACAAATTAATGGCACATGGCTAAAATCCGTTATTCATCCACAAAGTCAGGGTTGTCACTGTTTTCTGAGTGCCCATATCCTTTCCTCAGCTTTTCGTGTTAAAGCCATCATATGGTTATAAAAGGAAGATGGTCATCTCGTATCGTATGGTCTGGATGTCTGCAATGGAAGGAAACCTTATCCAGAGTGAAGGAAGTGAGTAAATAAATCGAGGCAATTGCTTTAAGGATCACCCGTCTCAGCGCATTTTCGGCCCAACTCCAAATTTTGTACGCGACGCCAAACTCTACCAAAACAAAAGCCTATCGACGTCAGAGCGAAGTAAAGGTGAGCATGATAATCTAACAGGTTTCTATGCAAGCTAATTGCAGCTGTAATATTCTGGATTGCTAAAAGTATCGTCCGTTCCTGATTAGAGACGGTGAAAGTTCAAGCTTTTAGGAAGGTGCTTCTATGAACGGAGGGAGGGCCTTATAATTTTTTAACGGTCCACGTAAGTGTCATGTTTTTCGCATTCAAATGCATATTTCAGGTAGCTTCGGGGGGATTTCCCCTCAATTTTCTTTAACTTTTTTTCTAGGTTGTATTATGCGATTGAAGGTGGGAATTCGACGAGAAAAAGATAAATAACCAGATTTACTGCAGTCTAAACTTAGATTTGTTGCAGCGTCAAATAACACGGTAGAATCTACCAGGGCATCGCTGCTCAATAGTGTGCCATCAAGCAATCCTTATGTGAACAACGTGCGCAACGAAAACTTCCCCGTCATTCCATCATGTCATAATGTGCAACACATTGTTGGCACTCTATATACTAGTGCACCATGCATGCCATCAGGTTGTTACAATGCTCACCTTTAACACGCAAAAATGGTGCTGGAACGAGCAAATAGGGACTAACAAGCAAAAGGTTGACGAAGGCGCGTCACTGGTATATCATGTCTGCACATATGTGCTCACATCTATCCATTTATCTAATAATTTCAACGCGAGGAGCGCTCTTAAGATGTAATGAGTATAATCACGCTATATGGTAATCCCAGCACCGCAATTTGTGTTTAATTAACAATACCAAGGAAGTTGGAGACATATCGAAATGGGGAATTTTGCGCATGTTCTTCATTTCACGTCGGTCGAATAGCGAAAAAATTGGATCCACTACAAAAGGTTTATGCTAGCTGTCTGGTCGACTATAGCGTGTTTTTTGTACACTTAGTACTTATAGGTAACTTACGAAACTGGATGATGACAAAGGGGAAGCGGGAAAGCTCATATTTTGCCATATGCTGTGATGCATTTCTCACCTTTTGTCTTTCTTCAAGAAGAGTAAATATTATGATATTCACATATTTCTAACGGAATCTATATGTTATCGCTCATTGCGTAAACGGTGGACAATACGAATAAAATTTCTTGCCTATGGCTGAACAAATAATTAAGCAGTAAAGTAAACATCTGCATTTCCCCATACGAATGATTATCAGCTGCAGTATATTCCTTCCGAATAGCTCATCGACTGCTGATCCTATTATCGATGCAACTAACGAGCGTTTTCAATATGACCTTTGAAGGCCTATAATAGCCAACAGAACAAAAAGTTGAAAGTGCTCAAGTGCCATGCTTGCCTTGATGGTTTTATGTTTGTCAGCTGTGCCGTTTTCGTTTGTCCAAAATCTCTCCGAGTATGTCAGAAAACCTCTCTTTAGAAGATTTAATAATGATCGCCGCCATTAAGCCGTGAAAGAATCGTTTTTTTTTTCTCGTTTGTGATTTGATCGGCACAGTATGAAAGTGGCTGCAAAATGCAAACAACTTTTTGGGTACTTCGATGTCAACTGTGGATGCCTTCGAACTTAACACTTCAACATGAATGTTAGCATAGCAAAGCCCGTGCATTACTGCCGCCTAATGGCTACGAAGTTAAAACAATTAGACAGTTGAACAAATATACATGGCACACAAACGTGAGAGCGGACCCAAATCTGCAGTTGAGGGCAAATCAGCAAATACATGGGATCGATCGCAACTGCAACAGATCGACCTCAAAAAAAAAAACAATATTAACAAGGATGATAACGCAAACAGAAGGAACAAATATTAAGGATGCTCTTCTCATTCAAAGCTTGTATGACATCAGTGGATAGTACAAGTTGCTCTTGATGTAAATTTTTAAGCGACAAAGATAACCGTGGAAAGAACAACATATATGCTTCGGTCCTTGCAGCCATTGATCACCAATCCCTCTAACCACTGTTAGATCCAGTCAGGTCGTTTGCGCACCGGATCTTTGCATCGCTTGACGGTTTTCAAAAGAAATTTGCGCAAGCCTCAATTTCGCTGCAACTCAGGTAGAAAGAAACCTGATTGTTCTTTGGCGTCTGTAACTGAAAAGAAGAAATGGCATTTTTCTGGAAAAGTGTTTGAGCACCTACATGAAAGTTTCCGTTTCGCCTGAGAAAGTGCCCAAAACAATCTCATTTCTGCAAAGGGACAGAAATGTATCCGAAATTCGTACCATTTGTTAACTGAAAGAAAGACATTGCAAGCAAGGTTAAAGGAGTGAGCATATGCGCACGTAAAGAGCGGCCGGGAGCGGATAATGCACTGTTTCAAAACGGCTTCCCTTCATTAAAAGCTAATTCTCCGATGAATGGAGTAGTGCATTGCACGATACCACTGCACTAAAAATCGTTCCATTTTGATTGACTCTTACTAAATTGAAATCACGAATTTCCAACTCGCCATCAGAACCACTGTTGGGGAAAAACGCTAAGTGTCATTGTAGTGACGGTGCTGCTATGAAGTAGCTTCTAACCAAGCGCCACAGAGCAACCTTATGTCTCTTTAGTGCTTCATGACTGTTTAATTGAAGCTGGGCAGGAGATGACTACCGTCCGAAATAAACACTATATATATCACTACTAGAAAAGCAACAGATACGCACGATGTAACCACTCTCCAGAACAAAGAAACATCGTGAAGGATTTCAACAAAATAATATAGGTAGAATATGTTACGAATAATACGACCCAACTTCCGGTCTCGACTACTAGCAGATTTTGACGCCTCAGCGACTTATCTGACATCGGCAAAGAGCACATTCTTGTCAGGGAAGCATCTCCTATGGGCACATTCACTGCTTGCTTGCACACCTTGCAGATCTCGCATTGTGATATAGCTGATTCGTGTGTGCCCATGCGTATGTGCAATAATAGATATTCGTCTTTCTGCTCATGGAGAAGACCATGACTACTCACTGCATAACAAATATAGCAGTCTCAATGTTCTACCGGGCACTATAAATTCTAAGTAGCATCTTTGCCTTACTGGTGATTAGTCATGAATGCCTCAGCTGCTGAACTGCCAAATAAAGCACTTTCAAGCTGTTGTTTCCGCTCCCTCGACAGTATCAGTCTTGCGAGGATAGGACAAGCAAAATTTACATGAGGCATCATCATCTGAAACTGCTTCTATTAGCGTTAGCCAAATAATTTAGCAATTTATTTCCACCAACAACAAGCAACACCAGTCAATGGCAAACACCTGAGAAAATAGGAAACGAAATCGACAGGTCGACAGCGCCGCACGTTCAGTACTGAAATTAGTTGTTATTTAAAGAGCAACAAGTCAAGCATTCGTAAGAGGTTCCAACTAGCAGTGGCAAATGCGCTTTCCTGAAAATGGTGTGTTTCATAAAAATCGTTGTAAAGCGGTGTATGGTCCCCACCTTCCCTGCTGTCTTTTCTATTTGTTCGTTCGCAGCATTTAGAGTGCTGTCGTGATATTGTGTCCGAAATAACTACATCGATTTCACTTTCATTACTTCTGACAAACTCGTGTAACATGGATAAACATTTCTGCACAATCTTATCACCCGCACACATTTATGGGTGAGCATGGAAGATTCCAGTTCTTCAGAGTCCTGTGATTGTAGAATAATGTCTATACCTGCACGCCCTCCCATAATATTTCAGCCTAGCTGCTATCTCCGGAATCCTCTACTTCAGCAGCAGCTGAGAAGATGGCCAGAAAGCAGGAGTATTGGGCGAAAAATGATCCGAAGCAATCATCGAACGAAGTTGAGAACAGAACGATTAGGTGATATGGTGTTGCGTCGTGGAAATTTGTGATCTTTTGTTATTTATATGAGTTTATGATGAATGAATGTTTATTTCGCAGGTGTGATGAATGCAAATTTCTTTTTGCAGCAATGAGATCTTTGAAGATCAACAGCTCGTTATCGTGAGTAAACAGCAGATTTGTAAAGAATCACAGAAGCTCAGTTCACTGACTGACCTATCATACAGGTAAACAGCAGTTGGCTTTGCAGTTAAATGGCCGTCGAACGAAGTGAACTGTAATCAGGCAAAGAAATGCGTTTTCTAACGCACAGACGCTCAAAATTTACCTGCTGATGCACGCGTCGTCCCAAGTTGCCTGACACTCACTTCAGCATTCACATGCCGATTCACCAGCATGTTTAGCTATCAAAGAATTTTCCCATATTCGTTTCATTATTTGCTCTCCATTGCATTGTTGCAGACATGACAACATAACTGCATATGACTTCACTAATATCTACCTATCTCATTACACGTGCAGCCATTTTGGACTAACATCAGAGGCAGTGGTGATTTTTTAAACTCAAAAAAAGCTCAAAAACAGTGCAACAAAATCTATGCCGATTATGAAATTAAGGGGTTCGACGATAAGACGAAGCATACAATTTGCATAGGCGACGTTATCAGAATTTGTATAACTGCTGTGTATATAAGCGACGTGGTAAGTGGCAAAGTTATCTATCGTACAGGTGCACTCTGAGGGACTATTATCGTCAGATGGCTGATTTCGAGCAACAACGAAGGTTTGGTGGCTTCGGTAACGCAAATTTCGATGCTTCTCTTCATCAAGGGAGCAGTTTATTCGATGGATGGAAGAATAACGATATGCTTCTGAGCAACAACAGCTCAAGCACGTACATGTTCAAAAAGTTTGCCAGTGTTCGTCAAGTCGATGGTAACCTCGATAACAAAATCACTGATTTTAACGATGGCACTTCGTCGTCAAACCTCAGTCTACAGCCGAATGCTGCAGCTACGTTCGGCGTTGGTAATGGTCCAGCATGGATGAACAACGCTACCTTAAGCAATCCGACTAATTGGGCAACGATCCCGACATTCGACGCCAATAACAGGAATTCAGAGAACACAAATGCCAACATATCTGTGATCAGCAATTTCGCCAAAAACCCACGTATGAATAGCAGTTTTAGCACCAACAACAATTTCTGTGGTGACTTTAGTATTAATCCACAGAACAGTGGAAGCGCTAACAGCAATTTCTCCAATCCACTCAATAGTGCAGGCCTTCTGGTACGTCACTTTATTCAAGATTAATATATGTTGCAATATATGCAAATTAAAGATTAATGTGCTGCATTAGAAAAAAAACCTTCTTAAGGAATCTCGTCAGTTATCAACGAATAAAGGATGCAAGTTTTGGTTATTGCACTCTCAGGACTGTCGCGACCACAGTCACTGAATAATTTTTTTTCGGGAAGTCGTACATGGGACTTCCAACATGACGGTAATCTCAGAGTTGTTACTAAATGAGGTTATTGAGAAATACGAGTAGGCCTGAAAGTGGAAAATCGTAGCATTATTCGCACCTGTTCTCGGTATTCTTTGTAGTTATTGAGTGGCACCGTGTAACTGTGATCACTGATTGATTACCGACAGCCGTATACTTAATTTTCAGTATCTAAACAACAGGAAGGGCAGATCGGTGTATCAATTTGACGCATTACCGTATACTTTCAGTCTGAACTGAGTGAAACCATATTACCTCTCGCTAATTTTTTTTAAACGACCAGATTGATAAAGCGCATTGTTCGGAGTTCATGTTTGCACCGCACAGCACAGCACTGAATGGCATTGCTTCCCAGGAATGAATCACCTCATTTAAACGTTCATCTATTGCAGAGACTAGTCGTTGTATGTATATATAAATACCCGCCTCTTAATTTATTATTTATTATTATCACTGATGAGCGCCTATGTAGGAGCAAGAAGATATGGAGATGGTGACAAACGGTGATGGAAGCTCAAAATGACCGTTGCATTAAGATGCGGACAGGGTGTATGAGATAGGTAGCTTTCTTGGCTCCTGATGTAACGTCACGTGACCGATGCTCATGGCTACAACGTGCACAACAATGCCGTGCGACTGAGACTGAGGAAAGTGATAATCATCACACCGTCCATTTACTAGTAACAAGGAAACTAAATGCAGACAATATAACTGCATATGACTTCACTAATATCTACCTATCTCATTACGCGTGCAGCCATTTTGGACTAACATCAGAGGCAGTGGTGATTTTTAAAACGTGTTTATCGTGCATTAATCGAGCGCACCGAATATTTAATTATTATTTACGTGGTAAAGTAATTTCTCCAGTTAGCAGTGCCGGTGAGAATCCTAAATTTCATTCTACGATCTGACAGCAATCGCTTAAGTGCCAACGACGATATCACCTGAATTTAGTCCCTCTCTCGAGATTATATTCTTCACAGAACATAATATTCGGCTAGGGACTAAATTTCTGTTAACTCCAAGATAGCACATGCTTTCTATACTTTCTCCACTGAGGAAAACGACTCTGAGTGATGGCATCAGAAGGTTTCGTCCTGCATCAATGTATCCGAATGTGAAAGAAACACCTTTGTGTTTTTATGCCATAATAAGTTAATAACTTCAACATTATATCATCAACCTGCAATCATCTCTCAAAACAAGCGGAGCGTTAGAAAGAATTAAAATTGCACTAAGTACCTCTTTACTAAGCCCAGTTAGAAGCTACTTCATAGCAGCACCGTCACTACAATGACACTTAGCGTTTTTCCCCAACAGTGGTTCTGATGGCGAGTTGGAAATTCGTGATTTCAATTTAGTAAGAGTCAATCAAAATGGAACGATTTTTAGTGCAGTGGTATCGTGCAATGCACTACTCCATTCATCGGAGAATTAGCTTTTAATGAAGGGAAGCCGTTTTGAAACAGTGCATTATCCGCTCCCGGCCGCTCTTTACGTGCGCATATGCTCACTCCTTTAACCTTGCTTGCAATGTCTTTCTTTCAGTTAACAAATGGTACGAATTTCGGATACATTTCTGTCCCTTTGCAGAAATGAGATTGTTTTGGGCACTTTCTCAGGCGAAACGGAAACTTTCATGTAGGTGCTCAAACACTTTTCCAGAAAAATGCCATTTCTTCTTTTCAGTTACAGACGCCAAAGAACAATCAGGTTTCTTTCTACCTGAGTTGCAGCGAAATTGAGGCTTGCGCAAATTTCTTTCGAAAACCGTCAAGCGATGCAAAGATCCGGTGTGCAAATGGCCGAAATCGTGTTCCTTCTATGTTTGCGGTACTCATTAATGCAGGTTATAAATTGTTGTCAAATGAAAACGTGTTTATTCCATTCGTTTGCATAAGTCTGGACGCATTAAGGAGGGTAAATGAAACTTGCGAGCTGAACGGATCAATGAAAGACTGTATCGGCACTCTCAATCTGCTCGAATCCATTGGCGATCATAGCGAGTGATAGAGTGCTGGGAAAAAGATTAACAGTTTGGTTGCACAGGGTAAGGAATAAGGTTGCACTCGTAATCCTGTGGCCATGTCACATGCTCCTGCAATGTTTTCCAGGTGGTACCATCAAAGAATTCACATGCATAGACACCTTGTGATTTATGCATTAATTGCTAAATTCAAGAATTAGCAGTAAATACTGGGCATCGAACGATCTCACCAACTGACAATGATTACCTACCTCCTTTTCTGTTAAGGGCAGTGAACGACGCATTCATTGATGAGAAATCTCCTATTTACCTCCACTGAACAGTACGATAATAGTACAGATTAATGGCTCATATCTACCTCGTTTGCTGGAATAATGAAGTCAACTGAGGCTCAAGACAAAATGCTGAAACGGTGATAACTAAACCAGCGAAAGATTGGTTAGAATAATAGATCGTGTTAGCTCAGCAGCGGTCTGAGCGATCTGTTTGCAAAATGTGTCAACAATGCAAGCAGACCGACATAGACATATACACATGTGGCACAAATCGTTAAGCAGGTTGCCACCTTGCCTCAAATGGAGATTTTAGGAGAAAAATTATTTGGTCGCGAAAGAAGTTCACTGCAGAAAATCATTTTTTTTAGTTCATCAGTGGTGAGCTGAGGAGTTCTTCTTTAAGTACAATCAAGTTCTTCTTATAATAAAGTAACAGACTTGTCAAAGCCGAATTAATAAGTTTAATTCCCAGTAAAATTTGAATTTAAGAGTTAGAGGGTCTGGGAATTAATAGTAACGATTCAAGGATTAAGAATTCGATTCAACACACTGTATATATGCTAGGTATGAAAAACAGTATTGGCAATGTATAAAAATTACAGTCACTTACCCAAATATTACCAGCAATTCCATTACCGATAAGTATGCAGGTGCCTCCAGGGCAGCAGTGCACCACCATTGCCGGCTGAGTGCACTGTACACGCTGATAGCCGTCAGGAATACCTGCGTCGGACAGATTAGTGTGTACGCCTGTAAGGGATGGGCGTTGATCCACTTTACTGTTTACAAATGGACTAGGAAAATTCCCATTTGAGTTGAATGAGCCGCCCATACTACAGAAATTGTTCCGCCCGTTGAATCCATTGTTCATCATATTTTCGTGGCCGATATTGCCATAGCACGGAGCGTTCATTCGGGCGTTCTGATCTCCGAAAGTATCAAAATTTCTGCCAATATTTCGATGATAGCTACGATTAAATACGTTACCAACATTCGATCCATTAATACAGTTTCTATTATTTGTCCCGGCAAACGATGTGTTATTGTTGTTGCTGAAGAAGTTGTTGAACCCGTCACCACGTCTGCTATTACCACCGTTGTCTCCAGTGAGTGAATGGAATGGAGGAAGCCGCCAGCCGTTCGCAGTATTCATGAAATTATTCATGGTATTAGTGAAGCGCAGTTTTGTCCAGCTGCGCTGAGACCTGTCGATAGCGACTTCCTATCCTAAATGAAGAAAATTCAGTAAAGCGGTGAGATACGATTGCTTCCTTATAATTACCAAATATGCAAATATTATAATGCAATTTCATGACGGAACTTGGAAAATTAGCAGTATATTTGCGTAACTTAGGTGGCAGTAAATGAAAATTTATCTGAAATCAAAAGTGTCTGTATATGCATCCTTCATATGCTCCTTTTGCAGGATGTAATTTGTTCCATTAGCTGATAATCGAGGCCACTTTCGACCTTCGCTGAAAATAACTTTTCCACATCAACACCAAGGTATAATCAGAGCAAAGGGTGCTCTCCGCGGTTAAGACGAATATAGATACGAAGCGGAATTTCCTCTTAAGTAGTATACATAATGCACGAACTTGAACTGTAATAGACAGCATAGCCTATTATCAAACTGCATAAGTGCATTTTGGATATCTTCAGCGTATATTCACCTTTCTTCTTGCCGACCTTTGGTCATGCATGTATGACCAGCGAGATCAGTTCTCTGGCTTAACGACAAATACAGACGAGTACAGATGTCTGTATACAGATGTCTGACAAATACAGATGTCTGTTACCGACGAGTCGTTCACAAAACGCGTCATGCGCATACAAATTCCATAAAGAATTGAATGGGTAGATATCATTCATAGCTGAATGATTTTGAGCACCTTCGGACCAACCTTTCTAAGCCCACAGTGTTATTAGCACGGAAGCATTTATATATTCTGATGCTTCTGTTGACTTCGATGTTCTGAGCTTCCCTTCATTTATCCTCGTCTTTGGCCTGCGATATACTTGGTTTTCTGATTGCATAAGTTCTTGCTAACTAAGAGAGAACAGATGAAATGGGCCCTCTTACACATTTACCTGCACTTTTTAAAATAAAATCACAATAAATCCACGCCGTCAGTCGCCCTTCTGAATAATTCTCATTTCTGCCTTAGTGAAGCTAATCTGCGGAAACGCTAATCTGCAGAAACAAACCTGTATCAAATTCCTTTCTTCACACTAGTTTCCGAAATTATATTGCACTGCACAAATTTTCAGCTGTTTATATCACCAGTTGTTCTGCGATGGACAACATCAAATATCACATTAGTGTGCACTCTTGTTGCCCAGTAGATCACTCAAAGGACAGAGATTTTCATAAATTCATCCGCGCAATTCATTTTCACCCAATAGTCAGATGTATTCCAATTTATCACAGTGGCGGAGGAAACAGAGATGAAGGAATAGGGAGGACAGAGGAGGACTTCGTCACCTGATTTAGGTTGAACTAAAGAAGCAACGATTTTCTGAAGCAATTCGACTTTGGACTTACCTATCACTGAAAGTTAGGCATGTTTGCACATTTACTAGAACTTTTAAGATTTTGTAAAAGAGCAAACAAATGTGTATTTAAATTCATATCCTTAAAGTATAATGGAAAAACTAATGGAATATCTTGAGTTGTTATGAATTGTAACTGTTTAAGTAAAAGATGAGCAAAACGAAACAGAACTTACGTAACAGTTTTTGCAATAGAACATAAGCAAACTAGTGGATGAGTAGTTAGAGAGGTTACACACGAATGGTGGATGTAAACATGATATATATAAAATTAGTAGACGCCAAACTGAAAATGGTGCTCTATGAGAACAGAACTAAAATAGAGGATTTAAGAGTAAGGGGAAGCCTGCCATGAGCGTTGACAAGGATGGAATAGACGACTGTTAGGAGACTAGATTTTAAGAACGCAAAAGGTAAGATGAGAATAGGTTACATACAAGAACAAAAGATGACCATGTTTTGGTCCCCATTCGATGACGTGTTGCACCTAAGTTATGCGCGGACCATCATCGGAACGACACGCTAAACCCTATTAGTACAGGCAGGTTACAACATAGCCAAAGTTAACTGCGGGCAAGGAAAAAGAGAGGCAGAAAAAAAGAACCAGAAAAACAAATCTATAGGCGAAATGTATATTAAGAAGTACGAATAATAAACACACAAAAGTCACACACAATATCACCTACCTCAACGCCATAGTCCTTTCGTCCTGTTTTCCAAAAGAGCCGTTTCAAAAGTAGAACTCATGCACCTTTAACAGCGAGCTCCATTTCCCAGCGTTGCAAATATAGCTTTGGTCCAACAACCAGGATAAGGGACATAAGAAGAACCATAATAATTTTTTAAACGCTAAATGCGACAAGGAAGTATGGATGTGTACTCTTGCGTACTCAGCATTCATGTATAACGTTCTATTTATATATAAGAGCAAATGACCGATTCCCTCAAATTTGAATAAACTTTTGGCAGAATTTGTTCAAGCTGTGAGGATGCAGATTTCTGCTGGAAACAGAACTAATCATACAATATTAATATGGGCCATATTAAAAGGCAACCGCTCATTCGTTCGATTCATTGCGCTTCTGCGCTGCTTACATCACAGGTCGTATCTCGTTATTCTTCCGAATGGCTGGCTTCAATAGTGGCAACAATATCACTTCTGGAGGAGGCTGTGGAGGATGCGGTTGGAATGGACCGTTCAACGCATCTCCCAATACTTTCGGCGGCAGTCGTAACCCGAGAATTAATAGCAGCAACATGCCTCGTTGGAGCAGCAACGCCAACCCCAATCCCTATTCCAGCTTCAACTCCTGCCCAAACTTTAGTTTCAGCTTGAACAACAATAGCAGCAATCCCAATTTGAACAACTTCAACAACGCTGTGAGTGCATTAAATAATAACTTCAATAATATGGTAAACGCAGTGAACACAATGAATGCAATTAATAGTGCACAAAGAATGAACTTGGCGGATGCGTTCAACAGAATGAGCACTGTGAGGAGTCCGAATGAGATGGATAGGATCGTCATGGAGATGAATATGAACACTCAGCGAGCACTGAATGCCTTTAACGATCTCAACAGGAATCTAGCAAGCAACATTCTTTATGTTAATCCCACTTTCAACGGTCTACCCAACTGTCAGTGGAAAACTACATTCAACAACGACGTGAATTATAGTATGCATAATACTGGCGATTGCTGCAAGGATGAGTGCTGTAATAGTTTTTGCAATAATTGCTGGAATTGTGTTAGCTGCAACAACTGTCCTGGACCGATGAATGGCAGTTTTACTGTCTCGCAAAGTGGATTCTCCAGCGGAAATCCTCCCGTAAGCCAGCTTTTTGATTTTTTTTCCAAGCGTAAATTAATGTGAAAATAAGCGTATTTGGCTTCTTGGGAACAAAGCTTTTTACGTAAATGAATGTGGGAAATTTCACATGGCTTTGAAAAAAGACACCTGTGTGACACAGAATGATTTGTGATAATTAATTAGATTCACCTGGCAATTAAACTAGCGATATATGAATGTGCCGCTTAAACAAAAAAATGAGTAAATTCATAATTGCATATTACAATGTGCACCATCTTCTCTACTGAATTACAATGGCCGCCATAGAAAACATTGCAGCTGTTGAGCGAAATGTATTCCTAAGATCAAAACGTAGATCACCCATTTGCGTCAGATTCAGAAACTGTTGTCATGGGATACATGCGCACCGGATGTGAGGCTTTATGCCCGAGACAGACGTCCTTTTAGTTCCCAGGAGGACTGACGACTTCTGTTCTAGCCTTCTGTTTATGGAACAAATGCATTTACCATACTTTTCAAATTGATGAGGTGTACTTAATATCGATCCTTGTCCCAGGAAAAGAAATTCATCCGATTCAAATTTCTGAAACATTACAAAAGGGGACAAGAAAGCGTTACGACATTTGTGCCGTCTGAAGGCACTTTTACTTATAGCGGCGATGATCAATAAAAATCGACTATATGGCGATGTTAGGCTAAATGTGCCTTTCAACACATGAATTCAATTCCTAACCATTATCCATTTTCAGCAGAACTGGTCACGGACGACCTATACGGTTAGACTGCCGAATGGTCAAATATATCAGCGCACTATCGATAACTGAATTATTATAAGACTAAGTAACTGAATGTATAAATTCTAGAAGTTTCATAATGAAAACACACAAACTTTCAAACGTCCCTAATTTTCTTGGTCAATAAATGTACCATTCCATTTAACAATATGGGAATATTCTTGCAAAAGTGATATCGCGATGCTTCTGTGCATTAGCGGAATTATCAAAACATCTCCAAACGTACGAGAATAAAAGACATCGCTTATTGGAATAAAGTGGTTTCTATTGCTTCAACGAACAGAGGAGTGTGATTGAAATGTAATAGGTGGCGTATGCAGTTAAAATGCTTTTCACTTCATGCGCAAACAGGAAACACCCATTGAAGGCGAGCATTATAATCTAATGTCATGTCACATGCATCTGAAACAAAGTTGTGCCAGTTTCATTTTATTTTTAGTGCCATATATTCCTATCTACCAAACATTTATTATTAGAAGTGAAGCAGATATATAGGAATTCGACGATGTTTCAATAAATCGCAAAACTGCACAGCAAAGTTGGAGAAACTAAAGCAAAGAAAAGTACTATGCGCGATGTTTCGTATGCAGAAAATAGCTTTATGGATTTCTATCCATTAGAGGACGATCAGTAGTTTATAAGCGAGGAGGAGGTGTAAATTAAGTGTGTGGTTCTATACGTAATAGATATCTGAATTAAGAAATGCATACTGCCTTCAAATATGTAATCATGAGAAAGGACAGGCATATATGAAACCAGGCAAATGGAGGCAAACGCTCCTTATCTTATTGCACGCACAGGTGCGCTCTACCTGGCAGTCATTTTTCTATCACGCAAACAGTGTAAGATGGGAAAGCCAATCGGCGAAAATTTCGTGCAGATTTTTTCCCTGCGAAATGGTCTATAACTTCTATCGAGACTAATACGCCAGTAGTAAAATATGCTAAAGCCGGTACGTATATATATATATATATATATATATATATATATATATATATATATATATATATATATATATATATATATATATATATATATATATATGTGCTCCTTGCGATGGCATTGCGTAGTGGTTAGAAACTACAGGGGCAGGGAGGTAGATATATATATAAACATCATATATATGTCATATTATGTATATTGTACATGTACCATTTCATATGTTATTGTCATGTCTGCAGCTAGATGAATCCACAAATGCGCATGATAACGGTTTCTCGTGGAGGATTTACATGGGTGCTTTTATCAGCTGAGATATGAATGTGTTATTTCATCCTCATATGTTTTGTTGATAACTCAAGAAATGGGTTAAACGGAGGAGGTGAATTCAAAACGAGCATTTCATGGCGGCATCTTCACATTTTTCGTTAGAGCTCGCCCTATCTTCACAGATTCCTATTCTCGTCGAATCCTGCATGAGATACTGTGCCAACAGATTGTTAAATAAACCATTTATTATGAAAACGGAAAGTTCTAATTTAGCTGAATGCAAAAAGAGGATGTTTCCCTGCCGAGAAACAACTCTTTCGACGATAAGTTAGAGAGTTCTCTTTTCTACTCTGGTTAGATAATTAATTAATCAGTCAATCATCTCGGTCAACAACGATGTTTTTTGTCAAGAGAACATTGTTCCCTGCACCAGAAAACAGACCATCTAAAAGCTGTTTAATTTCTTACGTATGACCTTCATGCGTTGGGTTTGAACGTACTTTCGTGTTCAAATATACATACATAAGGCTGCAGTGAATGAAGTGATTCGAGATTCGAGGAACAGCAACACAGCACTCGTTGTACACAAAGAAAAAAGAAGTCAGGAGTGTGCTGCATATTGAAAGCATCAACTTATAAGACACCGCGTCATACGACTCGCGTCAACCATTTTTCATATTTCATGAAGCTAATACGGAGAGTGGAACAAATGATTGTAATGGGACGTTGTGAAGGTTTGCGGCAGACAACTCTGCATATGGACACCAAAACGGGAAAGGAGACTCTCTCGTAAAATAAGCGTTCCCCGAGGGGTAAACACCTGTTCTGGTGCTAGAATTTATAGGCTTACACGGTTGAATGACATCTGTTCCTTCCATCAAAAAAAGGAAATTTCACAAGTATGAAATTTCACTGTGGACTATTGAAAACAAACCCAGAAATCGTCACGAACCGTTATAACATAAAATGCCGAAATTTTTGGACTTCTTTCAACGAGCATCTTTCACTTGGTTTCAAATCTGTGGACTTTCCAAGAATTGGGTCTACTTCTTAATTGTGTGGAAGTTATAAGCTCGCCTTAAAAAGTACCTGACATGAAGTGATCACTCGATGGGTTTCTTAGAATCTCCTATTTCAAGCCATGTACATCCTTCACCTATGGCTAACGCATGCAACATATGTCGCATGTTTTTATCCGCTACAGCAGCAGCATTTCATTAAAATGCCTTCATCTGCATATTCGTAGTGATAAAGATGTTCATCTTCGTCAGTATCACCATCATTCATCATGTGCATTAAACTGTTTGACTGATATATAGGTGATCACATCAACTGCTCAGCTTACGAAAATGCGAATGCACAACTCGAACGATTTTTCTGGTAAGATTTGCATTTGTCGTAATTTAGCAATTTCCTATCCTGCTAAACCTTGAGTTGAGCGCTCGGTAGTAGGCAATTTCTTGCTGTCTTAGGTCCACCTCTAACTGCCTCCAAAATTCAACCATCTTCTCCATCATATGGGCCCTTGCTGATCCTCTCGCTAATTAAGACGCGTGATTACAAGAACGACGCTCACTGCCTCCGTGGAAAAACACGACCGGTGTTTTTGAATTCACTTTAGTGCGCTCTAAAGAGCACCTTAGACGAAACAACAGTTCTATTCTAATCTATAAAGCGAGACGTGACACAAGCCGAACAAGCTAAACCGAACAATAAAAGCTGCCATCTTAAAAAATTTGTCGTCACATTCTACGCTGCAACGTTCTCATCACCTAAGTGATAGGTGAGGCTTCAATAACGACGCAGATAGCGAACACGTCGATGATCAGTAACGTGGCATCACAGAGACATAATTTTTTCCATCCATTACTTACCCCATTACTGTTTCAGCATTTTAGTACAATTATGGTAATACATGACAATATAACAATCATTACGGAGTGTTGTTTTAGTGTTGATGAGAGGTAAGTCAGAAAGTGCGATAATCAAACCAACATATTTACTACACCACTTCAGAAATACAATGAGCGGTAATCATCACATTGTTCTTCACAATGAAATTTTTTCAGCCAGAAACTCGCCTTTCGACCTGTGCGAACGATTCCCGATTAGTGAACACACGAGTAAAATGAATTCTCAAACAAAGAGTGTATTAGTCAAGCACCCCGTACAGAAGGCATTCAAAACGGTCGAGAATATACTCAACCCTTGACAACAAGCATGTGACTCTATGAACAAAATCACCAAAACAAACAGCATCGGTAGCCAAATGGAGCCTAGAAATTCTATGTGTAATCTCGTTTGTTCCCTCTTATCCTCATTTTCCTCCAATTTCTTCACTCCACTACGATTATATGACCACAAATTCTAGGTAACCCACTCGCGAACACATTTAAGCGAGCGAACTTTAACTGTTCAGAAATAATCTGAATATGAATGACTGTGGAAGTTAAATATGCTCACTTTATTTAGATTAACCTCTTACATAAAATGCATTTCCTTTATTTAGAAAGAGACATGTAAATCTGTTTCTTTTTTTAACTTTTATGATGAAAACTTAAAGAGAATTATGGAGTATTTCTTCCTAAAATGCGATTAATGACAGAAAACCGAGAGGGACAAATTGCTTAAATAAACTAGCCCAAAATATCAAGCGAACACTATAGCAGAAAGCCAGAAAGCTATTCACGGATTGAATCGGCTGACATACGGATTGTTCTCCACTCGCCGAAATTAAACTGCAGCCATTAGTTTGGCATCTTCGCATGCCACAATTGTACGTAAAAAAATCATCAGTAACTTTCACATACTCAAATGCGAATTCGTTCTTATTGACGTATAACAAAATCACTTTATCACATCATACAAGCATTAAGACGCCCTCCTCAAAGCTCTCTCTATCAATTCCCTCCCCCCACCCCTTCCTTCCCCACACCCCTCCATCTTCTCTGTTCGAATATTCTCGTTCGTCCTGTGTACAAAGGTGAGAAATAAAACAAAGAGCAACAAATGAAAGTAATCATAAAACGATATGCATTAAATATATTCTCCAATAAGACAGAGATGTTATTTAAATGAGACCGACAAAGGCACAAATTCAAATGACGATCGCTCAGACATAGGAGGAAGAGTAGACAACTGACCGGTAATGCGAAATTTCCAAATGATCAGACATGGCATTCTCCTCAAGTATCATCCAATGAAGACATCACTTCATGTCCCACATAAATTAAATCCTAACAGTCAATACTGCAACAACTATACGCAGCTGAGTTGTACTACAACATTTCATTTAAACGGATGCAATTCATTATTTTAAAACGGTTCTTTCAGTGGGTCGAAAGGATGCCGAAAAAATTTAATGATCCAAAATGCGAAGATTTCCGGAAACGATTTTATTCTCGAGGATTGTTCCAGGTGGAATATCGATGCGATCACCATGATTCGCAATTATTATTACGGTACCCTGAAACATGTAGAGACACCGCATTGGAAAACAATGTGTATTGCACATAGTTCGACTCAAGAAAACGCTTTCATATGATTCATTTGTGAGTTATGGATGAATTGTCTGCCTACTTAATCTGTTTTAGGTTTCCATGAAATACGTAAGCTAAATAGCTACCGACAGCCATGAAATTATGACATCAAACAATAGTGCAGAATCGGATGTGTCAATTTATAGACTCACCACATCTGATAATCTCTGCAATAATACCATCCTATTTTACTTATCCCTCCTTCAGCTTCAAACATGAAAGCAGCCTTTTAATTTTCATATATGAAGATTCCCTATGGAAATGCGCACCTTTCATGTATTTTTAGATTGTCGAGCACTGGAAGTGGGCGGTCGCTTGACGCCTCACTATGACAGAACGCATCAATCTGCAGTCACTCCAACACAAAAAGCCGACCGACTCTATACTTCAGTACTAAAATTTCACATCAAAAATATAACAAATACGAATATTACCTTTAATGATACATCTTTGCCAAACCATACATCACCAGAAACGGTCAAATGGTCAAGTTCAAGCAAATCGGGAATACCTTGAAAGCGTGCCAAATAGTCTTTTACCTGTAAAGATTTCTTTGGTAGCTTCTTTAGCAGATTTTTCTCAACTCTCATTTGAAATTTCTTGAAAAAAAGGCCATATTACCGGCGAACAGTGGCAATATAAGATAGTTTTTCTGTTTTCTGTTTTAAGAGAGTTTTCTGTCTAAAATGACGTATGTATATCCGCGCATATTAAAAAATAAACAGATGAAAGGATAACATATAACCAGAAAGCAATGTGCCTATTTATCATACAACATAGGTCAAGGTCACACACCCGCATATACCTGAGGCCAACGTACTAACAAGTTATCAGCCACTTATTAGCACTCATGCGGGAACAGCTCAGCATATTAAACGCCAACTGCGAAAAAAATCACTGTTTTTATGGTTTGTTCCTATTTAATTGCTTTAATTGCGGCAAGCAAACAATAATTGTTCCACTTCATCTGATAACGTTTGCCGTTTTCTTAAATATTACTCTTTTTGGTATCTTTCACGAACATTAAAACTGAACAGTTTTTGAGCAAATAATGCCCAAAGAAAGCGAATATGTTATCACATATAAAAAGCGCGGCATAAAAAACAACACTCTCAAATATCGACTTTGTTTAGCGAATTCCAATAAGAAATATTTGAGTATGATAAAAAAGCTAACCTTATCAAAGCTGCTGCCCAATTTGACAAGAGGTGTCGTAGGGAAGGAACGAAGTGAGCTCAGCGTGAGACTACCACTGTCGATGTCATAGAGATTCGACATCAGAAGCAATAAATCGGAGGTCTTCTTAACGGGCAAGAAACGTGAACGTGGCACATTGATACCTTAAGTACACATTCAATGATGATACAAATGAATGAAATGTATTTAACTAATGAATGCACATTTTCTAGCTAATGGTAAAATTAAGGAGGAAGGATTTCTGCAAATTAGCCACGTTAATCTTCAAAGTCAATTTTTTTCTGAAAAATTTCATCACTTTTCCTAGACTTCTTTCGACCCAGAAAAATATCCACAGGACTTCTTTAACTGTAATGGAATTTTCATAAGTTCCTTAACGATTTATATGAAAGAACAATTTTGTACATTTTAAAAAAAGGTCTTTTTTCTTCTGATAAACAAGAAAGAATGACAGATAGCCTTGATCGAACAGTCTGCTTTAGGTAACCGGCATGCACTTAAATTACGCTTGTCATGAACTCATCCGAGATTTCCATTACTTGACAATGAACAAGAGATGAAATGACTCGGTTTACATTCACGTCTTTTTGGCGTTTAATGTGAGAGGAAACAATGTCATTAAGAAAGAACAAAATTCTTTGAGAATGAAGTGAATCTCAGAACAAAAAAAACGAAAGAACAAAAGAAATAAATTTGGAAAACGTTACCACATGATCCTTTGAAGTTTTTAATCGCAGCACCAGCGGCTGTCTCTAGTTGCACAACGTCGACGCCACGTTCAAGATGCTTTGGATTCACAATCACCTCCATCTCGAGCTCATGCTTCTCAACTACACGCTTGATGGCATTCAATCGTACCCATAGATTGTTCGTATTGAAAATTCTTTAAATAATATTAATTATATCGTTCAACATTACTCCGGTTTAAACAGTCACTTTTCATCTTCAAAAGATGAATATAAAAGAGTACTTTCTGATGCGTCGAAAAACCGACCACGAGAGTGGAACATTACCACCGAACAAATGTTTATATTCATAATAATTGCATAGGAAAAGAGAATTTAAAATCCAAGTAAGCTATAAATAGATGTTAATGGAGGTTACTTTAACGAGATAGAGGTACGAGATGAAACTCTGGCTGAAAAAATATACAAAGTAAATGGAGACAAACCTAAACTTGCTGACACTCTTGAATTCGTCCACATAATCTTTAGGCACCTGAGCGATCTCGAGAAGCATAAGGCGATTCTCATACTCGATCAAGGTACCACCCTAGAATTCGGCAAAAGGAGTGTGAAAAAAAAAAAAAACACACAACGTGTATCATTCTTATGGAGCAAAAATGGTTTTTTTTACTTCGAATAATTCGGCAAATTTCCACGAAATTTTCTTTCAGTTTTCCAGAATCCTCCATACGTTGCAATCAAAACGTTTGGAAAATTACTATGGTTTTCACTACAGATCTTCAGTTTTAATTTTCTTATTCAGCTTCCTAAAGATCTTCTCTTCAAGTCATTTTTCTATGTATTCCTCTCTGTGAGTTCGCAATTTTTGCAAACAACTTTCACTTTAAGAACTTCCACAAAATAATTTGCTAAAAATGAAACATACTAAAACAATAAACATCCACTCATTGTTATCGTTCGCTGATTTCACTGAATGGCAAATTTAACCTTGACATCGGCTCTTGTCTTGTCGGTGACCTCCATAACAAACTCAGGCTCAACACCTTCTCTTCCTTGTGCCACAAAATTCAGGATGCTCAGATCTACTGTTGCGCCCATATTATCGATATTCGACAAGAAACAGAACTAAACAAATAAAAATTTTCTGAAATTAATTTGCATTTCAATTAATTTACACCATATGTATTTTGAACGAACACTGTTAAAACAATATAATAAAACAGTTTCCAAGTTGCGCATCACAGCTTCAACACATGATAAGCTGTTAGAATCCTTTCAAAGCAGTACTACATTTTAGGCATCTTTGAGCTCTCATGTCACTCGCCCTTGTTGATATTAATAAAATGCTGTTAATAAGTAAAATACTGTCTCTATGGGAGAGTGGTGGTGCGTGGCCAACATTGATAAGAGGTAGTAAATACGATGCCATAAGTGCACAGCAAAATATCTAGAGGACCGTCGACTCTCTGTCAACAGCTTGTGATCTGCTGCTACAAAAATCCGCTGTCCATTCGCGGGCATTTCGTTGTATCGTCAAATCAAACGGCGCTCCATGAAAGGGAAAATGCGTCACCCATAAAACTTTCAGCAAAATGCATAAATCCGATACGCATCAAAGCGCAAAGCAAGATCCTTAGCCCTTTTGTCATTTTAGTGCAAAACGGATATTGATTTCACATCTTCATTCCATAAAAAAGATTTTTTTCTAGAACCCTCTCTCATACTGTAATAAACAAACATATTAGAGGAAGAGTATTTCCTACCTGTTTACCCATATCGATAAACTTATCGAGGAGTCCTGAATTGTGGAATGCCTCATAGAAATTACCATGACCAGGCGGATACCAACTGCAAAGGCAAATATCGCTAACAATTCATACATTATTCCCATATAACAGGCAGTTCAGTTTGAAACATTCCAATTTTATCAACAATTCAAAAGATTTCTAAGCCAGCCCACAATATACTGCGAAAAGCTTTATTGTCATCGTTTCTAAACTTGACTGAATGGATTAACTGAGTGAAAGCAATTGCACTAATTTAATTCAGTGTTGAATGAACCTCACCCCTCCAAGTCGTTATCAGTGACATTCCTCGGAACAGGCATATGTGACTCTTTATAGATACGTGGATATTTCGACTGACAGAACGAGTGCACATCGACCCTCACGTTTGCATATTTACGCAGCAGTTTTTGTGTATCCTCATCCGTGTTGAAAGAATTCATCAATACCAATGGCACATTCACATCGTACGTACGATTTAGATGCTGAAATCCTATTCTATACTATTCTCTACTAACAACATTAAATGTTCATTAAAATATTTCATCGAGCACGCCATAGCATTTCAGGAGAAGCATAACATAATAAGAATATAATGATAATCGAATCAAATACTTAACAGCTCTTAATTATTTCTAGTGATCTCTTGAACTACTGATCGTATACACATTCATTAAAAAGTGTATGTGCTTCTAGGAAATATTTAAATCAATTCAGTTAAAATATATGTTTTCTTTCCTCAACATATTGCAAATACAAATTAATGAATATCACCTGGATTTGCTGCATGGTGAGATCGAGGAAAGTCAGGTCATTGCGGACAGAGATAACAGATTTTGGTCCTTTACAGCCCATCGATGTACCCAAACCACCATTCAATTTAACGACGACTAGCTTATTAAGGCGCTCAGCGATTTTCGCTTTATCCATATCATGCATCTTCAGCTGAAAATAATATTTGACTGAGAGAGTAAACCATCTCTATAAAAAACACCACATTCAAATTCCCATTTCATTATCGTCACTCAATACTGTAACATTACCTGGTTATTATGACGTGACGTCACAATGCTGTAGGAACCTCGAAGTGAAAAGAACTCAAAAGCTCAAGCAAAAAAGAAATGCCACCACTAATTATTTATCTGGAGCTATAAAAGTAGCATGCAGCTACAAAAAATATATGGCCATATGTGATTTCAAAGACTTTCCCCCTTTTTTGGACGGCTAATCGCACAGTACTACTGGATTTCGTAGGTGGTTTATAAATGTTTTCCAATTCATTTCAGTTCTGAAGCGACTTCTTGTTGTTTTAAAGTTCCAGTTCCCGTATTTTCCAGAAACTGATTGTTCTGTTCATCTTTACGCCGCATCGATTTCGTGGTATGAAAATATTTACGTCGTTATATGCGATGATCGCATGATCGGGCAGTGGCTGAATCTTCTTCCAGTCGACAGTCGTCTTCGCCCGAAGGAAACGCGAAAATAGGTTGCGGAATCCAGCAAGCTCTTTCTTCACATACTAAAAATTTATTACTTGTATATTAATTAACAATATAAATGTGAATATCAATTTTCTACCACTTTATCACATATGATGCACAGTATGTTGCATTTGAACTTACGCGTATCCGATTAGCACAAATAGTGTTTTTTACCCTTACCAGAATACTGAACTAACTATATGTTCTTTTGAAGTTATATGAAAATAGACAGGATGACCCTTCCAGATTAGAAACAGCCGGTCAATTAAATTGATACGAGGTCTGCGACTTGTATTATCTCTGAGCAATGCGCTCGAAGGCGTAAACGAATACTTACTTCACTTACGGCAGGAAAGACCAATTCAAAATATTGTTGACTTTGTTGTTTTAAAAAAAGCAGGCATGCAATGAGGAGAAAAAAAGAAAAGGAAGCAGCAATCTTCAACTATCACCATAAATAATCTCAATGCGCAATAACCTTCTTTAAATAGGCTCACTCTCCACGAATTCTGCCGTCCACAAAAATGAGGAACGCCGTTTAAAACGATATCCAGGAAAACGCTCATGGTAAAAAACAGATCTTACTCAAACAGGCGATCTGCTTAAAGGCTAACACAGGACTTATTAATGAGCCCTTGCTGACTGATCCTTTCCATTTAGTGGACCAAATTTTCCAGAAATCCTGCAATAACTTTTTTTTTGTAATTAACAAAAAAGGCTGAAACAACAATTTTTGCACAATCTTGCGGATTTTTATCCCAAAAATATTTTAAACGAGAGTAGTTTTATAAAGCGGAAGAAATTTTGCCTCGGCAGATTCGGGTGGTGCAGTTTTGCAGAGCTTCTCGAGTTCCTGCTCGAGACCAAGTAGCGTTTCCATTTTCGTCGACGATTTCCATTCTTCCGAACTCTGCAATTTATTTCCATTTAAAATTGCTTATTTACACAAACAACCCAACTCATTTCCAGCTAAATTCTTAATCGCCGTCTACCAACCCCATCTACGCATTGCCGCTTCACTCACTGTGCATATGATAGCAGTGGACAATTGCTGTGGTATCGGCAGTATATTTCAGGCTAGAAATCGTGCGTCACTTCTATAGCCGACTATAGACGATCACAGAACTGCAAAACTATGGGTTCGAGAATTCCCGCTACATCTCATTATGGAATCTAAATGCTTATAGAATGCTCGGGATCCAAAAAACGTTTCATAATTCAAAGAAAATTGAGATAAAAGAGGAATCAGTGGGCACTGAACTCGGCTATGATTTAAAGAGTTAGTCGGCAACAAGGGTGTTTATTAATTCTACACTTCCGTCTCGGTTTAGAGTTTTCAAGAATTCACCTCTTAGGTGCTTTCACTAAAGATGCATCAACAAACAAAACGATAGATACTAATAGTGACTGAGCTTTGAATGAATAAATTATGTGAGCATAGTTTGCCTTTATTGGTTGCTCTCCACTGGAATACACAGACACATACCCAAATACGCCGAGAGTTATGAGCAATCTTTGATGCACATTCAGGAATGGTTATTGATACAAACACACAAATAACCTTACATTCAGCTCTTTACGGCAATTTTTTTGGGCGAGGGAATGTGCTTCATCATCATCAAAACTCGCAATGAAGCACTGGTGATTTTTCTTTACTTCAGATCGTGTTGAAAATTTAACTTTGCTGTTTTCCTTTTTCAGTGTAATGTAATGCATCAAATTTGTTTGGCAGTGGTTAATTAATTGACCCATCTTCGCACTAAATGGAGAGAATTATTTGCTCGAAATTAAACCGATTTCCGTAACGGGCGATCGGTGACTTTATATTGCTCTCATACCGCAGAGTCGAGTAATTTAAAACGGGTTCCCTTGTGCAAAGATAACATCAGAAAGAAAACATCGGGAAATTGGAAATGTGCGATCTTTCCCCTCAAGAACAGTTCTCAAATGAACAACGTTAACTGAAAAATGCGCCCGAGTTGTAAAACATCAAAGTGAAAAATGAGAGTGCAATTAAAATTGAGTCAAAATAGCAATTACATTTTTATGCCCACCTTGCAAACGGCCTATTTTTTAACTTTCTTAAGAACCTTATCTTCCGGTTTCAAAATTCTCATAGACTTTTCTTTTATTCCACATAAAAAATTGTGCTCAGCGAGCACTTTATATCGTCGTTGGCTTTCATTTCTCTATTTTCCTCTTCTATTTTTATCGTTCAACGTTACAAGAAAGTTAAAAATTGCTCCCTTAACAACAAAAAACTGCGACGAATTCATCAAACTAAGCGACAATTTCGAATGCACTTCGAAATCACTGGAATGATAAAAATTCCGCCTCATGTAACCTCTCGGAGTAACATGAAGTAATGAACGCCCTTCAC
The DNA here is from genome assembly GCA_037576465.1 of Parascaris univalens. Lineage (NCBI taxonomy): Eukaryota > Metazoa > Nematoda > Chromadorea > Rhabditida > Ascarididae > Parascaris > Parascaris univalens. The sequence continues at coordinate 117,792,357 of CM075173.1, forward strand.
TCTTTTTTCACTATTTATAAAAATATTTCCTAAACTCAGTCCATACAGCGAACAAAATGGTCCACTTTTTCGAATTCCTTCTTCACTCTAGCTAAAGTCCTGCTCAAAAGCATATTTTGCCCATGGAAGAACATAAAGAAGGTGATTTCGTAAACGGAGTCTATATGACTTCATACTTTATATTATCAACTGTGGTGGATGGACAGAAACAAGGCAACGTTGCCAGCATAGTTCAAGTGAAATCCGCAAACGAACATGCTCATCTGGAAAACTCATTTACGAAGGTGAATCGATTCGGAAGAGCTGCCGACAGATCGGTGTCAACTGATCGGGAACACTTGCCGTACACTAAACCATCGCGCTAACCCACCGATGAGTATTTGCCCGAGCAGCAATCAGAATAACAACATAATGCACTGTCATCAAAAGAGACAAAGCCAGGCTAACAGACAGACAAAAAGAGCCGCACTCGAACAGATATGCGACAGAGAGACACATCAGCGGGAAGACATAGGCAAATGAAGGTTGCGGAACGTCTGCAGCAGAAATGAAAAGATAGCCAACGGCATTTCTGCCGCACCCACTGCTCGTATGAATGGACATCAACGCTGTGTGCGTATCTTCATCAGGTACGCATAACGCGGCTTGGTAACTAGTGTAGTCATGTGGTAAAGTGATGTATAAAAACAAGGTGAAGCGCTTCCATCAAGCGGCGCTTTTATCAAAGTCGCATCATGATTCCTTTAGCATGAATAAAAATGAACCTTTCATATAAACTTATCCCACATAATGGAATGGTAATAAGCTTATGCACTTTGGATGATTTGATGAAAGACTGCCATTTATGTGGGGAAAAAATCCTCGGATTGACCCAGGTTCCGAAAATATTCTAATTTCTTTCACGCTCTGAACAAGTCGTAGACTAAAAGCCGTTAAAAAATGGAAAAACGTATTAGTCCATCTACGCTGCTGCGTTCCTATCAATTTTCGCGAACATCATTTCGATCATTAAAATTTTGAAAATAAAGACGCATTCACAAAGCAGTCAAGTGCGATACATAAATAACCGCTATGCGCAGGAGGATTGGAAAGGCGAAAAATGGTGGTGAAAGAACGAAGTAAAATAATAAACAGATCAATGAGGGAAGAGATGAGGGAATCAGGATTACCCACAATGACATCTAACAAATCGCTTGAAATCCAGCCCAAATTCATCTTACAACAACTTCAACGATCTCCCCGTTTTGCGATTCCTCAAATACCCATTTCTATCATTTCTAATCCCTCATGCAATATAAAGCGAAAACAATTACGAATTCATTTAAAACAATGCTGATCAACCTTTTCGGTCGTAATACCCTTCGATATCTCCTTCCAGTTATCTCCCTCGATGTTGCCCTCTTCATTTTCGCTTTCGTCCTCCTTTTTAAAGAGTTTTAATGTCATCTGTTCCCAAAAAAACGACGGAGAAAAGCCGCTCCTCACCCCACTCAACCTCATCCCCTCAATTAACGACTGAATAGTTTAGCATAAAGGACAAAATGATTGAAGCGAATTTCAAAATGCATCAAATTCTACAGAAAAGAAGGGTAAATGACAACAAAGAAAATAATGCAAATTGAGAAGATAACTGCCGCTTTTCTCTCTGATCTTTTGTTGACCTCTTCCTAAAGCGCTCATAATCATATACGCTGCCTTTTATTAAAAGTTTACAGAGTGTGGAAATGAACGAGACGACACGAACATCAAAGAATTACATCTTCCATTACAGGCAAACGTCATTGCATCTCAGTATTATCGATTCGTTCTCTCCTAAGTGCACATTTACTTTTAGTGAAATAACAAAGAACGATTTAATTAGCGTCAGAACAGATGTACATCATCGAAACAAAGAGTTTATAATGAGGAAAACGGTCGCCTAAAATTTAACTGCTGACGACGTATCTTTATCAGCTTTTCATGCTCCTTTCAATTTCCTCCAAAATAAAAAAGATAGAGAAAACATTAGCACTACTGAAATCAAACACATAACAGTTATACAGGCAGAAAAACCGATGAGATTTGCTTTTTCGAGGAAAAAAACTGATTGATAAGTTTGCATTCATGCGCGGATGAACCTTACACCGCCACCCTAATCGGTAAACGAAAGGCATAACGAAGACTGTCGCGAATTTGAGAAAATAACATTCTCTTTGATTATATTTTATTTCATCTAATGATTCACATCGGGTTTCTTAGAAGAAAATCCATTTTTCTACATCGTAGACAAAGTACCCTAGTCAAAGTAATATAAACCCACCTGCGTCTAAAATTATAGAACTCAACTCAATTTTCGAATATTTCACTTCACTTCCGTGATGACTCAATTAGCAATTTGATGTAATCAAAATCAAAGAACATTTCCCGAGAGCTATCAAAAAACTGATTATACATAAATTCTCTAGGAAAATAATTTCAGCAAACATAAATCTATTGCCGTTTGCATACGATTACGCCCTCTATTCAAAAGTTATTCAACCGAAATAGAAATAAAACCAAATTACTTCCTATTTCTCTCTCAACGGTGCAATAAACGATGATAAAACATTAAAGTTCCGGGAAATACCGCATAATTGCAAACGATACGGAATAACATATTTGCTAATAAATTGTATATTCAAATAATGAAAGGCGTTAGAAAATAGGATATTTCACTATTATTTTAACAGTGGTCGTTTATTCAAATTATTCATTAAAACATCATTCCACAATTAAAGAACATCCTGAAAACTGATACCGAAATTCGGAACCCAAAGTCGCTCTTACCCATCTAAGCCGCTAGAGTAAATCGTTATGTATGGCAGAAAAATTGAAGCTAAAAAAACAAGTTGCTCTATTTTCCGTTCAACGCCTTTCAGCGGTATAAAATAACCCTAAGGGGAGGTGGTAATCTATGCAAATTGAAATGTTATTATGTTTTATGTGGGAGATGAAAAATGAAAAGAAATACCCGTACATTAAAGAAATTGAAATAATGGGAAAACTGCAGAAGGGTTTTGCGCAAAGATGAGTGAAAATTTAGGCAAAAATCTGAGGAAAAACTGAAATTTCTTTGCAATTAATGTTTTCTCGGTCACATCGTACAACTAAACAAATCGTAATTTTCCAGGAATAAAAAAAGGGAGGAAAGGCAAAGAAAAAGGCGACCAAGCAAAACTGAGCGCATCGAAGATTAGCAAAGCAGCTGTGTCCTTGAAAAAAACTGTCACAGTTTCGACAGAAAACGAAACAATCTATGCAAGTAATAAATAATCGGTCGTAATGCATTTGTTTTTTGTCGCCAGAACGTTCTTTGAACCGTTAAGGGAGGTAAACGAGCAATTGCTTCTATCCTGTGAAGGATGGCCTCCATCTATTCATGCAGAGAGGGTCATTGCCCAACTATCCGATACGTCCACTCTTTTTCCCTCCTCCCTTTCCTTCCCTCTCCCCTACCCTTCCAGTATCTTTTCTGAGTGCTACACCTAAACGATAATCTCAATGACTGCTCTGATTTGACCTTACTTATTCCAGCGGGCTAATGAACTACAAAATATGAAGTCAGTTGTATAAAGAAAGTCGGAGGCTCCATTCGTAGTGACTTTGAGCACATTTGTGCCACAGTTCCAATCTACCATCATTAGACGCGTAACTGTTTCTTCGTTATTGCACAGTGCTAACTCTCTTTTGCTTTTCCTTTTGTTATTTCTTTGTTTTGAGAAAAGTGAATAAAAACTTGCCTGATAACTTATGTTATAATACTTAAAACTTATGTTATAAACTTATGTTATAAAACTTATAATAGTGAATAAAACGTCTCTTTAAGACGATTTACCCGCAGAGGTAAAATAACTTATGAAAAAATGTTATAAAATAAATTAGAATAGTACTTAAAGTATTAGAAATGAACAAAGAGATTTCCAATTGCCCAAGGAATGAAGTAAGATTTACACAACTCACGTATAATTAGATTTTCCCCTCTCATATCCTCAGTCAACAGCAGAAAATGAAATATTTATTGTTGCAGTAAGTAAAACGTGAATAAAGAAATAAATTCCGATAAAAATATTTGGTACACCATAAAAGAATTGAAATTTTCCCCATCGACGATAAAATTCATCACCGCGCAAAACTCGTGCAGTATAGCAGGAATGCTTGATTGACAACTGAAAGCAAAGCTTATTGTACTCTCTAACTGAAGCATAGTCTATCGACTAAATGCTATTAAGTGCACCTGAAGAATACTAAATAATTAAATAATTTGATAAATAAATAACTAAATAATCTTGAAAGATAAAATGAAAAGAAATTTTAGAGGCCTACCTCACTCATCGTAATCAATCTTTCTCTGTGTTGCCTCCATTTTTGCTCACGAGCAGCCATAAATTCCGCCGACAAAGCAGACATATTTTAGATGGTGGATTCGACTGGTACAAGTTGAATTTTTAAGGGAAAAGTATAGTGGATGAAGATAGAGTTTGGGAGAGATAAATGGAGGTATCGGCGGCGGCAACGCAGGTCAGTAGCAGCGATTGCAGGCAGCTGGAGGCGTGTGGCGTGCCGCCAGTTGTGCTGCATTTCACCAGTGATAAAGCAAGCTAACAAATGAATGCACTATGATATCAAAAAACAATATGCACTTTTTTTCTGCTTTTCTTCACGCTCACAATGAACGGACAGAAGCACGTTTTATCACCAACAAATGTTAACTTTTTCACATTACTGCATGAATCGCTCATTGAAAGATACAAATATGTACAAAAAAATAAATAAAAGCTTATCGAGCTGCCCAATTTCAGTGTTATCTAACGACTAAACACAACTGATAAAATACAATATCCTACTGAATAGCTGAGATGTGACAGAAAAAAGTCCTCGCCAGTGTTGTGAAAATGTGGAATTACTTAGCGACGGCTAAGCAGCTTTATAACAGATAAAAGCATCACCTAAAAAATGCATACTGCAGCAGCAGATATAAAAAGTACTTCGGTGTAAAAATGTCCTGGTGAGGCAATGATTTCGATGAGCTTTTATTTCTTAGTCTTTCAGAGAATAAATTTTCCGAAGCTGAACGATAAAAACGATACTTGGCAAACATGAAGAAATGTATTTTTTGAACTTCTGAGCTTTTGGTCGACTAAACAGACGTAACCGATTTTCTATGTCTTAACTTACTGGCGCACACGTTTAAACATGCGCAACAATATCAACTGAGTTTCAAGATGCAAACTGCAATGACGTCAAACTTTGTGCATTATTGGTTGCTATGATTTACATAGAATGCATTAAATAAAACTGCAACGTCATAACTGAATAAGAAGGCTACTTCAAAGATAAACATCTACGCAAATCTCAAGTGTCAATTATGCAAATTGCAAGTACCTTTCTGCTGTCCATAGTGAGGTTGAGCATCTTTTGTTCAAGAATGCTGCAATTTTAGGCACCTTTGCATCTCGTATCAGTGAAATTCAAAACGCTCCCATGTCAACACCACCGTAGCCACGATTAGTTGGGAGGGACTTACTGAATTCGAAAAATTCGAGTCTCCTAAGAACTCGCAATCTAAGAATTTGAAGAGGCACGAAAAGTTGACGATTTTACAAAGTTCGAAGAAATATCACTTAAAAACGCAAACTGCTCTCCGTTTTTCTAACTTTTTATGTGAAATTTTAGCGGATGACAAAATTTGGCCAGAAAGTGGCGAGCTGCAAATAATCGGCAGTAAAAATCTTTGAAGCCTGAAAGTACACCACTTCGATTTACACCGCCGATAGTTACTCCCTATCGGAGCGTTTAAAGAAAGCCAAACCTGCACAAAAGTTTGGCAGCAGATTTTAGGTAGTTTTCGAAAGATTACTAGAATGCTAATAATACCACTAATTTCTGTCAACAAGCTACATATCAAAACATTTACAATACAAATTACACTTTCATATGAGATTAACAACGCTCTCGACAACAAACACGATCGGCTAACAACTGAAATTTTATCATTTTTCCATATATGGAAACTTATACGAAACACTTGAAATTCCCTTGAAGAATGCTTTCAAAAATTCTAAAGAGCCGGAAAAATCCCCCTCCCCACTTTCCTCTACCCAAAAAGGACAAAAAAACTTCGGAGTCAGAAGAAAAAAATCACCGGACAAAACGTTGGATGTGAGAAGAAGCGTTGAGCTTTTCCAATATTGCGAAGCGTTTTTGCTCAATTAATGGAGCAATGAAAGCTATGACTTAGACAAGAAGACACAACAACTCATCGAACACTAATAAAACATCACTGCAGATATCAAAAGACATGTACCTTTACCTCTAAATTTCGCAAATAAACGCATTCAAAAACGTACGATGACGAATGTGCCTCTCTGTGTAGACATATTTATGCATATATTTTTAAGCGCTACTTCAGCTTGCAAATTAGCAATAATGTATATAGGAGAACTTAACAAATGTAAAGGACCCCATAGTGCAAACTAAATTAGACGAAAAAATAAAAAAGTAACCCCGGCAGTTACGTTATTGATTACTATTGATCACCACTAATCGCGTCTGATCACTACTGCTTCTGATGGTGGTACTTTTTTTAACCAACATTACCTTTCTGTCGATTTCTGTCCACTACAGTCACTTCCATCGATTAATTCACAGCTTTTTCTCCCCTTCTCTCATCACTGTGCTTTTCCATTTTTTCTTATCACCATGTTACCGCTATTACAGCTGTCGCAAAATAGTAAATAACTCATATATAAGTCTCGCACAATAGCATATTCATTGAAATCCTGCATTCGGAAGTAAACGAAATTGAAAAAAATAAACAAAGACATTTCTCTAAAATGTAAATTTTTAGAATATATTCACTTTCCCTTCAAATCAAGTAATCTGAGATGAAACCAAAGAAGCGGATGTTTTCTTAAATCAACTGAGAAACTCCCTGTTTTCACTTGAACAGATGGTGAAGAAATAATATACGACCTCAGTCAAACGCTTCAAAGAAACAACTTTCTTTTCGCAAAAATACAAAAATAGTTCCATTCTCGTGATTTTTAAACCCAAATTGAAAAAACATGCCTTATTAGCGCGATCGGTTTTAAACGGTTCCGAGCAAAATATTTGGCTTCCTCCTATTCAGTCATTCTGACCAGCAGTCTCACTGGGAAGCAGGGTAAATACGTCAACAAATCGGCGATGTGCAACGAGCGAACACACTGTCAGTGCTTTTTTGTTGTTTTAGCCTTCAGCTCACCATAAGTATCAGTGCCTCTCATTATACTAAATGATATATATAAACTTCTCAAATCGGATCAAATAAACACTCTGAAAGTAGCATTTGAATCTTAACTCTTGTTAAGAAATCCTTACATTACGTCACCTTTCTAGAGTTCCCATCTTGGATTTTAGAGGCATCAAAACTAGAGAAAAACTACGATTTCCTCTCTAAATTACAGGAAACCAGCATTTTTTGGTATCCCAGTTACAGCTTTTGGAAAGATCTCTTCGTTATAATCACTCCTAAAAAAATGATTCCACTCCTAAAAATGATTTTTCGATGTGAAAACGTAAGAACAATAAGCGTTGTATGAAAGGAAAGCGTTCGGTTAAATGTTGCGGAAAACTCTTCATTTGCCATATTATTTACGGCGTTTTTCGAAGTTCAATGCTGCCTTCATATCACATTTCATATTCGTGCATATGTCTTTTTCAGTATATCCTTCCGCAATTTTTCGATTTTCGGTTCTTCAGCCTTTAATTTTTTTACTATCGTCATTCATTCTCAGAAACAAAACTCTTTTGATATTAGTGTGTCGTGGTATTCGTATAATTTTGCAAATATTCCTGCATAGTTTTTATCAAATTTCAAGTAGAAAGTGACTGCGACCTGGCAATTTTAGCCTTTCCAGCGGAAAAATTTCACGGTGACTACCTTTTGCAAAACGATGCAACACCAAGACAGCGGTTATTAGAGAAACTAGTTATATGAAAGCATGAAAGTAAGTGAGGGGTTGAAGAGAAACATAAATAAAACACTCCGACTACATATTAGCGGCGAAAACACACAGCTGTCCGAACCTCATCATCTCAACCTTAATTCCGTTTAGGAGCGTTTCAGAGAGCTCATCTGGAATTCAGATGGTCAGCACAGAAATGGCGATCAGCTTGACATGAGAAACCTAATGCATATGTTGCAATTTTTGCATAGCTGTGAGCAATTTCTTCTGAACAAAAAAACGTTTCATTGAACCCTTGCTATTAACTGCTGCGTGTATTTAAAATCGGTCAGTGTGATTTGAAAAGTGACGAAAAGTGTACATACTAAGCGCCCTTCTAACATATTCACCTTAACGAATATCAGTGACTGTGATTACTTCCGAGAAGTTTGGGGCCGTAAAGGTATTATGTAGCTGAACACAACGAAAATAAACTCAAATCAGCAAATATAAAAGAAATGGAGATAGAAGCGAGCGGTTCTCAATTCATGCGAATATCTTTGAAAATGCGAATATTCGGCAACAACGACAGCAGCTGAAATTGCCGAGGAATAAATTTTGCAGTTATCCCTCACTTTTTCACTTTAAAAACTCTGTATTTCCGGATTCGCAGAGAGCCCTTCACTGTTCCCCTCTCTTTTCTCTTACTCTCCTCCCCTTACACTCTCCTCTCCATCATCCTCGTCAACTTCCTTTCACTAATTCTTAGTATATAGGCATGCACAGCATAAGATATAACAACAGCAAAAAGGAGCAGAGAGAAAATTAGATAAACAAAAGCCAGGAAACAACACACTACGTCACAATAAACACTGAGAGCGCATAACACTTTCAATAACACCATACCGTATATTCTCTTAGGCGGATGCTCTCGGTGTGCTGAAAATTCACAGTAAACTGGAGTTGGAAATGTGAGGAACACAGTGCATCTTATAAATTAGACAATTTTATCGAGAAATGCTTTGATTTGCATTAGCAATTCTGAGGCACACAAAGCAACGGATAATCTCGAAGTCGCTAAATCGATGCCAACAAATTTCATTTTGTTGTGAAACTGTTCTCAATAAATGGGATGATTATTTGTGGAACTACTTTTATGGAATACGAAGTCATAACAGCCTCATTGGCTTCATTTCCCACGGAGTTATCCTCATAATAACCTCTAACTTCATTTTTAAACAGCGAAAAAACACTTTTGAAAACATTAAGCCTATACTGAATAGGGGATTATAAATCACTGTTGGAGAATCAATGTGACGTCTTTATAAGAAAAAATCAACATAGAGAACTGCTTTACAGGTATCCACAAAGAAATAAAATGTAGTATATCGAAACTGAGGATTTTGTAAGTTTTACTGTACCTTTTGTTAACTTCAACAAAGAATGGCTAATGGGAAGTGAGGATAAGAGGGATCCATTACTGTGCGCTGTACATATTCGACGACATTTTATGGTTGGAAGGTTAAGACTGATGGAGAAATGCTAAACTAAACTAAACAAATACAAACATCTGAACAAGACTGCTTGCACTTTAATTTGTAAAAAAGTTTCGACGCAGCATTATACAGAAATGCGTAATAAGAAAACCAAGAAAACCATCGGTTATGGTAGCCGGTGAATCCAGTGGGAGTGTATGTGTTCATGGTGACGCTTAACTCAGTGGTACAGTTGCTTGGCACGAGGGGGGTTACTGGTTCGCATCCGTCCTTAGGCTGTATTTTCAGTGACTATCAAAAGCAATGGTTATTACTTCAGACTCTAAGCCATACTAAAGAAAAAACTAGTTCGCCTTCTGAAGCGTTATCGGCATCTTCATTCAAAAAACATACGCGACGGCATTATCACAAACATAAGATAACGCAAAAACTGACCAATGGTTTGCAGGAAAAAAAGCAGATGCATCTTTGTTATCGCAACACGTAAAGATAACCATAATGCGTTTGCTCTCGCTGCGCACATTCACAGGCGTTACTCGATTCCAACACGTTAAGATAACTCAACAAACTGTCTATACTAATGCTTAAAGCGACAAAGAAAAGGAAATTAGCAATACATTGACTTGTTCAAATTGTACTTATTTTAACGGATTATAAGCGATAAAACAGAGAAAATTCAATCCTCACCGTCTAGTAGTGAAAGACTAGCGATATTTCCTTTTCTTGCTGTGGCTCAGCTTTGAATCTTGCATAATTTCTCATCAAAAACCAAAAAGTCAGCTTTGTCCCCATCTATCTTATTTGCTGAGTGATGGTTTCCACTCTTTATCGGAAGCGTTTCTCCTTCCTCCACCTCCCCACTTCCCTAGCACCCTCCCCTTTCTCTCCCGAATATTTGAACAGAGAAGCACGCAAAAATGCCTTCAGCATCAAGGCACTGTACGGCTTTGAATTATGCAGAAACCAATTTGCCAGTCTGCTCTCCGATGTTCATCGTCAGATGGAGATTAAGAGGGAAGTAATCACTGGATCTACCAAGACAATTTGGGAATTACCTGAATGTATTAAACTGAAACGCTCCATTTCTACCAGAATCATTTCCGTTATGAAGACTGCAAATATTATTTCTTAAGAATAGTACCCATTCATCTGGATCTGAAAGAGGACGTGCAACTAGACATCTAGCTCTTTCCAGCGATAAAGACGTCTAGAAACTTTAGTAGTTTCGGATGAGAAGGCAAAAAATTCAAGGGATTCTTTTTTAAAACGTGACATTAAAAGACAAGACCTTTAAGGATCCTTGTGAGACTTCTTCTCCCCACTAAGATTTATTTTCCACTCATCACCTTCTTATTTGCCTACAGAACTTCCAGAAAAGCACAGCTATCATACAAACCTATAGACAAATAAAAAATACCCGTAAACGAGCCGATTATTGCGCTTTTTAAGGATATAAATAAACAAACCAGCAGAACTCCTCATTTCCTCCATCGATTAGCAAATTGCAAAACACTTTTTTGCCGCAAGACTAAAGACTACTCCCTTTTTTATCTTGCAACGGGAACTGTAAAATTCGCCAAGCTCATATTCAAACGATCTTAGAATTTCGTAAAATAAGATCCAAATGGAACAGATACGCTTAATAGCTCAAGTGAGATTACCAACTTTTTTTTATTTTCATCATTGACACCTATAGAAATACTGCGAAACAAGAAAGCATTTCAAAAATACAAAATTATAAAGAATCATTCACCACAGTAATAAAAAACTTAATGATAATACTCAAATGCTAAAATGCAATATGTGCTATACTATTGTTCTGTTACTTTCAACATAAGCATTATCCTCGTCTTTTAATTGTCCACGTCGTTGATCCTTTGTATTTGCAATATTATTGATGAAGTGAAAATGAGAAGATATAATTTTCTAAGTGCCATCGTTATTACGGTGATTGTGCTTCTCTGAGATTATACAAGAGATACGTCTACAACGAATCATAGCTGCGTACTTACGAGCTTAAAATCCCTCAGCTCCTCGGATGCCGCACGAATGCGTCCGATATCATTGTGCACATAGATGGGAACGTCCGCTTCTTTCATATTTCACTAAAGATTTATTTCATTCGCTTAGTTAGAGCGAATTTCAGAAACCACCCGTTGCACCACTGCAATTAACGGCATAATGCGAATTTTAAACATCAAACGCTTCAGAAACGATAAGCTCTGTCTGTTAACGCGTTTCAGCGAACATAAAATAAGGTACACTATTCAAATTCACGAATCAATTGAAAATTTCGAGACCCTGCACGAAAAGAGGGCTCGCTCATGCAATTTATTGCAATGAATTCATTGCAACTGCAAAATTCCACATCAGGTATATCGATAAAGTTTCCAGTAACAAGCAAATAGCAAATAATGCTTCGCTCAGCACATATTCTGCTAATCTGCACAACATTCGATGCTAATTACGACTATATAACCGTTACAGAACATTTCTATTGCGAATCAATGAAATTATGCAATTTGTTAATTGAATGAAAATATTCCGAACCACAGCCACTCTGATGTAACAGCTCTCCCCTCGATCTCTCTCTCACGTCCATTTGTTCGTCGATGCGAATCGACTCATGAACGTTAAAACTCTTTCGATATTGGAGGCACAAATATAAATCAAAAACGCTCATCTACCATTTGAGAACGGCACTAATATTTACCGAAACAAAACGAGAATCATTCATTAGTTTCTTTAAAGCGAAGAGAATATATTTATTACCCTACGTGATATTTTTGAATACCCTCAATCGCTCACTTTTTATCGCCCTTCAAGCCAAACAAAAAAGCCTTTTACCTAATGCACTTTTACTTCATACACCATTGAAACAATCGCACTTCTAAACGTATCGTGCCGACAATATCACTGAATTCATCTATTCCCATCGATGAGAATCGTGACAATTAAAATGAATTCAGTTATGTGAAAGAAGCTCCATAGCATTAAAAAATTGCAGAATGTGAAAAAATCCTACTTTGTTTTCTCCTTTTTTCACTTCAAGTTCCTCAATTCCATAGAAAGGAATCGATTTCTATTAAAATCTCAATTTTTTATACGATTATTTATTTACAAGAACATTTTACACGATCGGAGACCGCGACTTGAAAAAAAGCAGAAAATTTGCAAGCCATAGGAAACATCTTCGTTTTTAGATTACCTATTTCCGAATATTAATAGCTCAAACGAAATCTATTAGTAATTTGCCTGAGAGAATTTTTTGATCAGTAAAAAAGTATTTGATTCAAATCTTGCTCATTTTCAACAATTCAGGAAAAAACACCACGTTTCACGCCTCGTTGAATGTTTTCATTTTATTCCACTCGAAGAGCGAAATAGCAAATGTGAATCACGACCACAGTGAAGGGAAACTTACAACGACGACAAAGCTCTTCTCAGCACTAAAGTGGGGAAAATTGTTCGGTCTGTTGCGCTCATAAACGAACGTTTCTGCCAACTTGAGACAATCCAACAGACCAACAACATAAAAACAAAGCGATAATATCTTTAATATTTTGAGGGCTGTATAACCACTAAATATGAAAATGCAACGTGGCACCACCGTTGTGCTATTGAAAAATGAATGCACACAAATTGCCTATAACATTTTCAGTGGACGCGTTGATAAACGACGACAACAATTCTTATCAAATATCGAATTCTCTTCTGTTATCGACAGACACTATCTGCCCACTTCGGAAGATGATCGTTCAGTAGGCACTCAACTTTAAAGCTTTTACATCTTTGCTCATTCGTTGAGAAGTTCGAGCAATTAAACAACAATTTTCCCCCAACGTAACACTGCGATGTGAAAATTTCCTCCTAGAAAATAAACACTTTCTTATGTTTATATGTTCTCGAATTAAAAACTCTACCATCATTCTCAACATCGACAATTTATATATGCGAGCAGCAATATACCTTTACCTCCATACTTTTCACTTTCCTCAGCTTAAACTGAAATAATAATACCGTTAATGAAACCACAAATTATCTACATGAAACGCTGCAGCATTCAAATAATGAAAGCGAATACATGTGCAGATTGAACAAGAAACTTTCTGAAATTGCAAAATAGCAACCAAAAGACCCCATTCAAATAGAATTATGAAGATTTATTGATGTTATGTTTCATAGCCTCAAATAAATACCCCCAGGCTACTACTGAATTCACTGTTTTCCTTTAACCGTTATCAGAAAACACACATTCAATGCAGATACAATTCCGGAAATTTGTGAACCACTCACTGTCACTTTTTTTTTAGCAATCGAATTTTCAAAGCATTCTTCTTCATCTTTATCATTGCAATGATTTATTTCTCTATTTAACCACCTGAAACGTTGTCTCATTCAATGCCTTAATGTAAACTACGAACTTTGATCGATACTTCTATAGTGATACAATGATGGTGGACAAGAATAGCTTCAGAAACAATTTACCTTATCGCTTCTTCAGTCAATTATATAAAGCTTCGGAAAAAAAACCAAAATAAAACTAAATTGTTTAAAAAATGATATACTACGTTATAATTCTCAAGCGGAAGACCTCTTCTAAGAATTACACCTAATCCAATTAAAACGTTCTGAAACGTTTCCATTTCCTCCCTTAATATTTAAATAAGACTCTAACATTCAAACGCAACAACACGTGCAATGGTAGACGCTCTTTATAGACCGTGTAAATTTCAGAGATCAAGAAGAATTAAGATACCTTATGTAAAATCATTTACACAATTAGTTTAGCCTCACTAAGCGACATCTTGCTTGTGAGGAATTCATAATTGGACCATTACTGTCGCAATAACCCGTCCCGGCTGGTCTCTTGCTGCTCGCTCAATTTTGAATTATTCAACAGAAATTGTGAGGACAAATGCTCTTTTTGCACTCGTTATATATAATATTATCAACTACTGTTTCACACAGACACAGTGGCTATCATTCCCAAGAAATTCATCCATTTTTACACTCGTTTTTGTCACTGAAAAAGTTGAGAGCACTCGAATATAGCAATTGCCCACTGAATTCCTTCAAGAAACAAGCAGATCATTTCAAGAAATAAGTCACTGAAGATCTGATAGGGAAAGTTGTATAAAACCAATGGCGACAATATGCAAAGCATAAAAAGGTGGAAAAAATACGCTACTGCCACCAACAACCCTATCGACGCATCCGGGGTTGTTGGTGGCAGTAGCGTATTCTTATTATGAGCGGTTTTTTTATTATTAAAACCGCTGCAGTAGAGGTCGTAGCGTAGACCAACGATATTCTCACAGATTCATTTAAACTTTTCATGGCTGTGCAATTCACTCTGGTGGAGCAGAAACATTCAAATTGTCGCCTATAGAGTTTCACTGTATCAAAGAGTTTTATAGTTTACATTTGGTAGTATGAAGAGAACTTATTCGGAATACAATGTAGGCACACGACCAGGATAGCGGAAATAAAACACAGTTTATCAACCTTGAGTACTGACTTTTGTATGGCATCGAAGACTTGAGTTAAGTGCAAGCATTCTACTATAACTCATGCATTAATTCGCGTCACAAAATATGAACGCTACTGATTTGCAGCTGCACGCCACATTACACTTAAAAGTAAAGGTGGAAATTAATAAAGTGTGGGCACTTATTGCTTCCAAGATGCTTGAAAATGCAGAAAAAAGTCTTTAAAACGTAAAAAAACAATTTATCACTTACTCTTAGCGCCTCTTCAAGTGATGAGCTCTCACGAGGATTGCGAGTAACCTTCTGCGTAACACTATGCAGCGGCATCAGGGGAATGAAGAAACTTCAGACTGACCCCTGAAATTGGTTATACGATGACGCTGCTGATAAAACAGTGGAAATAACAACGACAAAAGTTCCAGAAAGAACCGAACTTCGACCACATGCCGCAGAAATTATCCAACAGCGGTGGAAACCGTGCCTAGTACGTATGAAGCGTTAGTAGTCGGTGATTATTAATGCATTCCGCATGATCTAGTATAAGCTCTATTCCACTGACAGATAAAAGTAAACTAAAACCTCACAACTTTTCGCTTACATCTTCCCGCGTATTCCTTCACAGGGATAAAACCTATATTTTCAATTTGATAAGCGCTAGCTGAGGCCTTTATCATATATTCCATAAGGGTCAACATTTTCAAGCATTAATTACTTGAATCGGTTTCTGAATAGAAACGTTATTCACACAAATGAATATGCATCACTTTATTTATTCCTCCTTTCAAAGAAAGGACCACATCACGTTGCACTAACACATAAAATCCTATTTTCTATGGAAATGAATAGACAATGAAGCTTTTTCGTATTTTTTGTACGACGATGTCTTTCTGAGATTTCCATGCACCCACAATAGCGGTAAACTATACAGTCACAAAGTGGCAGTCGATATGGGAGGCAGCCTGCTAACTAATTTGTAGTATAAAATGCACCTTGTCAAGAAAATATTCCACAGTTGAAGAAGAAAGGAAGCAGAAAACGTTTCGGAGAGACTGATGCAGTACGCGCTTCCCACAGTTTAACTAAGTAGTTTCCAAACTATCTAAAATCATTCACAGAAGCTCCAGTGATAAGATTCTTTTCTGTACTGCATTAAGATGATGTGAGACAAATGCGACCTGCGAGATCAGCAGCGCTTTCGAATGCAAATTATCACGAATGTAGCGAATCGTAATGACACTGACGGTACATACCACGGGTGATTTTATAGCTGAATCATTCAAGGTTTATTAGTTTGAACCTCTAAACAGACACAGAGACACATAAACAAACTGTAAAAATTGCAAGGAAAAAAGAAAAGTGCAAAATCATTAGCATCACTTCTAGAATTCTACAGAAAAACTACAAAAAACATTACAAGTAATAGGATGGGAACAGCGAAAGGGCAAAATTCATCAGTTGGTATCGCTGGAATTTGTGAACAATGAACAACGAACTCGCAAGAAATAAGCGGCATGCAACTCAAAGAATGCTAGAAAAATGGAGACATAACCAACCTCAAAGAAAGCATCAAATGACAATAAACAACTTTAGCCAAAGTGTTTGCCTTTATAATCTTGGTAATATGCATCAAATGCGATCCGCTATATAATTTCTATAAAATAATAATATAGCATCGACTAGTGATCAGTCCCACCTTATTTATAAACGATGCAATGCATTTCATTCTATATTTTTAGAATATTTTAGCAAACCCTTATCTACACGCGGCATTGCAGTAATATCCTATTCATGTAAATAAACGTACACATGCGTTCGTCCAACCTTCCAGTAGTTTGATTTGGGAACCACTGAAGCTGTAGGGCAAACTTTATTGAACATGATCGGCGATGTATCAAATGATGATCTCTACATAAATAAACAAATTGATCTGTTGAGTTTGAAAAAAATTTACAGACATCTAAGCGGTCTAGTAATATCAGCATTCATTTTGCAGCTGGTCGAATTTGCAGAGGCAGCTGAATAATATAACTGAATGAGGAGAGCCACAAAAAGCGCATTTTCTGCCATCTCTTTTGACGCTTTTCTTCAGCTACTACAGTAGATGGTCAAAACGTGAGCTCATAAGTTCGCATACTTTTTGCCTTCTAGGAACACTCTCATAGACTACTGTGAAATTATTCCTGTAAGTGGTAGTCAAGAAAAACCACGCATCATACTGCATAAGCGGCAAGGCATATATTGCATAACTGTTGACTAGAATTAAATGAAACAGTATGAGCGTGTAAAGCTGGTAAAGCGGTTAACGCGTTAATGAATATTGAAAATGGGGAATTCTCTTTCGATGGACGCAATCGAGCGGCTGCGATTATTGGATGGATACCCCAACCCTCAATTTGCTTTTATGCAAAATTACCTTCGCTCCAAAGTACTGAGGATGTGATACAGTATGAGAGAAAAACACCGCTGTTTTTATGGAGTATGGTGAAAACGAGTCGATAAATTTGCGAATGCAACGGATATGACGTAATCGAGAATACTTAGAGTGCAAATAGCAGCTTGAAAGCAATGTGATGACCCCAATGGTTGCGAGTAAAAGGGAAAGTGGTTGGTGATGATTAAACGAGGTGACCTTAATTAAATGTTGAATTGAGCGCTTATTGAAAATGAAACGGCTGCACAAATTGAGACAACCGCATGATGTCCTAGAATTCGTTTTGGGTCACACTTAAGGAATGAGCGAAGAAAAACTGATTTTTTTAAATTTTCTGGGCAATTTCCAACATTAAGAATTCATGGAGATGAACGACGCGAGCAAACTACCATATAACCGCTTGCATCAGATATAATTCTGAAATTTGGTTGCAGTAATTTCTGTTGCTTACAAGTTGTGGCTGGCAACACCACCTCAAAGGCATTATTATTCATAACACAGCTGGAAAATTGCGCTGCGAAAAAGTTTGCAAAGATATATAGAAGATAACGTGTGAGGCTGCATTTTACAGAATTGAAACGTGCATACAACGAATGAAACAAACAAAACAGAACATTGAGTATGACGTGCGCGCGACTCGACGAGAAGCTGCCAAGTATGCAATGTGAGACATGAGTGC
Organism: Parascaris univalens; assembly: GCA_037576465.1. Lineage (NCBI taxonomy): Eukaryota > Metazoa > Nematoda > Chromadorea > Rhabditida > Ascarididae > Parascaris > Parascaris univalens. The sequence continues at coordinate 117,810,398 of CM075173.1, forward strand.
AAGCCGTTGTCCGCTATCCTCAACAAATTCAATATTCTCTCGATTTTCGCTGTCAAGCTGCCATCGTTCCATGCACTCAGTTCTCTTTGTCTATCGTCTAGCTGTAGGGACGACTAGCATCACCCTTTGCAGCCGGTTTCCTCGACGAAACCTTCAGAAAAACCCAATGAACAAAAATGAGTGGGATGTGTTTGCAGAATTCACAAAAAATCTTGTCTGAAGTCGAATAATCCTTCAGTGCACTCCGCTAAAAATTATCAAAATTGCATATACATAACTGTTGAAAATCATCAAGTGGGACAATAAAACATCAAAATTGCATATACATAACTGTTGAAAATCATCAAATGGGACAATAAAACTAAGTAAAACTGGCAACGTGATGTCTATTGAAACGTAAACAAGCGCTGAAATCCGTTTCGATGTGCGATATAGAGCGCAGCACCAACATGCAGAAGTGAAAGTTACCGAATGGCGATGATGAAGGCAACGATGGAATCGATGCCCTGCTCTCTGTAATAGTAGTAGCTATCTGCTTTTATAGATCATTAGCTCCTTTCAACAAATGTCCACTTGTAGCAGTGCGCAACGAAAAAATTATCGATCACACTCGACAAATTGCCTCTTTTGCAAGTTGATCAGCATTGGATTGCCGCCTGCAAAAAAGACCTTATAAGAGGTCACAAAATATAAAACTGCAAGATGAGTCGAAATGGAACTAATTTCCAGGGAGTTGCACCTGACCACTCGAGAAACTGACTTGAAATTCTCACCTCGTCCTTAATTTTTTATATTCCAAATAGACAACGACGAAATAGAAATTAATTATTACATGTTCATGTAAACCATGCATAATGGATTATACAGTCATAGCTTTCGACAGGCAGCATTACAGCGGGAGGTTATCCCGATCCACAATCCTTGCAAAGGAAAAGATAAATGATAAGACAGAGTCGTTGATCTTATCTATTAGTAGGACACACTGTGGACTTTCAAATCTCCACGAAAGCATTTCCACTATCAACTGACAAAATCAACGCGGCATATTGCTCCGTTCAGCACACGTGTGCTGGCAGCATTTCAGTACATTAAGCCTTCGTAATGAACCTTCCGTTCCAACTGCATTCCACAGGATGTTTCGATCCACTGTCAGAAGTCGCTCGAATGGTGTGGGCATACTTAGCCACAAACGCGCGTGCAAAGAGACACGGAGGGGCCACGAGCATCCTCAGAGAGTGGCGCGATAGTGGTCACTCAGCAGTAGAAACGTCGCAGTAAATATGAAAATACCGTAAAGAAACAAAATTCTAAAGACGTCTTTCAACACATTTTAAAGATCCGAATCACTAATAGGCGGAGACAAAAACAACAACTCTTATATGAAGTAAATTTCTTATGCGACGCTCAATTGCCACAATTTGTAGCGTCGAAGTACATGCGTTACAGAGATTGACGTATGTGGACGCAGATGACAAATGTGAGCGATTCAAAAATTGAATCGCTCGACGGATTACCGAAGCCCCACCAATGACCCGAAGTGGCAACAGATGTCGTTACTCATCGCGGGTCTCTTCTAGTAATGTGAAGCAAACATCTCACATATTGTAGAGATGATGGCGAAAAGACGTTATATAAATAGCGCAAGTTTTGTATTGCCTCAATTACGAGCACTTAACAAATCCTCTCTTTACCTTGAAACATCGCGAGTTTGGTCATTCTTCAAATGATAGCTGAGGAAGTAAGGAATATGGCCTTTCGAGCCTGATGTAATCCCTTCCAGCCGGAAAAGGCGCAAATAAGAGGGGACATCCCCGGAATTCTCACCAGCTCTCGAAAGACTCTTGGGAAAGATGGAGACTACAGATGTTTTCAATGTATTCAGCAAATAACTCCAAATGCCTCCCTTTGCGGACGAAGTTCTACTCATCGCAGATGACCCCAAAAGTTGCATTATTCAAATGAGCTCAACAAGAATGCCGTGAGATCTGCGCTCAGCATTTGCAAATGCAAAACGATCTGCATGAAAAATACATTCTGTCGTTAATTTCCCTTGGAGCTCTATAATGAAAATATTGATCTTATGGAAGAGTTTGTACGCTTAGGATAGACTTGCTAATAAGCGGCAATTTGGGTCAGCGATTATGCAGATGAAAAAGAGCGCATTAGCTACTGTTCACCATACTCAACTATATCTTGCACGACACAATGATAAAAATATCCTTGAGGGGAGAACTCCTCATTTCGACCGCCATCCCTTTCTTTTTTGAGGGCGAAAAGCATGGAATACCACACGTGCTGAATAAAACAAACTAGCAGTAAGCAATGGAAGAGGGAATAGAAAGTATCAACAAACTGCAACATATCACAAACGAAGAGTTGCGTTCGAGATCCATATTGAAGGATATCGTTGAAGAAATGTACAAAAGGAAACTAAAGTGGGCTGGTCACGTAGCCAGGTTAAATAACTATAGGTGGATTAACTAAATCTTTTACTGGTAACCAAGAGAAGTAAAACGATCAAACGGCAAGCCGCAATAAGGTTATTGACCTGCCACGGCGTCTGTATGGAGTTATTTGGATGGGGAAAATTCAGGACAGCTACAGATGGAAAAGGTGCCGGCCGCATCGACGGAGGAAACGATGAAATCACGGCTGCTTAAGTATTCAAAAAATTAGCCTTGCCAGACTTCATCCATCGCAGTGCACATATCGATGTCTAAGTCGAAGCACAGCGCTGCAGCCACTGAGTCAGTGCTGGGCCCCAATGCAGCGTATCCACAGTGTTCAGCGTTGTGTCCCGTTTCCATCACATCACTTCGCTCAAACTGTTTTAAGAGGCCGTGGATACGAACATCTCGGAAATCTACTCAAACTCATTTATGATCTGAATTCTTATTTTAAACCACTGCTTAGGGATTCCTCTGAACCAGTAAATTTTTTTGTAACATTCAAAACGATAACTATCCAAAGCCCAGTTTCCTGCGATATGTGAAGATAATGAAAATGGATCGGATATCTGGGTGATATCTGGGTTCCCTTGATGCAACACGCGAGTGCTTTGAAACATTGAAATGAATTACTCGTTATCTAATGCTAACGCCAATTTCGCATGATAAGAGCCTTTCTTGTGCGAAATGAACATGCTTGGAGCAGCCTCTAAAATCCTAACGGCAGTGTGCAAAAATGCGTTGCCCACTGACTTTCTGAAGGTTGAACACCGCACGCGGCTTATGCCGTTAACAAGCTTCCGATCCGCTTTGGTCGACTAAATTACTAGTTTGCATTGTTGAATGCGCAAACTTTTTTTCGACAGGCTGTGCCCTCGGAAGCTTCGAATGCGATAACGTGATGCTGGGCGTAAAAACAACTGCCATCACCCCTAACTGCAAACGTCGCTCATTCTCCTGGTTTCTTGGTCGAGTTGGAATGAACTCGAGTCGTTGAGCAGGTAACTAGCACGTGAGCCAAGTACTTCTTCTAAACGTTATTCAGCCATTCTAGATTGGTGGCTCGAAACGAGTGTTCTTGCTGGCTCCATCTTGACGACCGCCACATCTTGCGAATTGTCTTCTTTGGCTGGAGTTGCACACTTCAAATGACTACTTATACTGAAGATTTCCTGCTTTGCAACCATTTGTGGTCGCCTGCCATGTAATTCACAAATCTTCAGTGGGTGCATGTCGCCTTCAAGCTGCTTTTCTTCACAGTCCAGACTTTTGTCTATATCGGAGAGCAAGTGTTGCATGCAATCAAACTATGGCAGTGTAATTAACTCAACGCTAAAAGGGTCCATTGGCTTTCTAACCATCAGGCCAACTTACAACGTCAGTTACCGGTGTCCTAAACGGGAAGGAAAGGAAGTAATAGAAACCCTTGAACTATCGAACCGAAGAATTCATGATCGGTGCATATAACAGTCGCATTGAAGATCCGTTCATGAGCCGCCATAGTGAGTTCAGTTAAGAAGGGTTGGCTCATTTCAATAAAGTGCGGAAGGTCGTTGCATGAATTCAGTTCATCAATCAGAACTCAGTGTCACAAATTCACTAGAATAACGCAGTAACGCGACATTGAAGTTTATGGCGATCGATCGGCGTATAAGAAATTGGTCTTATGAAAAAATTAGTGATTCCGACAGAGCATTCATTGCTCTTTTAAATGAGTTGAAAGTCGTCTTCCCACTCTTGTTTCTTCACGGTATATTTTCATATTTACTGCGATGTTTCTACTGCCGAGTGACCCCTACCGCGTCACTCTCCGAGGATGCGTGCCGTCTCTCCTCGCGCGTGCGCCTGTGGCAAAGTATACTCCACCCTAGTTGTGCATGCTGTTCCACGTGCGGTGGCAATGTGGCACCTACTCTTCAGTGATTTCTGAGGGTGGATATGATTGAGATGAGTGTGGGTTTCCATGTTTTTTGCATCGTTGTGGTGCTTTTTAAGTCAGCATTGAATTGCATTATTGCGTTCTTTGCAAGTGTTGTGATGGAGAATGTTTTAAGTGTTCCTGACAAGCGGACTACTCCCAGGGGGTTGAGGGTGAGGAGGAAGTTTGATGTGTGTGGGAGAGAGAAGGTGAGAAAAAAGTATTTTTCAGAGCGTTCCTGCTGAATTTCTGTCAAGGTGGACTATATTCGCAATATTGCAGTTGCTTTTAGGGTCAGTTGGAGGTGACTGTTGACTAGAAATAATGAGCGGTAAGTTGGATGCATCAACCGGGTTGACCTGTATCTGCTGTCGTGTTGTATTCGCCAACAGCGACATTCAACGGGACCATTATAGGACCGACTGGCATCGATACAACCTAAAAAGAAAGGTACTCGTTAATTGGACTTTTCCACTCGGATAAATGTCGTCTATTATTGTGCTTATCATGTTCAGTCGTTTTTGGGAGTGCTGTGACACAGCTGGCTCAAGAATTGGGGACGGAAGGTAGAAGTTGCTGACCAGATAGAGGTAATGGCTCCAAGAGCTAGCTGGCTCTGCTTAGAATTTTCATGACATCAACTACCGTTTCCACCCTCAGTCGGCTCCTCAGCTCGTTCTCAACTCCATTTATGTCACTGCCAGCCGCCATTCATTGAAACTGTTATCTGTTTCCGGAGTTGTAAATTACATGTATTGTACATGAATTACTGCTGCAATGAGCAGACATTTATTTTTACCTGAAGTAGCAATTCATTTATCCCTTCGATCTGAACTCTCGAGCCCTGATATCTTCAGACGACCTGCGTCTCCCTTTTTTCTCTTCTATAGTTTTCTTTTTTATGCAGATTTTTTCCGTTTTTCATAGCAGCGAAAAGTTCTCCATCGCTGTTTGCTTTTAGAAAATATGATTGTTGGAGTCTTGCCTCCCATTCAGTTTCATCTCTGTCTAAGAAAATCCTCTGCTGTTTTTATCAGTTTTCAAAATCCCTAACTTCCCCCTCCCCCACTCGTCTTAAACAATTTCTTTCAATCGAGATTTTGTTCTCAGCAGGCTGGTGACTCAGTCAGCTGCTAAACTCCTTTCATAGGGGAATCTGAAGTAATTTGAAGCTTATACTCGGGAACATGCCAGCATAATGACCGAAACAGAAAGGTATCATATTTTCTCTGCTATTCTTTTTAATTGTTGTCTGGACATTGACTGCATTGAAGTGTTTTTTTTTGGTAAATTATCCTCGTCAATTTTCAGGTTGCTGCTTTGCCACCGATTACTGCAGATCAATTCGAAGAAAAAGTCCTCTCTTATAGAGATAAGGTAATCACCTCTTTCCTCCTTAAGTCCTTCACAGTTTTTCGAAATTGATTGGAAAAAAGAGGAGGAATGAACGTGGAAAGAAACGAGAAACCTTCACAACTGACGATACAGTGGTTGGAATGTGTCTTTGTTCGTTTTAGAATTCATCCCAACAATAAGGAAGACGTTCGATGCTTCAACGGGCAATTTTTCTTTTTTTTTGATGCGCTTTCGAAGCGAAATATTACTGAACTGAATATTATATTTTTATGTCAAACATTACTGAGAGTAACTAGCGCAGTTATTGTTCGATATGAAAGAACTGAAATATGTGACCTCGAAGTATTTAATTCAGTAAATCCAGCGTTGAGTATTGGTTTTTGCTTTTATCATTTCATTCTCCTTTACTGAGACTTTAAAAGTATAACTTCCATTTGTTTTTTAATAATACAGAGAATTCTCAGTTTATCTTTTCTCATTCCTATCTTTGATTATAATTTGCTAATAAAGAGGCGATAAATTATTAGGTAGCAGAAGAAGAGGCAGCGGCATCGCATCGTTTATTCTGTGAGGTTTGCAATAAGCAATTCCAGTCGACAAACGCTTACGACAATCATTTGAATTCGAAACGGCATAAAGAAAACGATTTAAAATCCGTTCAAAATACCCCTCGAAAGGTTCAGTGTTATTCGAGTAATGTTTTCACTAGTCCTATCCTTTAATCATTTGTTTTATTTCGTCATACTTCAAGCATATTTACAGAACGTGAAGTTTAGTCCTGTCTCATTTGGAGGGCGCTGAGGAGGGGAGACAGTGATGCTAAGATGGTTTTAATAGAAATTGTTTAGTATGCATTCTGATAAATACTGAAAACACTGATTGTTGAGAACTGTTGATGAAAAAGTAGGAAGATGAGTGAATGTACGATTCATTTCCTAAAAAGGGATGAATTTTACGATTTAAGATGGGATTTGTTTGAAGTGTTCTCATCAACAAGCAGTCCTTCGAATTTTTTGAAGAGGAACTTTTCGAACAGTTGGAGAGAGCAAATCATTATTTCAGAAGGAAGTTGCTGCTTTCATTTGTTCAATGAGTTATTTTGCAGTGGATTTTTAAGAGTCATTCAGAAGTTTAAAAGTTGCTAGTGAAAATTCGCAGTTTTTCACATATTATTCGTTCTCTTTCTATGGTAGTTTTTCCCATTAACCTTTAGAAATCTAGTGATTCGTTTTTGATAGCCTTAATGCGTTCATAAGTTATGCGCGGCTTTTTCTGTCGTATTATATCGTTGTTTTAGGTTGATACTGTTAATTTGCCAACAAATCAGTTGGCGAAACAGTCGAGTGAAAAAGAAAATGAGGTGATCGACAGGATCGATGCAGCGGTAAAAAGCGATGTCGAAGAAGATGATAATGGTAGCGAAGGATGGGTCACTGATCACGGCACTGATACGGAAGGTGAAGAGTACGATGAGTCGAAAGTTGGTCTTTTTATGTGCAGTATCCTAACCTTCTTTTTCTTTATCTAAGTAATTCGCCATTGTAATGCACTCATCGAATGGAGCGTAGCCGTTTCTACTGTATGAGGAAAAAGCGGTCATTTTCTCTTTCGCTGAAAATGTGGTGTTCGAATGAACCGTAGTCGTTTTTGCCCAGACGACTGCGGATTTTATTAGCCATGTGCTTAGTGTATCAAAAACTTTTTTATCCGCCTATCAGCCGCTGAACTGCGCTATCATGTTCGTTTTTGATTGCATTGTAAACTCGGGAGCTAATGAGAGACTCCGTAGGTCAACTGCGTTAAAGTCAGAGAGCATTTGAAGTATTACTGCAAAGTTAATGAGCATAATTTTATCTGCAGGGTATACCAATCACCGTATGCCTCTTCTGTTTATCTCCATCTGTGAACATGGAACAGAATTTGGCACATATGGGTCGATTTCATGGTTTCTTCTTTCCAGATGCGGAGTTTTGCGTTGATGTTGAAGGCATGTTGCACTATTTAGGTGAGAATTATTATCGCATTTGCTGTTTCTGCGTTGACTCAAAGAACGAACTCTTTTGACTTCATAAGATTCAAAGTGCTCTCTCCACTGAGTGAAAAAGCAATTTTTTAAAGCGAGTATCTCGAAAATGTGCCATCTTATAAACGTTATAATAAAATCCGTCCTAATGCGTCCTTTAAACTGAAATTAATTCATCACTTCATTAAGAAATAGTTTCTATGCAATGCAACGCATATAACTGCTTCCAGTTTTCACTTGCCGAATTGAATTCGTTAGTGATAATCACTTCATCATTGAATTCTTATTGTTTTTAATGCATTAATATATTCAGGTCTAAAAGTTGGAAGTGGAAATATGTGTCTTTTATGCAGCGAGAAAGGAAGACGATTTCGTTCATTGGATGCATGCCAGAAGCATATGAAAGATAAGGCGCACTGTCGTGTGGCATATGATGGGAATGCTATGCTTGAATATGAGCAGTTCTATGATTACAGGTAAGCATATCAAACAGTTCACTCGATCGTCTCTTGTGCTTTGCATTGCTTTTGATAGGTCGTGAATATTCTAGATATTTTTCTGCATTCCGGGCACCATGAGATCTGAAACATAATAAGGAAGTTTTTCCGCACAGAAGGAGGCTTATCGGCGAGGGGTGGAAGCAGGCCAACGTACTGTTTTGTCCATATTTGCATTTTATTATTTTGACTATAGCAGTATTTCATATCGTCATATTTTCGAAAGTTTTTTAAAGTTATGGTTCCCTCTCTTCTTTTTCCCCTCTCAGTCTCTTTCATTCTATCTCCACCACATTTATTGTTAAACCGCGATTCTGCCATGTCGACATTCTTGTATTTAGTATGTCATATTTGATCAGATTATAATCCAATCCTCGATAGAAACTTGGAGATATTGGCGAAGCGAAGGCAAGGGAAAATTTTCATAGTGAAACTGAGGAAAAACAAAAAACGTTATCTTTTTTATAGAATTGTGATATTCATTCATGCCTAAATAATCGCCTTTTTTGAGCCGGATATAAGTGGAAAAAATTACTGTCCCGAAATATATCATAACGTAGTATCTTGTTATAGGAAATGATTTAGCATAATTCAGTCACCATCCATTGTCCCTTATAAGTTATAGCCAAGTAAGAGTGACTTTGCAGTTGTCATGCAGTCACTCTAGTTGACTTCATATTTGCAGTTCAATGTACGCAGAAAATGAGGAAGACGCTGAGTCCAGTGATGTGCTGGTTGAAGATGGGTACTCATTAGTTCTTCCATCCGGTATGCTGTTTTGCCCGTTCCACTTTCTACTATTAGTAAACTGCAACAAAAACATTGTTTATTGGTTTAATTCAGCCTGTATCAGCGTTCGCATCGCTGATCCTTTTTACAAGTACAAGCTGGCTTCATTACCGCATAATGCACTTATTTCACCTTTATTAGAGGTTTAGGTGCTCGGATTGGTCATCGTTCGCTTATGCGATATTACCGCCAACATTTGAAGCCGGTGGTAAGTGAAGAAGGATGGAGGAAGAGCAAAGGTAGGCAATCAGTGGGCAAGCTTATCGGTGAGTACAAAGCACTTGGGTGGACTGGCACCACTGGTTAGTATTTTATGATCTTATTGCTTATTGTTTGTAGAGGCGATTTTGAATAATGAACAAAATGCTCGTAATTCTTTCATTTGATATTGGCGATTGTTTATTGGAGAATTTCTTTATTTCGTCAGTTACATCGAAGTCATAATCAATAAAAGTTAACGCTTAAAACTGCAGTAAAATTTCAGCTGATTACTTTTAATTTCAGCTTTTGTCGAAAAAATTAATTTCAGCTGATTAACTTCATTTTGTTTCTTTTCGATTGTGTCGAAAAAAATTTGTCTCAGAAATTGTATGGATGGTTGGATCCCCTAAACCAATTAGGCGTAATGAGCTACAACGTCCGAATTAAGAAGCATATATCGCGCCAGCCTACACGATTTGCTGCTCTATTCGATTGAATCTGCAAAAGTGGTGCTCTCCGTTGAAGTGGCTCAACTTTTTAATGTTATTCCTTAATTACAAGGCGTGATTGTTGTTCCACCGAAAAGTAGAGGGCACCTTACTTCATTCCTCGGTTTATCCCTTCTCGAACGAAGGATTTAAAAATATGACTTCATCTGCATAGCTGTGCACGACTTTTTTTCGACACAGACCTCTCATCGGAGGGGAAGGGTTCCAGATGCAGCGCAATTTTCCTTTGCTTTCTCTCCTCTGTAGATGTTTTCCTAGATTATTAGCTGTTTGAAATCGCCTTAATTGTGATAAAAATGAGCTGTTTGAAGGTACGCTGGCAATACAACGAGCAAAAGATATTCGTTTCATGAAGCGTCTGAGCTCGGAGCAGTGGCTCAAACTTGGTATCACTTCAAATAAGTTGTTTTCATCAAGAGGTCGCAGTGGTCAGTGATTACCTTCACTTGTACGCTTTTGCCCTTCTTTTACATCTTTGTTTTGTTGCTGCTGATTTTCTTGCAGTTTTATGTCGACCTGTCTTCTAATCCTGACTGAAAGTTCGCCAGATTAACTTTGATTAAATTGGTGTTATCGGGTCAGACGATGAGTCTTCTCACTGTGCTACTTCAGTGGAAGATATATTGTGTTTATTTTTAGCCTGATGCACTCCATAAAATCCCATTTGCCCTGTTTGTAAAAAACGGTGAGGAGTGATTGCTTTCGAGGTCAAGCTCTCAGATGTGTTTTCATTGTAGTTTGGCTCTTTGGCGTTGGTTAGCGGTGTTTAACATTAGCTAATGAGAGAGCATTTCGCTGGAAGACGTTGAATTGTGGCTACTGTCGGATTTGAAAGATCGATCTGTCAGAGAGGACGACAGCAGCAACACAGTTTACTTCGTTGCACAAATACGGTCGCACAGCCAGCACAATAATGCGGAGAAATTGCCACACACTCTTAAGCACATGCTTATATAGGCCACTTGCACGTGTTGCTTTGGCATCTGTTGCTTTAGACCCTTAGTGCCCCTTCGCTGCTCGCCTCTTTGTTTAGCGAAGTAATAACCATACTGACATCCGCAATATCGTGCCACACGAAGAGCCTTTTTTCTTCTGTAGTGAGTTCACGCCTCAGCAGCTCCAAACCCCAAAAATTTCGCTCCCCTCGCGTTTACGCGACAGCTGCTTTTCAGATGCTTATTTATAGTGTTGCGCACTTTCTTAAAATGCTTGTATGATCGTTTTTCTAACGTATTCATTTATGTATTCTGCGGAGTTATGTGGCTTGATAGCGTCCAAGAGAGTGGAGATGGTGATGGTTCGTTTTAATGTTTGGATTGGTAAATATTTTTGACATTACTTGCCTTCGTTTAATGTAAATAATCGACAATTGGGGTTGGCACAGAGCGACGACATGGTTTTTAATATAGTATCGAGCTTGTTGACGCACTGATTTGCCTCTGAGTTGTTGTTGAGTTATTATAATTTTATAAATTATTGACTGCGCATGTATTATTTGTTCGACTTCACTGACTGTCGAACTCACTTGAGTTAATGTTAAGAAGTACAGAAAACCGAAATCGATAGGCTATAAACGTGTGTAACTTTCGGCGATTTAAAATGAATCGGAAGCAGTGGCCGGGGTCTATCGCCGATTGAATGGACACTTTTATCATCACAATAATCTGTGAACATTTGAGAGCTGTGAGCTGTGAGACTGTAATGACTGGATGTAGAATAATGGCGAATACCGAAATCAAGTGCTCACCGGAAAAACACGTGGAGACAGGCGTAGACGCTTGATGCTGAATTGCCTGATATCGAATTTTTACGAATACGGGTGGAAAAATAAAGCCTAAAGAAGAGATTCCTGTCGTGTGATTCTTCAAATGAGATATATTTTGGTGCTGATTTACTTAGGAGCGGGGACACAGCCAGTTTGACATCCATTGGGAGTATTAATTGACTGAGTTTAAATGATAGACATTATTATGAGAAAGCTGGGCAGATAAGCACGAGTAGGATTCGCAAATGGCTTTTGTAGAGTTGCTTTTGAATTTTCGGCTTAATATGATTATGAAGCAATTGAGTGTTGTGGAAGTCTAGCATGAAGTCATGTAAAGTCTCTCGTATCAGTTTGATCTTATATCTCACACTTATCGTTCATTACCGATTACTGCGCCGCCCGGTTTTAAAAGAGCTCCCAGCAGAATCTTTGGCTTCGTCCTACCTGGTAAGTCCAACCAGGAACCTCATCGGGGTGCGGCAAATCACAGCAGTCCTCCTGATTGAAACAACAATGATCGAATCGTCAGTATCCGATGGAGAGAAGACGAGCCTGAGCCCCAACACTCACGCTACCTTACAAGTTCACCAAAATGAAGGTGGGAGCGATATGAAGAGGCATTCATTTGGAATAAATGCTTTGCTGATTAAAGGAAATAAAGGAAACAAAGTATCATCTCACGTTATTTGTGCTATAAGTATATTGAGCTACTTCATTTTCCAAGTTTTCAGGTTGAGATCTATATTTTGAATTGGACGTATAGAGAAAATTGCAGTCCATGAAGACGGAATCTGAGTTGAAAATACTGACATCAAAGCTCAAAGTCGATCAGTAATATGCGGCCTCGTTTCTTTAGTAAGAACTTTTATGCTAAAATCTCGTTTTGTTTTGCTATAATATCAAAACATCTTTCACAAAGAGACAATAATGAAGCCAATTTCTCAATAGGAAATTTAGCTCAGCAGCAACTTCTTCGAACTTCTTTCATATAACTCGATGACTATAAACAACGCAATTTCTATTAGCTCATTGCTGCTACAAGCGGGACCACTCCTTAGAATATTCAAAATGTTTTAAGAACATATTTTCATCTCTAAACTGCAGATTTGTTCGATAACACCTCTCTTTTCAAATGTTTTCCAATAATCAGTGTCTCTATTTACGTGTTTATTTTTTCAGTGAATTCCTAGCTGACAAAATAAGAAGACCTCCGTATTTACGCAGCTCAAAAATTCGCAAAAAAATGGATAAAGATTGCAGTAGTTGCGAACGAAAAATTTGTTGTGGACTTCTTCTTCGCCGTCATAGTGTAACAATCGCTAAGGAAGCTAAAAAATTAATAATTTATTCAGTAGGGAGTGCTTATTGTTTGAGCACAATAGGAAACAATATTGAAAGGTGAAACTGATCAGTTTAAGTGTTATGTGGTGACAATGCAAATCTTATTAGCAAAATCTGAAAGGCAAGTTTAACTTCGAGGAAACGTGAAACTGGAGGTGAACAAGCTGAATCCTCGAAAATCACTCAAAAACAAATAGAGAAGCTGGCACAGTAGGCATTTTCACTATCGTCCATCACAACATTCACTTTCAATGGTCACCATCGTCTAGTATCAACACAAGTAACCAGGTTTAGGACCAACATGAAAGATGGTATAGGATGTCGCCAATGGCGAACGTCCTGCCTATCGAAAATAGGAATTCCTATGAATCCTGGTGACAAATTATGCCTATCATTGATTTCCTAGCAGAAAAATCAACAGATAGACAAAGGCAAACATGCACATACAAACGCATGGACAAAATTACATAACGTAAAGTGCATAAAAGTCTTCTCAGGAAATGTGAGAGATCTAGTCGTTTATGAGGGTAACTTTTCGAACTGAATGATTTATCTAAAAGTTTGGAACATTACTCGATTTTTCTCACCGAATACGATTCGCTTTTTGAATCACGACGAATTTTTAACAAAATCGGAGTAAAATGTATTAATTAATGTTCGCTTTTGTTTCTCTTCCTTGTTCTAGTTCAACGAAACTTGCTTTCTTCACCAATACAATATCGTCAGCACTTTCTAAAATATCGATAAAATGACCAATACGGAAACTTCAGTCCACTCGCACATGCACTGAAATTCTCGCGTTGTTCCTCGAGGCTTCTCAGGAACTAAAAAGTTTCTCCAAAATGTCAGGGAAAAAGCATCCAAGGTGATGATTTAAGCAAGGAGATTCCCAAACAAAAAGCGAAAGAAATTCTGAAATTTCCCTCGAAAGTATTAAACGCATTTGATCTCAGTTAAAATGAATAGTAAAGTAGGATCGATAATACGGTGGCCGCTACAGCGTGTCATTTAGTGGGATCATACATCTCAGCTCAAACGGTATACTACTCGTTTTCAAAAGATTCATACTACTGGTAGGATAAAGCAGTTGAATTTAGCCCATTCGCATTTTGAGTGGTGCTGATGAAAAACAGAGGAGAATGATTCGCCTATCGAGGATGGAAAATACCGATACTTGATATTTGACGATATGCGATCAAAGAATGCCAATCATAAATGAAAAAAAATTCACTTGTCTTCAAAGTGATGAAAATGACCCATTATCAAATCACCCTAAGAATAGCATGAGCCTCCCTGACAAAAACTTCATTTCCCGTTTGCCACCTTTCTTGGCACCGGATCGTTGAAGTTCCAAACCAAGAGCATTTACCTGCCCGACTCATAAGTTTATCGCCTCTCGTGTTCACCATTTAAATCGCGTATTCATCCTCGTTTTGCAGTGCATCGAACTGCATAATTCGTTGCTGGCGACTGCGTGAAGTGCCGATCCGCCTTTTCACATAAGCGAATGCAATCGCCAGTGCAAACACAACACCCACTGTGGCACCAATAATTGATCCCAGTGGCATACCACCATACGATGATGATGTGGCAATTGGATCACCTTAAAGTGCAAATACAAACTGCTCAATCCTCAACGCATACAATTAACTAAGCAGTTTTTAGTGGTTTAAGAAATGAGAATCTATATTCTCCAACCGCAAAAAAGATATTGGCGGGCGCTTAAAACTAAAATATGATGCAGAAGTGTATCATTTTCCACTCATCTCTTCAGCTAATGTAATATCCATTTTCCCATTCCATTCATCTGAATCATTTCCTTCTGAAACGTACTAAAAACTAAAAAAATGCTCAGCGATAATTCCCTCGAATTTAGTCAATCGCACAAATCTCCTAGAAAAAGATGCGATTTTCTATGGGCCCTATCGATGCGAAAAAGAACGCAAAGCAGGAAATATTGGGAAATCCTTGAAAGGTTATAGGACAACGGTACACGAGGTGTCATAATATCGTCGTTTACAATACCTCCTATAGCATGATCGTGCTGGATGCAACAACAACTAACATAACGAAGGGTCTATATTTATGCTCTTATGCAAACTTGCATTCACAAGCTTATTATCTGTACCACCTTTTCAAGTTCTAGATTTGTGTTTGCATATCTAATCGTTTCAGCTTAAGATTCGCCGAAACTGAGGCAATAATATAACTTTGACAGCTATAAAATACAGTTGAAAAAACTAATATTGTGAAAATGCTTCAAAGAGGCTTGCCTCCGTTTTCAACTGTTTTCTCTTCGGCTGCCTGTTTGTTATCTGTCGTTTTTTCATCTTCATCCATTTGATTTTCTTGCACTTTGATGTGTTCCAGATTCGAGGTTGAAATTCCATCCTCCTTTTGCGTCTCCTTCTCACCAGCGTCTTTCTTATCGGTATCTTCCTTCTCATTATCTCCTTCTTTGTCATCATTTTTGGTCACTTCCTTTTCACCGGATGATGGCAATTCAGGAATCTTATCATCACTGCTCTCTTCTCCAGAAGCTAAAAATGCAAAATACATAATAACTTTTGCTCGTTTTTCCTTTTTTCGTTTCAGTCGAATGTGCATCGAAAAGAAAAGTTGGGCACTGAAGCAGATCGATGCTTCACTGTACTTTTTCAATTTATAAAAATTAGCTTCCACATATACTGAATGATCGATATCGGAAAACCTGAACATCTAAATTTTAGCTCATCAACGACTTCAATAAGACATCTAGCTAATGGATGAATTTGGACCAACTGACACTGAAGTTTTGTGTCTTGCAGATATTTGCCAACAACGGGCACCGAACAAATGAAATGACGGTTCTGCCAGCAAGTGACCGTTTGCCATGCGAAATCTTCTTTCAGTTTCATCTGAACACATTCCTCGTTGTCTCGTCCAAGCGAATCATCCGGCTCCCCTTTGTCCCATTTAACGAAGGTCACCGGTGAAAGGTCTTTCCAAGCAAATGCATCTGCAAAAAGACACCGGTTACTGTCAATTTCAGAGACATGATCGTTCATCGAAGGAACACAGAAAAGAGAAAATAAATTAATGAGAGCCATGTGGCTCACATCTCAGTGAGAAAACCAAATGAATACTAATACACGACTATCACATGCATATATTTAAGAAAAAGGTTCAGCCTCTGAATAAAGGCAAATGGTTTTCTGGGACACGACTAATTTACTGCACGGGGATATAATATCGCTGAACCAATATAGAGTCCCACCTTTACTCTGTTTGACGAGGCCGATGAAAGCGGAAGAGACGGCAAGCTTATCGGCGATAATATGCTCTTTGAAGCGATCGAAATCTTGTTTTGTCTCAAAACTTGCCAAGTCCGCATTATAAAGCTAAAAATGTTGAAAGAAAGAGAATCGACAACTGCTATGAAAGAACGTATCCATATAAAAATGTTCAAAAAAATGACGTTTCGTATGACTCGGACGGATCGATCCATTTTGTTTTTCCCATTTTCACCTCCCCCAAAAAAGGTACTGGCTTATTCACCCGCATTAATTAGTGACGTGCTTAACTGTGATTTGTTAACTGCTAAGCATTTGAAGGCTAATTTTACTAGTTTGCAGCAAGGATGCACGCTTCAAGGATGTCACACGTGGAATTGTTGAGGACAGTCAACACTTTCAAGATTTAAATAAACAAAGTATCTTTAAATGAACTTTAGATTGCAAAGATGTAAACCCCATATAGAGCTGGAATCATTTAAGGTGCACATCGAAGAGGATTTCGAGCAACAATAGTTTTTGGCGATCATCGTACGATCGGATTTCTATTGTCGGATAGGAATGATAAAATTCCATCAACAAAAACTGATTGCTGTTATTCACATAAGCGGAAAAGCTGTTGTAAACGACCTCGTCTTGAGATAAACAAATGAGCGGCAAGATTTTAACCGAAGTGAAAACGGATGTAAACCTTGAAGCAATCATGGTCTGCTTTATAGCCGCTGCTGATCAACGTGGTATTTGTTACCAAATAATAGCAATGCGTCTCTCCCAGAATCCAGTTCTCTTTGCCCTTTGGACAGAGAACCTCGTGCTCCAATTCCGCCATTGGCTGTTCTGCAAAAGTTCTCGATAGACAACGTGGGTCGCATCCGCATTAACTTCTGACCAAGACGCAAGGTCAGTCGAAATAAATTACTACCTTATTTTTGACATCTGTACATTTTCGATGGCATATTGGAAGTTCGATCCGTTGTCGAAGAAATTAGAAAAACCTCGACATTTGGGATGTTTGCTTTAACTTGAAATAAACGACAGTCGAAATTCTACAGCTCTCGCTCTCCGCCAAAATAATTGATAGCAGTTTCTCAAATTGTGCTACATTAAAGTTCATTGTGATGGGGCAGCCATTTAACTGCAGCCAACTTAATGTTCATTTACGCACCTTTAGTGAGACGGCATACGAGTTGTCTTGTACTAGTACATGGTGCCATATACCACGCAGGACCCTCGATATCGAGTTTAGTAACAACACAATTGCCATTTTTCAAATTCGGCTCTCCATCACCCCATGGCGCTAAACGAACTCGAACGCCATCTGTTCGCACGAATCTAAAATTTGTTCTACTAATCGTTCCTAGTTTCTTTATAGAATGGAAATTTTGAGGTAGAATATATTTAAAATGAAATTTTCTTATAAAAAATCGGCTTTGATAACTACTGGTAACGGAAGCTGGGAAAATCTAAGGGAAAACTTCCTTCCTACTGGGACGAAATTTCATTTCGTGGAAACTTTAGGCACAGACAATTGCTGAAATAAGAATTTGGAAGTCTGACGTTGACGAATTTAGGTCTTTGATCAATGACTGCTATTTCAGTGAAGTATTCATCGGGCTGATGTAACTCTAAATATGATCATCAAATAATTTACGGGTTCAATGCAAATGCTGCACAGCTATCCGCAGGCTTTCATTAAGGGATAAATCGCAAATATGCATCAAATTTAAACGTCACAGACAACAGTTCGTTGATTTCCCCATCGATTCCCCACAAAAATCAGTTAGCAAACTATTCCGCACAAAAATCGAATATGTGGTCTCCAAAACGCATCAGCTAATTAAACATGTTTCAGATATCAATTAATTATATCAGATGTTGGAGGTTTGTTTATAGTCACATTTGTATATTTTATCAGAAACTTTTGAATATCTGCAAACCTGGAAATAAAGGTATTCACTTATCAGTGGATAGGCACTTTGCATGGTACATTTCAATTTCCATATAATTAATAGCAGAAACGCTTAAGGATATATATGCCTTCATGTTCAGTGCAGTTCTCCAACTGCACTGCTAATTACTGCGAGCTTTTCTCGAGAAGGCTCGACGGTCTTCCTAATGCAGCTAAAAGCATTTCAGACTGACTAAATGCTATATTATCTTCAAAAGCCGAACCCAGAAGTTTCGTTGAACTCCACACCCATATAGAACTGCTCGTATCCATTCTGAATGGCGTTGGAAGTTAGAAATGACCATTCGAAAAGGTCATCGGCTTGGGCCAACTGACCGTAGGCATTTTCGGATGCACTGTATGCCGCATTTTTGGGCAATGTTGAGCATAATTGTTTTCCCTCAGCAAAAGTATAATGCCCGTTCACTGAAACGAACATTACGGCATCTATACCAATAGTACGTATATTTCAGAAAGGTAATGTGCAGCAACGATGAGATTTTAAATTGCAAAACATTTGAAACATATATGTGTATATACATGGAATGTAATGTATATATACGTACTAAGAGACGCGCAGTTTTTAAGATGTTTCGCTAATAGGCGCAACCGTTCAGCTATGAAAATATAATTCTTCTCTCTATAAGCCGTCACTTTTTATTTCCTATTTCCTTTCATTTCCCTTTAGAGAATTTGTACTATTCCAATCTTCGAGCTACTTTCTAAACCTTTTATAGTTCAGCGGTAGGCGGATGAGGTGCGGTGCGCCCATGTCTTCACTGATCATCAAGAAGCTGTGATAATGATAGAGTCGTAAGTGAGCTGATATCAGAGATGTTTTCTCTTACAACGAATTTTATTTAGTACCGAAGAGGAACTATTCACATAAGTGGAAAAAGTGCTCTGCATATCAAAAAAGTAGATCTGTGCATAAACCTACAGGTTTTATCCTCGTCATTTGAAAGGAAGCAATACGTAACATCACCGTTCGTGTAGCACGGCTTTTCATTAGTTTCCTCATTCGTTTTTTCTGAAAATTGCATCAAAGATCATAAAGACACTTAAACAGTAATTACATTGCGTATCCAAATAAAAGGCGATGAATTTGTTGAATTTTTTGGGAACTGTTTAGACGCCAAGAAATGCAGCGAGCATTTAACTATTCTAACAAATATTTCTTACCTGGCGGCACTTTTCAAAACAAAATTCTCATCGCATGACTCACCTGCATATTTCTCGCAAATGAACGGCAATTTCTTCGTGTTACATTGACCACTGACAAGTGTCTTTTTCTGTCCTGATAATACCGGAAGCATTACCTCTGCAGGTAAAAAATTGCATTAGACGACTACTATTATGCATCATTAATGATGATCGATGAAAGATGTAAACGGTAAACAAATGCCGCAGATAATAAGAGATATTTTGCAGTAATTCATTCAAAAGAGGTCCACTAAAGTCTATATGTGACCATGCATTTGTCACTGACGAAAATACCAAAGGAATGAAAGAACTGATAACATTATACAATTTAGGTCAAAAGTGAGAAAAATGGCAGTGAGACGAATGCGGTTAAATTTTCATACTTTTATTGTTTTATTCTCGGAAGGGATTGCGATTTTTAAAGATCCCATATTTATTACTTCAATTGGGAGGCACAGCAGCTGGCTAGTGCCAAAAGATCGTAACTGAGGAGAAGAACTGTACTGGCCTTACTAATTGTGAAACCATACACTTCTAATGGGCCGATGCTCTGTTAGAAATATGGAAGGCGATTGCACGGCTCTGAAAAAGAACAATTCAAAAGAATGTTAGATGTGGACGATCTTCAACGAAGACATTTAGTATGAATTTTTCAAATCAAATCGTTGCTATGGAATCTCTTTTTTGTTAAATGTAAACGAAGATGTTATCAAATAGTTGTTAAAAACTGTCCGATGTTTCGCTTGAAACCACTTTCGTCGATAAAGAATTTTCCACTCTTTGTGAGAGATTCTTAAATGCGTGCGGCAATAAATGATCGCCAATAATATAACAGTTACCGGAGATATTAAACGTCAGATCCCAATAACCGATCATTTTTGTTGCATCCAATGAGACGCAAGCCTGTAATTTAGGTGGTTCAATCAGCTAAAGAAACTTTACTGCATCCCAATCACAAAAATTTCCTCACTGCTGAAACATTAAGAAATACATTCTGAAGAAAATATGTCCTAATTATGGTAAATAGAAAACGAACTAAGAAAAGAAAGATAACGAAGGGAAAACTCGTAGTTTATGTATCACAAGGATTCAAATATTATCGCTGTGAAGTTAGGTGGGTAAGCCGACGGTCTAATTCAATACTAATAAAATCCTTGAATTACGCATTCATTGTTTATTTGTTCTTTTATATCTGAAAGTATGATGTCATTTATCTCATATCTGTATCAACATTCATCGAAAATTGTTTTCAGTAAAGTTTTTCATTTTCCAACAAATATTTTACATTTATAATATGAACGGAAACGTTTACATCTTGAGAGAATCCAACTATGTGAGCACTCTGAAAGACGTGTTTTTCGTTGCCAATTTTGATAACACGATTTTCTGGACTGAATCTTGTCATCTGAACGGGTTCTGCATCCATCCATCGAACACGACCACTCGTCATATCCATTCCAATCCATGCGTCATTATTCAATCCACGCAACATCGAAAGAACGAAGCCTATTTGAAATGTATTCAACTGTATGCGGTATGCACGTATTTTAATTCCTTTTCTTTAATAAAGGAATTTCTTAAGCAGTACATCAAAAGTGCTAGAGGCGGATGACGTGGTGAGTTTGATCAAAATCCCAGGTACCATTGAATGAAATTTTGGCACGACACTGCTGATGCCATTAACTGTGTGATCGTAATTTTAGCTATCGCTACATTCACAGATATTTAGCAGAACAAAAGAATTTCTGCAGGTTGGCAATAAATTCACGTGAATTATGACAAATTAATGTGCCTACTGTCAGAACTTTTCCTAGAAATGATCCTCAATCTCGTAATCGTTAAAACCTTCACTGGCTTACCTTGTTCATAAGGATCAGTTATGCTGACCAAAGTCGACTCAATATCTTCGCAAGACTTTTTCGCCTCCATGAATGTTTGTCCCTTATCTTTTTTTGTACCGAACACTTTATAACACATTCCTCCTATAAACAAAGTATTGTCATTATTATAGCTTTGAATAGTTTCTAGATGGTCTGCTGGAAGTTTGGTTCTCTTATCCAAATATTCAGATATCTGTGTTATCGTAGCAACAAAGGGAAAGCTTACTGAATCTTCTCAAACATCGTCAAATAGCTCAACTGTGAAATGCCGTTTTTTCTCCGAAATCTAATAATACACGAGCGTGTATTATTAGATTTCGGAGAAAAAACGTAAGCTTTAATAATACGCATGATCAACATTTGCTTAATGTGTTTTAGAGCACCGAATGTGGATTAAAGTCTGCAAAGTATTTGCTAGCATATCAGATGTCTGTGTATAATTTGAGGGGAACTTCGCTATAGGAATGATAGGAATGGAATCCATAGCTGGAGCATTTGATCATGGTATATCGGTCTCAGTAGGAGGGAAGCACGCTATGTTCAGTGGAACTCGAATGTTTCGCCAGTGTCACGATGGCGATAACTGCTCTATCGATCCATAAAACACCATTACCAAAGAATAATTCGAGCATTAAATAACAAGTCGAGATGCTCAGAAGGGTCAAAGAAAATAATGCTGAAAAAGATTTCTTACTGAAAAGCTTGAAGCCATCAGAACATTTCCATGCAGAAGGTTCTTCTTTTTGCTTTTCTTTCTTCGATATTTTCGATTTACTCTTTGAGCCGAATCCAGACTTTTGACAAATTGCCAGTCGTTTATTGTCACACCTTTGATGCACCCATGAATAAACTATAACATCACATGCATAAATTTATTGACTCAGAGAATATTTCTTGCAAAATTTTCATATCTAATGGCCTAGTGGAAATTGACCTATGCTTTCAAGATACTCCAAAAACATCAATCCCTACTCATCATCGGGTACACAAAGCTGAAAATTTGCTTCAACAAATTAACCAAGATAGCGTGCTTCCCATCCCCTCCATTGATATGACAGTGGCAATTCATTCCTTTATTTGCGCGCTTTTATGTAAGTCGAATAGAATCTTGCTTTTTTGGCGTAAACTGAATATGTTGTTCTCTGAACCCAGCGGTAATTAATACTGGAACAGTACCGCCAAGCAGCATTACTGACTAATACAAAGTGCTAAAAAGTGTCGATTATACGTAGACAATTCCACCAATCCAAACACTTCGTTGAAAAACTTGTGGTACTCACTCATTCATCGTCATACCTCTCTTCCTTAGATGTACTCAATGTGAGAAGTATTTTGCTGATAAAAGAATGGAGCAAAAGAAAAGTTTTAGCCATTTTACCCGAGTCGTGCTTAGTTGGCGGCGTCGGTATGAACAGCCTATCGTACAGAGCTGTCGAAAGTAGTGAACGACTACTGAAATCTTTACACGTGCCTAACAATTCCAAAAAAATTTTGAGAACTATCGTGGTAATTTGGGTTTGATGCACTTGTAAGGGTGCATTATGGCAGAATCATGTCTGCTAGTGTATTTGCATGCGTATATCTCTTTACCGGATACTGGAATTTGGGATCTTTTAAAGCTGCAACCATAATTTTTGACGGACTGACTTCAGATTAAAGTTTGTTCTATGAGAGCTGTTGATATTCAAAGACATCAAAAACTTTCTTCCTCAAATTCCACAATCTCTCGGATGCTGAATCCGAGTAATCGTTTAAAAAAAGCAAAAATTTGAGAAAAGCATAAAAATTCCTCAGATTTTATTGCAAATTTGTGCACCTGTCAAGCAATGAACAAAAAACGCATAATCGCTTATT
Source organism: Parascaris univalens (assembly GCA_037576465.1). NCBI lineage: Eukaryota > Metazoa > Nematoda > Chromadorea > Rhabditida > Ascarididae > Parascaris > Parascaris univalens. The sequence goes on from CM075173.1 coordinate 117,833,401, forward strand.
GCTATAACATATCTTCTCATTTTTTATTGTTATTTTCATCGATGAATGTCATCCAATTGAATGGACGTTTTCCACGGAAATATATGGAATTATTTAAATCACATTCTTGGTGAGATCTCTTCATAAATGTTTCATTTTTAGGTGGTATAAATGAAATTTTAGAATTTCTCACACCGACATCAAGTAGCGCAGACGGTAAGACCGACATATTGTCTAAATTACTGCACTGACGTATTGCGGATACAGAGAAATTACTATATTGACTGTAAATTTATTATGAAAAAAAAGATAAACGCTTTTCTGTTACAAGGTTGAATAAAATAAGAAAAAAAAAGCATTAGGTAAGAAAGTAACAGCATACTTGCCTCGTGTTTAACTTAAGTGCATTACATGCACCAAATTCGTTGCCCTCATCGTCATTCTCTTCCACAGTACGCATCTCCATGTAGTTCAGTGAGGTACCATCCGACCACTCGTATTGCCTTCAATTTGATCGACGTGCAAATTCACAAGATCATTCTTATGCATGCGTAATATTTGAACTACAAAAATGACCAACGTTTTTATTACGAATCAGTTCAGTCGACCTCATGCTCGATAACAAAATACGTGTTGCTGACCAGAAGCAAAATATGGTCACATGCGCAGCTCGACACATTCGCGATCCCCTTTATGAGCTGATTACATTCAAGCTCCTTATTTCTAAGATTTGTCTAATCGCTTTCACTGTAGACAAATGCTGCAGATCTGAGGAACGAATAATGCGAATAATGATCCACGATATATATGAAGAAAGTAATTTTATAAAGAAAAAATATGAAGAAAGTAATTTTCTTAATGATGCTCTATAAGTTAAAGAAATATTGCTTCCTTTAATTTGCTTTTTCATAAATTCAACGCTTTTTCACCTTTGCGCGTTACGACGATGCAATCCGATCCAGAATTTAGTCTCGCCTGTTACCGATGGTTGCATCATTGCCTGAAAATATGAGAAATAAGGGCGCAGGTGATTCGTCGGCCATCCTTCAACATTTCATAAAAATTCAATAACAGGGCAGTTCAATAAATGCAAAATGATCTAGCCCAGCGACATTTCTTTCGGAAGATTTCTTGCAACAAAAGAATTTGCAGTGTCGTCAAAAACTTTTCACCAAAGCTTGTCATCGTTCCTTCATCCCTCCTTCTGCCCTTCACCTTTCCCCCTCCTTCTCCTTCCAAACGAAACAGCGGACGAAAATTTCGGATATTTCCTGAGACAACTGACAAGTTGACACGGCAATGCGTGCTCTTAGAATCGATACCGAAAAAGTTGCATTTTAGTGAATTAAAGCAGTTGTCGAACACACTTGATGCTGTCGTTAATAAGGATGGCATATCATAGCGACTTCATTCTATTCCCTTTTATACTTCCAGTCCACGAATGCGCTTCGTATACGAGGAAGCGCCTTTTAAGATGATGTGTCATAAAAATTCTCAAATCTCATTAGTTGGTCGACAAGCACTGAAATGCTCCGTGAGAGGCGTGGTAAATCAACACGATGACTTGTAACGTCTGCCGTTTTGTCGAGCACTCTTTTGCATCCATGATATAAAATTATCGAATAACAGAAGGCTATCTGAAGAAAAATGCCACTACCATTCTATAAATGTAGTCCGATTCCCTTTTCGAGTGAATCGATGCCAAATCAGCGTCATATTCAGCTTCACACGCGTGTCTCGCTTGTTGCCAAAAATGAGCTCTAGCTAGTAAATGATAGCACATCGTCATACCGCTACGCTCATCTTTCAGAGGGCAATAAAGCGGATCCTTCCCGCATGGATCTGCAGCTTTGCAATTTTCATCGTTCAAATATAACAATTATTATATTTTGTTATTTATTATCATTCCATATAACCATTGTTATCACCGTTGCCACTATTGTCGTTAGTACTACTACTGGAGATATCAGCATCACTAACAACTCTCTTATTTTAATTAATATTATTTTTCCTATAACAACAATAAGTTATCATTCAATATATGAGATTTACTTACATTCGTCGCTCATATCGTTGGCTTTTTCTGCGATAAGTTCAGCCGATTTATCCTCTTCCTTTGCAGAGAAAATAAAGCCAGCCCGGCTTTGCTCCTACAATAAATCATAATTTCGTACTGAAATAATCAATGCCATAAGTGAAAATCTAGTCCGAGGATACATAGGTGCCGTTCGTTCCCATATTTCGATATCTTGTACGAATCAGAATTTTCAATTCTTTTGCTGACCACACTCAAGTCGAATTCCGTCATTTTTTGCGTAAACGTTTTCGACAGAGCAATTTCACGTCAGTCATCCCTTGTAATTCTGAAAATATTGGGAATTTTTCGTCCTTCATACGTTTATACTTGAAATATGTGCTGACCGTTAAAAGTTCGTATAAAGAATGCACTATAAGAGAGGTAATGATAGATTAAAGAGCGAATACCACCGAGAGGGCAGGCATCTTGCAAATGAAGTTCTTTCGTTCGTTGCATTCTGACATGTTGAAATATTCCACTGTAATATTGTCAATTGTTGCCCTCTCACCTAAATAACACATCGATAGACGAAACACTAAGAGCATTTAATTAGTATATCTTGGACGAAAAATTATCGAATAGGTGCATTTTGCTGATGAGAATTATAGGTGTATTTGGCTATAAATTATGCTTGTGCATTTTATGTTAATTGATGTGATCTGAACACTCAGTGGCTATAATTCACAAAAGAGTGTCACTTCATAAAGTAGTTCACGAAATGCTAAAATTCAGTTACTACTGTCATTCTGAACGTCCTAATCAAGTAAAGCAGAAAGATGGAAAAAACATTCCGAAATTAAAGCTTCCTTAAATATGATTTTCTTATGAAATATGTAATTTCGGTTGACCGATATGTACATATAGATCACAAAATTTTTGAATTAATAAATAAAAAACCACATCAACGATGTGAATTGGAATAATAAAAGAAAACAACGGTGGAAATTACTGCGAACTTAACCGCCCGAAATGTATCAATTTCATAGTGTAAAATAACTCACTGTGATAAGAAATGCAGTAATGTTTGTTCCACTCGTCTAATTTCGGTATCCTTATTTCAAAGTCACCGATCTTCTTTCTGCTGTCACCATTAAAAATTTCTCCATCCGTCCATCTGAAAGGCTGTTGAAACCCTAACGACAGATTGAGAGAAGCTTTGAATTTTGAGGCAGCATTTTCATTCACTGTTCGAATTATAAACTTTACTTTTTAGAACTACTCTGCTTCTTCGAGTTCTATTTAAGAAGCATTCGGGAATCATAAACTATACTCATCACTCATTTCTATGGCTGATTTGAATATTCGCTTATTGCGTATAATGTTTTTTTTCTATCATGGAAAGCGGTAGGATTTGCATATCGAACGACGGCAATCTTCTACTTTTCTAGAAAAGCAGAGGAAATAGAAGTGAAATAGCGCAGTTAAACAATATATTATTGGTTTCTTGTGCAGCGTTATGCTTGCCGCCTACTTAGAGCGTAATACATTCAAACGGAAATTCTCCCAAGAACAGTTCTTGTCACCTTGAAAATAGACGTCGGTATTCAAGAATTTTTAAAGTTCACAGCTGTCATCTATTCGACTTAGAGTGGCAAGTATCATCCCCAATTTTGAGATAAAATGACTTTCAAAAGATGGAGCATCCCATCTCCGTGATCACCGAGTTCGCTATTGCTTCATTATCGCAGATTATTTCGTTGTTTCAGTTAAACAGACTATGAATCACGAAATCAATTTCTGCATTTCAACAACGGCTCGATAGTTTTGAACAAGAATCACATAATACAGAGAGAATATTGAAGGCATCTTCCTGCCTCCTACCTCACGATCCTTCCCTTCCTCCTGAATTCGACCCCCTGGCTCGACTCGCCCTCGTCCCATCTCTCATGACCGATGACACCGTCTCAAACGAAGCGTTGCAGCATTTTCAGTACAAAATGAAGCGCAGCAGCCCTGAACTATGCTCAGCAACTGGTAATATAAGAAGCAAACCTCATTTCTGGCATTTTCTTGACGTCTTCATTTGGACACAACTGTCCCAGTCCAATCCACCAACCCAAGTGCGGCGTTCTCTTGTACATCCTTTCTAGCCACGGTGCTGTGATCTGCGATCTTGCCTCCGATTTTACCTTCAAAAGTACGGTTGAGTCGTTACCTCTCAAACTCATTCAAGGTACCCAACTAGATGCTTAGCTTTTAGTTGGAAACTGTGAAAGCAATCATGAAATCCTAATAAAGAAAAGCACAAAATGAAGCCTGACACCAATTGCCATTATTATTTCAATTCCTAGTACCATTACCGCTTTTGATTTGAATAAAATTGTTGATTCTGTTCCATCTTCAGCTTTACCGTGTAGAGCGTATCAATATTCCACACATGCTTACACGAAAGAATTCAAGGGATTGGAACGAAACGTAAATGCACTATAGAACTGATAAGTGCCTTCGTACTGATTGTTATAAGTTCGTAGTTCTCTACATTTTTCATTCCATCATTCTTATTGCGTTCTTACGAAATATGAAGTTTTTAGGCGCAACAAGTCTTTTATTATCAACATCCACCAAAACACTTCAATCTTATATCGCTATAAAGGATTTAGAGTATCTTCAGTCATCAACGTACAACTCTTCAGTCGATGAAGATGTCATCACCCAACAAAGTTGATGCGTTTGGTTGATTTATTACTATTTCATTTCGAGCGAATCGACCAATAATATCAATACAAATTAATAGCATAGAACGGATATTTCGTTATGGGCTGCAGCTAATCAATAGTACTTTGTTGCAGGCATACCACCCACTCTCGACGATTCCATCGATAGCCCTAATAGGCGAAATTTTTTCAACGTTATAGACAAAATTCAACCACTTATAGTCTTTTTCACCATTATTTGTTTTACATTATATAAGCCTAATTGAAATTATTTATTATTCCTGTTTTATTTCGAGTTTTACTCATCCCGCATTGAAAACGTTTGAGTGGATTATGTGGCGTATTTCCGAATGACTGATCGATCAACAAGTGAGCTACGTTTCAAAAAGTAGCCACAAAATGCATGATCAATCTGCAGATCTAATCGCAAAATTCACAATCGATTGATTGGATCTGCGTTGTGGAAGAAATGTTTATGCACGAGGCCGCCACTCACAGTTTACTTTCACCAGCACTTTCTTAGTACTTTTATTTCGTCATCAGGAGCTCGGAAATCCAACAATACTTGTTGGAAATATCTCATTTTTGGTGCAACTCGCAAGACTGCGATTGTGTTCCATCTCCTCGCTCTCTCCCTATCCAGCTGCCTACCCCACCCTCCACTATAGAACATTTGGCATTTTTGGCCAAGTTCATCATGGTTCCAATTAGAAAAACTCGAGCCAAATTCCACTCTTGAAATATTGGTGAACAGACCGTAATCATCCACAATTTCTACAAATAAATTGCTCAGAAATAATTTATACTCATTCTAAAATTTAAATAGGGCTGCTTTCGGTAACCAGTTACGCCAATTTGGAGACAGCGACGACCAATTTCGGTAAAAATGATGGCGTCATGAGAGTTGTGTAAAATCTTCTAGTAATAAACAGTACAGCTGATAAGTGCTCGTAAATGCATTTAATGTAATAATAAAGAGAGCAATTCTGAGTGGCCGACTAACCGCATTGCTCATCCACAGCACATTTTGTGCATCCTTCAACGATATGAGGTGTGCACCATTGAAATGTGTACAACTCTCCTCTGCTTGTTGCCAAGTCATGCGATATGTCATAAATACTTTGATGCAATGTGTAAATGTGCCTGATAGATCGTCGGCGAATGGTGACCACCCTGGATGACATGACGTCATCGCTTCTTCTAGGAAAAGGAATAATGACTCAGGTGGATATAGCACTCGTAATATTAATTCATATTAATGTAGAATAAATATTGAATTATGATTGGAGAAAAGCTAGGAAGGATGGGGAGGAGAGATAAGAACGGATTATTGCCATCACGTCTTGTAATAACTACACACCCTAATTTAACACAGTTCTACTTAATTAGGCGTTGCTCAACTTTCCCGATGAGTTAATCCACCAACTTGACCACATTGCCTATACAATAAGCAATCCATCTCTCATTTACGGATGTACCGTATTGTGAGGTCTTATTCTGAAAAATTTCCCGAATCCGGATTAGCACTGTGAGACCCTTGATGGGATTGTATCTTAGCAAGCAATAACAACAGAAGAAGCCGCTTTGAAGTTCGAAGACGAGCGATTGAGTGGATAGGAAATCATCATGCAACTGTCACGAAATAATCCGTGACACATATAAACACACTCAGATGTTCGAGAGGAATATTGTCATCGTTACTGTTATTAGGCAGCAAATTCGATGTTTGTGAACTGAAGCAAATTCAAGTTCGACCGACCGGACTTGAATTCAAGTTCGGTCGGTAGAACTTGAATTTGGAGTGCTAGACGAAAAATTCGAGGATTGCATGTGCAATTTGCAAGATTTGGATCGCCTTCTTCAAGATGCCGATTTATATGCAGAAATGCTTTGGTAGAAACCGAAGAAACGGTAGTGCTTGCACCTTCATCAATGCCATAAAATATATAAAATTTCCCGCTCATTTGGACCGCGCCATAAATGGAAGCCATCTACTTTAATGTGCACTTACTACGTAGATGATTTGAGGTGATGCAATCATTTCTGAAATATTTTGAACTACCTATCAATGTTGCACCATTACTTACTCTAAAATAACAATAAACTCTAATGATTGAAAATAGCATTTGCACATTTCACATGCATCATAAAATATAGACCGTTATTTAGTAGAACTTCGCCTCACTAGAGATATTTTCCTGGAGTACCGAAAGAAATATACAAAGCCTCTTGTACTTATTATCGTGAAAATATGATGCAGTAATGCGAAATCTCATAAAGACTTTACTACTAAAGTCATCAAGTAAAGCTTTGCTCAGTGCTCGTCAACACGGCGGTTGTAATCCGATAAAGGTGAGTTGATATTTCCCCTTGTCAACTTCGAATCTTCACTTGTACTGATCGACCCTGTGTCATATCTTTGTTCACGAAACGACCGATCGCCACATGATGTGTCTGATGTACAGGATTTTTAACTAAGAAATGGAAGTATTACCGAAGAGCTCGTCATCAACCTGTTTCTGCTTTATGATAGAACCTTCACTTTGGCCATCTTCATTGTTCGATGGCGCATGAAGCTCCACTGTTGAAAGCGTTGAAGCGAACAGCAAAACAAGAAATTTAAGTGACTTAGTGCAGGAGTATTTATAACGCATCACCTGCAAAACTGTTAAAAGAGATGAAAAAATTGTGAAAAAAATAACGAATGAGCAATTCTGCAAGAAAGCTTCATTGAAGAAAATCTTCCAGTAAAAATGAGTCAATTAGTGAAGCAATCGGATAGAGTTCTAACAAGCCGCTCAGTGAAACGACAACGCTGATCGCTGACGCGATGCTAAGCATAAAAGCGATCTTGCAGAAATCTCTCGAGAAACTATAAAATCTCTCATAACGGTTTTTTTAAATTTTTCTTTATTATGGCACAAATTGAGAGTAATGCATTTTTTTTCGTATCTGTGAAAGTACCCTTAATGCTGAGTATAAGATAGATTAGATGCCAAGCAGACGATGCAATTAACGACTCAAGGAGGCAAAAAATTTCAGATTTCTATTGAGAAAATTGAGCTTCACAATTGAGGAAAGAAAGCTTTGCCATTATTGCAATCATCATTCGAGTAGTAAACAATTTAGCATCGATTTCACCGTTCTATTGGTGTAAACGGTGAAGAGCAAGATTAAGAATTCAATAAATTTTCTCGGTGAATCTGAAAGTGATTTATGATTTAAATGAAGCTGCAAGTACTATCGTGAATGAAAACGTTAAGCGACATAGAAGCGCGATAGGTGCAGGGCTAACAACAATGTCAATATCGTTTCGCTGCGGATGCTTATTTGATGCATATGGGTGTGTGAATGCTGATAAGGTGGGTGATTCAGGCAGCGAAACGACACACTGATAAGTCGGTGTCTCCCACTCTAATTTCGTCTACAATTTCTCAAACGCTCAGTGTAGTCTTAATTAGACAATGATGCTTCAACAAAACAGTATTTCTTTAGAAGTATTTATTACCTCGATAAGCTTCCAACAAAATTACTTTCCCTAGCCCATAAGAAAACATTACCATCATACTGTCACAAATATCAACCTTTATTAAAAAAGATGCTTCCCTACGCAATCTACTTATAGCAATGCAAATCGGTTACGACAGAAATGAAACGTCAAGTAAATTAACTTTAACGAGTTGTGCAAACCGATATTTATATGAGTATGCATTGGTCGAAAGATCGACAAGCCTTTAGCAAACGTAGGTAATATATACGTATATTATAACCAATAAGCGCATATTCGCGGACCAGTATATGGTTAATAGAAAACTAATGATTTATGATAGAGGAGGCGCAGGAAGAGGCCTCGTTCGGCTTGGATCGGTGTAGCGAAGGGGGTGACGGCTTGCTAGCTGAACGCGTCTAACCACTGATAAATGGCACATCGAACAACTGACCGATCACCATCGAAAGGTGCTCTTCAATTCGCCCAATAATCCATCCACATGGGCATTGATAGCAAAGTTCGGCCAGTCACCAATCAAATTGCTCATTACACTGCTCATGTTGTGTATGGAATACTGCTAATACACCAGCTAATAACCAGGGAAACAGTCGCGAAAATTGCTGTCATTGAAAGCTCCGGCTGTCTGTGAATGAAACTTCAGAACTCGTTAGCAATTGGTATTGTGATGATGGTTACTTTAAGAAATTCGAAAAAGATATGGAGTCAGAAGCAGATAAAACTGTGCAGTTTATCATTTTTTTTTTCGCGAATGTTTCATTGAGATGAAGAGGTATTGCATGATAAAGACCTTTAAAGCTGCATTTGCCATCTTGATTAATGTATTGTCGGCACAACCATTCACCAACGAAGGTAATTCAATGAAACTTCACAGCTCCAAGCTGGAATATTATCGGAGACGGCAGTGATGGGCATTTGACAAGATTTCTGAAGATTAAAACTCGCCATATAGCCGCGACTGTAATAGTGACGTCAATCTTTAAAACTGTATCAAAGAGAGACGTTAGCTGATCTATAAAATAGAGTGCCATAACCTCACCGAAGCAGATAACATGTACTGCGCACAGCTTTATGCTGTGCATAGCGTTAAGCTGGCAGCGAAATGAATTCGCAGCAAACTGCATGCGTTACTACTCACTCCACCAGACTCGCATTCTCTCTCGTCGAAGAAAACCCGCTACAGCTGAAATGGCACAGCCCATGCATTCTGAAGTCTCGGCTATGATGAGTTTGATGCTTCAGCATTTTGACTTTAGCTGGGGAAGCAAGTTGAGCAAAAGGTGAAGAAGCATTTTATTTTAAGTAGATGGTTGGTCAATTAACCACCATTTCTGCACCTTGAATAAGGATGCGTTAACATGAGAAAAACTACTTTTTTGTTCTGGGAAACGTCTGCAAGGATCCGTTCAGTCTGTCAACAGCCGCTTGACTTAGGCCACAGATAAATTTTGAAGACTTAATTTTGGTGCACCTGGCTAAAAATTATTTAGTAACTACGGCCAACATCACTGCTCCGAAAACTAAATGACAAGCATGACAAATGAATTTGAATATTCCTATGAGAACATTTTTAGCATTTGTATTTTTGACTGATTCAATTCCATTATAAGAATATGTGATGTGGCCATGCAAATGCAAAATCAAATCTACTTCAGTTATTATTATCATTCCTATATAATGAGCACTAAGCACACAAATTTGTATATTTCAGGCGTCTGTTGATTCAAATTTGCTCTTCATCGCTTTCATCCGAATTACTCATACCATTCGTTAGTTTTTCGAACAAATTGAGCAGTTGCTCATATTCGTTAGTCGATATTTGCGAAGGAGATTATTCCACAGTTGTTCTCTGTAATTAGAATGGCACCGTCAGAGGAGAAGGACCGTTTGCCAAAAGTGGATGGAGAAGTGAAGTCGGAGTCATGCGTTTATAAGCTTTTGAACATTATTGGAGAGGGTGGTTATGGCATCGTTTTTGAAAGTTTTAACTCGGAAAGGTATGCACTCATCAAACATTTTTGCGTGAAAGAGGCTCGCCTCGTTAATGAGAAGTAAAAAGAGGATATGAGGCTTGCCTTATTCAATGCTCGAAATCATTGTTGAGATCTTGAGCTTCCTTTCGAACGTGAGGTCTTTCTTCACTATGAGCAGAGCCTTCAAGCAAATACATTTTCAAAGTTTCTAAGTGCAACGAAAATCTTAAGCCTATTGTTGTGACAGCATATAAATTGTTTTTGACTATTTGACTAAGTAAGCGTCAAAATACGAACACCAAGAGGAAGGTGCAATCCCTCTTCCTACACGAGCGGTCTCTGCCTCATGCACTGCGAAAGCAGATGGAAAAAAGTGGAAACATCCGAGACCGCACTGCATCGAGCACATAAATGAAGAGCTTTCGTGCATTCACAGCCACTCGGATGGACGGTCAACATGTTAGGTAGTTAAAGAACAAAAAAGTGGCGTTTTATTAAGAGCGAAAATGAACCTGTATGCGATTTTGGGTTCGTTGAGGAGATACGAAACGCATAAGCATAATATCTCGGAGAATTTCGGTCGCTTCACGAAACGCTCGCAATGAACGAGAGGAAATGGGATTAACGTAATCTATTATTTAGTGTTATGCAAGGATCCATATTAATAAGGAATAAAACGATGTAACGTTGATATTCGCTTAAAATCGCTTGCGAAAAATAGGGCAATAACTTGTAGGCGTGTTGCTGTGAAGGCCGAAAAATACAGCAGGTCGATGTTACATATAGAAGCGAGGGTTATGCGAGCAGCCGCACATCACAATTGCCGGCATATTTGTGAACTCCTTGATTATGTTTGTTTTTATCGGAAATATCGATATGAATAGAAATGTAGAGAGAAAAAATACACTTCTTTGAGGGGTGGGAAAATAGACCTAATATTTTTTAAGGGTGACATCGTGGATTTCAAATTACTTTTTATTTTTTATTCATTTCAACATAATGGAGCATAAAAATTGTGTGAGCACGAGCATTAAGAGCGAAGTGTTCACAGCTAGCCATTTGAGAATTACATTGTTCGAGCGTTATCACTCATAAAAAACAATTCCTGGCTATTAACCGGCTTCTCGGATAACACTTCCACGCTTGTGATAATCTGCTCCTAGATGAAAGCATCGGTGCGACGTTTCTTCACCGACTCTGATGGTTGCTATGTTCATTGGTAACACTTGTTGCTGAGTAAAGAATGTCGTTCATCTGATGAGTTGCTTTTTTGTTTTGTGCTGAAAAATTAGCCTCATTTTTTGAAGCGATGGAGCAGGAACTGATCTTTTGTCGATCACTTTGATCGATTATGTTCAATGTTCAATCATTTATCCGCAGATAAAAACACACAGACATTTGGGCTGAAAGTTATTTGCATGTGAAGATTGCAATTCGAAATCAATAACGTGCATTGAAATAATAAATTTAATTAATTACCAAAACTTGAAGCAAATTGCTATTGATTACTTGGTGAATCAATCAATAACTGCTGGCGCATAATAGCAGCCCCTTACGAGCCACCACTAGTACCAGCTCTGATAGAAGAAATTATATTTCCATATTGGAAAGCGTCTAGTTAATTATGAATTCACTAAGAATGGAAATTAAGTCAAGATGATATAGATTGCAATTAACTATTACGACTATGAAAAGTGCACTTATATTTGAAAAGTCAGTCGACGTTGTAGGGAATAGCGAAACCTGATTATGTGTTCATTGTTATCACACTTCTTGGAAAGGATCTCCACAAACTCTGTAAAGAACAGTACGAGAGACGGTTTTCTTTGAGCACTGCGATTCGTGTCGGCATCGAATGTCTTGCTGCAATCGAAGAACTTCATAGGTTCTTTTTGCGGCATTCTGATAGCACGACGCAGATTCTTCCATGCTAGAAAGCCGAATAGTTTGAAGCTGTTGTCTGCTTTGAATGTGCAAAATCGTATAGCAATTGAGTCTTTTGTAAAACGTATATTTCTTAAATTATTAAAGTTGGCTTCGTAAATTTCAGCTAAATAAGTCAGCCGCATCACTTCAGTGTTCAAGTGCTTCAATTAACTACTTCCTGAAACACTCGAAACCACTCGTCCCATACCCCAACTCCAAATCATTCCTTTCCAAATGTAGAATCCCTTTTGGCCACAAAAATTATCCAAGATATTATCACACATTTTTTCAAATATTCTAGAAAAGGATATGGTTATGGATTCCACTCATCTTTAACCTCGGCAACGATTCTATACCTGTCGAGTTCTGCAGTGAACAAGCATCGTTTACAGTAGATTCTCATAGAGCCCTTAAAAATGCGATCTAAAGCAGTTTTCTAAACCTAAGAAATAAGAAAAAGTTGGAACAAGATGAGATTCTTCAAGCTGCACCAAAAACATTTTTAGAAACAGATAAAATAGAAATTAATCTGCAAAAACACGTCGATTCTTTCAGAGGTGACAGTTAGTTCAACGCTGAAAGATTATTTCAGGAAAAAACGTGGATATCTTTGCAGATGTGGATATCTCTCGAGAGATATAAAACCGGGAAATTTCGCCATTGGACTACGAGAATATCATCAAAACAAAAGAGTATTTCTACTTGATTTTGGTCTTGCAAAGAAATATCTCGATAAGGTGCGGATCACTGAGCACTTTGTTGATATGACTCCAATAGAGTCGCACTCATTTGCTCATCGTCTAATGGCTTTCGCTCATTATTTTATAGCCGATTATCCTCAAATAGCATATAATTTCACACCGCCTTCTCACTAAGCTCTCAGTACAGTTCCTACTGAAAGTCAATTCTACTTAAACGCCCTGAAACCTTTAAAATCCAAGGTAGCAGTTTCCTGACGACAAGTGCCACCTGAACCGCTTTTGGAGATTTGGTATTGAATTTCGAATCCGTAACTATTTGCTTGTCGCGCCAATCCGCCCTTGCAGCCTTCTCTTCACCAACCCTCCACTCCATCCTCCCTCACAATCATTCATTTATTCAGTGATCTCATAGAATTCTAGCCGAAGTTGTCGTATCTGAGGTTACACGTTTAAGTCATCGAGCTCTGTGGGGAAATAAACATTTTCATTGTATTTCCCGGTGGGTACGGTCAGATTATCTCCGCCGGATATCTCACATCCTAGAATAAAAAACCTGTCACACCACATTTCTGATCCTTCTTTAAAACAGTTTTTTAGAGTGGTAAGCATTATGCATCGCGAGGTGAAGTTGGATGGCGTGGTACCAACCGTTATGGTTCACTGAAGGCACATCAAAGACTTGATTTGGGTCGCCGAGATGATCTAGAGTCTTGGTTTTATCTCCTTGTAGAAATTACTTCGGGATCTCTTCCCTGGCGTCATGTCACTGGTAAGTTAAAGAACAACGTCCCTCATTTGTATGAAACTCTAGCTCGAATCATCGAAACATAAATATAAATTGGCTACATTGGTCAATTCTTTAAAGTCCTGTCCGTCGTCAAGATCACCAAGTTCATTTACACTAATACTAATCTAATAGACGATGCGGAAATACGCTCACAATCCTAGCTGGTCGATTCCAATTATTCCTACTGCAAAAGCCAAAACTGTTCATGTTAACAGTTTCAGAAAGGCTTTTAAGAAAGGTAAACCAGCTGGTAGAATTTCATATAATAAGCAAAAAAAGGCGATAAATCCTTGAAAAATATGAAACATATACATGCAGAGAACAGACGGAAATTGTAGATCGCACAGGAGTGCAGGCTGCAAAATTACTATCGCGAAATGCTGGTCGTGCACAGTTTCTGCACAATTGTCCACAACAATACGATGAAATACTCACAATGATTGATGCTCTCGTATTCTCCGATGAACCGAAATACGATCAGATAAGACGACTTCTTAATGAAGTCGGCATTCGTTATAATACATCGTTAAACGGCAGGTAGAGAGGTGGAAAGAATTTGATGGAAGTGACATTTAGTACTGTATGTATGGAGAGTTTCATAGTATGACTCGATATTCGATCCCAGTTAAGATACTCTTGTCACTTTTCGAACAAGTCTCCTTTCCAATAATTTTTAAGAGACAAGTACACAAAGCAATAATATGTTCCATGACGGCACTCGAATAGGGAAACAGGACACTCACTTTGGAGCAAGAGGACTCCATCGCAGGTACTCCGTGGTCCTAACACCTCTCTAAAGCACAGTAGTTCAGAGGAAGGATAATCCCATTTTGAAGACAACAGTTCTTTTGTAATCACCCAAATTCATCAACGACTCGCTCTTTTAGTTTTTTGACATCCCAATTGATCAGCAATCTGTACATTTCCTTAATTTCTTGCATTGCTTTTCTGCATCATCTCATTTTCAGTATAGCGTATGTTGCATATCGCGGTTGTCGCGAGCATCCTTTAGAAAGGCACCACTGCTTTCTTCCCTCTTCCTCTCCATCTCCCTCCCACCCTCCTCCTGTCGCCTCGCACCCCTAGTTCGCCTCCACTGCACCTAAAACCTTCGATAAGTCCATTTTCATTCCGTAATCATCTAAAAAAAGGTCAACGACTTTCCCAGAAAAAGTTAAGATTCGCAAAGAGCATCGAATTCGAATGCATGAACATTTTGATTGGGAGGAAGAAGGCACATCGACCAGATCGTCGGCGGCAACGAATTCGGCAAGTGAAGATCTTGAAGAAATGGAAAAAAATCTTCGCACTGATGCGGCAACCGCTAAAATGATCGACAACTGTAAAGAAAAAGAGATTGACGAAATTCATGAATCGAAAGTTTGAGAGTTGCGGAGACTGTCTATCAAATTCACTTTTGTGAAAGAGTAACATTTACTTAAAATTGCATTGAAATTAAACTTCCAGTTGTAAATATTTAAAATCAAAATCCTCACTCTAAGTAATTTCCGTCACTTTGAAAGCATTGATATTTCTCGGTTTTTAATGACACCAATTTTGATCCCATTATTCTGCGCTGTTTAAAGGATTTCTCCTTCGAATTCCACCGAAATTTAGCTCACTTCTTTCATTCTAATCAATCGGAGCATATAAAAAATGAAATGGATTCTCCTCGTTATCACCTCTCACCATTTGAACAGTTCAGAACCACACCACTATCCCCATTGTCCCTCTTTCCCACTTTTTTTTCATACCTAAGCAAGTTTTTAATTATGCTTTCAATAAAGGTTATATTATAGAACAGGTTTCACGAAACTTTTAATGAATTATGAAGATTTTTGAACGGAAGCATATACAACGCTTTATTTTAATTTGAAACTTTGATATAAAGTATGGCTTGGTCCCACTACATCCAACTTAACGCAGAGCTTCTAAATGAAAACAGTGCATTTACTTGCATATTTCCTTTAATGTGCGCATTCCTCATCGCTATTTGCAGCGTCTCCTTATCTTATAACCCAATAAACGACAACTTACAATCCTTTCACTCTTTATATACGTCAGAAAAATTGTTTCCGCTACGTCACCTTCCTCACATTATCTCCACATTGTCGTATTAAACCAGCCCAATCAGTCGTTTCGAATACTAACACAATTTGTCACCTATTTGCAGTTGCAAATATGCGAGTGCACTTGGTTTGCGAAATCGCTGCAGTTTAATATCGCAACGGTGAATTGGCGTAACTCCGATATCCGTTGCGATCCTTGTAGTTCCATTTCATATCTCACCCTTATGAAGCAACGAAACCGCAGCCATCTATCCTCGAAACGTATTTTATCACATCTTAAAGCCGAAATTCCCAACTCTTGAAGTGCAGTATTTCATTTCTTCAACTGCGACATTTTACTTTCTGAATTGCAATATTTCACCCGCTATAGTGCGCCGCAAAATTGATGTATGACTGCAAAAACTGTTATCATAAATTTAGTAAACGCTCTAATAAAACACCATAAACCTCAGAAATTCTTCAAAATATAAACGACTGCAAAATCTGCAAGATTTTCATAGAAAAATGACTACTGTTTTTCTAGGCTTTCCATCAAGCCATGGAAATACCCGCAGAATCAATGAAGTTAGACACACCGATGCTTTATGTAAACAACGAAATAAGAAGCTAAAAGATTTATTACGACGTTCCAAATATATCTGCCAATTTAGTTTCATAAAGGCGAAATTCAACAAAACAACGAGATACATTTAGATCGACTGATGCAATCCTAATAAAAGGTAAGCTAGCGATGGAACGATAACGTCATTTAAAACAATAGGACAATGTGGGGCGAACAACGGTTTAACAATTCGACAGGCCTATGCCTTGCTTGGCCGACTTCACATCAGAATTTAAGATTGCTCCCCGCTGGGCAATTCTCCTAAACATGATATCCCATATTAAAGTTTCAACAAGAAACAACTTATGAACAATATTTCAGATATGTGTCGGTAAATACTGCTTACACATCGCCGCTCATACGCGGCGTTTCAACAAAAGCTCACACGGCCAACCAAATTAGAACAAAATGACTTGCCCTGTCAGCTATACCAGAAAATGATTTGGCGAACTTCAACAAAATGAAACTGATTCAAAAAGGTGAACAACAAACAACCAATGATCATATCGGAATTGCTTTCAATTCATTTCATTTCTATCAGCGCTATCACCTATCTCCCACACTGAAATCAAAACATCCTCTCCGGACTCCCCCTCGCGTTTTGCCTTTATAACATTCACCTATTCAACAAGTACATCAAATCTAGCAATACATTCTCCAACATCTACGTGTGCTTTTAAAGAAACCAAACCCTATCTGAAAAACCGACGTTTAAGAGAAAAACAGGAACCAACTTTTCTGGAAACAAATAGGATTCCCCAAAATGCAACCTGAAACATTCTTGGCAGCACCCCTCATAAGAGTTCATTCTACGTTTACTTCGACACAAAAGCTTTGATCTTTCCAAGAAGTGCCACGTATCGCGAATGCTCATAATGAGTAGCATAGCTGACGAGATCCTGACAGAATTTCGCGTTGAAACCGCGTTCCTCCAAGTACTTGATGAAGAGCAGCTCGTGTAAATTCTGAAAACAATTTAAATATATCACGGCTTCATTACCGACTGATCGGTATCCCGTATCCGCTTAACTTGCAATAAACACTTTTAAAAAATAGCCAAATACCTTCTACCTTTCTAATGATTTCGGCTATATTCTCCAATGACACAAAGCAAAATGCTGCACAAGTACCGTCTTTGTAAAATAGGATGGACCGCATTCGCTGAGTTCATGAATATGCTCGCTCTCATGCATGATATATTCTGCAACTGGACGATGACTCCAATATTTGAAAAAAATATTTCTCAACCCACTAATCTGTCAACAAATTTTATTCGGTATCTTAAACTTACTGATACTGGTGAATAAACAACTTTGTTTCGAGGTGACCTTCACTTTTCGGTAGGGCCTGACATCCCTCAGTGAAAACAATGACGTTTATTTGAAAGACTCACTGGATCTATGTATTTGCCGGATGAGGCGTAAACCGACGCCGGCACATCCTCGTCCTCACTCGTCGCCGCTGGAGCCACGTAGAATTCCTCAACGCGAAAGTCATCTGCATACAACAACCTTGTAGAAAACAGTAAAGTTCTTCCTACTTCCGTATAAAAGATAACAAGTTTGGTAGGCTTATAACGATACACAGCACGGATGCCCAGTAACATCTACACCGTCTCCCATCAGGAACTGCGGTACCAGCTATAAGCAAGTCGCATAATTAAATACATTTTCACTGCCTATGCGACGGACGAAGGATATAATGCAATACATTGTACACTTTATTCTCGTCCAAGCTGACTTTGCTCACCAGCAAGTTGATGGCGTCGCCGGTTCGCGGCAACCGCTCGTACAAACAAAAAAAAAAACAAACAAACAAACATGGCAGCAATTTCGAAGTGAAAGCCAGATAAAGCTATCCATAACTTTTTCCTCTTCATCTGTCCAAAAATTTATGACAGCAAGCGAAGATAAAGGACGACGCATGCTGTACAGACCGAACAAGTGGACGGACCGTTATATGATGTTGATAATACGGGAAAACAGTGGAAGAACAGATCACCTTGGAGCAGCCAGATTTAGTTCTGTTGGATTAAGAAAAAGTAGAGAAGAGAATGCGAATACATACACTGTCCCTCTTCATCGCCGCTTTCAACAAGATCTAGGTGGAAGCAGAGCCGTTCGTTTCCTTTTGTTATTTCGATCGTGAATGGCGGTAACGCAACAGGCACAGGCACCTGCAGTTTACATCTGCCAATAACCAATCAACGAAAAGCGATAGGTGAAATGCGAACACAACACAGGTGGATACTAAGCGCTGCACTCCAACTAAATATATCAACTTGTACCTACTGTCTTTGCCAATAAATTTCATAACAAACTGATTCAGTGTGCATAATTTTAATATAAATATAATCTATAATGTTTAATCGAAACGTATCACATATTTACCAGGAAGGAAGAGGGCAGGAAATCGAGAAACCAGCAATAAGAATGTGTTTTCTTCCATATTCAATCCAACGATGACCGTTAATCCTATTACACGGAGCATATGGCAAATTACTTAAAAAACTGCATATAAAAACACCAAGTTTACAAATTAACAAATATTCATTTCGCTATAAAACATTGTTGCGAAGCATCGTGTACGTTTGTAATACTTTTCAGTCAAAACAATTGCACTTCTCATCTCCGTTTACGAGTTTATTTCGCAGAAGCGCATTTAAAACCATATGATTTCCATCCCACCTTCAATTTGTTACTGGTACCACCACGTCCGCCTTCAAAAATTTCAACCCGAGCACCATTAAAACCTCAGTTATCAAATTCTGCCGATGAAACTGAAATACACCCGCAACGACCTCTACATTATGTTTCATATTGAAAGTCTCCAATTTCAAAAGTTTAAGCCACTCAAATCCTCACAAGAATCTGCATGGGATTCAATCAGTCACCTTCAAAAAACTATTCATTCACTGACTCATAGGGAAGTGCTACCGCACTGTCCCATTTGTCAATGACTTGTAAAAATTGCTACTCAAGTGAGCATGACAGGAAACAGTACATCAATCCAAATCTCCTTGCACGCTTGTGCCTGTCATATTTGATCTCTTGTGCAATATATTTCTCCTACCATAAGCGAACTCAACATGAAGCAGGAAAAAAGAACCTGTTGTGCGTCGCTTTCGAGATCCTCATCCATATCGACCGAATGATTCACATTGAAGACAACCAGAATCCTGAAGCGATTGCATCTGAATTATTGTTGAAACGGAAAAATTGCAATTCTAGCTTGAACGCTGCAAAATGAATTTGCAAAGCATTTCTCGGTGTAGTTAGGTGAATCTGTGTCGATAGGTAAACAATTAAACGGACTTAGGAATCGCCCAAACAGATTCCATAATGAATGAGCTGGCTTCCAAGTGATTCCAAAAATGCTTTAAAAAATTACTTCTCCCAACATTACACTGCAGAGCCTTCGGCCCTTTGCGTTTGACCCCAGTACACACAAATATTATATATACTGGAATTCGGCTACTCTCCTTATTCTGCACTCCTCTCTCAATCCGAACTTCGGTTTTTGATGACCTCCGTCAGAAACATCTCACCTACGAAAGGATGTTCCGCATTCTGCTAATGCACAATTTTTCTGCACCGTGTAGTGGGAGCGCAAACAAGAACGAGGTGAGTAGGTACATCGCGTTGCACCAAGCTCAACCAGTTTAACAAGTGACCAACAAAAAATGAACATTCAGAACATTAAGCCCTAAAATCTTTCCGAGATAACAAACATTTGCACAAATCTGCAAAGGTCTCCTTCTTCAACCAAACTGACGTAAGATATATGTATCTTCATCGATACTTTTAAACAAACAAATATACGGACTTAAACATCTTTTATTACCACAGGGATGCAATGTCCCCCTGAATGACTAGAACTTGCTCCACATCTGACAGATCAACGCAATATGACTAGAATTTGCTCCACATCTGATACATCAACGCAATATGGTACGGCCTGAGAAGTGGTCACCTAAATAATTTAGACCACGAGCTAAATCAGTGCTTGTCCGGTTGAAACTGTCGAATAGACAGAAATACTTTTTCTCTTTCACGCGCTTTTGCAAAGCAAGTTTGCAGCATCGCTAAAAAATTAAAAAGCAATAGAGTAACGATACTTGAAATGATCTGCGAAGACAACGGGTTGCCGAACCGCATTAGGCAGTAAAAGTGAAGCACTCTACAGAAAGCACAGAAATGAGGAGCGGAAAAACGATCACACGTCATTACACATTGCAGTTGGCGACAAGCTGTCATTTAAAACCTGCACTCATTAAGCCATAATTAATGAGAACAATAAAAGCAAAATCAACTAACTTCTCATTGCCATGCGTTTTGGTAAGACGCACTTCAGCGTCATTCGTCGTTATAGTGAATCCGGGGATAGCCGGAGCTTTCGCACCTCCGAGATTCTCCGCTTCGAGCTGCTTCTCGGCGTTTATCTCACTCTTCAATGCTTCAGCCAAATCAGCGTTCACTGCTGAAAGCTCTAAAAACACGCTCTTCTACAAGAAAAAAAGGCACTCTGAATTACGGATACGGTTATGTTACATCTAGACAGAGGACACATTATCCTTAGACTCCCTCAGTAAAAGCTGTCCGGCAATGAGAATAGCTTCAAATGTTGAGAATCCTTTCCATATTGGACTTCTCTGCCGTACTTACTGGAAAAATACGATAAAAATGGCAAAATTTTATGCGTAAAAAAGCAAAAAAAAAGATCGCATTCTACAAAACGGTAATCTACGGATATGCCCTCTTTTTCTCACGCATGACGATATGGTCGCCGAAACAACGCGACCGTCTAAAATGCCATGGACTAGCCAGCGGGAAAGAGTATTACTGCAATAACGAAAATACTTTTGACGAAAAAGGATATTTTTGGTTCTTATTGGATCCTCTATTATTTTCAGCATTAATCAGTTGATGTGTAATCAACTTTAAAAGTGCACTTAAAAAAGTGAGGAAATATCTTTTTGCGTTAAGCGAACTAAGCAGAAATCACATCGGACGATATCAGCTTTCCACGTTGCGTCGTTTTAACAAGTGCGTAAAACCTGAACGCTGACAGTGGTAATTTTAAAAGATGTTTGCGTCAACAGGTGGGAAAATGAGCCTAGATTTGCAGCATGGACGCGCTTAGAAGTCGCCGTCGTTGTCTCTCCACCATTCAAGCACCTCTCTCCCTCCAACTGCATCCTTCAAGAGCGCATGAAAAACAAACTTCGGGTGAACGATGAAAAATTCCTGGCTGGAATGGTGGCACATCGAGCAATGAGGAGTGGACGAGGAGTGACTGCAAAAACGAGTGAGCTCTGGATTGCTTTTGACACCAGACGAATGGCTGCCACGGAACGCATCCTGTCCTGTAATTTGGATATACCTATTTACTGAAACAAGCTGACTAAAACCTCTTTAAACTAAATGATTGTGGCGCAAGCAGAACTGCATATAATCCAACAATTCCCGTCAAAATATACGTTTCGGTAACATTTAAACCTGTATGTGACATGCTGATATGAGTCGCCGGTCTATAAAAAGGTTTCGGCAATGTCAAAGTACCTAAATGGTAAACATTTCCAAGTTATTAGTTCTTGGAACGTAATGACGATATATACCGCTCCAGCGTCGAGAAAATTACACCACTCCAATAAACGCGGGTTTAATCAAACGTCGCCGTGTTGTCCTCTCGCCTTTTCATCCCCTCTCTCCCCGAACACAGTTAAGTCTTAAAGCCGGAAAATGCTGTTCTTGGAAAACAGAAATTCTGATCTCGTGAAAATTAAGAAAAATTAACTGAAAAAGAAATTCTGAAAAAAGACGAAAATATCAACTGCACTTTCTGCGAAAGTAGCGAAGGCGGAAATCCTAAGAAATAACATTTTCGGATCCTCAACCTCTAGAAGTAAATCCACCTCCCTTTCTGCGATATTTTTACCTCTCCCCGTGAAAAAGTTCTAGAAAACTTGTAGAATGTTAACAGTTAGAAGGGCAGGCTCTTCTCGACCATTAAATCGCCATATGAAGCCGACATTCGTGGCGACTCATTGAACCGAAACTTCCATTCTTTGAAAATAGTGCCTTTCGTTAGAGTAAGTAAGCGCGAAATAATGGAAAGTTGGGAGATGGTGCGAGAATTTTTTGGGCACTTTGGAAGCGAAATTTTCGTAATAATATCCCACTTTAGAACGAGCAACTCGGCCCACCAACGACAACTATTATTTCGACGCTTCCAAACGCCAAAAATAAAGATGCTTAGCACTGTGATATCACCATCTGGCCTACTCTCTCGTAATGCATCAGCAATCAAATAAACCACTGAAATAACCATCAACAGCACGGCAATTCACCCACACAACAAATAAAACATTGACGAACAATAAATGCAATACCGACAACACTTACTTGCCTCGAAAGAAACACTTCGAGATAAGCGCCTAATATAACAGCTCAAAATCGAATTCTTCGATAAAACCTACTTCTCCAACATTCTTCTTGCCTCTCCTTCCCTCTCTTCGCCAATTATTTTTTGCACCCCACCAGGTTATCCCATTTCCTCGATATTACTCATATCAAAGGAGAACTGGGCCCCGCTTGATTGTAGCCACATAGTTGAGAGGACGCCATTGCATGAAAATGAACGCTGACTTCTGCAATTTTTTTTGCTTTATTGTAAAGACAACGGCTATGGCTGTGCAGTGCTCCGCCAACAACAAGAACTTCACGCCACGGCATTTAGACAGTGACGGGAAAAACTGCGACCACGGCAGGATTCGAACCTGCAATCTTCGGTTCCGTAGACCGACGCGTTGTCCATTGCGCCACGCGGCCGCAACCTGTGTGCCTACTTGCCGGCTTACGTCGAGTGCAAAAATGACAAATTTTTCAACGACATCCCCAGCGCGTTTTGAAGGAAACAACCGTAAGGACAAGAAGAGTCCGAACGAATTGATCCTGCAAAGAGAACTGCTGATGGCATTTCTCGAGGATATTCACTTTGAAGTGCAATCTTTCCCGGTAATGGAGTCTCTGATTTGTCCTCTCAACAGTTCATGAGACTTACGATGCTCGACATAGTCTGCACTTGGCTGCATCGTTACCGACTCTCAAATGCTATCGGCATTCAGCAGCAACTAGTGGGCTCATCAAATAAATTATTATCGAATATTGTGTACCATATCCCATCCAGCAACCAGCAATAAAATGCATTAACGATACACGCTGATTCGTTAAGCTTGGCTACTGCTATATATGTCGTCCAACTGGCGTCTTAATGAAATCGCAGACTCACTTATTTTTATTATCATTAAAACTCTCGTACTGATACAGGAGAACATCAGCACATTGATAATACGAATGACACAATAAATTCCTTCCTTTTATTCGACAAAGTGCAGAGTTACTTCTACCGAAGGGTGTAAAAGAGTAACACCGAAATAGAAGTTTAACATTTGAATGAGTGAACTTTAAGTGAAGACTTGTGAAGAATTGAAGTTAACTGCTCACAGATCTCATATGGGATCTTTTCATACTTATCGCGTTATCTGCGAGGATAATAAACTATTGGTGTTTTGGTTAAATTATTTAACCCTCTTTGTCGAAATACTTCTTTGGTGAAGCCCTATATATATTGGTCCTACAAATATTTGAAATAAAAATATCAGTTAGCTGATGGTGCCATCGAAAATTCTTTTTTCAATCTATTGCTCCCAAGGTCAACGGTCAGTGGTCAATGGGTTAAACGGGAAATCAATAGGTTGGAGGTGAAAGGTCTTTGAGAACTAAGCATTAACATCTGAAAGGTAAATACAAATAAATGGAGAAAGAAATTAGCAAGAGAAGTTTCATCAGCAAGTTTTTCAATCTTTGAAAAGCGATCCCTCGTTAGCTAATTAGGACCCAAAAAACGCAAAAGAATTCTCGACGGGAAGAAGGAGTCTCACAAAGAAAGTAAAACGAATGAGCTTACCAACATCACCTCACTAAGCTCAGGTTGAATGGCATTAAAAATGGCAACCGCTTTGATGCTACATGATTGAACGCAAACATGCACAGTCATCTCCGAGCTTGAAGACAAAGGAAAACTTTGTCTCGGGTTACATCCCGTATAGGACGCATGTTCCTGTTGCAACTACATCCCTGCCGGAGAGTCGAAAAACCTTTGCATTATGGCGACAGTCCACATCCAACTAGTTAAAGTCGCCGATCGTTCAGTGAAAGTTGTGGTACATGAACAGCGCCCACCCCATACCTTCCCCTCTTCTATCTCGGTGATTGTAAGTTTGGCGTCATTCGTTTCGAGTGGGCGCATTTTGTCGCACAGTCGACTGGAAGCGGACAAAACCATTTTCGTTGGGATGAGGCCTTTCACAATCAGTTGGCCATATAAGAGAGAGTGAACTACTGGCACTTTTAGGGACTCGGTTACTAGGCTTAATAGCAGAAATGCACTTCATAGCGCGTTGTTTCTCTACTAATTCCTCACTATGCACAAACCATAAAATGCTTAGAGGCCAACAACCTTGTTGTTTCTATCGTCCTCTCACTTTGCTTAGAACGTTTCTTTCACTTATCTCACTCATTATTAGTGACAAGTTTATTGGGCAATTCAAGAACTTGGAAATCTACTTCCTCGTCAGTGATGATCGGCGAGAAAATGTGAAGGCGAAACTTCGATGGTGACCCCAACAAGCTTGCAAAATCTAAACGGCGATTGTTTGCTTTCAATTGTGCCTCGTCATCAGCAAATATGATCATCATATGTTCGTTCCCACCATTGTGTGGGTAAGAAAGCATTAATACCATTAAAGAGTATAAAGGAGTAGCTAGCTGAATCGAAATAACAACAGTTATGACGATGGATTTGTTTATTTCCTCACTTTTTAAAAATTTTCTTCTCTCATAGAACAACAACTTTAAAGTGTTAATGCTATTTCTTAGTGTCCATTATTTGAGGAAATAGCGTTCTCATAAGGAATCTATGACGAAACGGACTGCACAAAACTGAAAACATCCACATTCGATGAGTGGAAATTTAAATATACAGAAACGCCCTTCATATAAAGCTTAAAATGTTCACAATACACCCAATGCTTCCGTTTTCAATGCAAACCGATGCTGAAGCAGTGTGCCTCATTGGATTTTAGTGTTCACTAACGCCGTTTCCTCTCTCATCGCCTCTATCTGGACAGTTTTTATTATGCTATATAGAGTAAAATGAAAACAAAGCGAAGCATGACCAAACAAGAGAAGGAAACTTGCTTGCACCTCAAGCGTTCAAATATATACATCTTCTAGACGTACTTTAGCGCCTATGGTTATCAATTTAAATGTTAATCAAATATAGTCCAACATTAGCGGCAAAAATATAAATGAATTCATTTCTGCAATGTGAATAAGAAGATGACCACATATGTTCACGATGAGCCACGGCATATTAAATACGAAAGTGAGAAGATAAAAGAAACACACAAAATGAATTTCGCATTAAAGACCTAAAGTTCATGTCCCAGTTGGATGCTTAAACACTTGAAGTCCATGTCCAACCAATCGTGGTTAGCTGGAGCTGAAGTGAATGAGATGACGAAAGTTATCGAGAAGAGACCACCCTTTGCTAGTAACAAACGAAATGCTCATTGCTAAAGAAATTTGAAAAAAAACGAGAGTTGTATTTTAAAACATTAATCTTTTCAGAATATAATGATATAACATCGATGCGCACAGCAGTCGCCCGTCCTAGATATGCTAGTCGAACTTTTAATGCGATAAATTAACTACAACTAGCATTTTCACTTGAACAAAAGAAAATAATCACTTTCATCCCCTGAAACCCTCTACTGTCATGAAAGAATACGTACAGTTAACCTAATTTCAGTGAGTACACCGTCCAGAATTCAAGTAATAATATTTAAGAACCACTGAAATATTATATCACACAAATAACTTTAATAATAATTAACATAATGTTATGATCTATGTCCCGTGAAAATAGAACTCCTCTTCCTCTGAACAGAGTCTATTTTTCTTCAACTTACTTCCTACGCTCAATCAGTATCAAGATGGCAACTTTATTTCTTTAGCGCTTCGATCCTCGCATTAATTTTTTCCATATCATCAGTGAGTTTTGTGAGCGCATCGGCAGTTTGCTGTCTGAAATCGAACATCGCCATCTGCTCACCTTCAAGACTCTTCATCAATTGCGCTCGAGTACCAACCAGATGTGTTAGACGTGTACTGAATTGCTGAACTGAAATCAATCATTACTTCACTAAGTTCAATTCCCCGCTCAATGAAACCTTTCGTTAAAAGAACACAAGAAAACACGAAAAAATGCAGAATTTCACACAATCTTAAAATGATAAATCCAAAAAAAGATAATGAAATACAACGATGGATGCTTAAAGATACATCTAAAACCTTTACAACCACTTCATCATTCCACAAATAAATTCTCCCCTGTGGAACAGTGAAATGCACGTGGAAGTTTCGTCGAATTCAATAAAAACAACTGAAATATCAATTAAAAAAGCGAAGCGACTCGCTTGCAAAACAACTATCTTCACTCAAGTGCGCAACTATTTCCCTCAGCCACACCTAATCTAAATTCATTTCATTATCTGGCGTTCAGTTCAACCAACAAAATTACACCAACTGCGCAGTGTAACTACCAGTAAACGCCAGTCGATGAACAAAACTAATTCTTACAAGCAACAATTTCATTTATACATCTCGTTAGCTGATACCAGCAAATGTGCATTATTCCACAATTTTTGTAAATAACTCAATAAATGGGCAACTATCTGCAACAATCGATGCTATCGAGTGTAAAACTCACCATCTTCTCTTTCCAACTATTTACGCAACGAACAACACGCTGTATGCTTTTATTAAGCAACACTGATTATTGCTAACTTAGCTCCTATTTTTCAATAAATGTTACGATCGAATGACTGATACGGACAACGGTCTGAAGACGTTGTCTCAGATTCGGAACCTCGAACGCTTCGAGATGATACTACTGCACATTCGCGTTGCCTAAGGAAATGAAGGTGGAGAGAGGAAGGGAGGGAAACAAATTTGCGCGCCAAACTCTCAAGCAGAGGATATTTTCGGCAATCCTATTCGAGCAAACGAAACGAATAAAGAGATTGACCTTAGCATGCCAATCTCTATGAAATTTCGCACCCGATAAGGAGATTATCGGAACGATTCACGTAATGAAAACATCTGACGAAAAAACTGACGCAGCTTTCAAAGTTCATCGTATTATTCATTCAACAGATCCCTTCATTCGTTGGAGCACAAACATCTCCCTTCCCCCACCCCCAACAATCCAACATAGTCAAATCTACTCGGTGACAAATGTTTTCACTCACGCATTCATCCTCTTACCTTTCACGGTCTACTATTCACTTTCAATTCCCATGAGTAAGAAACTAATCAGGGGTTGTGTATTCTTCAATCTCTACAATGTTCATCTATATCATCTTCGCAATAAACACCAATAATTTATAGCAGTGACTGCTCTCTTCGGAACGTTTTCAAATGTTAAGAGAGTAAAAATGTGCACTTAACAATTTGCTATAATGAATTACAACTATGTTCGAGAGGAGTACGGCAGCTAAATTTGAAGTGATCTGTTGAAATTCTCACCAGCCTCGATTAACATGACTATTCACTTGCAAAAACTGAGGTTACGGCACCAACCTCAGACCACGCGATTATATGGTTTCATATCATATTGTTAATCATTTTACGTGATATTTCTTTCACGTAAAATGGATTAACCATTATGCGAGGTGTCATCACTGTGCAGAATGTAGAGTGACAACTTATCTAATATGAAATAACCTCGAATGCAAAGTGACAAACCTTGTTCATGCAACTTCTGCAAGCTATACATTCGCTGAACAGCGGCCGGCAATCCAACACATGTGTTATCCCATTTGGTCATCAACTCGTAGAGATTCGACACTTTCTCCTCGAAATCAGAATCCATTTTTTCCAACTTCTTCTCCTCCGCCTGAAAAAATCACTTAGAAATCGATTTCGTAAAACTCTCTCCAATCCTTAATTCCAAATCAGAAAAAAAAATGCTGGCAAATGGACACACTGCGAGCCTTCAGCAAAGTGATAGTTCATTGAAACGTGGTCATAGCTATTAAGGCGATTCTAATCTGTGTTGCTCGCGGAGGTCTCACAAACAGCCTCATAGCAAACAATGACGAGCGACATAAAACATCGGAAAATTCCACTTTCCAACAATGCATGGAGAAGTAAAATTGTTTCATTTTTTCCCAATACGTCCATATGAAGCAGCAACGATGAAGCGGCTTTTGCACTGATAACTACAACAACTCGGACAAAACCTCTTTAGGCTGAGAAGTAAGACGAATGCGGACATAAAATACTTACAATTAAAGAGGTAAATAAAATGTGAATAGAAATTTGCTGCTTTTTTGTGCCAAACAACATCGGTGGGCAAATGATCCGATTCTACTGCGAACCGAAAATTTTTAGGTAAATAACGTTCAAAGTTACCGGTGAGTGCCAATTCAGTCAGAACTTTTCGCTATACGTTGTTGATCGCAGATTTGTGATCCCCCAAAGAACTAATATAAAGAAGTTTCCTTATAGACGCCAAAAAAGCTGGAAAGTGCGAGTTCTGCAAATGTGCAAAACGCATTACGGCAAAGTTGTTTTTCTTTTGAACATGCGAAGTCCCTCCACCTGCTAGTTTCATATCCCGAGACAACGAGTTAAGAATTTGGGGATTTTTATCCACAATCTACATCGAAGATAGATCATTCATACCAATTTTAATGCAATCAATAGATGGAAAACCGCAACAAACACACAAAAATCCAAATGATAGCATTCGCGAGAACTGCACTACAACAAACCTGCTTCATTTTAGCAAGAACCTGATTAATCCTCGAGTGAAGCCCGTCAACATGAGTTGGGTGAAGGAGCTGAATCCGCATCTTCAGATCTTCCATCGTTTCGACCAAAGGTGTACGAGACATCTTTTTCGTCACCTCATCTATCGCATCACAACCACCAGTTACCAACTGCTCTAAGCGCTTCAAACGTGACTCCAATGCTAGGTAACGCGATTCGGCATTTGACCACTGGGTAATTGATGTCGCAGATGCACCACGCTCAGAACTGAAATCGAACTGTTCACTAACAACAGCATAATGAATGCCGATGGAAACAGCAGATCTCTTCTAATAAACTTTCGTGAACATACACGATACATCGCCACCCCCACCTCTATAACAATAATGCTCTCATCCTTCGAATCAACTAATCGATCCTATGAAAAGAAGTATTCTACATTGTGGGACTTTCGGAAAAGAGAGCATAGCAACGCCATCTCTGCCCTTCCTCACCACGCGTTTATACAATCACGTCTTCTCGAGAAATCTTCAACACCATCTTATATTAAATAATATGAACAATTTCTATGAGTATCAAAATGACGGAAATTACATTTTGAGCGATCTATGAGTTATCTCAATAAAAGGATTCCAAATGGTAGAAAACGACAACTTGCTGAAAGCAATCGCATCGTCGAACTTCTGAAACGCAATACTTTTTATAAGAAGCAATGGAGGAATTAATGAATTCGGTTTAGGCATTTTTTGCAGCTTCTTAGATAAACGTTGAAGGAAAAGGGCAACAGCTGCAGAAGGGAGAAAATTCAAACATGAGGATTTCATCCCTCATTTTTGAGGCCGTAGACTCGTGCTGCTTCCCTTCAGAAGCACATCACCTGCCGTCATGATTCAAAGATCCATTTTCCCTGCACCAACAGTGTATCTCCACGAGTTCAACTCTCCTCCCCTCTCCC
Organism: Parascaris univalens; assembly: GCA_037576465.1. Lineage (NCBI taxonomy): Eukaryota > Metazoa > Nematoda > Chromadorea > Rhabditida > Ascarididae > Parascaris > Parascaris univalens. Next base: position 117,863,530 of record CM075173.1, read on the forward strand.
CACCTAAGTACACCTCTAGCTGCAACTACAACTTACGCGTCCTCTATCTGCGCCGGAGGAGCCGTTTTGTTGAGATGTACGGCTCTAACCGTGTCCAACATTGCGATTACGTCCGATTCATCGACCGTCGATGTATTTTCCTTGGATTTTTCTTTCTGCAATCCGACCTCATCAATTAAAACACACCTTAACTTCTGTAATGTTTATCAATTTATAGGGTTAGCAGAAGCGCCATATGCATATCTTCACCGATCAACAGGTGGGAACATAAGTAAAACACCATTTTCATTTCATCTCAGCAGCATCTCAACGTGCTCAATGAAACCGCAATGATTCGCCTCACCTGCCCTTACCTGTGTTAAAATGTTCATCGCTTCGGTTAGCATTAACAAACTGAACTAAGCGGCATTTCACAACTATCAAGACGAGAACAAATTTAAAGGATTTTGAGACCCCCACCGGCCCTTTCCGATGAACCATCTCTTCTGCTGCCTAATGTATTTTGTTTGAAGGATGGAGAGTGGTTAATTACTTTTCGATATGAGAGATCAACGAATTGTATATAGCAAAAACCTTAACAGTCTTCCCAACTCCACATTTCACTATGCGATTGGTAAATCTAATTTATAGGAAAATATCGAAGATAAAAAACACTATCAACACGAACTTGGGTCATTATAGCCTCCGCCAATTCGATCAGCTCATAGTTTAAACGATGGAATTTTTGCTCGATGGTTTCCGTCTCGTCTACGCCTGGACCAACCACTTCGAGTACATATGCGCCGCTTCCATAACCGGTTCGCCGCTTACGGGCTATTGAGTCGGAAAAATCTTTAACAATGGATGATTACTGTAATTACTATATGATAACGCCACAGTAATCATCGTTGCAAACTGCAGTAGACTAAATCGCATGAGATGGCTTAGATAATGGGAAAGAAAGAACCCAGAGCTCCGGGAAGCGAAGGAAACCATGCAGAAAAAAGTTGTGTACAGTCACCCCTCACAGACAATATGAAAGATTTCGGCTCTACTCCTGAACGGTTCTGAGAAATGTTCAAATGTAATCTTTTGGAGCATTTAAGACTAAGTCGATTGACGTAACAAATGAACGCGAGAACAGTCGAATGACGCCAATTTTACATATGCGGAGTCTTTGCATAACTTTCAGTTCAACATTTAATTAGCATGAAAGCAGAGCAACTGTATTCCCACCGACTAATCATAAATGGAATTTAGACAAACCAATCTTGAAGCGATCAACGAAATCTTCGATCACAGACGCTTAAAAACATCAGCAATCGCTCTCCATCGCATTTAAAGAAACTCAAAATGCACTTCTCCACTGATGAGAAGCATTTCACGACTTATCCACAATCTTTCTCCCCCATTTTCTGCTCCCTCAAAAAGAGACCTCAAGAACCTGCTCATCAGCTCACGAACAGAACAACTGATTCTTATCGCGAAAACGAAACAGCACTTTTAGAGCTCCCACGAAAAACATAATTTGCAACGATCATAGCTCACCAACATGATCCGCGTTGATCATTCGACCTTTGAAGCGTTTCAATGCCGTCTCCATGTCAATGTGAATACGCTCAACTTCTGCAAGTGACTCAAATGAAAAATATATTAGGTAATTATTGTCTTAAAGGATAATAGCCATGATTCACCGTTCTACCCAAGAAATCGTCTCAGAGAAATGCCCTCATGTGCGCAATTCTGCGCGCTTTCCTCGTAAACTTGTATCCGTAAAGGGTGAGATGTTAGTAAAAGAGGATAATACTGGGACTAATTGTGGAGAATAAATGGGAGAAAAATCTCGTCGAAGTAGTCTAACATAATTTGAAGTGAAAAATATCCGAACAACAACGATGGGAAATTTCTCGAAACGAGAGCTGTGGTGCATATCACTGAATTTTCGCTTTTTATGATTTTGCTAGCAAAAAATATGTATATGGCAACCACCAACAACAAAGAATACAAGCGCAGAAGTATGTCATCTGTCGATATTCTTCTTTATTATTTCCTCTAAATAGATTTTGGACAGATGCGCCGCTGTCAATAACATCACATAGAAATAAAACGTCAAAATGTGAAAATGTTGAGCACAGTGCTAAAGTTCAGAATTGAAGTCGATATGCCTACTCAGAAGGGTAGCAGTGCCTTCGAACGTGGCGATACCACGGCATAAAAAATACCTTCGGGGTTTTCATTTGCTTCTTCATAACGCATATGCTGTTCCGCTTCGGGAAGATCTTCGGTCTCATAAACATCTTCCTTCTGGATCGACATTACCGGCACTGAAAACCTGAAAATAGTACCACAAAAACTAGTTGGTAAACCGAACTTCCTGACGGTCAATGCAACCGAAATACAACGTTGTAGAGCTGATACCAAGCGAAAACTGAACAAAATATGACTTCAAAGTCATTCTGAAACTTGCAGTAAATGGCTAGGTACGATTTAATCCCCGTCATAGTGCCAACTGCAACTTGGACGAGGCTTGACCTAATCTTTGCAGACGAGCTGAATGGGCGATGTTAATTAGCAGACTGCTTTCAACCGGTCTCGGGTAAGGACCAAATGCAACTCATTTCAAGATAGAAGCAGGCTAGAGCCAGTCACGTTCCCAACTGCGACCGGAAGCAGGTTTTGGCTTAACGCTGAAGAATCCTTTCGTCGAGAAACTTGCAATTTTCTTTTTGATAGAGCCCATCACAAGAACCATCGAATTCTCGTGAGCTCCACCTTGCCAAGAAATGTTTTTTTTTTTGGGAACAAACGAAGGAAGAGAGGTGGCGCATGTGGCCTCTACCAAATTCCTCCTCCCCCACTCTCCCCATCAAGATGGCTCGTCTGCGATTTCCTGGAAATGACCGACTCCGGATCGACAATTCGTGAGTGGCTTTGAGTTTTATCCACCTCCTGAAGCGCAAAACAAATGTATTTTTACATCATGTTTTTGTATTTATTGCGTTGCATAAAGTGCAGTATACGGAATACTGTGTACATAGTGCTTTCGATAAGAACTAAAGAATAATGTTGCAGAAGATGGCGCGATATGCGCTTTTTGTATTCCGTTTATCCGACCGGCAATTTTCATTGCTCATTAATGGGAAGCAAAATATGAAAAATAACGCCTTCGCGTATCGCAAATAATTCAACCGTGCGTAAAAACGTTTCGCGAAGAGTTTTTTCCGCAAATCGACTGAGATAAACGGAAACCGATAGATATGTCAACCGAAGCAGATCACAACTTCCTATGGTGTAGCATGTCAAATGCGCATAGAATACCCTATATTCGAATAACGCTCAGCGCTGGGACCTTCGAGCAAACAGACTTAACAACGATGTTAGCAGCGTCCCACCATAATGAGCTTATGCTAGAAAAAAACGAAAAGACAACACTACAGCAAGTGCGCCACTCGATGCCGACTTCCCATCGCACACACCGCTCCACCAACCGACCCATATATCCACCATGACGCCACACAACACCCTTTACAAAAAATCAACCAATTATGCATATCCCGATTATAGTGCTGCAAGTGATAGAAGAGATCTTAAGACGAAAATGCGGCTATTTAAAATAGTTATTTCTTTCTTAGCAAGTGAATCAAGTGCGGTCCCGCTATTGGCCATCACCGAGGATCGGATGAGCGTTCAACTGACCCGGACGCCCATCAAAGTGATCAGGAAGAATTAAGCCACTCCTAGTTCCATTCGTTCTCGCTTACGCATTTTTCTCTCCCATCAAAAAATCTTTTTTGCTTTCAATAGTATTCGCATCTAAAGCACTGATTGATTGCACTGTTTTAATGTTCTGCACGGGAATTATATCTGCATCAGTGCTTATTATTTCCCGTTTCTCGCAAACAATCCATTCATCTCACCCCAGCGATAAGCATCCTCCTTAATACGCTCTCAAAGAAAGTACTGATCGGCATTTAACGGACGTCACTATGATTCCCATCAACGAGATCGCTGTGCTGTGTGCATCATTTCGGCGGCCGATCGTCTACGATGGCAGCGAACAAAGACGTGTGAAATCGCTTCTATGCGCTTTCGCAGATTTGCATTTGCATTGTGTGTTTTGGCGTGTTGATGTTCTCTCTGCTCCTGTAGGTACGTCGGCTACGAATACTTCCAACTGAGCGTTCACGGAGATTAGAGTTGGGGTATAATTTGCACCGTCGGGTGAGCGTGCTTTCGAATGAAACATCACATTGAAGCGCTCATTAGGAGTTGAGAGTAGGGAAAGAATTGTTTGCGTTTCCCGCTTGGGTGGGATTGAATTCTATGTCGCTTGGGCGGCGGTAGAATGATTTCGTCGCCGAAGGTTTGTGCAGTGAGTAGGAAGTAAAAAGCGAATGGCGTGCAATTAGTTCTGGCATGTCTCCCAGTTTATTAATGCTTATGAAATATTGATGAGGAGTGTTTTGTCGATGAACAGTGCAATGGCTCGTTGTGTTTTTTAAAGACCCCTTAAATTGCTTCACTACGGAGCAAAACACATCCGAGAGAGATGTAGAGTTGCGGTGCATCGGCGAGAAACATAGGAGCGCCGACCGGAGCGATTGAAATGTATTGTGGGTGAGAGACACAGGGCAGGAGGGCATGCGTTTGTGTGAACGGCTCCCGGAGCACACGGAGCCGTCTCGTCGTGCTCTACACGGGGCCGTCCCGCCCCAGAGGCACCAGCTCGCGTCCGAGCCATGCCGCGCACTGTGTCGTCGCGCGCTTTGCGGCTTCTCGGGCCTCCGTCATGCTTGCCAACCCCTAACGTCTGTCATTCTCTGTGAAGCGTACACATTTGTAATTTTATGCGAGGTGGCTAACTTCCGCTGCCCGAGTTTCTGAGGCAGTTGTTTGTTTACGGCGTATTCGACCGGGTTGAGCGACAAAGGCAGAATGAGTTCCTTCACGTCATTCTGAAAGTCTCCGCGATGTGGGTGGGCATTTTATATTTCGGTAGATCCCCTCCTTCCCTAAGAGTATAGATCCCTCAGAAAAAAGAGCCGGATATCTGCCAAGCGTTACCACTGAAATCGCGAGAACCCACGCAGAAAGAAGACTCGAAGTACTCGGATATAAATATTTGAAGCGAGAAGGCACCTTTTACTTACAGAGATGCGCCGTATTTTGTAGTGCGCTGTGGCTGTCAGTGCGTTACGTTCAATTGATTTGGCGTAGGGATTGCTACTGAGTGCAAAGAATAACGTAAATGGTGTTACCGCATATTGTTCGCTCATTGTTGACGCCGTTAATTCATTCGCAGTTTTTATCACCGTAGTCTCCGGCCAGTTGTTTTCTTTCCCATCTCTGCGTATAAGCGACTTGTTGATAGGAACTAAACTGGTGCTACCTTAAACTTCCTATCACCGCAATTTCAGCACCTCCAATTGGAGAACTTTATCGGCGAGCACCTTTGCGCTCTCAGTGAGCACTCTACAAACAACATCGCACAGCGCAGAAAATAACCGCACTCTTTCATAGGACAGGTAGTCTCTTATTGAGGATATTCTGAGGCAATTGAATAAAGCTTTTGAAAGCCTTCTAGTGGCCGCACTGCAGCGGGTGCGCAATAAGTGGAAACAATTCCACTTATTTGTGTAGATAGGATAACGCGGAGGCAATTTGTCGATATTCCTCTCTTCAATCTTTATAATATCATTCGGTGCTCGACGATAAATGATACAAACCTCCACACTGTTATGTTTAATTAAACGTTTTGCACTTGGCCGTCATACTCTTCGGCCGTTCAGTGTTGATCACCACTAAAGTGCCATAATTGATTAATTATTCGGGATAAATCCTTCAAATGTTTTTATTAGCATTGAGCCTATTCGAATGATGGTTATTTCAGAAACTCTATATTTTGAGTTTAGGAAAGAACGTTATTGAAATCATCTGTGTAGTTCACATCATCGCTTCGTTTTGATACGTATTCCCACCGAGAGATTTCTTAAACGATATATTGTTTATCGAAAAATCTGTAATATCCATTATATTCTTTCGATGGATGTGAATATTTGAAAGTTTAAATATGAAATTCGATATCTTTGATAATATCTGAAATATAATCGTTTATATACGTAATAATTGTACATTTATGGTTTCTTTATTAGCAAACAACAATTATGTAATTTTTATTTTATATCAGTTTGGAGTGCCCCAACTTCAAAAAATTTTCCATGGAATCTCGCAGTATGATGAGGTTTTGAGATGCGGTTAGATATGTTGCTGATGTCGGTGATAGCACGTTGTAAACGTGGGATGCTTCCGCGTCACCGATCGAAGTTTCGTTAGAAAAGAGGTTTTTGGAACAAAGTCTATTTAACTTTTTTCCTACTTTGCGCATTCATTCACTGTTAGGTTCCAGTTATGACTTACAAATTGCATAGTACGCGATTTTTCAGCTAACGCAAGTATAAGTACTTCAGCGCTTTTACGTTGATAGGCTGCTAAATTCTGAGCACTTGAAACGTCTTTCAAGAGAGACGCTAATTTAAGAGCGATGGGAAAACTCCTATTTCCCACAATACTCTGGCATAATAAGTTGCTGTTCAGAAGGGGGAGGGGGGTGTATTTGGGCGGATACGGTGTATATGAATTTTTCCAATAAATTTGAAACATGAAGAGTTTTAATGTTCGTTGCTCGAATTAGCGAAGAAGTATTAACTATAGAGGTGTCAATAAACGATGCAAAGTACCATTGTTTAATGTCTTTTAAGGCAAAGTTGTTCACTTCGATGTTTTCTCGTTCTATGTGTCTCTGATAAATTTCACATTCTAACTGATTTGCGTTGAAGAAAAAGAGATACTGACACAAAATCTTCTACAAATTCCCAGCTGCTGAGATTTCAATTTTTCTTTGCAATAAAGTTCTATGGATAAGTCTCTACTTGAATGTCATTTTATACGATATGGGGAATATTATCTTCCGCTAAAATCAACTTCGATTTATCTCATATACAGTTCATTTGAAATATAGAAGAGCTTTCCATCAGTATCGTTGCAAATAGCTCATTACTATATCCAATTAGGTGAAAGACTTGCATAAACGGTCGAAGAAGATAGCTGATTGCAAATGACGGAACCGTTATGGAGTTATGCCATTCTCATTGATTACCTTTTCACATTGCCGACTGGTTTGTAGTGTTGTAGCGAGAAGGCCTTCAACACAAAATGAAATAAATGGATTTCTTCAAGTGATCTCATTTTTTGCATCAGTTTCACAGCAGTTATTATTCAGAATCGAAGGTGAGTTTGCTAAGATGGTTTTTTATTGCTTTAGTCGCTAACTTATGAATTCTTCGATAAATATAAGGTGAGCAAAGAAATGTGTAGGAATAAAGATGCAAAGAGAAATTTGGTTAGGAGAACGCTGAGCTGAAAGATGGATAAAGCTTTTTCAGCATAAATCACTTATTAGACGTAAATTAGTGGAAAAAATACGACGACCTCACTTAAACGAATGCTGAGATTGGTTAGTTTCCAGATTTTTCTGGATGTTTATCGAATATTTATTCATCGTCCGAAATATTATATTCAACATTTTTGAGTTCACTGCGGATTATTTGTTTGTTTTTGGATGTAATCGTTCGCTTTCGAATATGCAACATTGAACAGTTGGCGCTTTCTAAATGTTTTAACGTCTAGATGGACTATTGCCGGCGTTAAGAAGGCCTTGTAGTGGTTTGTTGGAGGATGTTTTAAACGAAATAACGTTGAAACGAAACTAACTGCTAATGATATTTATGAGAAAGATATTTCAACTGACTTCGAAAAACAGACGAACTGCCGAAGGGCAATGGGGAAGGGGAAGCGATGAGGGGAGGATTCGTCGCCTCTTAACAGAAATAATGAGCTTGCTGAACTCGTTATTTGTGACTAGAAGGCTCTTCAAATAGAACAACTCAAGATGGCACTCAATATGACCACCGTGGATGTGTAACGGTCGTAAAAAAATAATGTTGAAAAAAATTGGATTCGGCTCGCGAAAGTGGTGAATTTCGATTCCCTTTTTACCACATTTGATGAATTTCCTGCTGCGGAGCGTACTATAGCTGTTCCACGTCTGTGCGTATGTGTGTGTCTGTCCGTTCGTTCATTTTACAGTCAAAGCAGAATTTACGATATCTATTGGACATTGTCCGCATAGCTGGTCCGTTGTCCTTTTCCGCTGACGGCGATTTGATCGATATCAATATCGATACGAACTGTCAGCTTTCAGCCCCTGTAAAAATGTGCATACACTCCAGATGATTGGGATCATTTCCCGAAGAGAACGAAATATTTTCTGGGAAACACGTAGAGCGGCTGATTCGAACGACATTATAATTTTTGAAGTTAGCAAATCTGATTGTTTGATGCAGTCCGTCTGCACTTAAGTATGAATAATTTTAGTGACCCCAAGCGGTTGGACAACTAGAGCATTGAACTGCCGGCCACCCCATTTGGCTTTAGCGGCATATATATATTTATTTATTTAATGTTCATACGTAATGTATGTTTGGAGCACATGTGCTACTGCAGACGCTGCATGCAGTGTAGCTGTGTATGTCTGCGGCAGTAAACATGAAACGAGACATGAGATTGTAAGGGTTAATATCTCTTAAAATGGCCAAATCGCAGCGACTAATTGTACCTGGTCGGTTTCGACGTTATGTCACAGTGGTGCATAACTGAGGGTTACTTTTCGAAATCGTACCCAGTCTAGCAGATTCTTACTTTTTTAATACTGATATGTAGTGAAGGTAGACTGGAGCTGCGGAACTGATTAAAAGTTTCGGGAAGTCAAAACATTTTCAACTTTTCGCATCCAAACAAAGGCAATTGCGATTAATGGCCAACTCCATGAAGTCAAAGTGGCGTTCTTTATTTTGCCAGGTATAAAATGAATAGAACTGCAGTTTGCTTTATGTGCACGACTTTAAGGGATCGATATTCCTCTGCAGATTTCTCAGTGACTGGAGTGAATCGAAACATGACCCCGCTCCTCATATTTTATTTTTTATTAATGAGTTTATTTATCACTATAGTCGTTTCCTCAGCGAAATATAAGAATGTAAAAAACGCATATCGTATCATCCGCTACGGTTTGCTTATCATTTTTTCTTCGAAATATCTGTTGGTGAAGAGATAATCGGCACTGTAGTTCCTCGAACGTTGTTTAACAGCTTAAGTTTTCGGAGACCGATGACTCATTGTTCTCTTGCCTTCCTCTCCCTCACTTTCCACATCACCTCTATTGTCCTTATATAAAAAAAGGCTATTCACTGTTCACATTACGTTATCACTAAGTGGTATTGTTTTCCTTTATCTACACATTTGGAGTATATATGGAGTATCGAATGTTTCTGTCGTTCTTTGTCTGCAGGAATATATTGTTCTTGCCTTTAATTCAACTGAAATGATGGTGGCGCGTTTTTTGGTTTTCTTAAGTTGATGCCTTTTAATTTTTCATAAGTTATAGGGCCTTTTAGTTTTCATAAGTTAGGTTATATTTTTAATGATTTATTTATTTATATTTGCGGCATTAAGCTCGACATAAATGCCGGGTAACAAATTAGCGTGTTGAGGTCGTAATGACCCATCAGTTTCATATAAAACGGCGATGATAGACTATATGAATGAAACAAGCAAACAAGCATTCCATCTCCTGGTGAGTAGTGCCGTGCTCAAATCTCGAGCCGTTGTTTGTGCTCTGCATCGTCCACATTCCACTCCCATTTTTTCTCATTCGTGGCAGTCAAACTGTTTGTTGATTGGCGATCACAGCGAATGAATATTCAGACGACCATAGTTTTTGCCTATTGTTTTCATGAATAGTTTTCGAAGATGAAGCGGCCGGAATGGAATAGTTGGCTCAATGGGCGAGACAGTTATAGTCGAAAAGACATAGGTCCATTTCTCTGCGTGTTGACGATATACATTTGCTGTGAAGATACACACTTCCAGGACCAACAGGTTTTAATTCGTAATTGAATGCGTTGTATCAATACATTTCGTATTTTCCAACAATCGTTATAAGTTGACTCCAGAGGTTGTTGCTTCAAATCTGTTCCTGTTTCATAAGAAGACTATGACACCGCTTAATTTCCCGAAATTTTATCCGTGAGAGTGAGGGTTAGCGAATGAGGAAGGCAGTCTCCTCCTACCAAATTTCCATGGATGATTTTTTAAATCCACAGCTTCCATAATGCATATCATGGAGGAGTTGGTTGTCCGGAGCATTTTAAGTTGACTTTCAGATATCTTTTAGCTTTAATGGGCGAAATTTTGTGGCATTCTTGGCGTTAACTATTCCAGTCTCGGAATTTTTGCTGCTGGTTGGTTCAACCGTCCTCTAACCGTTGCTTCTATTTTAATCCAATTCTCTACTGGGCTTATTCGTTACGGAAGTTGGCTGCTTCCATTCCACAACGAAGTTTTCTCGCATTAAAGAGTTCTCCACAATCGATCATCGTCGTTGCAATACACCACGGCATAAGTGTGGAGGATATGCGAAGATCACATCGGATTCATTCAAAGAACCAATTTTTGATTCTGTTGAATTCAGTCAACGGCGAAGTGATGCACAAACCAGAAAACGTTGGTGTGCAAAACGAACGAAGAGTGAAACCGCGAATTGGTCGATGAGTGTCGATGGCGCAAAGAAGTGTGTGTGGAGGAGGGGCTGTGATCGGTCGCTTGGTCATTCGACTTTCAAGGATTTAGGAGAGCGGTCGATGCGGCCACAACACCGAGCGACATTTTCTCGGGCACAGTCGCGCGAACCATTAGTATATCCCGGATGGAGAACGAGCCAGCAGCAATGAACTAAACGGCGAGCGATAGATGATGTGCGGGCACCTTTGTGTAGCGACTGCCAGCAACAAGATTCGCGACGGCTGGCTGGCTTGTTCACCGACACCGACTCTCTCAACGGTGCACGTGCTCCGCTCTAATCTTTATCGCATATCAGCGCCACCACACTCTGCATGCGCGCCTCTCATCGCTTTTGGCAGCACTAGCTTGCATCGGCACTCCAACCACGTTGCCACATCCAAATTCATTATTGGCAATGTGCTGAAGATTTCTGAGCGGAGAAATGAGAAATTCTGCATCATCGACTAAAATTAACTCAGCACTGACTTCACAGCGCTCAAAAATTATCTCTCGGCCAAACTGACCTTTTCAGTCGTAGAAGTTTGCTAGGTGAATATCCGAGCCACCTTCAAACTTAACTCTTTTGCCTTCGGTCGGCAATCTGCACAATTCTCGCAGAGGTGCCAATCGGGCCAGCGATCGAAATAAGATCCTTTGGCGTCACATCCATTTCCGATCAGCAGAACACTAATAGTAAATTAATTCACTCGTATTCAGTCGAATTCAACTCAACAACCGGGGTGACCGAATTCAATTCAGCACAGTGTTCTTTGAATGGTTTTCCTTTCAAAAGAGCAGTCAGTTCAATCACTGTAATGTGAGCAGTGTGCAAATTATTAATTTATATTCTTTCAAGGATGAAGGGTTTAACGAAGAGATGGAGATTTCTAACGCGGGCTTTAGCTTCAAATTTCTTTATCCACCGAAAAGTCGAATTTCTTCGAGCATTTACACAACACCTGAAAGTGGCCACTTTATAATTTATCAGTTTTTTCCGTATAGATAAGTTTGATGAGAAAAGTCGAAGAATTCCAAGTTCATGAAGGTGAGTAGGAAGGAGAGATTATTAAGAGACCCTCATTTTTTCACCATTTCTGCGCTACTCGAAGGGTTCCTGGCCGTTCCGCTCTAGCTCCTTGCATGCACCATCAGGTGATTGAAACGTGAGAGATGCAAACACGGGTGTGCAAATGATCTTTCATACTCATATTCGTAAGTGTGAGTGGTGGACTTCGAAGATAATTCAAAACAGTACACAGCATATGAGAACATTACAAGTTAAAAGAGATAATACAAAGCAACCAATTAAGAAAGACGAGCAAACCGGGTTAAACTCACAGACCACCCGACTAGAACCAGTATATCCAAAGAAGAGTGACAGTGATTGTAAAGAATAGGGACTTCATTCAAAGGCTACAACTGTTATAAGAATAATAAAGGAGATTGAGCGGACAGTGAGGGATGTAGGCCTATTCGTTGTGCGGGCTGAGGCAGACGCCATCTCGCCATGCGGTAATGTTGCTTTGGAAGCTCTCAAGCTCACCGTAAACCCTCATCACTTACCTCAAAGGTGTTAAAGCTATCATCTGCTAGCACCTATTGGCACTATTCTCAGTGCCCGTAACATAATGATAATTATTGTTGTCGTTTTGCTCCTGATATAGCCGTAGACTGCTATTTTTCATTAGCTACAGAAAATGATGCCAGTGCTAGTAACCAGTGTTGATAACACCGCTTTACTAGCAAAATTAGGAGCATTTGTCAAGGTAATAGTGAAGAGTATTATATAATACCTCTAGTGGCAATAAATGCTACCACTGCTAGTGTTGCCCGCAAAAAAGCCATCATATGTACCGATAGTACAATCTTACACGTTGCCCTTAATTTCTCCTTCAATGAACAGTACCCAGATCTTTCGATAGTGATCCCAGTAAACAATAGTAATGCCGAACAAAGTAGTTACAATAGTAAACATTCCGTCGCAGAGGCAATGTTTGGAGCCTTAAAATCTAATAGCGCGATCTGAAGTTCCACGCTTTGGCTTCAACTTCTCTATCTGGAGACCCAAGCCTAAATTTCCTTCTAATCGCACAGGAAGTGGGAGAAGACACTACGCATTCAAATCATCCCAGTATGATTCATTTTGCACTATTCAGTTATGCAACGTGAGCTTTATAATATCAACTATAGTTTGGATCCATCAAAAGGATTTGCTGGTACTGCGATATCTTTGTTCCCATATGAAATTAGCAGGCTTTGCGATAGCGCGTTATAAGAGCACTGAGTACGTCATGAAACGTAGCTGAACCGTACGGTGCGACTGCACGAGCTTTGTATCTACTGTGCTTTTAAGAAAGAGCCGTGCTATGCGGCCTAACCGTTGGTGTTGAAGAATGCATCACTGCTGCAGTCGTAAGTGACAGTCACCTTTCGCATCGACTGTTAGGCATATAAAAATGTTTTAGTCTGCTGTTCAGTATATGCAAGCTTTGCATTAAAGCATTACAGCTGAATGCTTTCGTTAGTGTCAGAAAGCGGTTAAGCCCATCGATCAGGGGACTTGCATCTGCAGTGAGGAGGCAGAGTGAGGGATGCGGTTACTCAAAGCTGATAGCACAAATCTGCAGATGTGTCCTCATACCTCGGCGGTCGAAGTGGGGCACGGAAAAGGGAACGACGCACTGGCCGCCTCTGCAGAATGAGGAGGCGAGATGCGCGCGACGGCCGCGCTGTGGGCCAGTGCAGGGCAGCCGACGAACTGTGTGCGTCGTGGTGCACAAGCACAATGACGCCCCCCAACACAGTGTGTGCCAGCCAACAGCCAGCGCCCACTTGCTGCATCGTGAGAAGGTTCGGCGATCGCTCCTTGAAGGTCTATCTCATCGGGGCAACTTTGGGGTCATAACTCCATTGTAGCATCACTCTCCCCTTACGAAATACTTTGATTCAATATTATAATGGAATGGATCACGTTTATCTGTGCAGTAACGGTAATGATTTCGTATAAAAATATGCAAATCGGTTATACAAGATCGGTGCGGTTTCATTTTTGCTACAATTTGGATATGGGCGGTAAGGTTGGTGCGTTGTTTGAGACGGCAAGCAGCGTTTCAATGTTTTTCCATGTGATCGCAATCGTTGCATAATCATTGTATGAAAGCAGATATGTAAAATACGTTCAACGATTCGTCTTTCTTGCCCATCAGTGCATCACGCGATGGTTGATGGTCGATCAAAAGTGAAATCCAAAATTAGGCTTGCCTTCGCTCGAAAAAGTGCTACTTTCTGAGTGTATATGGAAAAGAAGAAGTAATTTTAGCACTTGAGTGTTTACTATATTTTATTCAGAAAGAAGCGCATCAAAGGTCCAACCAATGGAACTCCACCCTCATAGTGGAACTTAGAGTTCGAGACGGAGCTGTGAAAGAAACGAAAAGGTCACCATTATTTGCAGTTGTGGAAGCTGTTCATCGCAATGTAGCAAAATTTCTCGCCGAGTGCTTTTCCGAATTCTCTACAATCCGAGCTCTGTCTCCATTGCGAATTTGGAGATATATCATAGTGACGTGAAGCAAGTATTCGGCATAATATGCAAATTTAGAGAGCGCTATTAAAGTTAGCGGTTGATTGCCGTCGTGCAGTTGCATCGTTTATGGGTGTGCTGAGAGGGCGGTTGGTGCTTGTTTCGCTTCCTCGATTTGTTCTTGGTGATGGGTTGGCTGTTCCTTCGACTTAAAGTTTGCGTCTCTCACTTGCCACTTCGTAGAATATATAAGGCTTGAGCAAAGTGTGGCCAGAAGTTATTCATGGTTAATTTGAGGTGGAGAAGACAAAGTCGGGAATAATTGAGTACAAAGAGCAGTAGAAGAACAGTGCAGATCAGTGTCGTGTCTCTTTTGCAATCCAGAGAAGCGGGAGTGATTAGAGTGTCGTGTATTGAATTTAGTCGACTGTAAAGAGCTGGAGCTGGAGCTGAAGTAAGGGAGCGTTTTTAATGAGGGGCGTTGCAGCGCTAATGCCTCTCTGTTCCCGTCTCGTCTTTCTCTTTTCCGCTATCCGCTCCCCCATCCGTTGGATACAGACAGCTCCAATTTAAACAACAAATAATTACTTTAATCCGCACATGTTGTAGGTTAGGTGAAGGCGGTTGCTTTCATTAAAGTAATAGGAGCGTTTCTACGGTGATTTCGAAATGCCTTGTTGAAGTCCTACTCGTTTAGTCGTTTTATGATCGCTGCCGCTCTTTCTTGTATGATGTGGAGATTAATTTTATGAGGGGTGAGAGATTTACTGTTGAAAGTGATGCCGCATTCTGGTCGTTTACGAAAAAGCTCTTTCTGGAAACTGCGGTGTGTGAGAGGAATTATTTTTCAGAGGGTAGAGCCAGGGGATGAGGGAGGTGGGCTTTCGCCTTATGCCACCATAGCTTTTATCTCTCACTCTAGCAGTTATATTGTTGTCTCAGATGCCGCATGATTTGTTGCTATTTCTCACTTTACCGTGATATCTGCCCACATGCACCGTTATGCTACGGTTGAGTATCTTGTTAACTCGAATACCTATAAATTTCGCCTTTCCCTGCCTTTAGTGCTGTCTATTTCGGATCCTAACCATCCCATAATTTCAAAGCGCTGTATTAAACCCGTCCTTTATCTTCATCTCTTTCTTCACATTACTTCGAACGATGAGAAGTAAGGCATTAAGATCGATGAGGTTAAGTGCATAACCGTTATCCTTAAACTCCCCGAGTAGACGTGTTTATGACTCTGCCACTAGAATGCGAACAGAAAAAGTTCGAATCGATTGCTTGGAAATGAAAAATTCGTGAACTTACTCTCTCCGTTCACTTTTCTTTCATATTTGAGTCTCGTACGCCTTTTCTTTAAAAGATGCAAATTTCCCCCTCATTCATTTTGTTGGGGGTGAGGGACGGTTCACAACAACGAAGCACTTGGACTCAAACAGGGTTTCTCTTCTTCAAAGGTGGTACTTCACTAGAATCTATCTCGTTTATTGTTTGGTATAAGTTTCATTTTGTTGATAATGTGCTAATTTAATGCCAACTTTGTACTTACGTAAAGAAAGTTGTTTGATGAGTAACTGAAGCATTGGGAACCTTTCTGCGGGTGGGGTTTTCATCACTAGTTGAGCAGTGATTCGATTGTGTTGGGAAATGTCCGTAGATGAGTGGAGCAGCCAAGTTGCAACTAGTTCCCTACTCGGGATGCACTTTTAGAGCATGATTTAGTACCGCATCGACTGTTTGAAGTGGTCTGCATTAAGTATGGTCCCCATCACGGTCGAGTAGCGGACTATAGCTCGGGTGAGATTGGATTTAGCCAGTGACCATGTGGAGATGGTTAAAGTAGATTGTATTTCGACTATGACCGAAATTGGGTTTGACGCAAACACTATTCAGAGTTTTCGGAGAATCTTTATGTGTTCCATTTTTAATCGAGCCGACAGGGTGCATAATATTTGGAAAGCAGAGGTTTTTGCCACCTAAAGTGAGGTAAAGATACGGAAAGGAAAGAAGGAACAGATTCTCATATAGGACTGCTGGAGCCTCCAGTCTGATCCGGAATTCTGGGCTGGTGGGATGATCTGTTAATGTGAACGATGGGGAGACATGCGTATTCTTTGGGAACCTTGACGAAAACATACCCTAATCGATTCATCTGTCTGCGGCGCAGATGTCCAGTGCTGTGTTCGTGGCTGAAATGTTTTAGTTCGAAAGGGGTTCCGTTATTTTGCTTTAGCACTTCTAAAGTTAAATGATTTTGCGATGGTAGTTTTGCTTTCAGTTTTCTTTGCCTTCTAATAGTTTCTAAATGCTTCCGAACGATGTGTCGATTTCTCACAGAGGTCTCTTTTCTTGAATCAACTTCGTAATCCACTGCATCTTTTGGAGATTTATGATCGTTTTTCTATACGTGGGCAAATGTCAGTATTTGTTGGTCGAAATCTAGAAAGCGCATATTGTGTCAGCGTCGACAGTACGCTTTTACGTTAATTCTCGTTGTTCTAATAGCATTTGTCTGCATTTCAGTGGTATTTGGTGTACGTTGGCAGAGTTCAGTTTGAGCGCTTTTGTACGTGTGACGTTGTTGGAAGACATTTCGCGTTTCTGACTTGATTTCTGAGTGGCGCGATCTTCGACGTGAGCTCTGGCTCATTTTGGTTAGTTGTTCTCATTTTGCTTTAATCATAAAGCAGAGATTGGTTCCAATCTGGAGATAACTTTGGAAGTGAACTTAACTCGGGACCATCCACGAGATTCGGTTTCGATCGTCGTTATTTGCATGCCTTGATGAGTTTGAAACCGGCATTTCCACCAGGTTCATTTCGGCTAATAATCTGAATGGTAGTATTCAAAGCGGGCATTTGGCGATTGGCGTGAAGTTTCCTGTATTTGTTTTACATTACTTTACTTTAATGAGTAAAGGATCCATCACAAAAAATATCCATTCTTATCGCTTCCACTTCTATTTCTAGTGAAGTTGAGAGGTCGCCTGAAGGTTAGGACCTAAAATCGTTTCCTGCCGTTAACGATGCTGAAATGTGGATCCGTCCTTTGTTTTACTTGGGAGAGGAGGTCAGGAGGGGGGAGGTCGCGAAACTTACTCCGCGCCGTTGTTCGTTTTTCGCATGAGGGTTCTCGGTGAAGTTGTTAGTCCTGCGTGAGATCGTTGGGTAGGGCGAAGCAAAAAAGTCTGGCTGCAGTACGATTATAATTGACCGTATATTAAACAATGTGATGCTGTAAGTCGTTAATGTTTCGAAGTAGCATTGTCGAGTTAAGCGTGCGAGGAGAAAAAGGCATAGATGGTCGGTCCCCCGCTTTCACGGATAGGAAAGTTCGGAGAGAAGCTATAAACGAAGTTTTAAAGTCATGCATCCGTTTCGTTTCGGCCCAGTCAGCTAAATATCTTCTCATGCAACGTTCATTGATTTACTTTGCGTGGTGATGTAATTTTGGCAGTGGAGCGAATCATTGATGGTTATAATTATCGCAGAAACGAATTCGATTGACAACGATTTTCTTTAGTGATTCAGTTATTATTACGGAGTGTTTAACGATTGCCCTTTAGGCGGTGAAAGTTTGCACTTTGCGGTCGTTGATTTGCATGGAATTACGACTAACAAACAGCTTATTTGAACTATTAACCAGCTGACGTGATCGTCGGCACTCTTTCTGCGTTTTAGCAGCGATCACCCACCGAATTCCGCGATCATTCAGCTTGAGCCTTTCCCAGTGAATCAGTCGGAGGAAAATTTCAGTTCTCTTGATTATTGATGCTGAGGTGAACATGTATATAGCATCGAAGGAAATGAATTCTTGCTGAGGTGAACCTCCAGTAAACTAAGAGGTTCCAACCCATCTAAATGAAAGCAGTAATCAAAGTGAGAGTTATGGCCGTATATAGATGTTCCACTTTCTCTTTTTTACACCCTTCCTTCTGTCCTATGTTCTTCGGCAGTTTTGTATCGTGTACTGACTTCCTGAATTGGTGAGTAATAGGACTGAGCTAATTTATTAGGTGCGTGGAGCATTAAAAAAATGATAGTCAGGTAGGAAGGAGATTTCCGGAACATGCGTCTATGAAAGTGGCGTTTTCCCTTAAAAAAGCCAAATCTTTTTTTTCTGCTCCAGTCTAGTGGAAAAGCACTACAACTCTTCATTAGACATAAAGATATGCACTTTTGACAAGCTACTGACTCGATGGAAATACGGCGAATGGAGCCTTTGTAATGCTATTGTACTTAGGAGATGAAAGGGACGATTCGTTTGATTAGATGATGAATTTCTCGAAGTTTTTCTACTCCATGTTTACGAATTCCTTATGGGTGTGAGCTAACTAAACCACTTTGAGAAATATTTAATCAGGGATAATTTGTAATGGATGAATGGTGTTGAAGTTCTAGTGGTGAAAATAAGCATATTTTGCTACTCGTCTCATTAAGTTCGCATCCCGTTCAAATATTTCCCACTTTTGATCACGTATTGTGTAAAAAATAAGCAACGACGAAACTTTGTAACTGAAAGATTCGTTTGCAGCTAGAGGTTTTTGTGGGATGGGGCTGAGCCCTACGAGAAGCTATCAATTATTGTGAGCTTACTGTCTAACGTAGAGATGGATGTCGACGGAGCGGCACAGGATGAGTCTGTAAGCGGTGGGCCCGGGCAGGCGGCAAGTGGCCTACGACCGCAAAGTCCATCTGGGTCGGCCAGTGGATCGTCTTCTTCCTCGTCACCATCAGATGCGCATATGCCTGTAGCAGAAAACTGGTGCCATACACAGGTGAGCTTCTGACCTAAGTTGGCGCAGTGCAATCTGTCATAAGATAAAACTGATATAGATTGACCATGTTCAGAGCAGTTTTTGGGTTCTCGATGCTTGATATTCCAGTCTATAGCAGGGTTCTCGGTTGGTCGATAAACTCGTTGCTTCGTTACGTTCCGCTGCGCCGATCGATAGTACAGTTGTTTGGATCGCTCCGTTTTGTCCATTTTTCAGATATCTCGAAGAGCGAGGTTTTCAGTGCCTTCATCTTTCAGATGAGAGCTAACATCGTTTTTAATGTTAATAACAAATATGAAGTGTGTCAGATTGCTGTGATTATTGAAACCACATTTTGCCTATGAGTTAGTGATACTCTGAGCATTGTACCGGTGCTCTTGTGTCGTTGCATTTCACAGCGTTATTAATGCTCTTTGCGCCTTAAGAAGAGAGGAATCTGAATGATAATTCATTAAGAAATTTCGGCAGTTTTTCCAATCAGTACTTGCATCGGCGATGGTTGAAAAAAAGATTTTTCCCTTCAGATTTAGAGCACTGAAACTTCCTGAAATGAGAGTTGAGGAGAAAGGGGTCTGTTTCTTTACCACCGCTTCTACTCTTCTCTCCATTGTATTAATGAGGAAAGCGATGGGTTTGTTTTTCACATTTTTTTTTGTGGAAGGGATAAGCGTTTTCATTTCTTAGAGCTGTCTTACTCAGAAGGTGTCTCGAGACATTTGTTGTTTTCGAGGCGTTCGAAGACACATTTTGTGCTCTCTAGTTTCGTTCGTTGTTTTATGTTTATTTCACTTTTATTTAGTACCCTTTCGTGCAGTTAAAATTGAATACTACTGAAAATCGCTTCGTTCAATGAAAGAAATGGGCTAAGTTTGCGACTGTGACGCCCTTAGTTCTTCGAGAACGGAAAGAATGTCGGTTATGACGATTGGAATGGAATATTGCAGGTAAAAGTGATCAAATTCAATTATATGTGGACGATAAATAATTTCTCGTTCTGCCGTGAAGAGATGGGTGAAGTGTTGAAGAGTTCGACGTTTAGCGCTGGCTCGAATGATAAACTCAAATGGTGTTTGAGGATCAATCCTAAGGGTATACTTTTATCTTTTCTTTTACCCAACGTTTTTTGGTGTAAGTTGACGATCTAGGCAGTCGTTGATGGCGATTTAGCATTTACTTCTTGTAGTCATGGTGCGTGGGCGTAAATTTATGAAAATTCTAGTAACGAGTTTTCCAGTTCTATGAAGGAGAAAGAGGCAGCTTTCCACTCACTGAATTGTTTCCTGCTCAAATATGTTTACCATACCTTATCTGAATCATCTCCTTGTTTTTTTTCCGAAAAATGCTTTTCCACTCTTCGACGAGCTGTGGGAATAGCATATCGCTCTGATCATAGAGAGCTCTTTTTGAATTGTCAAGTTCCTTTTTGGATCCTTCTGAGTTGCATGTAATGTTCCTTTCGTATAACTGCTTTTAGTTTAGTTCTTGCCTATCTTAACCACTGGGATGCGTTACTTTTGTCTCATGCCGAAGATGTGTCTTGATGCCTTCTGCGAACCCGTATTATGACCTTTCGTTTGGCCGACGAGAAGGGCTGTAATATGGATGGCTAATGCAGTGTCGTTTTGCAAGGCGAGCGGACTAAAAATCGTAATATTCGGATCTGCTTTACTAATCGAAGCACTTATCCACACTTTGGTCTCGAATGGAGTGGAACGAGGGTCACCTACAGTGTTTTGAATAGGGGGAGGGGGGTGGTCGTGATGAATTGCTGTCCTCGGTATCGGCTAAAAGTTTTTGCGAACTCTTTTAATTGATTTCAGGTTTGGATGAAGAGTCAAAGGACTATCTGTCGTTATATTTATTGTTGGTACAGTGCGCCAAGAATGAGGTGAGGGCAAAATTCAAGTTTTCGATTCTCAATGCGAAGCGAGAAGAGACGAAGGCGATGGGTTCGTTTTTGATGTTATTTTTCGACTTTATCGTCTTTTGTGTTCTGTTACATAGAGGGTTCGATCGATGAGCAAACGCACCATCGAGAACGGTGCATTTTGCCAGTAAGAAGCCGTTTTCTCTCTTTTTCCTACACCAGGCTATAAGAAACGATGTCTGCGTTGCATTGACCTCTTGTATGCATTTCGCCATTTGAAGCATTTTCATTCTATGCGAAGAGGAAAGTGGCGAATTTTATTAAGTAGCCTCATTTCTGCTGTATGATATGATGACTGATAAAGTCAACAGGTAGAACACAGTCTCTATCTTTCGGAGATATTGGTGTCGTACCGCGGAAGTGTGGTTACAGTTTAGTTATGTGTTGCGTTTGATCAGCTCCCATTTCATCGAAGTCTTCTATAACTTTTCAAGATGACGATCTTAAATTTGGAAGCTTCGTCGTTGCAGTTTCGTAGCCGCTGGTATATATCTATCTACACGGCGGTCACATTAACCTTTACGTCTCGAAAGTAGAAAGCAGTTTGCGTGCACTGAATACTTGACCTTCATTCAGCGTTGGTCGATTCAGGAGAAGAAACCTTTAATATTTTTATAGGAAAAAATAAGTCTTATATATCTTCATTAATGGCCAAGTTAATTAAAACAATGCGGTATTGTTTTGCACATTTGTTACTTCATGTTAACCGATGAAGTGGTTGACGATGCCATCGTGTTGCGACGTGCACTTGTGCCGTTTTGTTTTCGGCGATGGACATTTAATCGTTTTTATGCACTATTAAAGACATATTACGTGTAATTTGAGGTCGTTCTACTTTTTGGAGGTTTATAGTTACGTCTGGTCACCCTATAAGTGTGTGTGTGTGTGTGTGTGATTCTGTTCAAAGAATCTAATTGATTTGATATGTGTAATCCTTAAAAACCAAAAGCCGTTGCATATTAAGTTGAAATGCAGATTGAAGTTTGAGGGTATTCACGACACTACTTAGTTAATTTTTTCTTAAGGATTTGTGGTGTACCGTCCTTCTCGCATGTATTTCATCCTTGAGGTAAGGAAGATATATGACTGGGAGGTCAGCAGGCATGAGCTGAACTCGTGCCACATTAAAAGGTGTTTGTATGTTACTTATATGTATATTGCGATTTTTTTTCACTCTGTTGACATTTCAGAGTCACAGCGCGCGTATCGTTTCGTGCAAGGCAAAGACTGGGGGTTCAAGAAGTTCATTCGACGTGACTTCCTTCTCGATGAGGCCAACGGACTGCTACCTGAGGATCGGCTCAGTATATTCTGCGAGGTAATCTCTTTCATTTATCCAGATTTCTAATCCTGCGCTAATAGTATTGTTCATGAATAGAAGAAATATTGAATTTCTTTGAATAATCACGCAGTAACGTGGTGCCATCAAGTGTTGAAGAAGAATGTATATCCATCCAGTGTAAGTGGCGAAGTCTGCCTCTCAAAAAAAGTTGCTTATTTCTTTATTTTCCTCAACTTGTCGTGTATTACTTATTGTAGAGTAAACGATATGATCCTTTCAAACGAATCTATCGTCTTTTCTTGTATTCTTGTATTAGCTGCTCTGTATATTGTTCCCTTAAATTGATCGGGTGTTTCGGCTTATTTGAAACGAATTGATGACACTCTCTGATAGCTTCTAATAAGCATTGATCTCTCCATTCTGAAGTCAAGGTGACACTCTCTGATAGCTTCTAGTAAGCAGTGATGCTATTCAGGTGTCAGTTGTTGCGGAAACAGTAAACGTGACGGGACAATCAAATCTCATGCAGTTTCGTGTACCGCCTTGTCGCCTCCCGGATGATATGGCAAATTTGTTCGAAAAGCACAATTTTTCCGATTGTCTTCTCGTTACGGGAACAAAAGAGTTTCATGTAAGTTCAATTCTTTTCCATTATGTTGTTGTGCAGGTCACTTCGATAGAGGAAGCTGGGGGAGGGGGGGGGGGTGGGCGAAGTGGGGTTATTGTATGAGTGAAAACTCATTCGATTTGTTGTGTATGACTTGAAAGGTTTGAGTTTTATTTGGCATAACCGCGATCTTTCCCCTAGCTGTCGCACCTCCCTCATCGTCACTTCTCTCCCCACCGTACTTTTCATTTGTCAGTTTGAATTGCAGCTCTAATTCAGAGGAATACCAATTGTTTAGAAAAGTCAAAGTTTGTTGTAAAAGTCAACTGGTTTCATTTAAAAAAAAGGACGTTTGTCGCATTAAGTCTTGCAGTTCATTATCTAGTATTGCTTTTGTTACAAAAGACATTTATATCGATGTAATCGAAAGTAAGCGATGAATTAAATCTGAATGCAATTTATGAGATGACTGTCGTACTTTTAGGTGCATAAAGCGATTCTGGCAACGAGGTCACCAGTGTTTGCGGCATGTTTTGAACACAAGATGAGTGAAGCGCAATCGGATCGCGTTATTATTGATGATGTTGAGCCTGAGGTAATGAAGGAAATGCTCAGGTTTATGTATACCGATCAAGCGCCTAATCTCGATCGGATGGCCGACACGTTACTTGCTGCTGCAGATAAGTACCAACTCGATAGACTTAAGGTAATTTTTGGTTTTGTGTAACGATTTGTTTTCTATATAATTGAATGTTTATGTCTTTCAACTGTTGCGCATCATAACTGATTGCGAATTAGTCCTTTTTCAATCAAAAAGGAGCGTCAGCATTGACGGTATAGAGAACTTAAATTTTTTTTCTGTTTCATTACTTACGTTATTTGTTGCTGCCCGCTTTATCCGAAAGGCGAACGTAACCAAGCGGGTGCAGATCATGTTTAGTGCCGGTCGCGACGGGAGTCTGAATTGTGCTTTTTTATAGCTTCAGCCAAGAGGAGAAACCATAAAACGACACCGAGTATTTTAAATATTTCATTTTAAATGTTTTCCCTAATCCTATAGTTTTCTGTAAAGTTGAGCTCATCTGCAGGATATTTTGAGTTACAGTTCTCGAGGGGAACAAATGATCCTTCCTGAAATGAACGGCGTTCGGCCATTGGAGTTCTTACTGCTTCCATCTTTGACATTCAACGCCGGTCTGGTACCAGAGTGGCTATAAAGAGCGCCTTAATTGCAGGTGATGTGTGAGCAGGCGCTTTGTTTAAACCTGACAAACGACAATGCGTGTGAGACGTTGATATTGGCCGACCTGCACAGTGCTGAGCAGCTGAAGCAACAGGCCATCGATTATATTGTGAGTCGTGTTTGTTCATTTTATTTTTCTACGAAGGGTTTCGTTTAACATTTTCTTGGAGCAGTCGGATATGAAAGAGAAATTTATCTATTTTCAATAAGGGATGAGCCCTATCAGTGAAGATGGCAGTGAGTGCTTTTCTCTCCATCTTTCGCTCATTCTATCCCTCTCCCTATCTGTGTTTGTGCCAGGCGGATAAGAAGATCAGAAAAAGAATAAAGCATAATCAGTATCGCCGTCATAATTAATGAGTCGGCAGAGTTTACACAGAACGATAAAGTGATTAATTTCCGTTTTCTTTACACTCCATTTGTGTGAAGTAAAATTCTAACCAAAGTAGAACTGCTTAAGGGATTTGTTAAGTTTGAATATGTGCAAATTTTCTTGTTATTAGCTGATCGATATGAAGTATGATAAAGGGATTTGGTGTGATGCATAGTGGCAACCAGATTTCATGATGGATGCTGAAATACAATGCGAGGGGCGTTTTTATAGAGAAAGTAGAGGACACCTGTTGAAACTGAATAAGTCATTTGATGTAGTAGGTGCTCGAAAAAGCTTTTGCTACCTCATTGTATTTATTTATTAAGCTGAAAGTTGCATCATGCACTCACATCATTGCACAGGTGGCGATGAGTTATACTTGAAGGACAGCTATGTCGGTGAATTTGTGTCTATTTATGTTTATCTTCCAGTGGAATCTCTCTACAATGGAATTATTATACTTTTCTTTAATAGCTGCTCAAGGCCTTACTGCAAAGATAAGAGCACTGTGATGGTGTATATGGAAGTTAGTGAGTAGAGAAGTGGCTGTGATGCTTTCGGGGTCATGCAAGAATATTTCTCCCATATCTTCAAACTGACGAGTGTTTAACTTTTGCATTACCCCACAAGTTGCGTAAGTTTACGGGTGGGATGCTGCCTACAAGTTTTGCAGTGATTGGTTTAGTGGTCATCAATTACCACTATCGTTTAGCAATTTGCTTAATGTGGATCTTTGATGAAGTGGAATCTGTTTAATGTAATTTGCAGAATGTGCACGCGAATGAAATAATGGAATCGGATGGGTGGAGCTGCTTGGTGAAAGATCATCCACCATTACTGGCCGAAGTATTTCGAGCATTAGCCACTCAGCAGACACCACCCATTATCATGAGTCAACCACCACGCAAGCGCCTCAAGCATTTATAGTCCCTTTTAGTAGTGTTTTAATCACTTTTGTAGTTTGTGACATGACTCTGTGAATTGTAGTGGTGGACCAAAGAGAAGGGTTAGTGAAGGGTGGGGGAGGGGGAACTTTGAATTCTTTCGCTTTTCTCATAGATTTTTTATTTAATTTTTTTTTTTTTTGGTACGACGGAATACAATTCACCTGTGCGAAGCCCCAGTTTTATTGATCTATTCCTTGCTTTTGGGAAAGGCCACGAGGGTTTTATTAATCCACATGACGCGTACAGTTAGGTTTTTCTAAATCAACGAGGGAAGGGTAAATGAGGTTTTAAAAGGGATCGTAATTGCATCAGTTATCCTCTTTGAGCATTTTGGCACCAATCAACTCTAGGTGAATGAATTTTGTTGTGTGAACTTTTTACGTGGATTTTCAGCGCTTTTATGTGAACGGAGAGGTGCTTTCAAATAGGGATTGAGGGATCTTAATAGTACAGTTACTAGCTGATATTTGATGGTGGAATGCAATTTGCGTTTCGGAAAATCCCTTTTCCTCCCCGCTTCGTCGTGACTTGTATAAATTGCGGTTTACTCGGCTTTTTGTACATTTCTCGAAAAAATCTTCTATGCGCATTGTTGAAGAGAGGTTTATATTCATAAAATATATGGGGATATCAATATGCATTTCATTGAAAGAGAGAACATTTTTTGTCGTTTATATGCGTTTCCAAGTAATGAGAGTGTATATCGGTCTCATATACATACCACGTCTCAGATCAGAAGTGTTGACTGAAATGTTAGCAATAGTAGTTTTTTTTGCCTCAGCACGTGACTAATTTTTGAATATCTGCTTCAGGAAAGAAGCAACCAGTTTGCTTATAGTAGAAAGAGGGAGGCGAGCGATTTGTATGTTAGTTTTAGTGGGAAGGGAGGGTGAGTGGCACTATGTTCGCACACTCCGTTGTGAATGTTCAGGCCAAGCGCTCCTCATGAGCTACTTTCGATTATTTCTCTGTGCCAGTTTAAAAGAGGGAGGAAGAGAGGTGGGAGGATGGGAGGGGAAAGGTGGTAAAAAAGATTGATATCTTCTGACGAATTTCAGGTTTTATGTCGTGTTAGTGAGCATCTGTAAATTCCGTCGAGGAAGATTTGTTGTTATAAGTGCATAAAGCGGCGATATTCAGGTGGCTGCAGGTTTTCAAACATAATACATTGCAAAACCCATTTGTCCCATGAGGCACCTACATCTGATGCAGAAAATGGTCGTAGTCGTTGGATTCTTGCATCGCTGGATGTGATGCTGTAAATCTACGCACTGTTTTCTGAAAAGAGCTGTCAGCACTCAGCCCGCAGTTTGCTCACCTTGTTACCCATCTTTTGTGTACCACAAAAGCTTTTCTCCTATTTTATGGGTTGTTCTTGTTGGTTTAACGAAGAGAAGAATGGCATGTGGCAGTTTGCACGAGCTACCTGATAAAGAAGCATCTATTCGCACATGTTATATTGGTACCCTCATATATTCTTCTCTCTTCGATGCTGACTTAATTTGTACCTTGTGTGCGTAAATTGAAGACTCTTGATGTCGCCTTATTCCTTCACCAATTATGTTTATATCGTTTTCCGTTGTTCTCAGTGTTGTATAAAGCGAGACGCGCATTTCTGCATTCATTCGAAATGCGCTCATTGCGATTGCAAAGTTTCATTCCCGCTAAGCATTTGCGAAGCAGAGAAAAGTGCCCATTGTTGCGTTTCTTAATAACTTTTATATTTGACTGTCGTTTGTTGGCACTGGTGATGGGTTGTGAGTATCGAGCGCGAGAAGGCAGAAGGTTTAAAACACTTTCCATGGATGGGGGAGGAAAAGAGGATTAAAACTTAAAGGCTTCAGATCATGCTGAACTAGATAGGTAGTAGTGTCAAAAGTTAACGTCTCATGTTATCGTGAAAGGTGATGGGTTAGTTATGGTAAAAAAAAGTGGCCAGCAATAATGATTGCATGTACTGGATCAAATTATTCATCAGCACTTTGTCTGGGTTTTGATGGAAACAACTTGTGCAGAAATTCGCATTCGATTTCTGTATTGCAGTAAATATTGCGAGGCCAAATATGAACCTATGATTTGAGGGGAGCTCGTAGTCATCTACGTGCTCGCAGGTTGTTGAAGTTTTTCAAGAGGCAGTTGGAGAAGGTTGGGAAATGTGCTAAGTGAAGAATGGAATAGTCACAATTAATGGCACTTTGAAAGTCGATGATGTCCTCAAGATGGTTCATGTGGTATTTCCGATTTGAGGACGTGTATAACGAATCTACTTGTGAGTTTTACGTGTCAAATACGATACCGAATGAAACCAACGCTGATTTCGATGTCGCTGTAATTTCACCAGACCATATTTTCTGTTCGTTTAGTTGTTTTTATTGCTGAGTTTAAAGCGTCATGTGGCTGTGGGATTAGATGGTTGCCACCGTCCTGTTTTCAAATGGGCAAGAGCAGTGGAGTTCTCAAAAATTTCGGCATCATAGAAACGAGCGACTTAGCGGCGGAGAGGATTGCACACTCTCTCATCACTTTTGCAGTATGAAACATCATTGGAGTCTAAAATACCTGCTGGTATATCTGCCATGGCCACTTGTCTTTCCTCATTGTTTGTTAGACAGGATACCATCGGTGCATATGGTGGCGACTGTTTGATGGCTAGATCACCTTGCTGAGTTGTAATCCATTTTTCATAGAAATCTTTGCTTCCCATGGATCCTTGTTTGATTTGGTGTGAGATGAGCTATGGTCAGGTGATGGTGAACGAGCAAGACTAATTAATGCAGCTGCCCCTTGCTGAAAGCAATTGCACAGTTGAAACGGAGTGCGAGGGGGGAGTGCTGTGCATAATTTTATGACGCCGGAAGTGTTCTTTGTTCATCGCAAAATGCAGACCGTGTTGAGCTCGTGAAGTTGGGAAAACGATTGTGGCCCTTGTGGGGTTCACAAAAATCGGAGTTAAGCTTCATTTGCCCTGTGCTTTCCCGGGCATGACGGGGTTTTGAGGTGTTTCGTCGAAAATTTTCAATTTCGCATCATGTGCTCATATCAGCAGCATAATAGGGGTATACTCCAACTCGTTCTTCGGCCGGGAAGGACGGTGTTCCTCTTCTTCCACTACCTGCTGCCTTGAAGTTGTTTACGTCAAAGGTGCTGTAGAATATCCGATCTATACGTCGGACTTCGTTGTGTCACTTTTATTGACGCGCATTTGCAAAATATAATTTAAGATTGTTCGGAAATCACCGTCCCGCTCATTATTGATCATTGCCGATGCCGTGTTACCTATCGTGATAATGGCCGGAAGGTACGGCGCGGGTAGTGTGTGATAGGTGTAAGAAAAACTAACTGATGCGCCATGGCGAGAAATGAACTCGTCAACCATCGTTCCTTTTCCTTAGCTGTTGAAATGGAAAGGGAAATGGGGACTTTTGTTACTCAGTATCATCTATGAGTGAAATGCCTATCAGAAGGAGCTCACCGAAGGTGAGTGTAGAAGAGCTCCTTTTTGCACCTTCTGATATTTAATTATTATAGCCATCTTTATTCCTGCTTCCACTCTAAGGCGATTTTATAGCGGCGTAAAAGGCCAAGGGGAGATAAACGGCATCATTCTTTTCCTGCTTATCACGCCTACTTTTTGCTGTAGAGAATCCTTTTGTATGGCTATTGAACAGTTCGGAATTTTTCGCTTTCCGAGCACACTTAATTTTGAGGCTTAAAAGCTAAACGTATTTTCTCCCTCCTGTACAGCCAAAGTTTTTGCATCGAAAGTCCGGTCGATGGAAAAGCAATTAATGATTTCTAAGTAATCTGTGTAAATGGAGAGGACGCAATATTCGAATATGACAATAAGGAACGATTTGTTTCAAAATTATAAAGAAATCAGAAGTTAGCGTTTATGTGTCATCGAGAATGAATACATTCATATACTGTTTTGGGCAAAAGTTGAGCATTCAAAATGCAACCTTTAAATTCGGCGGTGGAAATTCCGTAATTTCCAACCAGTTCTCACTCATTGTTGGTCCTTTGGATGAAAAACCAAATCGAGCCACTATTGCTTCTAAAAAGCAAATGAATTTGCGCATTTATCAGGTGGGCATTAGCAGGAGAGGGAGATCATATGAGAAGGTGATGACTTTTTTGCTACCTTATCGACCAGTCAAATTGCTAAGATAAATTTTGATAAGAGCGAAGAGTTGCGCGACAGTTTCCCCTAATTTACGACAAACTTTTTCGTTGTTTTTGCCATCAGCTGAGTAGAAACAACTTTTTTTTATCATCTACTGAATATTTCGAACAGCTTCAACGATCCTTTTTAGTTTTTCGTTGTGCGATTATATTTTCTCTGCATCAGAGTTTTTCTCTCTCAATCCTTTTGCTTTTGCGAGCGAAACGCCAACGATCTCCGTGGTCACCGTTGTCGATTCTATGAAGTCTGTCACTTCTCCAGCAGAAAGCAACCTCCGATCGGTTTATTTTTCCATTTAAGATCAACAGTTATTACGCAGTAATTGGTAAACATCACTGTTTTGTTTGTTAAATTTCAACGCTGCACATATTAAGTCAATTAAGGAAATGCTCCATAGCGGACTTATCATTTGCTCTGTTAAACTTAGTCGGATTGCACGCTTTATGCGTAATCATTTCGCATCAGTAGAGTGCACAGCGATTCAGTGTGCTCTCGCAATAATGCCGGCAATTTTTGCATGGATAAATATAGACCACCACAACGTTCGCGCTATCCCTCGCCGACGCATTTTCGCTCGCCTAAAATGATATCCACAAGTACCGAATTGATCCACTATTTTATAGATGATTTTCAAAGTACTTCACATTATTGTTTCAGTTGTCTGCATAAATTATTTGCAATGAAACAGAAAGAGAAAGCACACGATCGTCATATGAAACTCTTGAATATAAGGACAACCGATTCAGATGATGCATAGGATGCAAGAAAATCGATCGTACGTTATTGCCAATCTCACGGAAACGATAACGGTTATGTGGATAAATGGATACGAATTATAGCATTGGTTGCACAACACGAGATAAGGTGCGTTGTACAAAAAAGATGGAGTGGTAACAACGGCGGTCAATTATTACACAATAATGTGCTGTATTATTGATGGGTGCGATGAAGGTGTGCATAATATTGAATGTGAAACAAAGGAATACGTGAACGATGCTTTCATTTTTTTTAAATTGAGAACTGAAGTCGCACTGAAGAACTGAAGAATGCTCATCGATATCTTAACCATTCATACAAAATCGACACCGTTTTCTCAAGTTGAAGATTTACGATACTTCCATAAATAAATGCTAACACCACCCAAATTACTTAGAAAATTTGATAAGTGAAGCAACGTTGGATTTAATTACGATATTTTTCGTTATATATTAATAGTTTGATTAACGAGCGACTCGGCTTATCTTGTTGTTCATCGTTTGATGCGTCTGCTTTTGCATTCTCCTCTCCAGCAACTGCTATTATTTCTTTTGCCTTGGCAATATTCGTTTTAGTACCTTCGCCAAATGCGTGTGTTGCTTCTTTAGTTGGCTCCATTTCTGCACCGTTCAGAGCTTGCCTTCTCTATTGCCTTGCTTGTTGCCGCTACTATTGTCGGACGAGACTGATCTAGCACTTTTTGCAGATGCAGCCGCTTTCTTGGCGGTTTTTGCTGCTTCTCTACATTCCTGAATCACTTTAGGTGCCGTTACTTCTGTTTAGCTCCACCATGAGCTGAGTCGAACCGCGTTATCATTGGATTTCTGTCTTTCAAAATTGAAGTGGCTGTGATTTGGTTGCTCTTGAAGCTGCGTCAACCTTCTGTGTGGCTACTGTTGGTTCGGCGATAGCTGGTTGTTCTTTCCGCATTTTCGCTGTTTCTTTAGCCTATCGATGCTACGTGCTGCTTCAGCTACTCGCTTCTCAATGACCCACTTGGGCTTATAAATAATTATAAACCTTTCTATTCTTTCTTATCATCATCCGCTGAAAAAAAAAAGATGGAACAGTGGCGAACCGACGAAAAAAAAATGTATATTAGCCCCCCGTTCTCAGAAATACCTCCATATTCCATAGTAGAACTTTTAAATTTTTCCCGCTCCCTCCCCTTCTCTGCGTTCCTTTACGGAAAATTTTTTCATCTCACAGACTCATTTCTGCAGCTGCTGTTCCTTCGCTCCCATGTTTGCTCACTATAGTGTTCAGCGTTATTTGTTATTCACGTGCAAGAAACAAAGTGTTTTGCAGTTAAAGCTGTCAGACACAACGTTACGCTCGCATGAATCAATGAACTCGGAGAGGTCTCACTGTTAATTTCAAAGAGCCATACAACTCCCGTAATGACAGAATGCTCGTTTTTTCGTAAAGTTGCATTGCCCTCAAAAAAACTGATACCCACTGCCCGGCTGCTTATTAAAGCAACAAAGCTATTCTTTATTATTTATTTTGAACTGAGAAAAAAAAATGTAGAAGTTGAAGATCGATAAATGGATTGACCATGATAGAGAATCTACTATGAAAAAAAGAGTAGAAATAAACAATGGGGGAAGTGTTTTTGAAAGGGAGGCACTACATGGGTTTTTTACATACTGGGATCAAGTGCGTGGTCACTTAGAATAGCAATAAGTCAATACTGCTTTTTTGGTCGAAATCGATCAATTATTCACTTGAAAAGATCGCCGAATGACAATAAAAACGAATCGACAAAGGATGCGACTGCGACAAGTTAAGTTTGTGATTTGTTCACGCTGTAACGTTTTAAGCGATACCAACTGCGGAACGCCTATCAGCAGCACTTTAATGGGTATTTGATAAGACAAGAAGTTATAGTCAATATGCCGCAATATAGAAGTCAATCGCCCAAACACCACTGTACATCAGTGATGGAGCCAAACGAGACATCTGTTGAAATCTGCTAAAAAACAACGTTACAGCTGTAGGTCGGTGTGTTTTTCAAGGTACTCCTGTAGCATCTCTTCCGGAGTCGAGAGTCGGGAACTGCTTCCGGAGCTAGGCTCCACAAGTAAGCAAGTCAGTCTATTCATATTTAAAGAGCAAAAGCCTAATGATACACTACGCAAGTTCACTTCCGCAGTCGTGTGCGAATCAAGCGGAGTGAAACGTATACAGATAATTTCATACTTGGGTTTCCTTGCAGCCGACGGTTCCAAAGCACCATTCTTCTTTCTTTTCGCTGTTGCTTGAGCAGATTTAATCCTTCTGCACCAATTACGAGTGCTGCTTCATTTCTGTATCACGTAGTTTAGTACGCTGTTTTCAGGTTTTCATAGTTGATGGACACAACTCCGTTAAACTTCGATGGAGTGCTAGGCTTTGTTAGAGTTTCAGCCACGCGCATTTCCTGCATGTTTCTTGGTAGGCTTTTCAGGAGCTTTTGGTGGGGAGTCCGAAGCAATATTTGCCAGATCACTGCTTGCAGAATTTGTGGAATTAACAGGAGTATGTCTTGGAGGATTGAGCGGAGCACCTTCTAAGGAAGTCGGAGGATCACAATCTGTGTAGATGGCCATAATAGATTGCACGATGGCAACGAAAGCATGGTCGACAGGAGGTGCAGAAGAACGGCTTATGGAAGGAGAGGTGACAACTTTAGCAGCAGATTTCATCATCTTTTCAGACATACGCACGCCAAGCTGCCTTTACTTCGAAATCGTTGTCTTTTTTCCCCATCGTGCTCCCTGTTTTCTTTCTTCTTTTCATCATTTCAACTTCTCTAGCATGTTTTTCAGCTGTGAAATGAGTTTAAACAAAGGGTAGGATGTATCAGTGAACGATTAATATTTACAAAGTTTGTGACAGTTGTAAATTTGAATATGCTGATTATGTCAACGTGATACCCCCAATAATAAATGAAAGCCAATTTTGATTGAACCCATGAGCTCAGCTTTACTCAAAATAAATCTCACACTTCCCTTTTTCAGCTAGTATCAAAACGTTTCAGAGTCATTTTCCGAACATAGGAATTTTTAAAGAAAAGTTGAAGAACGTCAACTAAACCTACAGCATCGTAATCTACATTCATATCACAGAAATGCCTGACAAATTCCCCAGTTATTGGTGCGTTGAGGGGAGGGGAAGAGGGGAGGGAGTAGGAGAGGTTGGCGGAGTGAGAGGGCTGTAATACAATTACGTCGGTAGGGAGTATTAAATATGGTCACGGGACATTTTTCTAAACTTATACCATTTATGAAAAGCACGAAATTGATCGACGATTAATCGGACTTTGACTTGTATTTCTTCGATTAATCGGAAATTGAATCTCTATGGAAAGTGGAGGGAAATGAAACTGTAATTTTGCAATACATAATTTGATACACTTAAACTTGGTTCTTCTCAGGAGGAATTGACTAAAAGTAAAGCGTTCTTGCTGGGAGGTTTTGAGAACACAGAGTAACCCTGCCTCGCACGAAATACGCACATCTGATTCAACGAACAGTTGGTGTAAAAACCGGGAATATTATTGACTAAAATAAGCAATCAGTCGTCATTCTTTGAGAAGTTGTTTAAATACATCAACTTGCCTACCATAATTTATCGCTTTCTAGCAGTAGTAGCATTATTTATACTACTACTAGTAGTTTTACTTCTAGAGAAGTAGAATACTTTTTTCACACAAAAGTAAAAGAATTTCTGCCATTCACCACATGAAAATTCTCCATAATCAAGCATAAATATTCATTCTATCGTTTTCCGTCATAATCCGAACGTCCACAAAAATCAGCTCGAAAGTGGCTGAAGCTGAACTTGAAAATCTCCGTGTCATCCCATCATTTAGTTCAAAATTCAAGTGAACTCTCTTATAACGGAACTTGTCGTTGTTAAATATGTTTGTGAAGCGCAATTCCTAAATTGTTGCTTTACTGGCCGGGTGCTTATTTACTTGTGATCGTAGAGACTCGATTAAGATACCATTCCGTATAAGGTGCTCATCGACCACAAAACTCCCCTGTCCATATGGCAATTTCACAAGGCTAACCTCTAAGATCCATGTTACAGTCGACATCTTTCGCTACCTCAGACCTTAAAAGAAAAAAGAACACCCAACTGGATATTGCCTCCATGTTTTTCAATTCTTTTCCCATTTCCTTTTTTTGCCGGTCCTTGAATACAGGCTTGGAATTCTCTTCGTTTCATTTCCATTCTAAACAAAAGTAGGCTGAAAAAAATAGACGATGGTTGCCTTGTCGAGAGATGAATTTCTGAAGTACATTCATTTACCACAAGTAATGATGAAAACCGCTTCGCTGTTTTGCCTCTTTGACATTGTCATGTTCACCTCATTTTAATTAAAGAATATAACACCCGAGAAGTTAAGCATTGCATCTTTCAAGTAATGGAGAGGATGTTTTCTGTGATCTGAAAACTGCAAAGTTACCTGCACCTCACCTAAAGCCTTATATGATATCTAGTGTTCATAAAAAATGGGCCTTTTCCTTATCATAACTAACTTAGCAACGGCGCGCAATTAAAAGCACAACTCGGAGAGCAAAAAAAAAATCTGAGACAACATTATATGTTTGAGAATCAGAGATGGAAGTTACAAAAATGTCACGTGCGAAGAGCGGGTGAACTAGTCAAATTGCAGTGTCAAAGAAGACAGCCTTCTCAATGATAAGTGATGTCGCATGGGAATTTCAAGACTTCCAAGCAATAACTACCGTTGAGATTAGTTGGTTTCACCTTCTACAGCTTGTGTTCATGGAAAAAAGCCTTATATTTGTGGGGCGAGATATGGAGGGGACGGGTAGGGAAGATTCACTCTCCACCGGTAAACCAATATTGCATGTTCTCACGACAGATGCCCCATTTGTTTGCTGTGTTGTATGATTTGTACCCGCGTTGAAACGATTTGCAAAAACAATGCAGTACTGAATAAGGTATATGTGTGCAAACAGAAACTTTTGTTCCTACGTAAACATTATCGAATACTTCATTGCCTGATGGCTCCCAAAGTCCTTAAGTTCAGAGATGCCATGATGACGCTACCTGACTTCACGTCAGCTCAGATAGCCTTTATTTGACAAGTATGTCTGTCTTCATAAAACATGTGTTGTGCTGTATCATTGAAGTTACTGACGATTGATGAGCGCTGTTTGATTGAGATTTCCTTATTATAAGCCTTATCTTCCGAAAACTACCAACTTCCAATCGGCTACTAAACGGAATTTTTTTTTGCACGAGAGTACCACCTCCAGGAAGAGGATGGGGTTGACGGACAGGGAGAATAGAATGAAGTTAATGGACATTCTTAGGCATATAAGGACCTGACTTGAGTATACGATCCTCCTGAGTAAGTGATATTCCTAGATTGCTTTGAGCGGACACAAAAACAAGAGGACTATTTAATCTGCGAGGATCTGCATCTCCGTGAAGGACAGCATGGGTTGCCGTCAAAGGTACTCCACAGAGAACACTGAAATGCTCAGCTAAAACCAGAAAATATTTTAAATTGAGGAAACTGTACGCATCAAACAACAGAAAATAACTTTATATGCATGTTTTTTCTGCAGATATGAAATGTTTTTTGCAAAAAAAACGCAAGGAATCCCTTTGTTTCATAAAGCCCGCCCCTTTCCTCGCTGCATCACTTGGTCTTCGAAATTTGCACCCACTTAAGAACTGATAACTGATCCAAGGCCCTCATGGTAACCATTTTAAGCACCACATAATTCTGTTCTTCTTTGACGAAGTGGTTGGCCTCTTCGAGACAAAGAAGTCTTTTCGTTTCATAAACTACTACAAATACGACAAATATATAATATATATACGTACACATATGATAAAATGTATTTTATCTTTGTGACTAGATTTCACTAGGATACTTCCACTGACAACGTATCATTAATTCGAATTGAAATAATTAGAAGAAATGTGATGTGAAGCTTTAAGTTATGGTCACTTTTGGTTTCAGTAGGCAACTGAATCAACGTTGTGTAATTTTTCGATGGCATAGAATAGAAAAGAGTGAAGATATTGCAACTTCGACTAATATTTTGAAAGAAACAACAAATAAAATCGAGATCTGAAAACGATGCAAAAAGTGGACACAAATCACTCAGCAAGCACCCACTAGACTACGAGTACTCGAGTCTTTCTCGTCCCCTTCCCCTTCCCTGCACGCCGATTTACCAACCGGTCGCTCACTCTCGAACGTCCCCTCACGCCCCATCCACCCGACTCCTCATAGTGGAGGCGTCCCACTACTCACAATCAATTTATACGATCATATTTGGCGCCAAATTTTTGGCGCGGTGAAGATGTTGTGATGTGACCGTTATGGGCGGGTTCAAGTGGCTATAAAAGAAGTGGTGCAGCACATCCTCCATTTCGTGTTCAGTAAGTCGTAGTTTGAAGATGGCTCGTACGAAACAAACGGCTCGTAAGTCGACGGGAGGCAAGGCTCCAAGGAAACAGTTGGCGACTAAGGCGGCTAGAAAGTCTGCACCGGCTACTGGAGGAGTGAAGAAACCGCACAGGTACCGCCCTGGTACGGTGGCTTTGCGTGAAATTCGTCGTTATCAAAAATCGACGGAACTTCTTATTCGTAAATTGCCCTTCCAACGTCTTGTACGAGAGATCGCTCAGGACTTCAAAACAGATCTGCGTTTCCAGTCGTCGGCAGTTCTTGCGCTCCAAGAGGCCAGTGAGGCGTACCTCGTTGGTCTTTTCGAGGATACCAACCTTTGCGCCATCCACGCCAAACGAGTGACCATTATGCCGAAAGATATCCAGCTGGCACGCCGTATCCGTGGAGAACGGGCATAAGCGACAAGCTTTGCGCGACGGATCCTCTAGAATTTTAAACCCAACGGCCCTCTTTAGGGCCACAAACAAGTAAACCAAGTTATGCCTATTGTTTGTGTGGGGTAAGGTTGGGCGAGGTTTTCTGAATGTGCCTTCGTGCAAGCTCAACATTGGGACTGGTGTCAGCGCGCATGTGGGCATGTGTTGCGTTGTAACTACTCCAAAAGGGCGTGAAGGCTGGGTCAAGTTATCGGACTTTTTCTTGGTCCCAATGTGCTGGAAAAGTTAATTTTAAGCTGTAGTCGGGTGGGTGTATTTCCCAGTAGTGTGTGTATTCGAAAGTATAGAAGTGGGAGCCTGTTAAAACTTTTTGTAGCGGCAGTTCATCCTAAGGTCACGGAGGCGAATGATGAAAACGTCGGTTTCCCTAGTTGCAAGTTTGCAGCTGTTTAGTGTCTCCAAGTCGTGGCGGCGGGTATGTTTTTGACGGAAGACGCGTAGACCGCTCGCAGTGCAAAGTGCATTCAAATCAGACGCCTGAGGAAAAACTGTGTCCGATGTGTCTTATAGCACTGCGTTAGTTTCACAGTGCTGGTGTGCTCGAAAAGGCCCCTCCTCAAACGTTCATATGCAATCGTGCAGCTAGACCGTTAAAGAAGAGCGCTTGTGGTACCCTTGTTCTAGAAATGACCTGTTACTCTGGGAGGGGGGAGAGGAAGGGGGGTTACGAACTGTGATGTCCTTAATGCGCAAAAGCGCGAGGATCGATTTCGTAGAGACACAAGTATATAGGGCAGATTTCAGATCAGCTCTGCGTCAGTACCCCCAACCTCGGACACCGCTATCAAAGGAGCGACGCTGCCATGAGGCGTTCGCTCATGTGTTTTTTGTCGGTTGTGTTACCGAACTGTGTACATTCATTGGTGCTTTCAATTGCTGTCATGCGATTGCATACTCTTGGTAATAAAATATTGTCGCGTGTTAGCGAAATGTTCAGGGCAGCCTCGAAGTCAGGTCCAATTGCGAACATGGCAAATGCACATCGAACTGTGGGACACAAAGCACTCGTTACCACCAATAACGGGAACTGATCCTTACAAACGTCACTACCCAAGATGCTTAGCTGCCCACCACTAACTGCATTCAGGTAATAGGGAGCGCAAGACAACACAACAAATCGGCAGTGTGCTTTCGCTTCTTTATCATGCAACAGCATCACAATGCGTTACAATGCAATAAAATGTTCAGAAGAGAAAGCCGTATGTGATGAGCACTCCCCTACAAATTTTTCACACTGCAAACACATCCCACTTTTCTTAAGTGTTGACAGAGCTAGTCCAGCCATCCGACCCGAACCTGCTAACTTTGTTCTTCTAAAAAGGAATGTTGTGAGCAGCAGCAAGACGAACTACAAGCTGCGCAGATGGCAGTACTTGGTTTGTTTGTTTGCTTGTTTGTGGCCCTAAAGAGGGCCGTTGGGTCTAAACGAGCAAAAGTCACCAGTCTAAGCTGCTGTAATCACTTTGCGTTGGTATACTTGGTGACGGCTTTAATTCCCTCTGACACCGCATGCTTGGCAAGCTCTCATGGCAGAATGAGACGAACCGTAGTCTGGATTTCACGAGAAGAAATCCTTGAGCGTTTATTGTAGTGCGCAAGACGACTTTCTTCGGTGGGGATGTGTTCGAAAACGTCGTTCACGAACGAGTTCATGATTGACATCGCCTTCGATGAAGTGCCCATATCAGGATGCACCTGCTTCAGCACGCGGTAGACGTATGCCGAGCACGACTCCTTTTTGCGAAGATTCCTTTTCTTATCACCATGTTGTACCGCTGACTTCAGAGTCTTCTTCGCCCCCTTGGCCGATGCTTTCGACGTCATCTCCTAGATTTCAACGATGAAACTAACGATGCCATGTAGTTAGTCACTCCTTCTATATGAGATTGTTGGCGCGCATTTGAGCTGTTCTTACCCCACCCAGTTGCGCGCCGAAAAATTTGCTTTATATATACATATTCGTCTGCTGTTGCGTTTTTTGGCCATTGGTGAAATTGGTAAAAGGTGCGATGCCCCTTTGTGGTTGAGGGGGCAAGAGTTCCCAGTTGGCAGAATCTACCGGTGCCTCCGTGGAGGGAGCTATCGTGACCTTGTTGGGGGGAGGCATCTGTTTAATTGGCTGTGGTGCTTGGATGTCTCAGAACTTTGATGCTTTGGCTCGGCTCGCTATGAATACGGCGCGTGACAGCGAGAAAACGATGGTAGGCCTCAGCATTTATAATTTGCAGTCCAAAACGACAAGGAGCTGACTGATCCTTCAGCTCAAGTGGCGTTCTTCTAAACGTCCGGGCTGTTTTGTTGTCCAAAAAGACGTCGGAGAAGGCATAAAAAGCCGGGGGTTTCTGTGAATGCTCAAGAACACTAGACCCAAATGCTCGCTTTAGCGCCACGAACATTTACACGAAGGTTTGTCGTCAGTGCTTTCACTCATCGTCGAAACTCGTAAAAAGTTTAGAAATACCTGCCGCGTCGTTTGTTCGAAGCATCGTTCTGCACTTTCGGGGAGAGGATTGCTCTGCGCCGACGTAGAACTGACTGGCAGAAAATCATGGGTATGCTTGGTCATTAAATGTGGCGAGAAATTACATGTAGTCAGTTGTACAGTGGTGCTTGGGAGCCAAAAAACGCTCAACTGAAACGTCTTAAGAATGGGCACTCAAGTATGTGAGGTGACAAAGGGGAAGTGCCGATGACATGCAAAGATACCTTTAGATTTAGGGGGTTGCGAAGAATTTTTAATGCAGTGGAGCGTTTTTATCGAAGCACAGTCACAATTCTGAGAGAGACGAACGATTGTGGAAAGCAGAAGCTTTGAGATGAAAATTATATGAATGAGAACGAGTTTAACAAGTATTAGCTGAATATGGGTCAGATTATAGGACCAGAGCCAAGCTCATTTAGAATTGGGTGACTTTGACTCCTAAGATGAGTATTTGAACTCCGGAAGTGTGTTTAGACCTCTTACTCGAAATCGGTATGATGTAATCATTTGAAGCCGTTTATAAAAATGGGAGCAAGAGGTGAAAGAAAGGTCAGTTTAACCTACGGTCTCGTCCCATAAGTCGATCTCACATTTAAACCCAGCTTTTTCTCCAGAATTACACCACTGATTCCTGAACCTCTCCGAAGAACCCGTCTGAGCGTCTTCTCTATTTCCTACTTCTACCCATCATATCTCTTATCATCTTATTACCTACCCACTTTGACTCATTTTGTGCCAAGGTGTTTATGCAGAACTTGATGTCTTCCGTTCTTTTTATCACGGAACGGAACGCGAGTCGATAACCATTGCGAAATTCCGGCTATGGCACTTTGACATTGCTCATGATTCAAGTTTAGCGCCGAACTTCGCTAATATGAGCGGGATTCCCTCACCGGCTTTCACGTAGATGCCCGTCAAGCAGTCAAATTTTAGCGATATGTATCAACGAAAACGTCACTCTAGAACGCGTTAGTCGCTTTGAAATGGAACCAGGAGAGGAGGGCAGTTGCTTTATGACTCAGCTCCAAAACTATCGCGCTTTTACAAGCACTCTCGATCAGCGACTTGCTCCTATACGGGCAAAATTCAAGTCACTCCTAATGGGTATATGCATACCGCAGACGAGGGCGAACAGGGATTTTAATTCCAGAGCACTTCCAGAAAGCCCAAACTGCACATTGCTGCGACCGGTGAATCATAGTGGCCGCAGAAAATCACGTCCTCCTCCTAATGGTCAAGTTTAATGCACCGCAAATCAGCTTGCTTTGAACAATCTACATGTCATCCACACTACCAACTTTCTCTCGTTACATCCGTCCTTATCAGTTTCCTCCCTTCCACAGTCCTCTCTCCCCTTTTGCTTCTATTTCCGCTTGCCCCGACACACACATTTCCCAATCTGCTATGCAGAGAATATTTTCATTGCGTACAACATAAAAACATGACCACACGCTTCTCCTCTTCCCGCCCAACATTTCTTTATAGCCACGCCCCGCTGATGACTCTCCACCCAACTATACGACCATTCAGGTAGATACTAAAGAACTCCTGACTGCCCTCAAGCTGCGCCCTTGTGTTCATATGAGTGCTCCAACTCCAACTTTTCCCAACCCCAGGCTCAAAGCACAGCCGCAACCTTTATCTGAATCACACAAGTGAGCTTGGCGCAGTGGTTCCCCAGTGGACCCGCGTTTCCAATGTTTAGTTATACCCACTCCGTTACGGACCGATCAGATAGAGCGTCCAACACTTCGCCCGTGCTTATACTGTTCCACGCCACCAACTCGCCAGTATTTTATTTTCGCATGGTCACATAAAAGCAAACATAAGGCAAGCAAATATAAACATAAGGCAAACTTGGTTTAACAGTTTGTGGCCCTAATGAGGGCCGTTGGGTTTAAGAATTGATGTGACGATCACGACGTTCAGCCTCCAAATCCGTACAACGTTCTGCCCTGGCGTTTTAAGGCGTAGACGACGTCCATCGCTGTCACAGTCTTGCGTTTGGCGTGCTCGCAATAAGTGACTGCGTCACGGATCACGTTCTCGAGAAAAACTTTGAGGACACCTCGAGTCTCCTCATAGATAAGGCCAGAAATACGCTTCACTCCACCTCGACGAGCAAGACGGCGAATTGCCGGCTTCGTGATACCTTGAATGTTGTCGCGAAGCACTTTGCGATGGCGTTTGGCGCCTCCTTTCCCGAGTCCTTTGCCTCCTTTACCACGTCCAGACATCCACTTGAGCAGCTAAACAACTGATGGCAACTGGCGATGCGTCCGCCTTTTTATAGGGCCGTTGAGGAATAGCCGCTCTGCGACTCCATCGTTTTGGCGCCAAGGATGGCGTCCTGCGTTCTCCTGCCTTTCCAGAGCATCGATCGACGAATGCCGTTTGTGACGTGATCGACTGAGACGAGCAAGTGTGCGAACGTGCGCAAAGCAACACGATGCAAACCATACGAAACCAATATACCATACCATATGTTTATCGTTACTATTTATCGTTACGCTTACTGTTTATCGTTACAATGGCCGTTTGAGAGCAGAGGAAGCCGTCGATATTGACCTGAAGGTTGCGGGAAGGGTTGCTCCTCAGCACATATTCTTCACCCCACCCCCCCCCCTCCCCGCCCCCTCCAATATCTGACGCCGAGAAAGCCGTCTCGTTGTCGTTTGCTGAGACGATAGGAAATAAAAACAAGTTCGTCTTCCTTTTAATGCAATCATTTGTTACTCAGCGCAAGTGTGGTGCGAGTCCAGGATGAACCCTTACCAGACTCCGGCCACGATGTGAGTTCAGCACAGAACTCCATAGAGGTCTTTCGTTTTTAGTAGTGCGTTTACGAGTTTCTGAACTAAGATGCATCGTCCATCATCGATGGGATACTTTTTTATGTGGGATTATTCGTAGAAATTTGGACTTCTGTGATTAAGTACCTCACTGAGATTTAGAAGTAAATTCGTTTTTGTCGAGGAATGCTTTGAGCAGATCTGAGCAATCGAGTTCGAA
This sequence comes from Parascaris univalens, assembly GCA_037576465.1. Classification (NCBI taxonomy): domain Eukaryota; kingdom Metazoa; phylum Nematoda; class Chromadorea; order Rhabditida; family Ascarididae; genus Parascaris; species Parascaris univalens. The sequence continues at coordinate 117,906,186 of CM075173.1, forward strand.
TGCAATGTTCGAAATTCTCTGAGAGGAGCGATGGGTTCCACAGATGAAAAATTCTGACCGGCATGTCGAAGTAAGGGGCTGCTATTGAGCAATAGTTGGTGGCATTCTTCACGTATCCCCTGTGTTTGAGATAAGACAGCTTAAATTCACGTGGGACATATCTATCCGCTCCCTTTCCCCGTCCCACGCAAAGGTATTTTGTGCATTCGCAGCAGCCACATGAAGCCAGAAGCGGTCATGGCGTAACATAATTTGGCTTGACAAACAAGATTGGTAACATCGTGGATTGCAAGTGGGTGAGAGAGTTTTCTTTCTTTCTCTGGCCAACCGATTGTCCAGCTGCTGCACTTTTGCTGCCGTCGTTTATAGAGAGCGCATCTATGAGCGTTTTCGTTCATTCCGATGAACATATACTAAAATTGGAACAATACAGAGAAGATTAGCATGGCCCCTGCGCAAGGATGACACGCAAATTCGTGAAGCGTTCCAAATTTTTCTGTTTTGTGGGCAACATGGAATGCTAATGCAATCGTTGAACTTCAAGAGCAGCTCTATTCACGGTCGTTCAGTAAGTGCTCCACTTATTCGGCTATAGAGGAAGAGGTTATTATTAACAGCTTTGGCCACAAGACTTGATCGAGTGATGATGCCAATGAATTGGCCAAGGAACGGTGCATATAGCAAACTCCTGCCGAATATTTAAAAAGCGCTTCTGAGTGAAACAACAGGAGCGACGTTCGAAAGCACGACAATTGCCTCCTCTTCCTTTTACCCGGCCAACCTGTTTCGTAAGTAACCGAGAAGTCATAAAATATGCAGGATAATGGCTCCTCATATTTTAAATGATCCAGTAGTCCATAAGATATTTTATAAATGTTTCTTTTTTCAGTGACACGACCGACCGAAAATAAAGATCCGGCCGGAGTAAAAGGTGTCAGAATTCTTTCAAGACATTCAATTCTCTGCAATTTTTTTGGAACTTTGATGGATGAAGATAGTGCTTGGCACATGTGGCGTGCAACATACCTGCTGAATTTCGTAGCTCCAGCGTTAGATATTTCAGGCTTTAGCTACTAAACATACTGATATACACCGGAACATACAGATATAGTGCTTCCACCGTGCGCCTTTGGTTGTTAAATTCTCAGAAGATGAGAATCACTCAACTCGGCTAAGGATGGCATGTGGCGCAAAATTCCATTTTAATTTTCGAACCAATTCATATAAACGCATCACGATAAAAACCGTTATTTAGATGTCGCACCTCCCACTTTTACCTTCAGCTATTTCCTGCTCAGTCGTTTAATGGTTTCGGACCTTTGTTTCTTATCCCTTTTTAGTGTCCTTACTTTGGAACAGTTTCAGGCCCTCTTGATGAGTGAAACTTTCCTAGCTACAGAACGCAAATCCATGATATGAAAGGCGCAAACATTGTATCGTTTACTTACCAAGCAATGCAACTTCAATTTTGATAAATTAAAACCGCCCGCTTCCTAATTATGTACATATTATGAAGCAATAAAAGACGGCTTATTATATGAAACATTAGCAGAACAAATTCCATCTTTCTCTTTTCACGAAAAATGCAAAATTTCGCCACACTCGAATTCCCATCTATTCTCAGTAAAAACACAGCGATACCTCGATGTTTGCTTCGCTTGCATATATCCTGCTGAGTCGACGATAACACACCATTCACAGATCTTTATTTTAAAAAAACTTGAGATCATGACAAATTCCTTCCGGGAAAATATATTTTGCAACATCCGAAGAAGACAGGAAACATCTAATAGCGCGAAAGTGAAAATCAACAAAATGTTGAAGTAGCGGTGCAAAAAATACCATCCCTCTACTGTCCTCTATTCCTCCTCCTTTCTTTCGTCCAGCATTCCCTTGTGCAATTCTAGTTTTCTGAATGTTTCATTTCGCGGCAGATAACTTCCGATATTTTTGGTTTAGGCAGAAAGTCCCACTGCCTTCTTAGGATTTGGTAGGGACTGAAGTCAAAACTTTTCAACAACAGTAGATGCCACCTCCATCACCATCACCCTCAAGATACTATGACTAACCTAAGCAGAGGTAAAAGCCTAAATCTTAAATAGGAAGCGTTATGCATGTGTATCATCACTGCTTCATAAGAGAAAAAGAACATTGAAAGAAATACATATCAACAACGACGACACATCAACAAACTTAAAGCGTGTCGTCGAGCGATGATAAAAATGAGCGATCTTGTTGCGATAAATTTTAGCATTTGACAACGAGTCAAAGCAGAAGAAAATGTAGAAGGAGGAAATTAACTAGAGTCTCCGAAGAAAGATTTCGTTTCATTCATAAAATTAAAAAAGAAATATTTTTACCACCATATAAAAATGAAAAATCTAAAATTTCTTGAGAGTTGATGGGCATTTTCTCACCAATGAATAAAATAAGTTATTCGCATAGCAATGACCGACCACCTTTTTCTAGACTTCAATAGTAATCCACTATGAAGAAATTTCACATCTTGAAATATGCTTTTAAAGAAATCCCACAGATTTTTCTTTAAAGCAACTCATAAATGAATAAACTGGAAAAAGTTATGCATATCTTTTTCCATAATGGGCGCTCTTTTAGGGGAATCAGAAAAGCGCTCGATAAAGATGAGACAACTTCCGACCTGCAAATTCACTCAGGTCTTTTATTGCAATTATTAACATAATAAATAATTTTTCCAATTTTATCTCCACGAAGAAAACAATGACATAAAACTTCACAGAACGATAAAACACAAAAACGACGCATTCAACTATGCCAATGTAACAGGGAAATTCTTCTCTGGAAGACGCTTTTTTCTTTGATGGCACATTTCAATCCACTTTTCGCTCACAATTATACCTGAAGGAGAAACAGTTAGTCGTATATGTGCTTTCACATTTTCGAGTTGAAACATAATCACCATGGATCAACTGGTTTTGATAGGAGGCAGAAAAACAGACAGTATGAGGAAGAGGACAAGGGAGAGGGCAAGCAAAAACAACCTTTGGCAGAATTGGCGGAATAACTTTGAATATATTTCAATTACGAAATCTTTTGTTTAACTGCAAAGGGATTCACTCAAAACCTTAGCTCATTCCACTATTTCACATGGTCGTGGCGTTGTTCTCTCCAATTTCATCACAGCGTTAGGTTTATAGCTAAAACGAAACAATCGCCAAATTTCCTCCTCAAACTTGGCCGTAACAAGAACCAAATCTTGGCTCTCCGCACAAGGAATTTCACCTTTAACTATACAGTTACTGTGTCTAGAACAGTATAAACTGCGATGTAAACGACCATGAGGTTACTGTACTAGTGCTCACTTACCTCTCGATCCAACTTGCCGCCATTTAGGTGTGTTAGGAAATGCACAAATCAAGTGGGTGCATGACGGCGTCCAATCCGCTTCGTAGATTGCACCCATTTGACGAGCTTTATCTCGTAATTGGCTTCGTCGAGGATTCTGATATCCACTCAACGAGAAGCGAACTCCAGTTAGCACCTGCAATTTATTTACATTTACGCATAGTCCATTCTCACTGATCACATTAATATCAATTGTCATACACTGTGGTTGGGGATTTGAAGCACTACGAATATTAATATTAACTGAATTCGATGTTCTACGGACGGAATATAAAGTGCAGCAACAACAGACACTAAACAACCAATAACCTCAGCAGCACTGACGAATTAGTCCCTTACATGGCGAAGTTTTAAAAGTGGCTATGATTGGAGTCAACAGTTCAAAATATTAGATTTATTGGATTCAATGAAACAATTTACAAGTAACATATGATTCCGGAATGGAATATCTGGAGGGAGGACGTTCTTCCTCCAGAATCAATAAGATTCATTCTTCGTCGTTTTCATGCCAAAGCACCTTCCAAGATTCAACTTCCTTCGATAAAACTGAGTCCTGAAAGATCCTTTGGCAAGAATCATCAGAAGCCACTCATTGATAATCATATAAGGTAAACTATGTGCTAAAATCCCAAAGTAAAATAAAATAATTGGCACTTCCACCTACCTAGCATCACAATCGTCTAATTAAAAAGAATGCGGTTACCTCATTGAGCGGCACTTCGTTGGTGGTGGATGTGGTCGTTTCGTGCGGTTTTGATGGTGTGATTTTCTCTTTTTTAAGTTTACGTGCTAACGTTTTCTCATGTTTCGCGTCTGCTTTTTCCTTAACCGCATCTACAGCACGTTTAGCGTCATTCTTCGACTCGGCTGCTTCGTCTCTTTCCTGAAGTAAGCGCGCAAGGATTAAAATATTTCTCACATATCAAATCAACCAAACGACGGTTAAAAAGCCAATTCATCCGACAGATGGCGAAAAAAACTTCTCAAAAATTGATCAAATGGGATCTGGAGTGCCATTCTGATTACTCGTTTCAACTCCTTGAATCCTACATAGTCAATAATTCTGCTCTAGAAAATCCTTGGCGGAGAGTCTCTCTTTGCTATTTTCCATGCTCTCCTTTCTCCCTGTCCCTTCCCATAGAAAGATTCAGTGAGAGATCTGACTCATTTCTCATTCGCACTTATTCAGCATTTTCTGAAGGGTTCCAACATGAGATGTGAATTCACATCTCACGTTGGAACCCTTCAGGATTTCATTACCATTTTATAGGCTTACAGGTTGGAATCTGACTAGAACGATTCACAACTTCCTCGTTGTTCACCAGTGTCGCATTTGAGTACTGGTGATGTCGATCTAGACGATGTATGATATAGGCCATCTCATCTGGGGAAAAAAAACAAAACGGGAACAAATGTGTGCCTCCTGTAACTTTGAAAGAAGTTGAGGTGAGGCGCACTGGAGCCGTACTCGCATCATATGCAGCAAAGAAAATTGATTTTCGTTCGCACACGTTAGTGCGCCGACCGAATTTTATTACCTCAGTGAAAGTTGTACTTGAAGTCGGAATAGCATCTTGAACTACTTTTGTCGTTAGTGCATTTTCCATTCTCTTACGATCGAGCTTATTTTCCTTGGTTTGCTTCAATTTCCTTTCCTCGTCGTCACTCACACTCCGACGTTTCTTATGTTCAGGATCCTTGTTTTTTTGCTTCTGGAATAAATGCTAACCACGCTTCTAGAATATCAAAAGCTGAAACGTCGAAATTTTCAGTCGAATTAGTGAAGTCGGGATAAATACTCTTCGACAGAAAATACCGAATGCAGAATTCGAACTCTAAAAATATTCGATTCGAAAAATTTCTTTAACAGTTATTAAAGCAATTAGACTTCCATCGAGCAAATTTGCTGACGATCATGCAATGAGAGTGTGAAGAAAAATTCACTATAAACTGACGTGGCCAATGATTTCCAATTTGACGATTTGATAGGAAGAGATAACTCACAACGACTCAACATAATCAGAGCTAAATGAGTTGCGAAGTGCTCTGAGAGGAAGAATTTTATGGGTACCATCCTTCCTTTATAATCCTTCCCTCTCCTTATTTTGTCAAAATGTAATTTCTCTCCTCGAATTTGCTTGAAAACACGTTAAGAGGTAAAACAACTCTGAGTTCTGGAGATGGCAAGTAGATACATAACTCGAAGTATTACATATGAATACGTACTATGTTAAATATTAGCATGCATGCGTATGTAAATGCACGTACACATTGGCACATATATAGGTTATATAGGAAAAAAACTAACTGAGAATACATCCTCTGTTTCGTTGGTCTGGTAAATGTGACGCTGCTTGAACATATCGCCCGCCTTCATCTTGTCCCCAAAATCTTCATGCTTCGCTTTGAATGCAATTTTAGGCAACTGATTCTTGCTTTCAACTGCTGTGCCAGCATGCTGCTCCTCTACCACGATGTTTATGAATGCGATACCATATGGGATGTTTGGATTGAATGGTTGACTGCACAAAACCTCAACAAGCATCACCAGGAATACACTCATCATTTCCTGTTAAAATCGGAAATCGACTCCAACAATCAACAAGCTAATGCCTTCATAGCCAAGCTACATACAGCAAGCTGTATCAAGCGAAAAATATCTTCAACGGATGTGCGGAATGACAGAAATATTCCCGTTAAAGCACTATAAAATATTAGAAATAAGGTGTCATTGCATGAACTGAAATATAATAGTTTCAGCAGCTTTTATTAAGTTATTGGGAGAAAACTTACCTTGATGAGGTCCCATTTTTGTCTAGATATGGCCGGTATCATATCCATCTCAGCGAACATTCGAACGCGGTTGCCGTTCTTTTCCGATCGGCTTTCCATTGGATCCATCAAAGAGGATGAAGGCACAAGCGTCTAAAATACTCAAAACTACTTTTTTTGACTGCTTAAATAAGGCCATGGCCTCGAGATAGAAGATAGTAAGGTAACAGACAGAAAAGCTGGAGCGGAAATGAATATGAACTCACACCCGAACCCCTTTTAACTGCGATAAAATTGATGTCAATAAACACGGATAAGGTAAAAACCCTCACTCCTTCCCTAGCAAAAAAGGAATGCATCTACCTACACATGGTAAATGCGCTTCAATAAAACACTAGTGATTTTGAGGTCCATATTCGAATAGTTCTTCAGCCTAAACTCAGTACTTAATAGAATAGTCGCATCTCTTCTGCTCAAAGCCATTCATCATCTACAATGTTTCTTTGCTACCTTTTCTCTCCATAATACCTCTTTTAAGCATGCTGGATTTTAAATCCATGCATTCAAAAAATCCCTAACCATCTGTGTCTTTCTTTCCTTACTGCATCTGCCACAATGAGGTGCTTAGTGTAACCATCTTACCGTAAATTCTTAATTCTCATCTGCCTTGAATCTGCACAATTAAACAAATAAGGATTCAATATTCATCACCCTCCCAACTACATGCTTCAAGAGAATCGCAGCACAGCCACCCAGCAGTAAACATGTATATACCTGTATATGACATCATAAAATATCCAAATAAGCATTACTAAAACAACAATAAACTTACATAATCAACGAAACAAAAAGAAGAGAGAAAAAGTTGGTTACATGAAAAGATGGCTGCTGTTCGCATGATTTCGCGACAAGGATCTCCACAAGTGCGCTGAATTCATTGCCAATATCAATTGAGCTGATCGAATGCTCACGATCGAGTTGTATCACCACACAATTGTTTACAGCTCCTGCATGCGTGACTTCAATGTAAGGCTTTGCAAATCGTTGAGCACTACTTCGAAAGAACAAATGGATGCATCTTGCGAGATAAAAAGCACATTTCGAATCGAGGCAAAACGTCACGCTATGCTTAAGTTTGGATGAGAACGTTCAGAGATAGGCATCTCCGGTATTCGACACGAGGACCGATCAAGAACTCGTGATCGGCCTTCTAAACGAATAAATCCACTTCGTTGTGCGCAAATTAATCGTGGCTTCGAATTTACATTCGAACGGTTCTTCGCCTCCTTCCCTAACAATAACTTCGAAATGAAGCACTTTATTCTGGCTCATTTTTGTGTCCTCAGGTTTTTTTCCATTCCAAACAATTTTAATATAATTAAAATAAAGTCACCTACATATATTTTTGTCGGCATTACAACACTGCGAAAATACAAAAGACTCCTCGCTCAACATAAACAAGCAAGAAGAGCTATAAATAATATCAGCATAAACCACCGAAATTCCCCACAACGTTCATAGGGAAATATAGCGATTCCTTCCTTCCAAACAAATGCTTGACTCTATGTCCTCGTATCCCTCTCCCCGCTCCCTCATCATCAAACTTTCTTATCAATATCGGCCTCTCAACTAACTCAGAAATACTTCGAATGCCATGCTAGTGCAATAAATCAACCACTTTCTCGCAACTGCGATGGAAGACGGACAAAGAGTAACTTTTAATTGTATAAAATATTCAATGCATACATTATTTGCACAAATATTAAAAAAACGAGTAGGATATTATTTCTAAATTTCAATTCAAAATGACTTTTGAATAAAAAAATGAGAGAGGAGATTCCCTAACAAAAAACGTTACTCAATAGCAAAGCCAACAAAGTACAAATAATTGATAGCACAATTCACCTGCTTTCCCTTTCCATTTCGTTCGGGCGCGACCGTCGACGAGAAGATTCTCAGCTTCGTAGCCTTGTTCCGACTCAGATGACGAGACGATAAATTTGAATTTCGCCAACGGCATTGCGCTATTCTTCTTCACCGACCTCAACATTATCATTCCACATTTATGAAGCAAGCAATCATAGACTACTGCGTGGATGAAATATTCAACGACGCCAACAATATCGGCCTCTCAACTAACTCAGAAATGTGTGAGAATGCTGATCTCATCGACGAACTTCAGCAATTCGATAAAGAAGTTCGTCTCAGATGGGCATCGAATTTCGTTAATGGGGTCAACAAATTGGTACGATGGAATTATGGAATATATTTTGAAACTTCAACCGCATTGTTTTGCGACCTCGAATAGAAAGACACATATATATGCATGTGCACAGATAGAGCATCACCATCCACAACAGACTTCACATGCGCAAACCTGCAGGAAAACGATGAAACAATGCACGGCACTCTTCGAAAGCGCTTAGTTGTAAAGAGTGATAAATTCGTTTCCACGTCACATTCGACCGTTTGAGAGGAAATTTGCCGACTTTTAATGCTTATTCTTTACCTGCACTAGGCTAATAAAGCAACGTTCGCGAATATGAGACTCCAGAATAGCTGTTGATGAGGGGACGCGACGCATGTCACTGAAATTAACTTCTCATCAATCCCCTCGACCTACAAAACGCACCTAGTGAAACGCTTCGAACTTTTAACGCAATCCTTCATTTCAGGAATCTGAAATAAGCCCGGTCTTTGAGGTGACGGGGATCATGATCATATTTGATGCTCCATCAAATGGCTTAACTCGATTAACGTTGGGTGGGTAGCAAAAGACGCTCTGACCTGACTAAGACAAGACAGGTTCATCTCGAAGCAGTTACTGTCAGTTCGGGTCACGATTTCGATCTGATCGAACTCAATTATGACTCCACCCACCGTTGCTTAATTGCATCAAAAAGGTTATGCAATACGTCCATAGTTTCGATTAGGGTTCGACAATTTTGCGGCTCGATACTCGCACGTTATCAGAGCTGTGCATGATCGACACATAACACGAGTGCTGACCCTAACAGTTCTGAAACTTGACAAGCATGACATCTTGACGTTAGCTTTCATTTATCGATGCTCATACGATGTTTAGCATAAAACTGACAGCTTGCAAGGATGAGAAATACCAACTCCATCGAGGGGCGACTCGAAAAGCTTCTAAAAAGCGTCACCTCGAAAAATAACTGTTGTTTGTATGAGAGAGCATTTCCGAAACACTAAAAAAGCAACTGTATGACGGTGCTCGGTGCGTTCTTTCGAGTAGAAGCAGCAACATGTAGTACACTCCCAGACACCTCCCATTATCTTCTTAACACCTCCCCCACCCGCCTTGACCCCGACCACTTAGCAAAACCCACGCTAAAAACCAAAAGTCGATGAAAGCCATCGCAAATCATGCTACGTAAATGAAGAAAGTCGCCGATATTTAAAATCGATCAGCGCAGGCAGACGACTCGTCGAACTTCTATGCCATGCAACGATTGCAGCTGAATTCCCTGAAACGCAGATGCGTAAAATAGCATTCTGCGAGAAGCAGTGGACCAATGCAGACCCCAGAAGCTGGGAGATCGCATCAAAGCGCACATATATGGATGGAAAGTATGGCATAAATGTGACCCATGAAGTGACCAAATTCGGACTATCATCGGGATAAATCGCAGTAGTAAGTTTACCACATCTTCATCGTCTTCGTTGTCATAAACGCTGTCGTGATTGCCGTAACTGACATCGAAGATTTCCTAGCAATCATCTTATCAACCACTGATACTCAACTCCACTCGACGAGCATTTCAAGAAAAAAGGAATCCACATCATTTATGACGATCCTCTTACTTCACGAATAAGCAGCATTAAAGACTTTCGCACTCCTAGAAGAAATGATCAAAAATAACCCCGTCTAAACTCCATAAAAACACTCAAGTGTTCAGCTAAATAAGTAATAGTTTATTCAACTTTAAAGTAACAATGGAAAATATCAAAAACTAAACAAGAGAATAAGGTCACAACATTGCTGTTTCAAGAAACAGTCTTCAACAAACTAATAAACAATAGCAATCTTCCCCCCAACAAACAATTCATCAATTCTGCAAAGCAAACACGTTGACTTCCATGTGAGAAATCTGCAACTCAAATTCTTTTTATTTCCAGTTGAGTAATGCATAATGGAGACTATAAAGTAATCTTTACCTAGGAGAAAATTCGAAATGATCCAATCTTAAATAACGGGGTGCCGTTTTTGCAGAAAAACTCCAAAAGTAAAGCAATAACGACCATAAAGGTAACTGTTTTCTTGGAATTTCAGGCCGAGTTGAAGCGATAGATCGACAGTCAACGGGATCACTCAACTCTTCGCCCTTCTCTATGATGTTGGCCAATATTGCTCCTCATGAAACGTATTCATCCACAACAAGTCAAACAGATCAAAAATGTTTCACGATCAAATGAGAAGCTTCTCAACGTCTTCACGAATCTTCTGAATCTGGCTCTTCAGTTGAGATCCTTCATTCTGAGTGATCGATGCAGCTATGACCGGACGCGTAACTCCACAGGCACGACCAAGTGCTGCCTATAATATTTAAACAGATGACAATTTCCCAGCCACTGATTGAAATCTTACCAAAAATGTTCAAAACGAAAAAATCTCCAGTAACCGTTAATATCAGTAGTGACGAGCATTTGTTTCGAAACTCGATTTATGCTCGAACTGTTAAAAATCTATTTCCTGTAATATGCATTTCATGCAATAGCCACCTATAAAAACATCGGCGTACCCCACTTCATGACACTGCAATAAATGCAATCCGCTCTATCACCCTGGTTGTCACTATGAACCGCATAAAAGTTGCAGGGATCACATTGTGATAAGTTAAGATCATAGTTCAATATCCTTCCCCTAAATCCACCCCCCTATCCCCCTCTTTCTCAATAACTTTAGTTGCTAGTTAAGTGAGTGAAAGGTCAGTCGTCGCACCGCAAAAATGTCCCATATCTCCCCAAATGAGATAGATGAACAGTGAATATGAATGTTTTCTTAACAATACGTTCCAAAACGAACAATGAAATTAAAAATTGCGAGAGAACACACCTTACTACGTACAAAGACGTAAGGAACATTTTTGTCTTCGCAAAGGAGAGGAAGATGGAGGAGGATTTCAAGCGGTTCGGCGTCAGCTGCCATCACGATCACCTAAAAGATGACACGAGAATACGCTTAGAAGAAGCACAGAGCTGACAATAATCGCTCGGTGTTTACTGAATCAAATATTTTGCCGAAATTCAAACTTCATTGCGCCAATTTCCCAGAGCCATTCACCTGTTGCATTATTTAAATTCGAAGACGCCGATACTTTCTTTCCTCTAAGCAAAATTTTTCAAAGCCTTTTGCACAATCTCAGCTCTTCTGCTCAAAGTGATTTTAATGGAAAGGGTGAGGAAAACGCGTATACACTCGTTTCAATCAAACACCCTCAATAAAACCTACTTCTGACCCTAACGTAATGGAAAACTATGCCCTCTGTAATGCAAAAACCACTCCATATGAATATAATGCTCGAGAACGCCAATAATGCTTAAATACCTTTGGATAAGCGGTGTAATGCACCTACCTTTCAGTAATCGCGGTTTATCAATCATTAAAATAAAGACATCAGATAATACTGATCGTTTTGACTATAGTTCTTTTTAGAATAGGAATACATTTACAGCACAACACGAACCAGGTCGCGAACTATGTCACTATATCATGAAGATCACCGATAATATCACCCAACGAAACAGGACGACGATATCATTCTCAACAACAATAACGGTGATTTGCGATCAACAATCGTTATCGACCACATTTCATCAACATAATTCAGCAGCATTTTTATATAGCAAAGTTGAATTCAGGATTAAATGTTCGCACAAACGAGGAGAAAATATCCCGTAAATATTTCCGACACACTGAGTAACGAACAGAAAAGAGCGTATATGCCATATGCAGTTAGATCATCAAATTGCTGCTGTGGAGATGAGGTGTGTGTAGATTAGGAACTGCAATCGGCAATTTAATGCAAATGATTTTCCACCCGAACTGAGACCTCAGGTCTCTTCATCAGCAAAAGAAGTTGACTGGAAACTTTGAATAAGACATAAGATCGAGTGTTTAATTCGTCGTTGTCGTTAAGCGTTTCGATGAATGACGATGCGAATTCTTTCGGCTTTCGGCTAAAAACTTTAGAAGAAAGGGTTTACTATTGCTAAATTTGTATTCTTTCAAATTTATGCCAAATATAAATAACAACAGCGTGGTGAACTTAAGAATTCGAAATGTGACAATAGTGAGCATTGAAATACCTCGGCGATGCCCCTGTTGAGTGTTTTGGTGACTTCGTTAGCGCCTTTCTTCAGTTGTTTGTAGTTAAGCGCCTGCTGTACAAGGTCCAATACTTTCTGTGACAGAGCCGTATCAGCAAGCGGATAGGCCTTCGGATTCACTCCATCATCGGCCATCACGATATCGATCACACTGCCTTCTCACCGCAAATTCGAATAGAACACACCGCTGAAACCAGTCGTTAGTATCAACCGTGAAAGTAAGGAACTCAATGAGCGATCAAATATTTATCAGACATGAGATCACTAAAACATTTGTCGTACAGTCAATACCGTGTCGACGAACGAGTGAGAGTTTTTCATTTCCCTCTTTCAAGCGGAATGGAAATTTGCGAAGTTTTAGCAGATTCTCCAAGAAATCCGTTCCCTTCAACTTTTTTTTGAACGACTTTAACTTCCACTGAGCTTCATCTGCAGTTGTTACGGCCAATGACTGCTCACATCTCCCCTCCCCGACCTTTTCTTAACACACCATTTAAAGCCAGCTTCCACAAACAGAAATTTGCTGAAAAGCAGTTGTTACCTAGCCTAATGAATCCCCCTATTATGCTGTCGTTAACTTTATCGGAACCGAATATTGCAGCAAAGCGAATTTTAAACATAGCTTTTTCTCCGCAACCGATCAATTTATCATTCAACCACGCAACCCGTGAGAACCGACGACGATGGAGTCCACCGTCTTATGATCTCATTCCCTGGCAAAACAACGGAATAGAGGAATTAATACTGACCACGGAAAAGTGGGTTTATCAACGGCCTGGTCGCCGCGCCACCCTTAACAATAAGAGCACAGGGGGTTCACGGCTCGACCATGACGTCTGCATTCACTATTGCTCACTTGAGTCAAAAGACTTCCTATTTTGTGGCCTGGCTACAATTCACGCTGCGACTACGTCACAGATTCTCCAGCACTTCAAACTGACCGAGACAGCAGCCCACTCTCGATGGCACTTACTGCCCGCTTTTTCTAAGGCGGGAGATGTCTCGACTCAATTGTGATAAACCGATTCACTAAGATGATACAAGATTACTAGCAACATCAACAAATAGACAAAAAATTCTCTAGAAACGCTCCCCTCACTTCCTTCCTCGTAGCACAACTGTTATCACACCTCACTGCAAGCTCAAGTAACACCAACCCTTCTGAATAGTGCCCAAAAAAACGCCATCACAGCACACCTGTTCGTGCTTATGCACGGAAATGATCTGGAAGGCTGCTGGCTAAAACCGTCAAACATTCGAAGGCCCTCCCACTTTAAAATACCCCCTTCGTAGTAGAGAAAATGAGAGCACCGATTTGTATGCCAACGTTTGTAATGCTCATGCCTTAGTTCATAGGTCCGTCCATAGCTTCTCGACGGAAACTACCGTTTCACAGTTTTCCTTTATCAGGTTGCTTAGAAGCTATGCAGCTCTATATCGATTTGCTTCCCTTCAATGGCGCCACTGTGTCGACGGTGTCGACGACCGAGAATACGATGGTCGGATGCATCACAACGGCGGGGCGGTTGCGGACCATAATCTTTGGTGGGATGGCTTACTCCGAAGTTGGCTGCAACGTTGCGCTCAAAAATTTTATTTCTTGGCATTACTAAAGTTGCTTATATCACCATATTATTTAGGCTTGATTTAATTACAAAATATCTGTTCGAATTACGTTTCTACCTTTGAGAACGTCGTCCTCGTAATTACGGCTTATTCGACCGATTTCTAATGTGCTCATGCAAGATTCACGTATAAAAGCTCTATCTCTCATTAAACATCCAGTTAATAGTATTTTCTGGATTATATGCTCCAGCAATACTGCTTCAATTGTTACGGTTATTCACTGCATACCGCAGGCAAGTCACAGACAATCGGCGATGTAACTCGGCGATGTGAGTGAGACTCTTTGCAGACGGCGACAGCCCCACATGGGTCGTACTCTCAAATCATTTTCTGTGCATACACTCACACAGAACAATACATGAACGGTCTACAAATGAGATCTTTGTCCCTCGAAGTTTTGTGAACTCGTTGATCGTGGCGATTTTGAGTTGCGTTGTTTTGCTCTTATTTGTTTCATCTTGATTTAACATCTCCCTTATGTGGTTTATGATCTCCGCATGCTTTCAGGGCCATAGCCGAAGACGTAAATAGGTTGCGTCCTTGCTTGCTAATCACTGTGTGCCGTTTCTCATTGTTGTAAACGTTTTCCCACGTATAGTTAAGGCGTTTTTATTTGCCCCGGTGGTACGTCGTCACATGCCAGAATCAGCATTGAGCTCCAGTCGTAGTGTTCGAAAATATCAGGGCTCACTTCACGAGTTCCTCCGCTCCAAAGATCGTTAGCAGCAAGCAACACTACGATGCGATACCACTGAGAAGTCATCAGATATGACGAATTTATTAGCAGTTACTCGATTAACGTCCCACAAGTATGTGTCTTTTCTTATCCTTCTTAATGCTTTTTGATGATCATCGTCGTACACACATCGATCTCAGTGATTCTTAACAGCGATCATTGAAGACACCTCAGGCAAACAAGCTACTCAGTTGGTTCGACAGTCGAAAATAATGTCACCAGTTGAATGCTAAATTTGTAGGTCGGTGAACAGGTGAATGCTCACATCAACGAGCAAAGGCAATTCATGTGAACCTTATCTTCTCACCTACCTTCCTGAGTCTCTCTAATGCGGCCTATTTGCAAAACACGGTCATTCATCCGAATATCGATCATTTCAAAGGTATGCCTCAGTCTCCGACTGCTATGCACCAATTGTGTTTCTTCAGGCGCACTGAAGCATTGATTCCAGGAAATTGCCAACAGACTTACGACAAGATGTGTTAAGGTCGAGTAAAGAGGAGTTTGTCGGATATATTTCCTTCGCCTAATCTTTTTCCAGCAAATGCATTCACAAATGGATAACGCATTAACTGCTTCATGCCTAAGCAAGAAAGCGATTTCTTGGCGTAATAAAGGAACCCTTCATTAGCTTTATGGATAGATCGATGCGAGCACATTTTGTAACCCAAAAACCGATTCGACAACTCGCTGCTGCGGTTTCTTTCGTCAACAGGAAACAAAGTGCGATATTCTTTCAGTAATGTGACGAGAAAATTATAGATATTGCAAAGCCGCTTCAAATATATTCCTTCTCTAAACATTGTGCGTCATCTTCCGCGATTTGATCTTTTTGTCTTATGCGAGCGGCTATTTCTGCCGTATCTTCCTCTCATTAACTTCTTTCGTCGAGTACAGTATGATGCGAGAGTACTTTAGTCGTTTATAGATGATTTCGTTGGAGACGTATAGATTATCTTACTTAGGTGATCATTTAACCATATCGGTTATGTAAAGCATCGATGAGGATTTTGATTGGAGCAAAAATGAGTAGTCAGGATGAACAAGTTCCCTCCGGCAATTAACTCTTCCGGATATGGAAGAAGTGGAGGCTGTTCAAGTGGACCACTGTCCACACTTCCGTTATTCTTGCTCACGACACTGGAAAAGTATTTGAAGAATTAAACCCCATTCTAGTGCTCTTTAGGCAGGGAGATTCAACCGTTTTGAGGTTGCATGAAATTGCGCTCATAAGCGATTCAAATTTGAGGACGAATGTTGTTTAGAGATAGAGTCAGTATGCAAACTTCTTTGACTGCCAGCAAAATGGGCAATTGGATCGGGTTTTTTTTGGACCCTCAAATAAGTAGACGTACACAAATGGATACAGCTCTGCACTGTATAATATATTTTGTGGCCACGAATTCAGTGCGGCGCAGAAGGCAAGCGGCATAGCACAGGTGCGTTAGCATTCACATTAGGTTTTCCCAGTGGTGTTTTCGTTATTATTCAAAAGTTGCTTCGAAACGCAATATTTTTACATACAAGTGGTTCGTCCCATTGCACTCACGTTGCTTTCG
Organism: Parascaris univalens; assembly: GCA_037576465.1. NCBI lineage: Eukaryota > Metazoa > Nematoda > Chromadorea > Rhabditida > Ascarididae > Parascaris > Parascaris univalens. Next base: position 117,922,614 of record CM075173.1, read on the forward strand.
GCATTCATTTACTGATTTCGTGGTGCGGCGGACGGCGGTGCCAGCTCAGCAACTAACTTCTGCCTGACACTGACCACCGCCCGCTTGGCAGTCGCGATCGTCGGGCGGCTGTTAATGGTTTTTGAACGGCTGTCTAAACCCAACCGGGACCTTCTACCGGGAGTTGGCGGTGAGGTGTGCTCCGAGATTTTCACATACAAACTGATCTGCGTCGTGGGTGAAGGCGGCTTCGGAACCGTTTTTCAATGCAAACGAGGTCGAAGGTAAAGGAAATGTTTTGCAAGAATAATTTATTTTATATGAAGCCGTTCTAAATAAGGGAATCATATGTTAACTTCAATGACACTATTTGCGATTAACTGATGTCAGCAAGATTTAGTAACTGCAATTATCTGCTTTGTCTACTTGCTCGGTACAATGAAAGGCGTCACCTTGTTGACATCGTGAACTCGTGCTTCTGGTGTAGTCACCCTGAAAATCACGATCATTACATATATATCATTATGTATATATATGGCAACATTTTTATTCCAGGAGATTTTTTGTATCCCCAATGGTTTCAGTCTCTAATATCTTATTTCATCGTTTCAAATAATGCGTTTATATCCAATACTGCTCCCACTATGCTCCAGAACCTCGGCATTTAATCACTGATGTCAAACAGAGCATTACTCTATTGTTTCTCCAAGAGATTGACGAGGTGTTTTGAAGGATGTTCGCGATTAAAGTAGAGAAATACCGGAAGTCGATGTTAAACATGGAAGCAAGCGTTATGATTGCAGCTGAAAGACACAGCTGCAAGCATATTTGCCCACTTATCGATTATGTAAGTGAGAAAATATTTTTCCCTCATATGTTCATTCAAAAATTTAAGCATTAGTTGGGGGGTCAAATATAAAGTGAAAGCAAATAAGTGGATTTCTTAAGGCGCCAGTAGCAACTACTGCATCTTCTCAACTTAATAGTAATCGACAACTTACTAGCAAGAAAATAAATAAACGTTACATCATACGGGTAAAGTTATCCAAAAAAACATTCCAAATGCGAAATCGAATATACGAAAAGATTCGTTCGTTGCGGTGGTGATCTCACATTGATTTTAGTCAAAGAGTTATAAATGTGCTAATTGAGAAATCTATAATGAAGGCGTTAAAGCAGTATGCTATGCACCACTATACCAACACGAAAATGCTTTCTAAGAGCTGCACGTATTATTTCCGACTTACTGCGGTATGGAAGTTGCAAAATCTGCATTCTCCTCTCATTTTGCAAAATTAAAGCTCAACGGAAAGGGACGTTTTAATTCCACGACAAGGTGCTCAAAGTCAGAAAACTTTTCCCACTTCATATTCAACGAACGGCCACTTATTTAACGAACATGTCAAGGAGCGCGCTCTCATCAGGAAACAAAGAAATCATGATTTCGACTGATGAATCGGACGGATAAGTGGAATGAATGAATACATCGTTTTAATTGAAAATGAAGAAAACTGATAAATTTCAATTTCAGATCACCATTTAACCTTTGGGAATTTTTGATTTTCATTAGCGGGACTCTACTCAAAAAGCAAATATGGGCAGCAAATGTGTCCTAAGAGGCGTGAGGGAGGGGAAGAGGGGAGAGAGGTTGGCTCACTTGTACTTCAGATTCATGCGATAATTTTATCGATAGGAGTTGAAAACGAACATGAGAAGCGACCTAAAACAAACCCTTCGTGAAGACAGCCGAACGCTTCACCATTATTTCTCGTAGTGGTACGCAGGAAAAATACTAATTTCCTTAAAGGGTTCGAAGAAACCGGATTATGTGTTCGTTGTGATGCCGTTACTTGGCAAAGATCTTCATAAGCTGCAACACGAACAAATCACTCGACGGTTTTCATTGAGCACTTCGATCTTTGTTGCAATGCAGACCCTCGCCGCAATCGAGGAGCTACATACGTTGGTTGCATCCCGTCATTTTGAGACTTTTTCATCCTTCTTATATTTCTCTTTGATCGGAGTGTTCAGCAATGCATTAATAATCGAACGCCCACTATTTTTAATAGCTCACTGTGTAGCACTGTAATGGAGTGATTTCTTGCATGGAAAGTGGCTGAATTACAGTTTCCTTTTGAATACACTGGGCTGAGCACGCCCTTGGTTGAAATTACAATAATAGGAGTATTTGTTGATCATAACGCTATTTTGCGTTTAGAATGGCTAATGGAGCATATCTCATCTTCACAAGGATCGCACCTTAGAAACGTCTTCGAGAAACTTGTAATTTGCAATAGCCGATGAGTCATCATTTAGCACTGCTGAAAGTTGATTGTCGTAAATATTTCAGATGTGGTTTCATTTCTCGAGATATCAAACCGAGTAATTTTGCAATTGGACGATATGAAGATCGTCAGCATCGAACAATATTCCTATTGGATTTTGGTCTTGCGAAAAGATATTTGGACATAGTAACTGTTTCGAGCTTTAACACGCTTCGGTTAATGTGATGCCGTTTTATTGACACGCTCTTTTAGTTCACTTAAGCAGTGAACAGAACATTTGCAGTCAGAGGTGAAATTCGACAAGAAATGAAATTTGTCGCGATTTATGTGTACTTATCAATGGCAATGTTCTTAAGTTGTGGTGATTCCCTCTGTGAATATTTTCGATGAATTCACCATAAAACATCTTGCTTATGCTCGGCACCTTGGTACGCTCTTGCGGTGCAGTGACTAAAACTGCTAACGTTGAGATGGGATGATTTGTCATTTTTGACAGCTTTGAAATTTAAGTATTATGCATCACTCATTCCCATCCGATGGGATTTTCAAGCGAATATTGAAATGTGTTCAGGAAGGGAAGCATCATCCATCACGGGGAGAAGTCGGGTGGCGTGGTACAACAAGGTATGGCTCATTGAAGGCACACCAAAAACTCGACCTCGGTCGAAGAGATGATCTCGAATCTTGGTTCTATTTTCTAGTTGAAATCACCAGCGGAGCACTTCCTTGGCGATGTGTAAATGGTAAGGAGCTATCGTCTTTCGACAGCGGCACGCAGCTGCATTCCATAAATTTACGATTAGAAGTTTTGGCTTTTGCGTTGAGACGATTTTCAATATGCGAATTATAGTAATCTCCTCATACTTTGTGCAGTATGAATGATATTTCGATGATAGGCTGATCGATAACAGTGATAGAGCTCTGGACTAATAGGTTGTGAACCGTTACCATCGCTTCTCTATATGAGACCATATTTTATAATGTTCTTGTTCTCTTCATTGCATTTGCAATGGGATTCCGCTCACACCAACTAACAGACGTCCCGTTAAAGCTAGTGGATTGATCTCGATTTAATAAACGAGTTTGACAGGTTTTTTAGTCAGTATATAAACAAATCGTCAAACAAAAAATCGGGGATCAAGTATTACAATATAAAAAAGTAGAACGAAAGTTGTCAGTCAAGTAGCGTTATATCGAACGGATTAAATGATAAAGCGATAAACGGCAGCATTGCTACCGCCAGCGCAGATTGCTTCAAATATGCTTTTAGAGCGAAGCATTGTGCAAGCTTCAAAGTTAATGGCACGTCAAGAGGGTCGTGCTCAGTTCTTGCACGATTGCCCCAGGCAATATGACGATTTGCTGACGATCATTGATTCACTTGTTTTTCAAGATAAACCTCAGTATGAGCTAATACAGGCAATTCTCAATAATGTAAGTGCTCTTTCGGAATGAAGCAACTCAAGCTTGAGATTTGAGAATAAACTCTAACTCACAATTTTAGTGATAAGAACAGCGATGTGGATTGATAGGAAATTGTTTGAAACTACTTTACGTTAGAAATGAAAAAGTGCCCTCAATTAATTTGTTAAGTGCTAAAGCAAATCTAAAAAAATAAATCGGGTTCGAAAAATTAAGTTAAAACGTCTGAAACTCATAATAAATGGGTAAGATTATAATTTTAAGCGGCAGCTGCAACCAATGGTGCAAATGCACCGTTTTTCGTCTGCCAAAAGTGAACTTCCTTTCCACTTTCTACATTTACAATGTTGTTTATACATTACTAACACGATTCGAAGTATAAGTGACACTCCTGAAAGCCTAAGATTTCCTATCGTTAAATTCCCATGCGTTGGGTCTAAATTGTGAAGAAAATCTCTTAAATTTGGAAGGATTTTTGTATAAATTTACTTTTCACGGGAAAAAAATTCCACAAAATTCTTCTTATTAAATTTTACAAAGAACTTTGTGCAGTCGGAAGGTTCAGTTCTCTCATTTATTCCATGTGCATAGCACTCTTTCTCTTTCTTTCATTAGTTTCCTTTCTATTCTCTTCCATCTTGAAAATAGTGACTGCAACAAAGAGGATATTGCTATATTTTATTGTAAAGATTCGAGAGGAAAACGGAATCGATGCATTTTCGCGATTTGATTGGGAAGAAGAGGACAGTTCATCATGCTTCAACGGTACAGAATCGACATCGGTCGATATATTTTCACTAATTGGTGAACCTGATATGTTTATAAGAAGAACTGAGAATTCCGCATGAGGAGGGGTCATACGATCTCATAATGTTAATATTTCAGTTGACCTCTATATCAGTCAGAATGTGCGCTTAGCATGTGACAAGCAAATCGTAGTTGTTAATTTCATAAAAAAGGAAGGCGAAAAATTCGCTGATCGAAGTCGCTTCTTAGTCATTTATATTGTAAGATGTGTGCTCTATGAGAAAATTAACAGTTTGCTCCTAATTGTTTTCGTAACGACCAATGAAAGTTTAACGAATTACACGAGGATTCGATTTGTGATAGTTCTACCTACTTGACTCTGCATACAAAGTGTTGAAGCAATGGATGAGATGCATGCAGCATCACCTGAAGTATTTGTGCGTCAGATGTCTCTAAACGACTGCAGTAGTAACGAACGTTGGACATATGACGCATGATAAAGCAATAAACAAAAACACTTCGTCTCCATATCATATATCACATCCCGTATCTCTCATTCTAACGATTCACCTATAAACTTCACAAATTAACCATTTCCAATAATAGGTTAGCCGTTGCGACGGTACACTTCACTCCTGCATGTAATACTTCAGATATCCCTATGATTTGCTTGAGCTACAGAGCCTCGTCCACAAATTACCAACTTCCAGTGTATTCGGCGACGCCCACAAATGTCTCGCACAAATCCTTGCAGTGTTCCACTCAGGCTCAAACCACCATCTCCCGCTTTACATTTTTAACTACGGAACCATCGACTGCGAGAATAAATCACCTTTCCCGAAGTGACAGCGCATAATGGCATGCCCTACTCATCGACGTGAAATAGCCACTCTCGAAGCAGTTTATCCCTTCCGCACTGAAGTAGTATCAGGACGATGTTCCGGTAGCAATTTACTCCACACAGCAACATCAACATCATTCGGGCAGTTTGAGAAACAGAAACACGCAACCATCATAACATCGCGGAAGGAGAAAAAACCAATGACCCCGCATTAAATACACGAGTTTTAAATACAAAATTGCGCAACACAGAGCAGCGATACTCAGCACTCGGCGAATAGTCAAATCGTCGGCAGCGATAATTATATAGAGTGGAAACAACAACATAATGCACAGCCATCGACATTAGTCGTGCCAGCAGATTGAGTTAGTACATAGGATAGGTACATTGAACTTGCTACTACAACATAAAATATTCCCGCACATTTCCGGAGCTTAGTGGAAACCCCATCCTTAGCTTTTCATGTTCTTTGAGTCTATTCAGAAGATGTCTTTTTTGAAAAACGCTGGTAGTAACGCCGAAGAAAACAAAAATCGGATTCCTCCCTGACATTTATACCTTAACCTCACTTAATGTCACAGTCCTCCTTCAAAGTTAAAATCACTTCCACACAATATCATCAAGTGGCTATCAACAAAGAAAGCACGTGCAAAAGAAAGAAAGATGAACGACAAAAAGAACTAACATATCCAGAGGACGAGAGAGGAAATCAATAAAGAGCATGAATAACAATGACAATACCCAATCGGAAGATTCTTTGATATTAGATCTATTCCAAACACCCTTTTTAAGTACGCAGAAAATTTGAAAGTTTAGCCCTAGAACGCTGTAGTACACGTTCAAACAGGAGGCAGCAGACTATGGCTGGAAGCACCTTACGGGAATGGACGATTGAATAGTAGAGGAGCAGAGAAATGGGACGAACCCTCTTACAGCATATGCAATACACGCACCTTACTGAGTATGAACTGCATTATAACTTTACTTTCGTATCAACCGTGAACGAAAGTGCTGTGTAAAAAATTTCTGATGTTCTGGAAAAGTCACTGAATCCTTAGAAAAATGGAACCGGCGAGGAATTTGCATGTCTTCGAGGTCGAAGAAAGTCAGTAAAGTATTTTGAAGGAACTTTTCCACACTCGTTCTTTTTCACATCTATCACGTTTGCCATTATAAATCATAAAACGCACCGAAACTGCTCAAGTAACAACGTTCATTTTAACACTTCTGGGGAAAATAAACAACTAAAGCGATGATAAAAACGACACCGAGTTCGTAGCAGGACCGCTAAATTTGTTGTCCAGCGCTGGCTACTACTATCGTCGTCATGACTACAGCACCATTATACCATTATCTATGTGACGGTGCACCGTCGCAACACAGACCTCGCCATGTCTCCTCAGATAATCTGCCGCTAGGAATGCGAACTCCCAATAGCCATCCTTAATGGCCATCCCAATTTAAATCGCCCAGTACTAAGCACATCATGTAAGATCACATCCGAGAATTCGAAACCAACGTCAGCAAGAGTCGCCGCGTAGTTCTCAACACCTCAAAGATCAAGGAACAAAGGTAGCTTAAACATTTTCAAAAAATCTCCCACTGCAGTCGGATAACTGAAAACGGTGAATTTGAGGAAAGAAACGTACAATAAAATACATAAAAAAACATGAAAGCAGTGAAATGATGAACAAAGAAGAGAATAAATAACACGGATATATAAAGATCAAAATTCAACGTGGTGGTTGAGGACATCCACAACAAAGACTCCTATTAATTCCTTACTTTGCCCCGTTGAAAATTTAATGGTTCACAATCTTTGCTCACACTCATCATAAACTAATCAAAATCCTCACTGATTTATTCCATCACGCAATGAGAGGAAACATTCAAAGAAAGTTTTCTGGAAAATCGAAAAATAACACACTAAATTTCGCTTGTAAAGAGCTCATCTGCTTTCCATGACCCCATCGCCTCTTCGTCCTCATTGCCCTCTTACTGCATATAAATAAGACAGAAGAGCAATCGTATAAAGAGAGCATCAAATGTCAAATTCAAATCCGTTACAATGGATTGCAGCAGTTGCAGCACTGCATGTAGCCTGCAATGCCTCCTCCATCGAGAACGGCATATCGACCAACTGCTTCGATTCAAAACGAGCGATTATCTCATAAACCAACCGCGACATCATCGAAATGCTTAGTCTGGAAATGAAATAACTTAAAAGATGAGATTAGAAGTAATAAACTGTCGGTGACCGATATCGAATAGCGAAAAACCCCCAAAGTGATGGGAGATGAACATGTCGCGACGCAAAGCAAACAGCGTTAAAGAAAACGACTGAACCACAAATAGAGAAAGAAAAAGGAGTTCCGTCGAAACAATGGACTTGGTTCTATGAATGAATACGTAATAGCGAGTCGCGCGAAACGCAGCAACTTCACTTTTTTACATCAGTTACCTATTCTTCTGTTTTCCGCCTTCGTGCTTCAAAGTGCGAACGTCAACAGACATCGAATGACTTAAGCACTATTTCCTGACAATCTCCCATGAAGCACTACAAGTACGTGCTGTGATCACCAATCTCACGACAAATATCGATAAACAACTACGACAAGAACCAAGATGTCACAGCAGTAAATGGCGCAATTAAGGAAATAAAGAGACATACGACTGAAGAGGTGTCCTGGCTGACATTGAGCAAAGTCGTGGTTCAAGTGAGCGGGCCAAGTCCAGAAGACTTTCCACCTACAACAAAACATTCTTAATATACTGGAAATGTAGAGGCTCCAAATATGATGTGATGTGGGCCCTATGCACTGGTTGCCTTAACGACAATATCTGCTCAGTCAGCGTTTAAAAAAGCATCAACGCCCTTGTTCATTTTCCCACTTATACACATCCAAAAATACATCATAAAGTGAACAGATTAGAGTATTTTTAAAAATTGCTGCATAAGAAGAGAATGGAGAAAATACAGAGTCTATTTTTATAAATGTGGGCAACAACAAAACATCGCTGCCTAAGAATCGGAGGCAAAGAGGATCGCGAAACAAACAGAAAAGTGGGAGTGGCGATTATGACTAGTACCTCCACCACCATCATCAGTAAATGCGAGAATCCTGCAGTCCTGCAAACGATCGAAATTTTACTGCCACCATGCAACGAAACTATTCCTTATGTGAATAACATCTGTAACTAAGCACAACATCTGCTATTTATAAAACTTTGATCGCTGGTAGTTTTGACCCACACTTTCTTCCTTTCCTCATGCCCACTAAATTGTTCAAACATTCACGCCCTGCGGGGAGAGGGAGTATGGAGAGATATCATTCCCTCCTTTCCCTCCTACATCTTTACCTCCTTGCAATCGATACTTGCCTCCGATTTTTGAACGCTTAAATTGTCTAGTTTTGTAAAATTAAAACAGAATCAATGAATGTCCTCGATGGAAAAGCTCTAGCTATACATCTAACAGTAAACAAGTGTTCCCCGTCAGCAACAAATATCCCACAGGTGCAAACGAAACGTCACTTATCGTCGAGTGAAAGACGTCTCCTGAATCAACTGCTAACACAGAAAATGAAAATGGAACGAACATGAGACTCGTCGCTGATCTCATGGATACCCTCCTTCATATGGTGGTAGTCAGCATACACTTGACCTCGTAATCCCCAACACGGTATCTTATCACACTTCGCCTCGAATCGTTCCACAAGTCGTCCCAAAAACTCGTGATCGCCTAAAATAACAAAACAATGAGCAAAGATTAGGCGTTCATGAAACAAATTGACCCTGGCTGGTAGCCATATCTCCAATAACCGACGAAGATGGTAAACGCAATGTATCCGGAGCTGCGAAAAAGTGAGTGAATTGCCTTAGAACTATCCGAACAGACACACTGTCTACATCGTCCTCCACTGCACGGAAAAGCCTATATTTGTTCACCCTTGATCGCAACGACACGAGAGCAACATCAGAAGCGCTATTTCGAGTGACCTTTGACAGCACACACAAATAAAAACTACACACACCTGGAGAATTATAAAGCAAAGATGGCAAAAAAAAACGTGAAATCGCCATTCTCATCATCATTTTAAGAAAAAGCAGCTTTTCCAATATGAAAGCACCACTGAACCCTTTCCCCACGATCATCTGCTCTAATTTCTCTTACTTCGCTCCTCCCCATCCCCTTCCTTCCAACATCCACGTCGCAACTGCATGATGGGATAATCTCAACCAACCGCACTATTTCATTGAAGTCGCTACAACCGCTCACTTAACAAATACAGTTAGTGGAACAAGCGAGGAGGTAATTGTACAACAGAAAAGAGTTGAAATCGTTGCACTTCGCACAACAATACAGCTTTTCAAATAGTCGATTAATGGCAATTAGCTCAAGCCATCTCTCGTCTGCAAATGAACAGGTGAATGAACACAAGGCCTACCAAGTGTGATCGCTTTCGGGGCAACTGATTCGTAGAAGAGAGCATGCGCCTCGTTATACATACGAGCGTCGAGTGCATGAACACACATTGCCTCATCATTTCCTTCCAATTTCGCTCTCATAAACCTGGGGTAACTTCGTGATAATTTAAACATGACTACAGAAAAAAGACACACGACAGTTCCGGACGTAAGAGGTGAAAATATTTACTTCCGGTATCAACAGAAACTACCGTATAACGGCAAATAAAGGACCTGAGATAAAAAAGACCGCTTTCGTAATTAAATTAATTAAATACTGCAAAATTTTCAACAACTATAAAATAACAGCAAACCATCAAACCGGACAATGATGTCCTTCGCCTAAGAGTAACATCGTCTGCATGGGCCGCAATCGTATATAGTTCTTATATAAAGGATTAGGATTCGGTCTTTGCACAGAGCGACTTTAAGAGATTGTTTAAAAGCTCTCGAACAAAGCATCATTGCACTACTATTGCAGTAGATTTCACTAGTTCCCCATGTATCAGTAAAATGTGGTAGAAAGCAAATCACCACAAAGAATCAACGAATAAAAGACACAGCATACTTCGAATGTGCGATGACCTCAGGTGGCAATCCACACAAGTCCCTCATTTTCTCGTATAATGCATCATCTGCTTCTGGTGCCACACGATCGACCATCTCCATCACTGCGCTTTGACGTCTAAAATGCAAATACAGAACTACTGCGTAGAAAGGACGAAGAACTTTATTGTTATATTCTTTAAAACAAAAACGCCTTCTGATACATACACTATAAATAACACTCATGTGATCACATCAATTACCATATATCCCTGTCATATCCTATCTTTCACTCCAGTTGTCTCTTCTTTGTCCCGTCCTAAAATTACTCTCAGAATTAAAAACTGGCGAAATGCTCATTTTCAGTTCTCCTAATCTCCGCAACTACGTTGACTGATCAGAGATTAAATTCCACAGAATCGATTTCCGCTCCTCATATCCAACAATGCCAACCAACAATACAAGTAACGACAAAAGAATAAAAAGCTGAAACTAAAGTCCTCTAGGCGACAGTACCGAATGCAGTTCCATTTCCTACAAAATATGTAAATATAAGCTGTTGTGCTTCAAATCAAATCAAACGCCTAAAACATACGCGTTCGCATTATCGATGTGCATTAGTACAAAGATCGCCAAATGAAATAACTCCATAACTGCCAACTGTTGAGCATAGTTAACGTGCAGTGAAAGTTCTACAGAGCTCTCTATGTGATCATAACCGATCGATCGAAGCACACACCACAGATGCCAACTATAACAATCCTTTTGCAATAATCAATACCACAACCGACGCATCAAAGAGGAATGGTTGAACGAAGTACAGACGATTCGCACTTCTCACTGCCTTTATTTCCACGTTCTTCCCCCATCGTTATCCGCGAATATCGACGGCACATATCACTTATGCAGAAATAAAAACGCTACGAAAGACCGAATAAGAAAACGACACTCGATCATGGAACCTGTACCTCATGTCTTCAATCTCCCCTTCCGATGCTTAACCATTTAGCAATCATTAGTGTTCTCCCCAGTAAATACTGCTTCGGCCAATAATGCGAATGCGAAATGTTTCCAACTGCTCAAAAGAGCCTTTCATTACTATTAACAAACCATAAAATATTATCTGAAATGTGATGCCCAAAAATGAGATGAATCGCGCAAATGGGACAAAAGAATTGATGCAAAATTCGAACTTCATAGGAAGAAACAAGAGGAATTAGAACGGTAAATCAACTGAAATTTTATCGGCTTGCAAGTCAGTGCTGAAAAAAGAAACCGATCCCACTGAAATCATTACCAATGTACATTAGCCACCGAAATATCATGTTGGAGGCCAAAATTTTCAATACGAGGGAGGAATTGAAACGTAACACAAATATTGTCTCTTAAACATAAGCAACCATCTACCTTTGATAACCAGAAATGAATTCACTTTACACAATTCTCAAACTCTTCGGCAAATTTGGAAATGGCGACTAACCTCAGGTGGAAATCCAATGGACAATCAATGAAAGCACTTGGATCAAGTAGCACTTCCAGCGGATGTGAACGATCTGAGGACAACTTCATCAACTCGTATATAACACTTGTGCCAAGCGACTCGCGACATCCACGCTCTCTCAAATCTTCTTCGAACGCGCTAAGCACCTCTCCTAATGGGTCGAAATGTGGGCAATGATACCAAACAAATACACCCAAAGCCTAAAAATAGCGTATTCCAAAACATTCGAAAGCTCTGATAAGTTAAAAAATGCATAATCACCACAAAAAAGAGATAAAACAATACTCTACATAAAACATATTTGGAAACGGAAACCTCAAGATCACGAAATACCATAAAACAAAACCTGAGGACTCTATTCGATTATACGCCTATTTTAAGGACTCGGCATCCCACAGCAAGCAAACCAAATAAACCCACTAATTTGGCACAAATTGAAAAAATTGAAAAGGAATGAATTGGCCATATGGCGCGAACATTTCGTCGAATAAAGATGACCCGCTAAAGAAACGGTCGGTTGAGTTCACAAAGGACTCATTTCAAGCCAATATTTTTTCCTCTTGATATCTGAAAAACAAACTGATCCTTTCTCCAACAAACAGCTTCTTGCAAAGAAGTCCCTCTTTCTAGTCTAATCTTCAGTTTGAATAAACACAGCACATACTTTTACGTCCCCATTCACAAAACACAAATGCTATTTCACCAACCTCACTCCGTGGACGCACTCAACGATGACCAATATTTCATATGACCCCCAATTCAACAAAACAATTTACCCGCATCCAATTCAATCCATCGCAAACGAACAACCGTTTCGTCTTCAAATCAGCATGCATCATTCCAGCCATCACCATATAGATCTTTAGTAGATCCTCGTCTATGAATTCTACCGCTTGCGATTGTGTCCAAAACTCTATCTGCAATACAACTTATGAGAAACTATATCTCAGAGTGCGTTATCCTCCTAATCAATCTTTCCTTTCTTTTTATCACCTTCGGTAATTCCTCTTCACCATCTCCCATCCTTTTCACATTTTAGCATTTTTGACTCATACTTTTCCCTTTGAACATACGGATTTGGAAGACTCTCAGACTTAATTCACTCACCAATACACATTCTAAAGATAAATACATGAGACCGCGATAGCAACAAGAAATTCAACAGCAATTTCTTCGTTTCTTTCCAAGTGAAGCTTCTTAGACGAGATGTTGATGTCGACGATGGTATTATGCTCTACAGACGTCAAATGAGATAAAACCTGCGTGGCAGAATTGGCATGGATAAAGCAATAGATACTACAGTGATTTTATCATAATAGAGGTGTTTTGTTGCAGAACTTCTTCGAGAAAGACCTATTCATTAGGGGCGACATACCTCATACACGAAGGGCATATCCGCATCTTCTAAAATTTTAAGGGCTAATTAATGTGGAAACAGTGATTAAAACACCACTGCACCTATATATACACCAATAACATTGAAAGTTTTGTTCAGAATGCGGAGCATCGTACAGTCTATTTCATCGCAGTGTGCAACATATGACTTAACTTCTGGCCAGAAGCTATCGTTAAGCAACCTTCTGGCTCGGTCCTCCCCTTCACCTATTTTACAATCTACAACAAAACACCAAATCTTCATATAAAATTTCCAAACTCCGTGACACTTATGGCTCCGACACCTCATGTTTCAAATCCACCCGCCCATTTTCCACAGTGATACTCTCAAAATAGGGTCATTCTCATATCATACAACCCTGCCCTAATCTGAAAGCAACTAAAACATGTTAGCCATAAAAAATCATTGAACAGTACGCGAAATGAATTGCGCTAAACAAACCTGCTCCTTGTACGGTGTTCTGTCGGCTTCCATAAACGACGATAACGCAACTGCTAAAAGGGGATAGTTTGCCGCGATTGCCTCGTCGACCGCTTCACTGAGATTACCACTGAGAACGTGGAAGAGGATACGTTTGTTGCTCGAAGCGGGTAGTTTTAAACGCTTCGCTGCTATTGTTTCCCTCAACCAGTTCCCGACACAATCTCTTTGCGCTAAGCCTCGCACATAGTCACTTGAAACTGCAACGCAACTTCTCGAAAATCACTGCCCACAGAAATCAAGCTTCACTCACCACGTAGAGAACGAGTGAAAAAGAAGTTCCTGTTTCTTCTCTACTCCATTTGCACCAAAACACTCCCTCTTTCCTCACCTCCAAATATAGCACTTCAAAGCCTTTCAACATAAGCAGCGACTTCTGAAAAGTGGAGTTCACCATGACCAAAAATTCAGACCCATAAGCCTCCTTTACAAAAAATCCTAAAGACTGCGGTAATGAAAACGGCTAAAAAAGGGAAAACAACAAAATTCCACTAGCCATTAAGATGCGATGGATGTGTAAAAAGTGCACTGCATAATCTCCAAACACTCTCTTCGCGTATCATTTTGCTCTGCTCGGACGTCGCTATAAACGAATCGACCATCTGCGCATAATCCTAAAAATTCGATCCTCAACACGTTAACTTATATAAGCGACTATCTCCTACAGTGTATATAATGTGTAAGGGCTAAAATATTCAACAAACCGCTATGAATAAACGGCGCATTTACTGAATATGTGATCACTGATGCTTTCAATACAATCGACTAGTTCTACATCGAGTCTAACTCGACTGCCTCACCACTCTCAACGTTCTATTCAGAATTATACAAGCCGCTGAAGAGCAAAATGCATTGAAGAAAGAAGGCGATGGAAGCACTCACTCGAGAAGGTTGCACTCCACCAATCACGACCCTCCCAACAGCCTCGTCCGCTGAACATCGCTCAGTGCTGCGACAACTCAAACGAATATTATGCTCGAACATATCGACAATATAATCCTAAAACAATCAACGTCAGCTCGGTTGCTAATAACGCTCATCCGAACAGCGAAACATTAACGCTGCAATCTTTGCCATCACATATATTATTCCCCTCAACACTCCCCTTAAAGATAATGGAATCAATACACGTATCATCACGTTGGGATGAACAAAAGGGCGATCATTTGCACCACTTCAGCGATCCTTTTATTCGATTTCATAAACCATATGCAGCCGGATAAGAAATTACATGATACATGCTAAAAGGAGAGAGATTAAAGCAAACTTATCCAAAGAAATATTGAAAATAAAAATAAAAACATGCATAGGTGAATTAAAACAAGCTCGAAGGGAACGAAAGATGACGATATGCGTTCTCAAAATCCAATCTGATAGGCCACAATCCCAAAAAAGATACTCCATCGAGATAATATGTCACTAAAAACGACTACCATAGGTGTTTCTGCATTTCACTTCATTAAGCCACTGAATAATAAAAGAGAGCAAGAACTGTCATTAATTTGCTTTGTTGATGAATTAACCGTAGTATAGACCGGAATATTGAGGAAGCCACTGGAGGTCGAATTGACTGATGGAACGACGAACTTCATCAATGGAAGAATATTATCAACTGGTGCTTATAAGACGACTGATACTACACAAACACACGACCGCGGAAAAACCAAATAAAGGAAAAACTAAACAATACCCGCGGTATTTCATCTGGATATTCCAGTTTCAACAAGTGCACGTCAAATGATGTCGGCAGAGCACTATTTGCGAACATTCCACCTGCAAAACTGCCAACATTAGATGACCGCGTTAGCCACGAAATAAGCATATGAAGTGATATATTCTGGTTTGCTCAAATTTAACTTTAACACTACGATAAACTCCTAAATATCAATCACTTAAGAATATGATAACAGCTATCGCTTACCAACGAAATAAACCTATAACTAATACTGAACAATAAATAACTGAATCATTTGCACTCCTGATCGAAAAATATCTCACAAATTGCAAACCACCACCTCAGAAATCTTTTCCCTAAACATTTCAGCGACCAACTTATCAAACCGCAAAGGATAAGCTATATGCGGCGCGCATTGCTTACAAGAAATACGAGAGGCAATGAAAATCATCACTTTTCTCTATATTTAAAGCATCATCAACCATTGCTTTGGCACGCAAAAATTGGTAGAGTAACAGGCAACTCCGCAGATTAAAAACAAATAATTACATCAACAACGATACAGCAATGACCCACACAGCTTTATATCTCTACATCATTTAGTTCACTGTCACCATTCATATATAAACGACTTCTAAATTCGGAGAATCAAGATCTCAAGATTAATGATGTAACGACGTAATACTTGCCTCTGGCCCATCCTATTCTAGTACGCCGTAGACTGCGTAAGGCCTCATCCACCATCGTCTCTCTTTTCATGCGCATTTTCGTGACGAAAGATTCCCTCAGAGGCAACACGAATGAAAGATCATTGCAGGGCTCGACAGCTTTCAGCTTTATTCGTCGTGCTCTTGCCTCACTCTTCACCAGATTAATCGCAAATGAATCTTCCATCAGTTCATCCAGGCGCGAAATTTCATCTTAAAACAATTAAAATAATATTTCTTTCCCATCTTCTAAAATAACGCTGAAAGCAATGAGCTAATGAGGGCATTCTAGGTTCTTCTGACGAAAGAATTTCCACAATCTCGACCAGTGATTAAAAATGGTCTAAAATCCATTTGCTCTGGCAAATTCATCGCCAAGTCCAATTTGTCGGTATCATAAACGTCTTTCTCAAATACGAAGCACTTTTCTCCAGAAACTTTTCTGAACGACTGCAAAAGAAGGCAAATCAAGGGGAGAGGTGAAAAATAAGATGGTGGGCAGGGTAACAAAGTCCGATAAACTCCTCTAATGCCACATGCATGCATAATCCGTACTAAGAAAGCAGTTTTCTTTATGGTCTCGAATAAATTCATAACTGACATCTCTGGATCACAAAAAACAAAAATTTCCCACTTCATTCCCATTAAAAACAATATCCCATTAACCGCTTAAAATGGAGCAAGTGCAAAAGGACTATTAATCATACGTCGCCTTTTAGAGAAACCATGAAAGAAAACGAGGTACGCCACGGTTGGAACATCCTTCACGCTTTCTCAGACCTGCTTGTAAAATTTTCTGGGAGCTTCTAATAGAGTGATTAAGAATTTTTGTCATTTTTCACGTATGAATGGTCCATTCATATTGTACCCTCACTTAAACTTTCGCCTTAATCCCATCTAAATTTCTTTCCCAGAAAATACGCCATTTGGCTACCACAACTATGCTATCTGCGAAACCACGATAAGCTAAAAATGCTCACAAACTATTTCAGGAACCTAGAATAGGTCTGCGGATGTAAAAATGAAGCGGCACCTGGTTGGAGAGACTCATCGGCTGGTTCAGTTTTGTGTTTTCCTTCTCTGATCCCTTTCGCTGGGGTGAAAGTTGTTGAGCCGATAGTCTGATCGAAATCAAGAATCGTCGCTATCGGTGCCAAGCCATTCTTCAGTTCACTCGCTGCATTACATCGCAAATGCTCATTAGTCAGCAGTGATATTCGTATGAATGCTTATATTAATTCCTCTTTCCCTATCCGTCCAATTTAGAACGCTCCATCACAGTTACCAAATTCGAATATTGGCTTGGTTTAATATATTCAACCAGAATTTAATATAAACCAATTAAGTGACATCTGCACATCGCATTTTCATATGCACATACGAAACGAATGAATCTAAATAGACAATACGTCTTCTCGAATAAAATACTCTCTAATTCATCGGATTTTCTTTCCGATGCCCACCGAAAACATTAATGGATTTCTAAGTCAGCGTGACGCGGCATAAAGAACTCCTATTCTCTGCCGACTAAGCTCGAAAACGAATCACACTTGTGCAAGTGCAATTATGCACATATTTAAAATAACATCCTGCAGCTTCTCATTCGTCAGCATACACCTTTTCACAACATATAACTCATATTTGCTATGAGATACTCTTTTGCGACAGTCTCGCCAAACGCGCATCCAGATCGGGGGGCATCTTCTCGTTCTATTTCTCCCTTCACCCTTTCAACCTAACCTCAAAAGTATGGCTGAAAAGAGCAACTGCACTTATCGCTTTCGAAGGGTACAGAAGGCTTTATGAAGAGAGCTTTCGAAGGAGAGAAGGCTTTATGAAGACAGAAGGCTTTATGAAGAAGAAGGGTACAGAAGGCTTTATGAAGAGAGCTTTCGAAGGGTACAGAAGGCTTTATGAAGAGAGCTTTCGAAGGGTACAGAAGGCTTTATGAAGAGAGCTTTCGAAGGGTACAGAAGGCTTTATGAAGAGAGAAGGAAAGAGTGGATAATAGGGAAAAAACATAGCTGTAACCGATCACGCCATTCCTTAAAGATGTCATCGCATATCGTATCTGCATATCTTAGATGAATATGAGGAAAATTACGCCCCATCGAATATACATACAATCAGTGAGGAAAAGCTCAATTCCAAGACATGCGGCCGAGAAAAAACAAAAGCATAAGCAAAAAAATGATAAGTCTTACCGTAAACGCTGCCGAATGCAGCACCGTTATGGTAAGGTGTCGGCATCTCAGAGATATCACTCAATATTCGCACATTTGCATCCGTCCTCTAAAAATACCTTTTATTAAGCATAACGCTTCATGAATCCACTAGCTGTGAGTGCTCAGGACTGCCCACATTCGTGTGGACTACACGGGAAGCGACGGAAATGAAGTAATGCCTCAAGTAGTGATCATCCTACCTTGTGACACTTTGAGAAAGGCCCGAACATCTTAAATGCAGACACTGCATCGATGACAACACTATCAAAGGAAAAGGCATCGATTCACTAAAGAAGAGATTAAAAAATACCGTTGCTCCAGATTTATGGCCCCAGAGTCTATAAGGAGCCAAAATGAAATGTGCGAAGGGAGCGACCACGGAGGGAGGATGGAACAATGAGGGAGTAGGGGGCTCACGGTTGCATATTTCACAAATAGATGAATATATGATGAAGTAACATATGCAACGTTTGTGCACTTTCGACGATTTCTTGAGAATTTCAAGTTCAACTGAAAGTTCGTACTCTATGAAAAAGTCTCAATCGCAAAATTGTACGAAAAAGCCGAAAGCCTCATTATGAGAGGCATAACAAGAAGCCTTACTTTAACTCATCAACTAATAGGGAGAGAATAAATTCATAGATCCATACAACTAGTGAATCAATGAAATATTCAGGCAACGTTATCATTCATGCCATCATAATAAGCAGACGGTTATAATCTCATTTTTTCGTTTCTTCCAAGTATATTCCTCTAAAGAATTATTTAAACGCCCAACAAATTTGCAACTGAAATTGATGGACAACGAATGAGCCGAACCGTATTAAACTGTAAGGCAAAGTAAAAAAACAAGAAAAATTGCAAAGGAAGACTGTCAATAAAAGGCAAAAAGAAAACTAACATCATCCTGTGCGGTGATCGACTCACTAGGCAAAGATGCAATCGTTTTAGCGAGATGTTGCGCCGACACATGTAAACGATCGCGTTGAAGTGCATCTTGTAGGCGACTCTCATTTAAAGCCGTTCGTAACTGTTCCGGACTTGGTGCATCATCGTCACTCTCATCATCCTTAATACGGCAAACAATTAAGCAATTTAATAAAACATAGATAAAAATAGCTGCACCAAGTAGATCTTTAATATCGGCATTATATTTCGATTAAAGCATTTTCCATTTTCAGCTAAACTTGAAATGGGAAGAGCAAGAATACCCTAACCGCTTAGAGACAAATACGGTTCGCGAACAGTGCCTATCACCTTTGTTGCACTTTCTAAGACGAATTAAGCTTTGCACAATAAAGAAGAATTTCGATCCCTCAACCTCGAAAAATAACTGAAAGATGAAACTATACTTCACGAAAGCAAAAATGCCCATAAAGCAATGCAAAAATTGAACGACGAGAGAGTTCCTTCGACCGATCACTAAAAATGCTCCATTGGAGTTATTCGAAAACGTCACTCAACAATCTGCCATCCCCGAATGAATTTCTCAGCCCTTTAATTACCCTCTAAAAAATGCGATGAAATTAGATAATGTTTAATTGCGAGAAAAATATTCCCATTAGCTTTCAATTAGAGAAAAATACGACGAATAAAGGCATTATTAAACTGCCACCTTTCATTCTACATTAAGTGAAAATTTAAGCCGTTCTGCGCTAAACAATCCCCAAATGGATCTGTACCTTCCTATGAAAATCGGTTAATTCGCCCACCGACAACCGTGCAATGAACAGAACACAACTGATTATCGAAGCTATTGCGGTTCATATTCACCGAAGAAATCGAAATGCTTCGGAAAATATTACTGAAGCTTCTCACTTTCATTGTTTCAGCAATATACCGAAAGCAATCTATGGCCTTAGACAGTAATTTTATTCCCACGAGACGACCTCCGCCCGGATTTAAATTCCAAATCTACAAACGCCGGAAATGATAAAGCCGAGAATTTGCCACTTCCTCCCCCCTCCTTTCAAGAAAAATTTTTTAATTAGTCACTATAGCAACGCTTCCAGCGAGTTAACGGTATCACATAAGCTCTTAGTATCAGGTGCAGCATATTCACCTAAAGTAACGTGATTATGATCAGTCGCCCTCCATTCCAATTTCCTACCAATAACCCTCTCTCTCCTCCAATCCACCTCCCTAAATATAGCATTAAGATGTGCAGAACAAGTCAAATACTTTATAACAAAGATAACCAAGAGGCAATGCAGAAATACGCTTGAAAAGATATTCTCCCTCAGGGCAAACAGCTGCCCAGCTTTGCCACTGAATGGAGAGCTTTCTTTTCCGATCGGGCTCTGCCACACTGGCCGAAGTTTTTTGTTGTGATCAATTTGCTCAATGTGAGTCTAGGCAGCTTAACGAGTCGTCCCAACTAACCTCACAAGCGTGCAAGCAAAACCCCTTCTCACCTTTCTAATAAGATTTGCCTTCACATTCTAAGTGATTCTAAGTGATTCACTTCTCTCATTTCATTTATCACCAACAACGAAACCGTCATTTCCAAGTGGTTTAAACCATTGTCTCATAGTCCTTAATTTTACTGCGTCCTCATTTCACAGTCGCTCATACTCAACTCCCTCCAGCCGACTAGTCGATTCCCAATTCAGCGAAAATTACGCATCACTAAACAGCGCTCGATGGCAACTACAACAAATGGCTAAATACACGAACAACTCAATAGATGAGCTCTACAAATAAGACATAAATTTCGAGAATCATTCAATAATCTGAGCAACGAACGGATGATAAAGTCGACGGTGGAAAGACAATTATTTTCCTACAGACCAATAGCTCCGACACCAAATTGCCAAAAACACGAAACAATACAAAAATATTCTTTAAAGGCACAACATTGCCATCATAATAGATGCAATATTCCGTGACCGATATCTTCACACCCAGCATGTATCAATCTTACAGCAATGCTGCATATCCCTGATATCACTGTATTCCCAGTCGATGATGATTTTGCTATCCCTCAAGATATTTCACTACATTTTGCAGAAGATTTCACGACAGACAAAGACAAAGCCGATACAGGTACTTTGATCAGGTACTAATCGTACGACTTGGACAAGTGCAGCTCGAAGCCTAGTCGAAGCCATGAGTAATGAACAATAAACTGCATGAAAGCTAATCACGGATCTTTCCGAGCAACCTTTCAATCATTAGGAGAACAGATTATGCATATCAATAAATCGGTGACTTTGCAACGCTTGCAAAACAACTATTCACTAACCGGTAGCCCATATTTGGTGAAATGCGGCACCGTGAATACCCACGTTCCCGTATCGGGTCGATAGTCTTTGAAATTTGCACCCATTCTCGCCGATACACGCTCAAGCTTTTCACGGAAATGAATTTGCTCCAGTTTCGTGGGATCCTGCAATATTTGATGATGATTTGCAATTCAGATGTCCGCTACGAACTGCAAATAAATATATTTCTGACGAAGTCAATTCCAAAACTAATCATAAAATAGGAAATAAGCGAGTCTATACGCTACCTCTGAAAATTATACAGCTATGCAAAGCTATAAAATATGTGTGAGAAAAAAATCCAATAAAATACTCCATGGAAACTAAATCGAGAAAATCTTTTGCGAAACCCTTCACTTCATCTTTCATAATGAATGGGATGAGCGAAAGAGGACAGCGAGAATGCCACTGTCAACAAACAGTTAGCACAATCATCCACTTACTGCTTCGACGCCTGTAGCGCAGAACGGCCTAACGACCACCTTAACTGAATAAAGCATATTCTCAATACAAAGGTGTTATAATGTTTCAAACTTCTCTATTCATAGCAAACATTCAGCCAATCTCAATTCAAAACGCCAAATTCTTAGCCTGCAACTAAACGACTCATTCAATTGGGGTGCAGTCAGCAAGGAATGTTGGTGGAGATACGAAACTAAGCCTAAGCGCTATGCAGATCATATTTCGAGTTAACAAGAAGAGAGAAAATTAACTCAAGATCATTGAGCATATTTCCTGCTCAACCAATTAAAAAACTCCTACCGTGATCGGCTCTTTAGTGATCTTATCATGAGGCCAAACACGTTCAAGACTGATCTCAGCGAAACGATTCAACTGCTCCCCAACGGGCGGCTTCGATGCATCATTCGGATAGACACACACTTCGTTTTGACGAAAATGAACCACCTAAAACGAGTAAATGGAATCGACTCTCACTCTCATTTCAGATTTTTAAAACCCCAATAGATCAACGTGCTTTGAAAGAATTCAATGACAAAGTTCTAGAAGCAACCTTCATGAAAACAATTCCGCACGATGATTCCCATTTATAAGCAAAGTCTAATGCCAGAAATTATACAGGAAATTGAGAGTCCGCACTGATAACGACCATCTCAATAAACAATAGAGAAGATGCTCCATATGCGGCACAATATCCTCATAAAATATTCTTCCGTGAAGTGTTTTCTCCAAATCTATCACGGCCTTTCGCCTCGGAGATTTGCCAATGAATGGGCGCATTTTAAGACATAAAATTATCGCACAAAGCATCTTCACGCACAATTTCCTATCTCTATTCTCGAGACGCCATTGTCACGCTTCCTTCACTTATCGAAACACAAAAAAGGCCTCTCAAAACAATTCATTATCTTCATTTCTTTACATACTTCGTCCATACCTATATATACACTTCATTGGAAGCAATCGAAGTGGAACAAAAATTCATGAATTCAAGGAACTATGACGAAAAGACAGCTAGAGGTCAAAATCGCATCCGATTGAAAAAAAGGAGAAATAATTCAAACATAAAAACAAAAACAAAAAAGGAAGAACATAGTGTACTCACCTCGTCAAGGTCAATATTGCTCAAGTCGAAAGGTCCCGGCCAAAAAACACTTCCATACGCAAGACGTCGGAGTGTGAAGCCTTTTTCGAGATGGCATACACCACCATTGTGTTCCGCAATGATCGCAAGCCGTTCAAGAGACGGCTCGCATATATAATCACGTCTAAAATAAACCTCAAGTATTGAGCGCCCTATAAAATGTAACACATCGTATCCCGGTAATAGAAATTAGAAAAAATAGTTTCTTAGACATATTGCATAGACAACATAAAAGTGAAACGCTATGCGGATTCAACGCAATATCAATGACCGAGACAACATTGTTCGCGCAAACGAGCACAAAACTCCGTTGGAAACAAAATCTTTTATTATCGTTAAAGGACACAAAATAAATGAATCTGCTGCCTCCATTGAATGGCTCCCGCTGAATTTATGGACTAAGAGAATTCTCCTAAAATAAAGCGATACATTAAAAAGTCCTGCATATTGTCCCCCTATCCATTCAACACAGTACGCAACACAAAACTTCTACATTCGCGATGACTTCCGCGACAAACTCCGCGGACACTTAAAAATCCAAACAATCTTTACTATATTAATGGGAACTGCACAGATGATTACTGCGATTGAGAAAGGATAAACCTTCTGACCACTTTCAGCTGAGGTATACTCGTCAGCATATCCGTGAATAAGGTTGACTAGATGAGAATTCAAAGTGACGAAGATGAATGAAGGAAGGACGTTAGGTGTAGTGGAGTGAACTGGTAGGCATCAACAAATTATTCACATAAAGCCGAAGCATAATATCAACCTTCGAAGCCTTATGCCCGCTGGGTGTGGCTTCTCAGGGCTTTCATGGGTGACCTCATTCGAACGAGCCGCTGATGCCGTTCCATTAGAAACGTTTAACGTCGAGTCCTGAAAAAAGTCGTTAACAATCTGCAAGAGTATTGTTGTTTGTTGTTATTCTTCATTATGAAATTCTCTTGTAAATCTTGATCCCTCTCGCTCCAATATTTGCAACCAGTTTCCACAAAGTTGTCCAGGAAATCCGAATCCACAAATTTTGGCTCACTGCTAAATCGCTTCAGTCGTGGATATCCCTCCGTCCTCCAGTAGGCAGAACTATGAAAGAAAACAAATTCCAAACCTTTAATGCCCATAACAGAAACCTCAAGGTCCTGCGGAAACTTTCTGCGAGCTTCCGCAATCTTTTCAGCAAAATCCAACGCTTTAAAATAGGATCCGCCAAACCCTCTTTATCCTCAAACCCGACGCTAATATAGAATCAATTCGTGGTTGGAACGCCATTTAAACGTTATATGACCACAAGACTTTCATATACTCCCGATATTTCCTCCTGCTGCAACTAGGGAAATCTCAGCTCATCTTCACAGCGCTCCTCTCGCAAGAGCAACTAGATAAGATTGCCGGAGGATGAGGTCACAAACCTAGCAAGTTGACAAAGAGACTCAAATTTAAGTGCTACTGCTTGCATCTATGATTGACGTCATAGCAGCGGTGAGACTAATTACAAGCGGATCAAGCTTGAACAAATTAAATGACTTCTTAGGCAATTTCTTCGAACCCAAAAAATACCGCACTGAAAAGCGTCAAATGCATCAGAAAAGGAAAAGTAACAACTCCGACTTCTTATACCTTCATTAAAAAACCCCTACTGCTAAGCTCTTCCAGTTTTCTATTCGAATGGACGACTGCCCACTAACGAAGTGGGAAGTATACCTCCCTGTGTCGAAGAAAAATGAGAACGGATACCCGAGTCGCAAGAGCATAGATGCCACAGTTATAGCTTCGAAAATACAATCAATCACTTCTATAAAGTAGCCAACTTACAATCGCATTAGTCATCGAATCTGCATTAAGATTTAGACGCGGTGGTTGTTCGATTCTCAACTCCGCACGACGCTTTTCGCGAGCATTTTCGGTCTCCGGTGATATTAGAGGCCGTGGCGCAGCACCACCTCCACCATCAGAAACCTCAATTTGAAAAATTTTATATGCAAACAGCATTCATTTATATCCACATATTAACTCGTACACATATATATATACAAGAATATGCGACATAGATGCTATGCACATATCTGCATGGGTTCGTCACTCTCATGCCCACGAAACAATAACACGTTTCACTGAGATCAGAAGAGTGATAAAACAAAGGTAACAGCAACGTTGCAAAACCCGAAATTACGATCAATTCCCAATCTCACATGAACGACATCGACTGCTCAAAACAAAAAGTGGGCAATGTGGAAGCACCCTTCCTCGCTTCGAACAAAGCAACCTATATGGGAAAGCCATACCGCCTCTTGCACAGGCGTCTGTCGTTGAGCATCAACTGTGTCCCGATCTCTCGAATCTCCAGCCACCGTTACCGGATCAGGCACAGACCTCCGCTGTCTACTCTCTTCCTGCAAGGATAAATAACGCTGCCAGTGAACATGAAAGATGGGGACAACGAGTGAAACTTTGTTTAAAATTATAACCATACGAGGATTGCTTAGCTGGAAAAAGCTTCGATCCTATATCATAAACTTGAACATCGGCTCAATGGAGCAACATCACCGTTATTCGAGGAATTCTTTCATAGATGCCACTTGCTCATTTCAGAAAGTTGAAACGATTCCAGATTAAACGGTGATAAAACGACAAAACCAAGCAAAAGGCAGTTGCAAGAGTCTGCAGATTGTTGACCGATACTACGAAAACTTAACAAAATTTGATTACTCTCTAGCAACTACTATTCCGTAAGTCATGCAAATACCTAAACCGTCTCATCTCTGTAGGAAAAAGAAGGCGGTGGATTTTCTTCGATTCTATTCAGAACGACATAGCTCGCAAATATAATAAACTAGCGTTGTTGTTTCGTTTCCATTGGCCGCAAAAACATTTTCAATCGACTAAGCAAAGATATCCTAAAGGCGGATAACTAAAAAATAACCACTTGAAACGTTCAATAAATGCATTCACGCTTACTTCCTGCTCGATTTCCCCACCCGAAATCTCTCCGTCAGCTGTCCGATAATAAATTATGTCCCCCCATCACTGCTGCTCCGTTAAACTATCTCGCCTCTTCAGCACAAAGAATCTCAACGTTACCAATGACTTGTGAAGTCGGTTGAGGTCCAATCGCTTGATATCTTGCCTTGGTTCATCATATTTTTCCTTGCCTACACCACTTTGATCGGCAAAAATAGACGTATTTGCATCTCCCGATACTCGCTTCAGTATTGAAAGCCTAAAATAATAATTATTCAATAGTTCATTCAGGAAAATAATAATAAATAAAGGCCTGGCCATGAAGACAGCGAGTGAAACTCACCTTTCCCTGCGACGGGAAAAGAGCTGAAAGATCCCACTCCCACAATTAAAAAAAAATTTTTTTTAACCTACTTGCTGTTACTATCGTCAAATGGCGAATTAGGCAGCGCATCGAATGATGGTGATGAGTACATCGATTTGTATGAGAACTGCTTAACTGGCCGTGAATTATTCCACTGGCCTGGCATAGCGATCGGTGAACCCACAGGTAGAATTGAACTCCGTGGCATGATTATAGATCTCGTCGTCGTCGTTGTGCTGCCTTGTGCTTTTGAGGCCAAAAATCTCATCTGACGTTCCATACTGCAAAGGCAATAAACTAGGTTTCCAGCAAGAGACGATTAAAAAAGCGTAAGAATTAAGTGGTAGCAATGAAGGAGCTGGCAGAGTATTTCACTGCTAAACCAAAGGATATGACTGTACTGCAGCTCCAAATGCAATTTTATTTCCTCTCCCCAGTCACGTCGCAACTTGGCCATCTTCAGCGTGATTCCTCTATCTACGCATTTCACCTCAATTTATGTGTGGGCGAAAGAAAGGAAAAACAGTGAACGGAACGAAACCTTCAACGTATATGAATATCCACAATTCCGAAATCAAAATAAGCAAAACAGAGACCAAATGTAGACAAGTAATCTGCCCATTTATAAAATGTAAAAACGAAAACTCCAAAAACGGTCAATCAAGTAAAAAAAACTAGCTTAGTTGGACTAGGTATATCGGCCTTCTTCAGCGACTCATTCGAGACAAGCTTTAGCAGTGGGCTGTCACCGTAAGGACACGATGCTAGCTGCGCCTCGATGATCGCATTCTGGATTAGCGTCTGATTCACATCCGCACCCAATACTATTGGTGCCGTCGGTGCAGCCACAACATTTGTCGCTCCTGCTGTCGAGCCGAATCCTGAAAGAAGACAGATGTACATATGCATTGATCAAACATATATTAGAGAAATCGGAAATGCAGATTGGTAAATCGAGCTGATCATGCGAACAAACGAAAACCGCCATAAGGTGTAAGAGCGCAACGCTGAAGTGTAGACAGAAACTTCAAGACAATATCGCCTGAAAAGCCGAAGTAAACTTGAAATTACTTAAAGAAACGGGACGCTCTAGATCCGGCCACACAAGTTATTCGTCACAACGACCTTGAAGATATCTGTTACCCTCAAAAAATAGAACCGCATAGGCTAAAAATTTTTCAAGATAGAGGTGAAATGGCCGAGTGAAAGGCGAGAATATTTCACACGCAGCAGAAATAATTCTTTCAAGAATCTAGTACGACTTATCTCTCTCAACTGGCTTTTCCTTAAGTAGAAGGGTGAGGAAAAGGGAGAGAAGGACAACACCGCTAACCTCACTTACCGTTCACAAGCACTGGCTCATTTCAACGTTCAAATGTGAGAACGTCCCCTCTTATTTTCGATATGTGACTAAGCCGTGTGCGCCGATTTTCCAATATCTGACTAGACATCAAAACACGGGGAAAGAAAAGTACGAATCGTTAACACTACAAATCTCCGCTCAGAAAATTTTGATAAGTTAGTAAATTACCTACGAAGGCACCCGAACAATTCTTCTACATAACTTTGGAGTACCTATCCACAACAAGAGCAGAAAAATTTCACAGCGGCGAAGACAATCTTCCGGAAATCGATTTGCATCACCGCCTCGCCCACCCGACTATATTCACTCCACAGTTCGTAAATCAAAAATAACCAAAAAAAAAAATCAACAACAGGATATTAGCCGTTTGTTGAATGTTAAAATAACGGTAATTATGCGGAGTTATAAGTTACCGGAAGTTCCGGAAATTACCGGAACTTCCGGAAGTTTATAGCTATATATTACAGCCGTAATCGAAGCGAACCTGTCTGACCAGTAGGCGCACCAAATAACGACGCTGCTGGTTTCGCCGCTGTAGAGCCAAACAATGAAGTCGACGTGGCCGTTCCACCAAACGGAGTGCCTCCTGTAGAATTCCTATTCACAGCTTAGGCTAAAATGTTTTAAAACGACCTAAAAATGGAAAAGCACAAAAAAATAAGACGGACAGTGGGTGTAATCATAGGATCAAAACCCTAACGAACATCTCTCTTAAAAAAGACCTCAACTGTTGACTGATCACTCAGCGGTTCACCACTCCTACCATACAGAACAGCTGAGATATTCAATTCCTCTACAGTTAGACTATCAAAACAAACTATAGTTCAATCGACGTACCTCAAATGATTATCGGACACCCTATAAGCAAAAAAAAACGTCAGTTACGTCAAACGAAACGTGAAAGATACCTGAAGAAGAGGGAAAAAATTCTTGCCACAATAGGACGAGAAAATTCCGACCAGCATCTTTTCAATTCAAATATGAAGAGTGAAGAAGCTGTTCAATACTAACCTGCTAACTACTATACTAACCTATGGGATTTCCTCAATTAAGAGAATAGCATCAAAGATATGATCGATGCAATAATTAGTGGCCCCATTGTGGAAACAATTAGAAGGGTGTTAGTATAGCGAATCCAACGAAAATTACACGCTTATTGTTTCACTTTTGGAAACATCGCCTCATGCATATATTGACTGCATTCGTTGAAAGAAACTAAACAAGAAATATTCGGCTAATTATGGCAACAATATGCTAATGAGGATGCTTGAAGCAAGCAAAGAGAAACTCACAACAACGCACTTATTCACTATATGGCCGTTTTTGTCACACGATGTCACCCTACAAACATTAAGATAAAAATTGTCCCCATATGAACCCTCAAAAAATATCGCCCACTATTCACCTCGGCAAATTGACCGTTAACTATGATCGCTACAAACTGTAATGAGATGCGAAAACTAAATTGCTTAGTCATAACTTTCTACGGATAGACCTTCCGAGAAAGAAAGTATCAAGGTGCAATCGTTATCACATCAAACATAGAGCCACGCAGCAACGAACGATAACATCGAGTTTCCCACAACGAAACAGAAATGAAGACCACCACCATCCCTTAAGAGTCTATTTTTTCAAGGAGCACACTTACCCTTTCCGCTTTCAGTATCGAAACAGAGAACATTACTTTCATCATTTCCTCCCCTATCAAAACCGTTATGCCACTGAAAATCATCGTTACCTCCGATCTCTTTCAAGACCACAACCAGAATAATAACCACTACCCCAAACGTGCTGCACTTCTAAAAGCATATTCTATCTACCTTCGCTTAACGCTACCTTCAATGTCAAACGTTTATAGCTTCAATTATTCAACGAACTGAAAGGAGATTTTGCAAAGCTTTAAGCAAAGGCATCAAAGAATTCCGGTAGACTAAACGATCAGCCCTATTATTATCGTACTAAGTCTAAGAACGACAACACCATGCACACATTACAAGGCTCGATAAGACCGAAATCACAAGTAGATTCCGCCGGTGAACTAAACACAACCCTCAGGTCCTAATCCAACAACTCGGATACGAGCACTTCCTTCAATAACTAGAAGAAGCAATGCAAAAAACTATCGTCCAGTGCCGTTCTAAATCAAAAAATATCCCAAAAATATATACAAGTGTATGCGTTCAGATACATACCGGCTATCTATGCCCTCTTCCGCACTAACTCGTCGATGTGCTCATGACGGCTTATGATAACAAAAGATGAATGCTACTCACTCTAATAAAAATAAAACAAATATGCGATCAACGAAGCTCATGAGCACAATGAGTTGCCAACTGCGAATTGCATGCATGCAGAACATAGCAGTTGCAGGTCACCGGTCGGCAGTGCGACAACAATCACATCCAATATTCCGCTATTCTCCTCTCTCCCAATGAATTTCATCCACAAACAATCCGTGTCGCACTAACGCCCCAAACGAAAACATAACATCATACAACACCACTAACTAGAGAGGCAATCTCACCGGTTGTAGAGCCAAACAGAGAACCGCTAGCTGCCTTCGCTCCAAAAAGACCGCCCCCTGCTGGTTGTGACCCTGCAGCACCTATCAAATACCAAACACTCGACATCTCAGCCATTTTCATATTCTCATCCAATATCATAGATAACGCGTACGATGAGAGATGATAAGCAATTATACTCATACCGTTAGTGATAATTAAGTTGCAATTAACATTTTCATTAACAACTAATCTCTACGCATCTTAACTGCATCTAACAAAAAATAAAAGGCACCTTCCTCTAATCTCTCTTAACTTCCCACATATCGCCCTAACCACTCGAAAAGCACTGAAAGTCACACCTTCGAGAGCTTCGGACAGGTGGAAATAATAGGTAGAGAATTTTCCATGCAACAGTTCGGTTTTGTGAGAGCACCTCGTACCTACTGTTATTTACAAAGAACCCAAACCTTCCCTCTTCATCACTTCAACAGTGAAGAGTTTCTGCAGCGAATAAATGTCCGAAGATCTCAACTATGCAGAAACCGTTCAACTCCCTGTGGAAATGATGCAAGATGAAAAGGACCATAGTGCAGTAAATATTAAAGGCAGTGGGTGGACCAAACGAGATATAAAAATTTCTCTCGGAGTCACTAAAAGATTCGATTAATTTGCAGCCGATACCCCTCCTCATTTCTTGGATATTCTCATAAAAAAGGTGGCGGCGAATCGACTACGATTCGAAGTGAAATGACCACATGTTCGCTGAGTTACTTAATCCCATCCGAGATAATCTTGCTCCATACGTTCTCGAAGCAAGCCATATCCCAACGTACCTTATCCAATCTCGCATTAAAAGAACTCCATTGAATGAAAACAATAAAGAGAATGTTCTCGACGTAAGTAGAAAAAACTTTGTGCTCTGCAGAATGTAACATCGCCTAGTCCACCCTCAGATTCTCGAGGAAATTGGATTAAAAGAACTTCTCAACACAATTTGGAATTCCAGCCACGAGCGGAACGAGGCGATTGCTAACGCTCTGTCTTTCGAAAGCCGTGAAAAAGAAATAGTGCCCCTTCTGCTAAAGAAAAAAAGCTGTCAGATATCATCAAGTGCCGACTTATTTCGACGAAATATGCGTCGGGTCGGGCATTCTCTGTAAATTGCGCTCTCAGTGCTCCTCTCAAATGCCCACAAAATGAAGAGTGAACTGCAATTCTGCCATTTCCCACCATTATTACCTCAAAGATTGAGATTCATTTCCGTCACTCATTTTAAAGATTAACTTCGTCGACTATTCACTTCCACTAAAGATTTATACATTCTTATGTGTAATTTTTATCACCTATTTTCACCTCAACCCATATATCACAGCGAAACCTTTCCATTACTTTCTCTCCGATTGTTCAATCAAGTTGGCATGAAAAGAGGTAAAGTTAGGTATAACCAGAGAATCAAAAGCCTCTAAACGTCTTGCCCACTACGACAACGCTTACTAAATCCTCAACAGTAGGACCCGCCTGCCTGCCAAGGCTTCTCTAAGAGAACGCGGGGCTCCTGTTTCCTTTTCCGGCCACGAAAAAATCCGAGAACACATCACGGTGTTCCCACCCCATCGCTCCATCGTTGGCAGTGAACACATAAGAAATAAACAAATAAATTTTAGCTACACAAATGAGAGGAATCCACAGAATTTTACGAAGCCACTGGTCAAGAATTTCAATACGAACCGAAAGGAGCGGAGGTGGTAGTGCTTGTTCCGAAGCCTCCAAATCCCGTAGTGGCTGGTTTTGCACCGAACAGACCTGTCGTAGCAGTGGATGCTGCCGGCTGTCCGAAAGCGCCGAACGCTGGCGTCGTCTGCGTTTGACCAAATGGCGTTGAAGTTGCCTAAAATCCAACATTTTAGGAAAATAACGACACTGATAATCACAACCGTCAACACTATCAACGCTTTCTAAACACTTCATAGTGTCGACTATCAGTTCCACTCTCGCTAATGTACTTCATTATCCATATATCTCAATTTCAACGAACAATAAGTGCTGAATGTATAACGGTATAACGGTGGCAAACCGTTTCTTCGGCAATTATTCCGGTAGTCTTTTGGATCCGAGCTCCTTCACCGTGAACCACAACGCTCCCCCTAACGATTCTTTCTTCCGTGAGGTGTCTACTTTGAAACAATAGTTCACTATTCAAAGTCACTTTCTTGAACACCTCTTGGCATTCAGTCGAGAGAGCACTACGCAGAATTCATTAATGAAGACCACATATGTAAGAAGGATAAGGTGCATTAATGAATGCGCAAACAGGAATTGCCAAGAGAACATTCGGCCTTATTGCAGCAAAGCTCCTTTCTAGGCGACCATAGTGTTGAGGACGAAGACCCATACCGTAGCAGATCCAAATGTGAACGGGCTCGACGTTGTTGTCGTCGAACCAAATGTCGATGTACCTCCGAAAAGAGAGCTTGGCTGCTGACTTCCAAATGACTGCAATAAAGATTGCTTGTGAACGGTCTGTGCTGCAGACGAAGACAAACTAATTCGAGGCTCAATCCGATCTGCAACCGACTGCTGTTCTCCTGCACCACTTCATTTACGAAGCTCGCAACATCCAGAAGAGGAAACGAGTGGAAGAGATCGGCGACGCAAGGAGGTGGATAGGGCGGAAGAGGGAGAGAAGAGTAGGAAAAGTTCCCATGGGAGAGATGAGAAGAGGATATGCAAGAAAGGGGTGGAACAAGAAAAAGGTGATACAACTGTAGTGCGGAGAGGGGCTATAACTTAAAGTGGCGGAAACACTCGCCAGATATTTTCAATAAAATACTTTAACACCATTATATAAGCATCGATCAAAGAATTTATTCTATTCCAAGAAATCATATCAACGTCATTTTGAAAGGCGTTTCAATTTCGGCGTAAGGGGAATGAAAAAACGTGAACGCGGCGACCAGCACATTACCCTCTAATGGATGCACGTTATCAAGCATACCGTGTGCAATACAAACTGAAGTCCAGAATCCCTCATATAATACCGCACAGTGAACACAACTGCTCTTCGGACAATAAAGGAAAGAAGAAACCCCACTCTACTGCAACATTGTATCACAAAATTCCTCTCTACGAATACAACAAAGAAACTTGAACTATGGCCGACTTGTATGGCATGAAAATTGAAAAGATTAATGAGGACGTTAAACGTATCTGGGAAAGTGAAGTAGGAAGTAGGAATGCGGAAGCAGAACGACGAGCCACAAAGACGGTGGGACAGCAAACAGGCAAATAAAAAAGGAAACATGGGATTCCGTTCCAGTAAATTGCGTAAAACGACCGGGTACCCCTATATATTTCTCGCCGAGCGGTCTGCATGTAACTTGAGACTGCCAGAGCCAAACATAACGTGACTCTGCGAAGATAAACTCAAATTATGATCAGGCATCGTATCCAATATCAGAAATGAGAAGCTATTATTCTCACAAAAAGAATACCGTTGCCGGTTTCGATCCGAACAATCCTCCAGTCTGCGTCTGTCCGAAAGGCGACGCGGTTGAAATTTGAGTTGAGCCGAACAGACTCCCAGTCGCTGGCTTAGAAGTGCCAAACAGCGATGTCCCCGTTGTGGTCGTGGAACCGAACAAAGAAGGCGTTGTTGTTGTCGTTGAACCAAACGTACTCGTGCCTGAAAGAAGCATATATGACTGCGTCTCATCCCCTCTATTCTCCTTCTCAAAAAAAATCCGGGGATTTGGGGAGCCTGCTGCAGAACTCTTTTAAATGGCGAAAAGAAGGCGGCTGTGCAAACCAATTGGATAACTTCTTCTTATCCCCTTTACTCACGACAGCCCAGCTGCAGCGATATCACCTCGTCCTTCTCTAAGCCACAACAAACGCTGGCATTCCTGTCCACGAATCAAGAAAAGTTTAAGACCCAGCTCCGCCTTGATAACTCAGTAATGGAATCACAATCGAAACAGAGCAATACTCCATATCTTGTCTTTGATCCCTCGGCTGATAAGTTCCCCATAACATTTTCCAAAAAAAACTGATGAAATAATTCGCAGCTTAAATATCCACGAAGGAAGATACAGGAAATATAGACCTCCAAAAAATGGCTTGTTCTGAGTGCCAAATAGGGAGGACTGAGTGGTGGTGGAACCAAACAACGATGTCGATGTGGCTGGCTGCGTTTGCCCAAACGAAAGACCCGTACCCGTTGCAGTACCACGACGATTCGCTATGTAGTCCTCACAGCGAAGTTCCTGAACGTTGGTTGTGCAAGCTGAGGAAGTCATAACGGATCTTTCAAAAAAGCTCAACAATTAGCAGAAAATCATGCTTGCGCGTTAATACGCAAATATACTGGGACCGAAGATGGAGAGGCGAGGCGTACGGATCGGCAAACGACTAGTAGACTCTCAAAAATAACTATGCCGAATCAACTTTCGTCAACTGCAAATCGATTTCCTCGTGAATCGATATGCAAACAAAAACTTTAATTTTAGTCATTCATATAACTGGATAACTACGAAACTACGAAACATCAACTTTTATCAGTACCCGCTGAAAATTATCCGTTTGCGCTTCGCTGAAATTGCCGACCCACGAAAAGCCACAAACGACTCGTTCTCAAGACTTC
Organism: Parascaris univalens; assembly: GCA_037576465.1. Taxonomy (NCBI): domain Eukaryota; kingdom Metazoa; phylum Nematoda; class Chromadorea; order Rhabditida; family Ascarididae; genus Parascaris; species Parascaris univalens. The sequence goes on from CM075173.1 coordinate 117,957,582, forward strand.
CCCCCTCATCCGCATACCTTCAGATTCTAACGTGCAAAACACGATCCATCAAAAACCAGACAAGAACAATAAATTTAACCAACGGTATCCCCCTATAGCAATTTTACTATGCGAAGAAGTGAATTCTGCTTTATTTGTGCCCTACTTAAATGGTAAGTGGTGCTTAAGAAGCCAACGGTAATGACTTTCTCGTTAATGACGATCGGATAGCGTTCCCCAAAAGATTACGAAACAAAAGACGGACAGGTGGAAAAGAATAACGAAATTATCGCTTAGGTAAGTGCAGAGACACTCACCTCGAGACTCTTGCCTTCATATTGTTTCATCGCCGTGATGCACATGTGCTTCGTGCTGATCGTTTGATTCGTTCCATTTCTTAACATCGTATCTGAAGCCATCGGCGGATCGAATTTAATCGTTGTTCCAGTGTGACTTGCTGCTGAAAATCTCACATAGATCGTTCGCTATAAACTTGAATTACGGTGAATTTTGATGATAATGAGAGATGAAGGAGAGGATGGGAGATACGGAGAGCGACCGTCGATACAATTACCTGGTGGATCAGCAGTGCAATACTCTAATGTGGTGAAATACGGCAATACGGCAATCAACAATCCTTTACAACGATAAGCAAAATATCGTTCAGATGGAATTCAGTTCGGAGGTCCAACACTCTCAAGCCACCAAAAGCTAACACGATAAACACTTTGAAGAACCCGTCACTCATGGAAGCAACACCTCTGTATTTTGGCACTCCAAACAACAAACGGATAAGAAAGGTCACCTCACATCAACGAATTTCATATTCTTCGTTAAAAGAGAATTTTTCGGTGCTCCTTCGAATGAATCCCCCTCTACTTAAATATATAGTTAAATTTTTGCATACCATAGAGTAGACCCCCACTCCCAAATAAACTTTCTACGACTGACGGATGCCGTGTCAGATGAAAGTTCTCTCCCCTTCTCCCCTCTCCTTCCCTATCGCTAATAATCGTACCTTCTCTACCATCATGATAGCGCCTAGCAAAAGCTCCCTAACAAAACCAATGTGGAAGTAAGCTGAAAGATAAAAAAATCAGCAAATGCTAATGGGAATACCCCTTTGATTCACTCAAATTACCGCTCGCAATATAAATCTACAAAAGTCACATCGTTAAGAAATAAAACTTCAAAGATATAAAAAGATCAGCGATAAGAAATGAAGAGGAAAAATCGTTGGGTATCGCGGAAAAATGCGCAAAATACAACGAATCACTGAAGAGAGCGAACAAATGTCGAGAAAGCGAGTTCTCCTTCTCTCCACTTATTACAACGAACGACTTTTGAAGTGGAACGACCATTCTCAACACAAATAAAAACTTCTCTCATATTGAAACCCATTAAGAAATATCTCATTCCTTCTGACACGATCCTATTCTTAGCATAAATCGCTAAAAACAAGCCGAAGTTGCTAAAAATTTCTCATCATTATACGGCAATATCAAGGAATACGTATCACGCCTCTCTTCAATATCAGGCCTCTCTCTCTTCAGTACTGTAAAAAAGTTCTACAACCTTGAGACATTTCCCGAAAGCACTAACAGTAGAGAATCTATTCCAGGAAAAGGGGACACTTCCGTGCTCAATATTTTGGCTTTTGCCGTTTATCCCTTCCCACTCCCTCCTGTCAATCCCCTCACTGTACGAAATATACGCTATCATAGATGCTCACACAACGAATTTATTCTTTTAGCTGCGACAATTTCCACAATGAAACTACCCATGGAAACAGCCACAATGTTTCGCTAAGATCACATTCGGAAACTACAAAAATGACAAGATTCTAAAGATCCATAGGCGATGGAGGTATATCGCGATACGATGACGGATCGAAAGATCGTCAAGGCGATAGGCGACTTTTTTGACAATCAAAAGCTCTCTAGCCTTTGCTGTGCCTCTCAACCGCACCATAGGTAAGCCACCTAGAAGCGCTTCGGCATCACCAACCTCCCACGGATGATGTCTGCAGATGAAATATCGACTGCATTGCAGAAATCAGTTCAGCTCAAAAAATCGAACTGCAATCTGTTCAGAAGTCAATATTTCAGAATTAACCCGATCAAGTGAAAAATCTAGGTCTCTTAGAAGTGCTCAATCTACTCCTTTTCTCAATGTTTCTCCAACACTCCGGACTTTTGCCTCTTTTCATGGCTTACTTAATGCCCTTAAAACATCTCCATAAGAATATATCCTTCCAAAAATGACCAATAAAAAGATAAAATTGTCATCGCATTAACAAATTTCACTGGTGCTGATGATGACGATAATGACTCAATCTCACCCAAAGTTCCGTCTTTTATCACGCAAATCAACAAGAAATCCCCAAATAACTGAGCATAGCTCACTATAACTAGATCCATCCTGAATTCGAAGATAATCAACGAATAATCTTACATCCAAACGAGGATGAGAAGAGACTGCCCGATTGCGTGGTCTGGCTCGATCCAAAAATTGACGTCGCACCTCCGAAAGCATTTGGCTGTGATGTCGTCGTCGAGCCGAACAATGGTTTCGACTGTCCAAATAATGAAGATGACGTCGTCGCGGCTGGTTGTGTAGCTCCTGAAGTACAACTTCCACTTCCTGAAGTTGCTATGCTTAGCGGCATTTCACGAAGCAATATTAAAAAGGGAGATAACGCTACAAGCAGAAAACATCTCTCTCTCTCTCTCCGATAATCTAGCTCCAGACCCTATAGCCAAAGAATCAAATTCAAAGCAAACGAAACGGCATATTACTCATTTCCGAGGTCCTCTTAGGTGACCGCTCAACATTGAACAAACTAGAGAGTATTACTACTCACCTATTTAAAAACTTAAGCTGCCCACCCCATTGTCCTTTCAGCAACTATCCTTCTTACGATAAGATGTACAGTGAACTGTAACAATACAGGGTAATTCGAGACCTATAAAGAAGAGAAGTGCAAAATTTGAGCGCAAACCCGCTATCTGACTACGCCCATCTCAACTAAAATAGGATACAGCTTGAAGGTTGCCAAGGGTTTCAAATTGACGAATATGCTCATGCTCTTCCAAGGCCGATGCCCAAATATGCTGCCCTATAAAGAGTTCTGGATAGAGTCTGACGATCGGATGCACGAGAAGTATAATGCCAGTGACGCCGAGAGCACTACACTGCAGCATCCACCAACATATCCGCTAGATGAACACGAATATTCTTCACAGATTTTCGATGATCAGTAAGAGAAATCTGCCTGCTCATCGTCTCTTTTTCCCCTTTCCCTTCCCCTCTCCACAACCTCACAAACTGAATCCTTCATAGCCACTCTCCACCTCTGAGATCAGATACGTGTTGTGCGGCATTCAATCTCAACAAAAGTCGTGCGAATCCGCACGAACGAAAAAGACCGTCGAATCACTTCTTATCATAATTCATCCTCTTCCCACCGACAAACAAACAAACTCTATTTCATATTCCCTTTGAGCGTGATAACAATAACCGTCTGAAACCATGTGCAGCAAGCAAGAAGGATTCTCGCTGTTCTAAAATCTTTGAAAAACAACTATGGGAACAACGAAACAGCTGCTGAGAGGTACCAATTTCGTTGAGGAATTTTCTCATCTTTTCACTAAATAACGAAAATAGCAATTTTCGGCAACCAGGCTAGTAACTGGCCGTACGATGAGCTTATTCTGCTGTACAAATGGGATGAGTAACGAAAGAGGAACGCGAACGAAGATGAGGGGAGAACTCAAGTATCCAAGAAAATTGCAATCCACTAACTCAGCAAACGTCATTCTTGTCAAAGACACTCTACGAAGTGTATATTGAATTAAAACCAACCGAAAAGCGAAGATTGCTGTGTCGATGAGCCAAACAATGGCTTCTGACCAAAGAGGCCACCACTCTGCGTAGTTGACGTTGAGCCAAAGCCAACAGTAGGTTTTGAGGAGCTCGATCCGAATATCGAACTGCCCGCTTCAATTATATTCTCCATTTACATAAAGCTCAATATACCAAGATAAAAAACAACTTTACCAAAAAAAAGGATCTGAGATATGCATCCGTATCCTTTTACCACTTCATTTTTATCCTTGTCAATTAAGCCGATAGAAATAAACGGCGCCCTTTACGCTCTCAGTAATGGTGAAGTGCGAGCGTCTCCGATTCTATACTCTTGGCAAGAGGGTAAAATCAAGCGAAGTAGATATATATGGGAGATAAAACCCTCATCTACTGAATGGGGAAAGGACTATACAGGCCACTTGTTCACCATGTTAAATGAGGAAATGTCAAGTCCAGGTAAACTATCTGCTTTAGTACCATCATCATCCTAATCGTATAAATCATCTCAGTAAGCTTAAGCGACCAAAAATGTAACCGTTCTCGGAAATGAGCTTGATTGCGGATCACATTGGGAACGACGATAAGCAACGGAATGAGAGCAGGCAGCATTTTTTTACTGCAATGAATTTTTTTTTTGCCAATGCAGCTATCGCACTAAATAATATTCCCACCCTTTATGCGTAGCTCAACGTATACAATTCTCGTCAACACATTAATAAACAATAAACAAAAAAACATAATATAATATTAATATCAATAACGAGAAATCGATGAAAGAAAAACGATGATAAAATAGAGAAAATTATAATAGAGTTACCCACTAAAATTACTACATAATTAGCAATAAAATTTCAGCATAATCTTCATTGAATTGCCGTACGATCGGGCAAATAAATTAACGCCGAAGATTGCGGATATTTCGAGAAAAACGGAAACTATCGTCGGGGAGATAATTCGATCGCCCGAAAGAAGAGTGAAACCGATTTGTGGAAATAATAAAGCTTACTTCCGAATGCAGATGACGTTGTCGAGGTTCCGAATGGTTTCCCGAACATTTCACTCTGAAAGAAATAGACACAGTCGACGAGATGCTGCTCACTACCGCCATAATTCTTCAGTGATAGAACGTGGAATATTTCCAAATTATTGAAAAAAAATGAGAGAAAATTGAGAGTGACGAGGCGAGTGCGAGCAATGGATCTCGCCGGCATTTTCAAATGCCTCCATATTGCATTAGATTAAGTACCATCGATGTGTGGAAATTTCAGGATTCCCTTCATATTGCAATAGATTAAGTACCATCGATGTGTGGAAATTTCAGGATTCCATCTGTGAAGATGGTGATCGACGCCATGATATATGCGAATCAAATTCCACGTTTCTAATCGGAAAATGCAATTTTTCGATTGCTGACATTCATTGAATTGTAGCAGCTTCCATATACCGAGATACTCAAAAATTAAGGATCGAAGCCCTTTCGAGAGGAAATATTCTCGTTGATTCTATGAGATAAAACCTTCAATAATGAACACATTAGGGTTCTAATGTTTCACACTTAGCGGTGAGGATTGAGCAAGTTCAATCATAGTAGAAAATGGCCTCAATCTATAGAAACACTCAAACAAAATCTACCCAGCTATAGGGCTCGACGAATATTGAACAGATAATTTCTCTCGAAAAGTAATTCTGCTTCAATCGAGTCTCTCGAATAGGACTCGAATTGAAGTCGATTGTTTAGGTCAATAATTCCGTCTAATCGAAGAATTTCGAGAAGCCATTTGAGGCTATTAATTTTCTTTCCCTTATAGTCCGTATCGTCGAAAATTGAGCTCTCCAATCGAGTGCTCGCAGTCTATCATCGAATCCCGATGGAAGGAGACCAACTGAGCGGGTAAAATGCAACAAGCCGCTGAGAGAGGATAAAAATCGTTTCGTTTCCTCTTCATTCAGATTTCCAGTCGAAGAGAGTGAAAGCGAGGTGTTTATTCATATTGTCTCATCCCCTCCCTAGACGAAGTATTTCTACTCCCTCTCATAGTCAGTGGGAAATCGCATCAACTAATCCGCTAATCCGGATCATCAATCTCCTGAATTCTTTATTTGACCGCATGAAATTAAACGATAAAACAATCGACGGAGTCTTCAAGCTTAAAGACTCTACTCGGCAATAAATTGTGCTTAATTAAAGCCTACTTCCTCGTATTCCCATAGCACATATCCGCCGGCAGACACGACGATAGCGAAATTGTCTTTTGTGCATCTCGGCTACGAGACAATCCAATATTTCCAAATGAAGCTATCGGATACGTCTGAATATTTGAAGGTAGCTACCTTTGCGCTATCTTTTCTACCTATACTTTACCTTTCCTGAGTGATAAAATAGATTTCCGAGTCTTTGCTATCTACTGCGATCCCCTCGGAATGGGATCTTCGAAGAAAAGAAACTGTCTACATGTATCGTTGTCAGAGTTTGGCGATCAGATGGCGGACTTCCAACGTGAAACCTTTCCGATCGGCCAAACCTCCTTACCGGTTACAAGTGGTACCCTAATATTATGCTCACTTGTCTGCCATCACCGATTCGACGACGAAGATGAAGACGGATCTATACCCCGGCTGAGGAGGTCGAAACTCGAGGTGCCGACTCTACAAAAAAAGAAGCAAAATGTCCCTTCCACCCTACAAAGAAGTAGCAAGGAACAACCCAACTACTCCCAAATCGACGACGACACCAACGAACCCTCAACGAACCCACTCGAGATGAATTTCAAACAACAGCCAACTAGACGTTCGTCTTCTCGCGTCGTATTCGTCAACCCGCGAAGCCGTCTTCCAACTATTCGGCCCCTTTCGCTTTATTTCCCCAAAAAACAATCTTCGGCATCACTTCGCAACGAATATCGTTTTCGAATCGCTGAGAGAGAAATTCTTGTTTGGGAGTACCATCAAGGAACGTGTCCAGGAAGTGATCCCGAGTACCATCAAGGAACGTTTCCAGGAAGTGATCCTGAGTACCATCAAGGAACGTTTCCAGGAAGTGATTCCCCACTCCGCGAAACCGGATCGTGCGATTTCTTCAGCTCTGAGGATGTCTATATTTGAGAGTTTAGTGTATAAAAGCTTACAACGATCGAAGATGTCCTAACCGCTGGTGGAGAAACCTGGAAAGCCACTTTCCAAGTAGAGATGAGTCCAATGAAGCCGAATTACGATCCGATACGAAGAGAACGCAACGAAGATCGCCTCGTATTTTATGGCTGAATATAGGAGGGGTTTTTAGATGGATGAGTGAGGAGGGAGATGGGGGTAAGGGATCGCCGGAAAAGTTCTTTCTCGATGGAGCTAGGTTCACATATGTTTGTGGGGATGATTGACTAGAGCGGAATATGTAAAAACAGCGGTTAGTTGAATCCGTTCATTGTTGAAGAAGCGCCCCTTACGAGGGCTTTGTCTACTTCTCTCTCCGCCTTCTCAACGATATCGAATATCTTCGAGCGTTGCCACTCGAGCATCGATCGAGTGCTCTTAAGAGATCACCGTTGAGACGATCCCATTACTGACAAGATAGTTGAAGCGTCAGAAAAATTTCCTATACAATATATTAACTATAGCGCTATTTGATTTAAGCCTTCTTGAGGAGAGAAGACTCATCGAAGAGGCTCTCGGCACTAATTGAACGATCGAGTCGAACCTGAAATCATTCATTCACGATGGTCACACCATCTCCTTATCAGTCAATAGCGCTCAGTTGTGTTGAACCCTCTCATATTAGCCGTTTAGTGATCGCTAATAATTGCCACTATTGATTTGATACTCGTTTTCTCTCATATCCGACTTCTCTCCGAGGTTTTGTTGAACTTCATCGTACAATCGTCGATAATGATTGCGAAGACGTCCTATTTTGTGGGAATATAGAGTTTCTTCGGTGTTCCCAAGTAGGCTTCCTTGGTGTTTCCAAGCGGGCTTCCTTGGTGTTTCCAAGTAGGCTTCCTCGGTGTTCCCAAGTAGGCTTCCTTGGTGTTTCCAAGCGGGCTTCCTTGGTGTTTCCAAGCGGGCTTCCTTGGTGTTTCCAAGCGGCTTCCTTGGTGTTTCCAAGGGCTTCCTTGGTGTTTCCAAGTAGGCTTCCTTGGTGTTTCCAAGCAGGCTTCCTTGGTGTTTCCAAGCGGGCTTCCTTGGTGTTTCCAAGTAGGCTTCCTTGGTGTTTCCAAGCGGGCTTCCTTGGTGTTTCCAAGCGGGCTTCCTTTATCCTCGTTGTTTATTCTTAGCTGAAACTTTACATCAGTGAGATTTTGCAGTATCCGTCTCTTTCATATATCCAACAGTATAACGAATATTACCACTGATAGAATTTAGTGAGAGGAGGAAGCGCTACGTGAATATCACCGCCCCGTATATTCGTTTATCTAAACGTTTCAACGGCTTAAAGATTGTGGAAATGATGAAGAATGGTCTGGATAACGCGTCACCAGTGGTTTATAGCTTGAAGCCGCGAATCGATCGCTGCTCGGAAGCGGATTTCGATGAGAACGTTGAGGATCCGATCGATGCGAGAGAAATATTCGATCTCATTCGGTAAATTTTCCTCCTTTACAACTTCCAAGGGTATCTCTCTCATTCTCTCATTCTCTATTTCGATCTGAAGTGATCCTCTTCTTTCTATAGAAATTTAGCGAATTGCAATCTCGCTGGTATCATCCATCGATAAAGTGGTACTTTGATGTGCGAAGCTATAAGAGTTCCAGTCGATCTATCACCGAGAAGGTTTTTTTTTTGATGATCACGAAGATTAGAAGTTCAAGATTATCTTGTATTAGATATCGATAGCATTTCCAATGAATACAACTTTCACGGTTACTTTCATATTGTTCATTTTTCTCTCTCTCTCGAGATGATTTAGCAATTTTGACAAAAATACTTTTGATTTTCGAGAGAAATATGCCGAATTAATAGAATATTAAATGAAATTTTCCTCATTTTTTATCGCTCTTAAATAATACAAATCTATGAAATGAATTCTCACATCTTCTTAGATGAAATTTCTAGAAATATTGTTCAGTTTCTCTTGTATTTTAGCGATATAAACGATCCGGAACATCCATTAACACTCGAGCAATTGAATGTCGTGCAAGAGGAGTTGATCTCGATTGATGACGAAGATGATGAAACAATTGTTGATGTATGGTTATCCGCACAATTAAAACCTACCTAGGTGATCGAGAAAACGAGAGAGTACAATTGTAGCGGCGCTTCAAGTTCGTAGACTAACAGAAAGCCTTTGTTTATGTTGAACATGCCCTCTATGGACGTCTTTAGAAAGTGCCTCGATATACACTCCAATAATAGCCACTCTTCAAGAAATCCAACGTATGTGGAAGGCAAATATCGGTAATAGTGAAGAAGAGAATGCGGCAAGGAGATTGCAATTCTCCGCTGCAGCTGTGTAACTCGTATTCCATGAGTAGTCTTGATATCTCAGAGCTAAGAGAATCCGAGGTGAGAAATGCGGTAGTTGGTTTACTATTAAACACTCCTAAAATGAAGCCGATGAGCAAGTGAGAGCAGAAGTCGACAATTGTTATAGAGGACGAGAAGACTGAAAGCGTAAATGAATGTGTCCACTTGGGCAAATGTGCAAAAATAAGCGAAAACGGAAACTAATCTACGATGCAGAGTCAAACAATATCGGAAAGCATTTTTTAAGGATAAAGACTTCTCCCTGGCAAGAAAAAGTAGCAATAAATTTCAAGCAAATACTCTTTGTAAAAGGTGTGACGCGGACAGTTTTGTACTTTCGGAGATGTGGATAACACCGAAGAAAGTGTGCAAGCTATTGGCGCTAGTAGAAAGAGGAATAGAAAGAATTGTGAGATGAATTAGACTAGTGCAAAGGAAAGCTAACCAACGACTACGAGGTGTAACAAAGATAGAAGACTGGATGAGCGAAGCTAGAAGGAGCAAATTTGAATGGACGGTGAAGATATTGGCAGTGAAAAACGATGATTAGGTAAAAAGAACGATAGAATGGACACCATGTATTGGCAAAAGAAGTAGGGGGCCTAGGCGCATAGACGTGGAGAGATTTTTTAAAAGAAGATCATAGGAATCAATTGGGTCAGAGAAGGGTTGAATCGGGACAAGAGGAAGCGATATGAAGAGACATTTGCTCGTAATGAATGCTCTATTAATCGGAATAAACAAAGTATGTCTGTTCAGTTAATTCTTACTTCTTTGTCTATCCGCTTCCGTTTCTCCTGTACCGTGGGTCGTTCTATGAGATTGCCAAGTTGCCTGTAGCTTTCTGAAACGTTCTGAAGTCAATAATCTTCATAATTAATGCAGAAATAAGTATAGATAGGTGGAATTTTCTTTATTTGTTAGTTTGGAAGGAAATATTTGAAGTTTTTTTGCTCCAAATTTCTTTCATTTATTAGCCGAATGTAAAAATTTGTTTTTTGAGGTGAGATTCACACCAACGATTCCGCATTGCTCAATGGCCACACTAATCGGTTTGGCTATTCGAATTAAACTAATGCGATCATTACATCCCTCTATCAGGGTATGTTATTCGTTCGTTTCAATTCTCAGTTTATTCTCTCTCAGCAAAATGAGAAAACTTGCAAATATGCTTGTATTACTAGTTATGCTGGCACTTATTCGTGACATGAAATACTACCGACGACGACTCCCATGTGAACATTTCGCTTCTTTTCGGGCCCATTCACTCGGCTCCGTTCGGAGGAGCGATTTATATGCTGAAATTTGTGATTGCAGATTGCTAAAGTTGTTTAGATGTGTGCCGCTGTTAAATGTAACGATTAGGTGAAGGTGAAAGGCCGCTCAATCTTGTCCTCTACCGAATGTTTATCAATTATGACGTCTTAGAAGACCTGATTACATTAGAAAATCGAACTAGTATAGATCAGCTTTAATTAATTATCGATTGTACTTTTAGATTCGCTTTATATTAAAATGTTTTTTTCAATAGAAACATTGGATTCGTTGATATACTGCTGTTACGGCGAAAATTCACGTTGTTAGCTAGGGCATCCTTCCAAGTTTTAACGATTGAAAAAGACAAAAGCGCCTTTTATATGACATCCGAGATTACAACTCCAGAAATATAAACGTGGGGAGAGAAAATCCCTTGGACCATTCTGTATTTTCAACGAAACCAACGTCGAATATGTTCACAATTCAGTGGAGAGCTATGGGGGGAAACTCGGAGTTTTTGGAAGGAAAAGGAAATCCTGTTGTTTCAGAGAGACACAGTGGTTAGTAGCTAGATGCTTATTAGTGGAAGGGGCCTTTTGAAAAATTTTTCTTCAATTCATTTTCTCCTAGTGAAAGAATGAAGGTGCTTTGTGTTGCCGATCGCGGATATCTCCAGTAGTGCTGTCGAATAGAAGTAAAATGACCACGAAGAATGTAATATCGCAGATATTACATTCTTTTTTGTTATGAATGAAACATTCCTCTAGAATGATCTAATATTTTCTTTGTGGTAAAATAGGCACTTAAATGGTGTGAGAATACCGCGAGATCTTTCAGCTGATCGTACGTATAACGCCGGGTACGCATAGTACAGAGGATGCGATTAATAAACAACTCGCCGACAAGGAGAGAGTGGCGGCGGCGACGGAGAATGAGGGTTTAATGCGGGCGATCAACGATTGTCTAACTCCTAAGGACATTTGATCAGCTTCTCGTACATATTGTAATATGTTTATAGTTGTTTTTGATATGTTCCGCTTCGACATTCTCGTCGAATATTTCATGAGAAGTGAATATTTTAGATTTCCAGTTTATTTACGAGATTTAATCGAGCATCTTGTAAAAGCCTTCTGATTAATGCGAATTTTTATGAGTGTTACATAGTTTATATAGTGACACCATCGATTTTGAAGTCATATCAAAGTTCCCCCCACTGGAAGTTTGATCACGTCACCTCGGCGATATTCGCGAAGAGAAATATCTTCACGAATGGTTCAGTTGGCATAAATCGTTTACATAGAAATTGATTCTATGCATTCCTCTACGGTTATTATTTTCTCGAATTGTCTCATTTCTGTTGAAAGAGAATTCGTCGCTATTTATATAATTCTTCATTTATGTATATAAAATATTTAATGCATATTTTGTAGAGATAATTCTTTGCAAAAATTATCGTTAAAGCGAACCTTTGAATGGATATTATCGATCGATTATTTGCTATTTGCAGAGAAATTCTCTCTTTTTTCAACTTCTATTGCGATGCATTTTTTGTAAAATTACTTAAGAGATGATTTATCTCAACAATAGAAAAATGTTAGTGAGTGAAGAGATAAGCAAGCGACGACGAATTGCCGAAAATTCTTTAGTCTAATTGGAATTAATTTTGACATCTACGATATCAGTAGAGCGAAAGAAATCAGAGCCGTCTAACTTGTCGAACGAACGTAACGTTTTTATGTATTTAAGATGGACTTCTTGCGATGTTTCTCTCTTGCGAAGCGTTCCAATGTCCTTCTGCGAGTGAATCAATATGTGCGAAATTTCGCAAATAATACGAGAACGGCGAAAAAACGCACTATTACGTCGAAATATATACGAAGGCAATTGAGAGATGAGTTTGTCTTAAAGGTTTTATTCTCGTTTCTTTTAAATTGCAAAAATGCGATACGATTTTGTATCATTATTAACTTATCTATTAACGCAATAGAAATATGAAACGAGGTGGGCAATGTCTCCGAATCAATTGAAAAATATTCTCATCTTGTCATCGTAATCTCTCCTCTTGTTTCGAGTTATTTTATACGAATTGAATTCATTTTCTACTCGTTCACGTTATCTTCCTAGCAAAAAAATTCCTATTGATTTCTGAACGATAACGTTTATTTAGTCTTTTTCTCATTATAACATATGAATAGCGAAATCTTCACCTCTTCACGATACGTATTTCAACGTTCATTTGTTCCGATATATGGAAACTCATAAAGGTAATATATCGGGATGCTTGGTGTGGTTCATATTGTATGCGTTGATTGCTTTTTTCCTCAGAGCTTTGGTTAGTGATGACTAAAATTCATTAGTGTAATATCGAGTCGGATTCATTCATATGACGATCAAGAGAATAGCTAATGATCTCATATTTGCTACTATTATGAGGATCGTTTCAGTGGGTTTGTAGAGTAGTCGAGTGCCCTATTACCTCGGTAATAAATCTTTTATATGCAAGTTTATCAATTATCTTTTAAGTGTTTTGATAAATTGGAAAACATAGTAAGAAACGATATCGCCTAGATAGAATGATTTACATTTTCGTAGGTTTTTTTCCGTGCGATATTGACTTGAAGGGAGTGGTTCAGTTATAAAAAAGCGCTCGTGAATAAGTAAAGTTGGTCGGCTAGCAACTAACTATGTCAATGAATATGCATATATAGGGGCAGCTTAATGGAGCGCCGTTTGATGGCCGACAGTGATTGTTAGGATTAAGTGGAAATGAAGAATGATAACAGAAGTCTGAGCTAGATGGTGGGCATGTTTTTTATGCTGTGCAAATAATCGGTCAGCTAGCACCTAACAAGTGGACCAAGAAACGATTTGACTGTTATATTCGTATAAGGTGATTGTTACGTTGATTGTGAAGCAGTACTGTTAAATAGAATATTATAATTTCACAGCTCGATTATTACTGTTTCATATTTTATGGACAAATATTTACCGCTGTTGATTATTTCAGGCAAGAGAGCATTCTTATCGTGCTAGAAGTGCCTTCAAACTTATCGAAATCAACAATCGCTATAGATTCATAAATCCAGGTATTATCTCATCTACAATTAATCGAACATTAACGACTTCATCGGAAGAGAGTTCACTTTGATCTGTTGAGTAGAATTTATCAATTAGTTCTTTGAGATTTACAAGTGAAGTCGTGATAAAGTTTGTAATCCATTAATGAGCGCATATTTCTGTTCTCGAGTCGTTTATGACTTATATAATTTAGTGCTCAAATTGCTCATTGTAAATTGTAATAACTCTCTATCTTTTTCACTTAATGGATTATTGTGAATATTCTTCAATATTGCGCTCCCACATTTCTCTGAGAACCAGCTAGCTGTTTGAGATGGGAATTAATGCAGTGGAAAACTTTAATGTTGCTTTCATCAGGCTAGGCTGGGATTTGTACAGTTGAATATTAGCTCGGCGAATTTATAATCCCTGACCGAACCGTGCTTCGGGAATTTTTCGAACTAACTGAAGAACTGTCACGGCGAAATTCCTCTCGCCGTCAAGATTTATATCCTTTTCAGACTAAACGTCGTCGATATTCGGTCGATGTTTTCATCTAAGCTTGCGATAAAAAGCAGATATCCTTACGATACGCCCGCTGTAAATATGAGCGTGAATTTTTCGTTATACTCATGAAAAGAAAGCATCTGACATTCGTAATGCCGATATCTTTCGTTGTGTTCGTTTGATCTGAAATGTTTTGAGGTGCGGTGGTTGTCGACGTTGGCAGTGCACCGGGATCGTGGTGTCAGGTGATCGGTGAACTTGTTCACAAGGAGCATCACAAGGATGCCTATGTGCTTGGAATTGATCTGCAGGTTTGTCGGCCCATTGCTGATCCTTTAGCCCGCGCTTATTTTTGCATTAGTCTAATTTATTTTTAATCTTACACATGACCAGATCTGTTTATCACATCTGCGTTATTATTTAGTAACAAATTTCTTCAGCTGTTATCTTTCCATTGGACTCAGTAATGCTTTGAATGACTTTAGTGAAATGGCTGAAGACTGAACGCGAGGCTCAGAATCGATCTTTTGTAAAGAAACTAAAATCAGTAAGCATTTCATTGCTTACTGCAGCTTCCTTCAACAGTGCTTTCTCAACAGTTTTCCACTTTTAGGCCTATCTGCTTGGTACCTAAAGCCAGTGGAGACTAGTTTATTGTGAGAGAGAGGGAGGGGAGTGGGAGAGGCGAATCGTGGTAATTATAGAATAACATACCTACATGTCACACAGGTGGGAAGCTGCTCATTAAAAGAATCGTTTTGTAGAAGTGAATGAATAAAACTGTTTCAGTTTTTATGATGCTCTGAGTTCTTAGGTTTGTCTTTTTTTAATTGGGGAATAATTATCTCATTGTGTGCTCGAGTTTCATGATGAAGTGTTATTCGTATGTATAATACAGAAGTTTACAATCAATAAATTTCGAATGGATTTGTTCAGCCAATGGTACCAATAACGGGTGTCGATCTCATCACTATGGCTGATATAACTTCACCGGAGACACATCGTCAGATCAAGCAGTATCTCAATGGACGATCCGTCGATGCAGTTGTAAGCGATATGGCTCCAAACCCTTCAGGTGAACAAAACCTAATTTATTTTTGATTATTGTATTGAGTAAAATGTAGATAGTCAGTTCTCTGATAGAATAATAAATAGTCTATGTGGGGTACAGTCTTGTTCTAGATGCGGGATCCACTTTTATAAGGAAAATTCTTCGTGCTCTTAGGTTAGCTGGCATTGCTAGTTGTTTTTTGTGATGTCAAAACATTTAAAGCACATCGTATGCACGCTCAAGTTGTTTTCAATTCTAATGCGCTGGCTGCTTGGGAAGAACACTTCCAATCGAGTATTGAATTGGGGTTTATGCGACATGGATATCGTTGCTTCATGCATTTTTCACGCATTATGTGCTATTACAAATTCGTATTCGGGGTAGTTTACTTCTTGTGATCCAGTGACACTGCAGACGCCATATTTAGTGAGCATCAGATATGACGTAGTTTGACATTATGTACGATACTGACGTCATTGCATCATCTCTGTGAGTAGCTGTAGACATTTAAAAGTACGAAACAGTTCTGTCGATTCTTTTATAGAAGATTTATTCGGGTGATAGGTTCGGCTTTCCCTTTGGTCAGGTGAGCCAATCGCGTAGACGGGTAT
Organism: Parascaris univalens; assembly: GCA_037576465.1. Taxonomy (NCBI): domain Eukaryota; kingdom Metazoa; phylum Nematoda; class Chromadorea; order Rhabditida; family Ascarididae; genus Parascaris; species Parascaris univalens. The sequence goes on from CM075173.1 coordinate 117,973,365, forward strand.
TGCGTCTTCTGCCGTGGCAAAATTTGCTTATTTAAAGTTATCTATAATATTCCGTTTTTACGTCTTTTTAAATAAACGAAACACTTCTAAATGAGCAGGTGGGTATTTGTTTTCAGGTGATAAGACTGTGGATCATGAAAGAATTATTGCCTTATGTGAACAACTATTGAGTTTTTGTTGTGGTAATGCGGCAGTGATTCCATTAAAGAAAGGCGGTACGTTTCTTTGTAAAATTTGGGATGGACAAAGAAGAGTGCAGTTGATTGAATCGTTGAAGGAATATTTCCATATTGTACACAATATTAAACCCGATGCAAGCCGTGACCACAGCGCTGAATTATATTTGTTGGCGATGAAACGGAAATAAAATATTCCAATAAACATTCCTGCAGAACACTGAAATCTATAGTGGATTCAGTAGAGAGTCCTTTTAAAACAGAATTGACTTAATGTTTAGAAAAAGACGCATCCATGTAGAAATGAGCAATGAGAGTCGCGTGCAGTAATTACTGGCGCAAATGCCCATAATGTGGCGTAGTTTTCCGTTATGCATACATTGCACATGATGTTATAAAATGTTGCCAACTCTAGTATTGCACAGGTAATCCCTTATGTTAGAGTGGATAGCATATGCCCTGTGTTATTTTACAACTTCGGATCACATATGGGATCATATATAGCTCATGTAAGTGTCGTCATTAAAAATCAGCGCAATATTGCACAGTAGCGTCTTTTCTTTTTTCACCAGCTGGCTGTTATATGAGTATATATATAAGTGCGCTTAGGACGGAGCACACAATGGAACATTGTATCGAGGTGCGGCTATAATGTGTATCCAGTTCGAGTTCAAGCGTTCTGGTTTTGTGTTTCTGCAGGCATTTCACGTTGAATGTCGACGGATGTGACGCTCATGAATGTCTGATGGGAAAACTCGCCGAATTCTGTTTCTCATTAAACCGGTATATACTTGTTCACGTTGATAACGAACAGTGCTGAAATATGATCAAGAATTCAGAGGCATTATGGAAAGCGTTTATGAGATGTACATTGAAAGGGTCGGGGCGTATGCGATTGGAATCGCTTGACTGTGCGTTCGTCACTGATGAGGTTTATTTTTGGCGCAGAGACGGTGATGTTGGAAGGCGTTTCTCTTTGATGGTAAACGTGAGGAAGGACGCTTATGAGGTTTTGCTGAGGAAACTGCACGATTAAGGATATAAAACCTAAGGAAGGACGCTCTGCTGTAAACAAGATGACGGTGGCTATAATGTTATTATTGGCAATGCTTCTCTATGGAAAGCCATTGAGGAGAACCGTACGAATAGACCAGTGATTAGCGCTAAGTTGGAATTACATCAGCTGGATGACGACTGTCATAATTCGTTGTCTCCGATTCCGATACGGTCGTATCTCGAACAGAAACATTGGAATATAAAAAGCAGGCGATGATTGTTGCCGCACTTCTGAAGAAGCAAGTAGGGATTTTGAGGCAGTCATCTCTCAGCTGGAAATGTTGCTAGTTTGGTCGGATAGAAGCGTTTCTGAGTCGTCGAGTTGCGATAGCTTCTCGGTTATTTCTTCACCGTCACTTTCTCTTGTGAGTATTGAATGTAACAGTCCACCATAAACTCGACAGTGATAGTCGAGTCAGTCCACCATAGAAAACGAGTTTCGTTCATCTGGTCGAGAGCGCATTGAGAAGGTGCGCAAGAAGTTGGAGCGAGATGCGCAGCAGCGTATCTGGGGACTTTCTCCACTGTTTTTCTTGTTGCTGTTCGTTGGAATTTTTTAAGTACGGCCAATTTTAGTTAAATTTGACATACTCAGTTCATTTGAATAGGTCTAAATTACCGATATTCAGGAACTGCAACAGGTATTCGCTCTCACTTATCTAAGAATTTTACGATGATATATGGCGCACTTGTTCTCGAATTTTCAGTTTATAAGAATTTTTTCTGCTTACTGCGACCGGGAATTTGCTATAAACTCGTTAACAGGTTTCAGAGATATTGTTTTCATTATAGTAGGGGCCGTACTTGCAAGCAGTACGAGCAAAGATCCACAGCTACCATGGGAATTTGAATTCGCTTTCAGATCACCCATGGTCGTCTCCTTCTCCCTCTTCCTTTCTAGTTTCCAAATAATTTTGCGCCGCATCTTATTTAGGTTTGTAGCTTATTGTTTTTGGCTGCTCATTAACCGGTGTATTCTCACATTTCACTTGCACATAATGAAGTAGAATTTGAGCAGTGAAGTTGCATTAGTATTAAGTGGGGAATTGTGATTCTTTTTCAGTTTCAGTGGGAAAAAACGTCGACCGTTACATGCACTCTGAGGATTTTTCCCAGCATTCAGAAAATAATCCTTCCTTCCGGTGATTGTTGCCGTCAGATTATGGCTCGATTGCTGGGAATCCTACGCAGCGTCACGATTAGTTCCTCACTGAAAAGATGTTGCGGTAGTGTTGTGAAGGTTGAGATGTAACGATGCATCGATACACATAGTACTTAGGGAGAACAATTGCAAAATGAGCGATATGGGAAGTCGACACATCCTTTATGTTACGGAAGAGTGAAAACGGTCAGAAGGAGCATTACTCAATTCCTTCCCTTCCTGGGCTGTTGCAGTGATCAGAGTATATCGCCTTGCTCTACATCTGTGTTTCACACTGCTTGAAGCATTAAATAAAAGGGCAGAAGTTCGCGTTTAGCAGCGTTGCTTGAGAAAAAAATTATAACCACGAGGTAAAGGAAGCGACATTGTCATGTCAAGGATCCTTTGGTTTTTAAGCTGTTGTGCATGTAAATAATAAATATATATATTAGTATGATATATGGTTCCGTCCTGTTTTGTTCTGTAAGTGCCTCTAAAAACTAGCTTAAACCATATTCCAGTAATTTCTTAATGCAAACATCGAACAAAGAACCTTTAAAAATGGGAAGCGCATATTGGAATGGCTGAGAGAGCGAGAAACATACAAGCGGAAGTAGGACAAAAATCGATGAACGAGGCAAAAAAAAGGAGAGCGTTTCGGTTAGCACCATAGCCGGTGGCACTTTTCTGTGTCTGTCTGCTATCGCCATCTCACATTCGCCTTCAGTACTTTCTCATTTTTCGACGCCACACCGTGCAATATTGCCATGGAATGTTTTCACGTAAAGTTCATCGGTCATACCGGTCAACTGAATCGACGATTCACGCTGAAATTCAATAGGGATGAGGATGTGTTCCAGAAATTACTTGCGAGACTCTCCGAGTATGGGTATTCAACAACTAGCAGTGCAACGCTTGTTTGGATTGAATCTGATGGGAATCCAACCATCGTGGATAGCTGCGAAGCTTTACTTGAAGCTATCGACGCAATCTCCGGCTCTCCCATGCAGTTGCAGCTTTTCGAAAACGGTTATTCCAGCTTGCATGAAAACGATATAAACAAGTCGCGTAAGGTGTATGTTCGCTTCAAAGATGGTGAACTGTCTAGACGTTTCTCACTTCAGATCACACGAGATTCGACGATGTTTGAGAGTTTAGTCGATAAACTAAGAGAATGTGGTTACGAATCGAATGGTCGAATATTGGTTGCCACCGAAGATGATGGGTGCCGGACGATTGTTGATGACTCCGAATCGTTGTCAAGTATTTTGGAGGCACTTTGCAGCAACACTAACGAAAACTTGTCACTTGAGCTCGAGTTTTATATGCCCAGTCGTGAATATTTCGAACGTTTTAAGGGTGAAACATGTAACGATTGTGGCGAACGGAAATCGGAAGCAACGCTAACCGGTTCACAATTCTCCAATAGAACGGATCCGATCTCATCGGATAGTGAAAGTTTTTCACGTATTTCGCGACCGGAGAGCGTTCTAGAGCAGTCAGTGCTCGACAACGATATACAATTACAACAATTGGAAGCAACCGAAACATTCGATCGTTCCGGAAGAATTGAGAGTAAACTACGGAGACTCGAGAAAAAAGTGGACGAATTAACAGCGAAGGTTTCACAACTATGTCATCAAAGATGAATTCAGTTATTCGTTCATAAAACGCGATAAATTACCAGCGGAAGTACTGCGGCTTTATCGTTTACAAAACCACTATCACTGAGTTGCGAGCTCTTCGTTTTGCTATTGTTAGTTCGCCAATTATTTTCTTTTACATCGTTGAGATGCGCGAGTGTTTAAGTATATTCGCTAGTGGGGCCACAGTTTCTATGTTTAGAAGACCACTTTATTAGATTTAATGAGAAGGAAGTTTTCAAGAATCTTATGACGTTGAATTGGGAGCCAATGAGTTGCTTTGATCGGATTTAATAAGCATTTAGGGTGGATGAATTGTTGGGCTCTTTCATTGAAGGAAAGAATGGTGTGTAATTTTTTATTGCAGTGGAGGGAACTTAGCAAATTGCCATTATTGTCCATTTAAATCTGTTCGAGCTGCGTTAATTCATTCATGAGTGCATTAAAATCGAGTTAATGCTCCGACCAACATTTGTCGGACTTAAGTCGAATTTAAATTAGAAGTAGAGGAGCTTCACTCGAATAGATGGTAACTACTCCAAGACCGATAGTTGGTAGCAGTTATCATGGAAAGCGATCTGTAATCTAATGGAAATGGGCATATGTCTTTAAATATGCGCGATAAAATTGCTGTAGAATCAGTAGCGGCGATATTTTAATTCCTGTTCATAACAGAAGTACAAATATGGGGACGCATTTATTGCAACATTTAGAATAGAATAAATGAATTTTTGGGCAAAATGAGTGTAATTCGCTAAACAATGATGCTATAAGAATAGTTTTTGAAGGGTTAACTAAACGGCAAAAAAGACTTTAGCAGTAGTTATTGAAGGGAAGGGAACTAATAAAAATAGATTTGGGCCGTCCCAAAATTTCTTCGTACGATAGACAAATTGGAGGTTTCTTTAAGCCAAATATGCACATTCTTACTGCATCGGTTGCTAATACTGAGTGGTGCTATATGATAATAACTGCAATGCTTCCAACTGTTTTCGATGCAATGAAGGCTTTCTCCGGACTTCGGGTGTGAGGCAATACAGTTATTTAAAATAGTAATTTAATCATCGATGAGCACCATCTTAGCCAGAAAGCAGACAATTGTCAAAAAATGTATGTGCAGGAGTCGCAGCATTCATGTGCAGTGGCTCAGTCAACAGCTCATCTAACCGCCAACGTTTTTATTCGGATTCCGTGGAAGCCAGTTGAAAAGCTGTCAGCCAACAAAAGTGAAGTCATAAAGAACATTTTCAGAGTGGTAATCAGATGCTGCAAAATCATTCGAGTCAAATCAGCAGGATTTAAGGCTATAAAGTTGACAGTAAGTTAGCTAATCTGAAGACTGCACAGCAACAAATCCAAACGCTGTTCCTATCACGTTTTCGTCGTAAAGTAAGTAGATATGTGTGCCATAAAGGCTGATGCAACATGGAAAACCGATCCCATCAGGCGAACCTTTACAGCTATGCTGCAAAGGAATAATGCCTCGAACGCTTTCTTCTCGGAAATCATTCGTATATTTTCAACATCAAAAAATTCTTTGTTCTCTGCAAGGCTGGTCGTTAAAATAAAATTGGCTTGCGACTTCATGGTGCATTTTGCCTACGAGGGTGACCTCGAATCGCAATCAAATTTAGCTCAAAATATTAGGCTACCATTTAGATTATCCCCACCAATTACTGAAATAATTTTTACGGTCCATCAGCTAACGCCGACGGACGGACAGAAGCACTTACACATGTTCACATACAATGCGTATATTAAAATAAAAACGGAGGCATATAAAAGTGTATTAGCTAAGCGAAGGGCACAGCGGTCGATATAGCCAACAAACTTCGGCGAACACAAACGCTCTTTTCGATGTTTCGCACAAAAAAAGCAATCGACCACCGTCAACGTTCTGAAAACCCATCGGCAATCACATTTCGTCGCTGCATTGTTCGCATGAGAGCACGTCGCTCACCATCGCAGTTCGCTCTTTGTTGAAAGGAACGTAGAGGATGCAATTTGCGGAAATTCTGTGACTGAGGGATCGGATGCCTTCGAATGTGATCTAGTATTCTTGTATTATGGGGTCCACTTTAGTGCCAAAAAACATTTCCTCAAAGTCGAAGTGTTATGGCAAATCTAAGTATAATGTTTGTAAGCATTTTCAGGGCACCTTTTAAACAATAGAAATAAGCGTAAATAATGTTCGGTTATTTGGGCAAGAAAACACTTATCATTTTATTGGAAAATCACCGAAATGAATTCCAAATAAAATTTTCTCATATTTCAGAAAACTTAATAAAGAAATCTCTGAATTATTTAACAAAGTCTAAGAGATAAACAACAAAAGACAAGCTCAATATTCGCAAAAGTCGGTGCTCCAGTTCAAATAGAAACCACTGAATAACACCAAAGAAATAACTTGGAATGTCTTAAGATGGATAGATTTCGTGACCACTTTGCAGTACCTCGTGCTTCTCTCCTTTACTTCTGTACTTGACGCTACGGAGGAATGAATTTCTTCTCACCTACGAATTCCGGATTCGTACTCCTCCATTATTTGACAGCACTCCTTTTGCAGTCATCATTGCTGAACTCTTTGCAACCTTGTATTCGAATACCCATGAGGGTAATATTCTAGATCGAGGCACATCTCTGGACAATAGCCGCAATTTATCTCTATAGTTATCCATAGTGAAATACAGTCATCCATGACTGTAAGGCTACCATCTCTTTCAATAAATACAAGCAGTGTTCCATTTGCTTTATATCCTAATTGGTGAAGCCTTGCGAGAAGCATATCGAGCGCGTTTCTTTGCCTCTCAAGTTTCGTAACGAAACGTCGACATAGATGGTTTTCTTTGAACCGAAAACAAACCTATCCTTGACGACTATTTAATGAACATTTTTCATGAGGAGATGGCGTGTAATATTCAAGTAGAGTAGGTCTGCCGCAGTTGAAAGCTTTGCTCCCTTCGACCGCATCCCACAGTGAAATGTTATCGTCACTAATAAAACGTGACCAGTCAGCCAAGGTATCTTCACTTACCGGCACATATGTAATTATCTTCCCGTTAGCGGGCAATCCACGTACTGCGAGTTCTCCCAGTAAAATACTATAAGCGTCTTCTTACGATGTGATATAAAGCGTAAAAGGATAGTAGAGATCATCATGTTTCAACATGAAATTAACGTGCACCACCCTGTTGAATCTGCAACCAACGCATGCCCTCACGTCATCACAGCGAGCAGCTGCACATCGTGAATTTTTATAGTCGGGCCATTAGCAAGCGAACATTTTTGCACAATACTGCATAACCAATAAATCTATTTAAAAAACCCCACCTGAATTATACGGCATTCCGTCAAGAATGGTAAGAATTCAACTATAAGAATCTCTTCGTCGGTTCACTGAGGCGGTGAAGCCTGAATAGTCAACTCCCGACCTAACAATTTTGTTTTCACCAAATAATGCGTGTGACGAACGAAACCTGAATTTACAGCATTAAAATAAACAACCGCTATCCACTTCGAAGCTAAACTACGAAATCACAACGATATAACATCAAAGAATTCTTCACTTCTTCAAAGCTTACTGAATAAAAATCGAATCGCGCCTATCGATCACTGCGGCTGTCAATAACAACGTCAAAAAATCGTTGCAAAATGTTGTGCAATAATGAAAGTGCAGTGGTGACTCAGTGAACTATGGCTCTCTACGCAACGCTGCATTGTGCAATTCACGTTTTTTCGGCTGTAACGTTAGCGGCTTATAAATAGGTTTCAGCGCCACGTTGTCTTCAGTGAACGTCGCACTCACGTCCTGATATCGCTTCGCTTTTATCAACGCTCATGGCTTCATTCAGATTCAAATTCAAGAATGGTGAATTTTACGAACTATTTACGCTGTTCTTCGATCGAAAAGACGACTGCTATAAGATGTTGATCGATAAGCTCGCTGATTTCGGGTATTCCGCGAGTAGTAAAACCCTGGTTCATTTGGAGTATGACGGTAAACGCCATGCTCTTAGAGATGCCACATCTCTTTGGAATGTACTAGAGGACTTTAGGGTTACGAATGGCCCAAATTATGCCTTTCCTATCGAATTTTATGAACTCAGTGCAGTACGTTTTCGTTTGAAGGATGGCGAATGCTGTAGACGTTTTTCATTAAAACTGAACAGGGAGGACGACGCCTACAAAGTACTGCTGAATAAGCTGAATCAACTCGGCTATAAGTCCAATGGGCGATTACTTCTGTGCACGGAGAACGACGGAAGTCGTACGGTGATCGAAGACAGCGATTCCCTATGGACGCTTATTGAAATAAACAGTAGTGGCGATTCTCATGCCACCTTGCAACTCGAATATTACAAGCCCGAGAAGACGACGGAGCAAAATTCGACTGACGAGCGGATACTCGACGACGATAAAGTCTGTAGGTTGGAGCAAAATGTGGAAAAGCTTATCACTATAATTGGAAAGCTTGGTACTAAGATGTGAACACCTATCCACTTGGAATTTCGGGAATCACGTCAACACTTGCATTTGAATTTGCTTTCTATTTCTACTGAAATTTGTTTGTTCATAGGAATTTCACCGCTAATATTTAGAAGTCAAAATTGAAAAAGGATCGGAAGCTATTTACAGCGAGTGACAGGACGTCTGAAAATTTGAACACAACAGAACGAAAAGGTTTCACGCGATTTTTCTCTAAGTTCTCGTTTTCCTTTCTCAATTTTTTATTATTGTGGAAAATAATGAATTGCCATTTTGCTCGCCCGGAATTGTGAATTGCGAATTCCCCTCTCAAAACCATGAAATTAACGAATAATCCAGGGTTTGAGTGCTAATTGAATGTTTAATGTGTTTGTGATATAATTTTTTATTGAGTTCCTTGCTGTCTTGTGCCTGCACATGAGCAAAACAGTTCTTTCTAATGTGCAGCTAAAAAAATTTGCATTTTCCTCTTCACCTGTAATTGATGTGGAATAAAATCTAGCAGATATGTGCGAAATAACATCTTCAACCGAACAATCCCAGGGAATAGCGGAGCAGAGAAAAATGATGAGAGTAACGAATGTAGAAAGCGATATTCGGTCTAAATGTACATTGGAGGACTATACACATACCTGACACTCAAATTTCAAAGTGAATAAGCCCTCAGGGAAAAAACGTGTCGATGTAAACCGCCGTAATTCACAGATGCGTGTGGCCTGTTTGAATACGGTGAAAACGCAGTCAAGATGATAACAAGAATGCATCTTGGAAGCTGCTAGTAGAAGAGGTTCGCGGCAGTCATCTTTGCCTAGAGAATTTTTGACGAAATTCATCAGCAGAATATTTTCAGAAATTCCGTAGGTGAAGATGCTTCAAAATACTCGACTGAGAAAGTGCGAAAAACAAAATGAGGTGAGAAAGTACAAACTTCTGGATGAATTGGAAATCCTTTATACACATCAGAAAGTGAAACTTTAGGCAGCCCAAACTATTTGATAATCGCGTTGAAAACCAAAGCCACAAAAACCAAAAACCACCACTTCCTCTCACCGTACTTGACAAAACGGGTATTACCTTTGCCTTTGTATGATGCCGCAATACATTTTGGCGCAGATGTGGAAACTCACGTGACACGGTGCAATCATGCGCGACTGTATGTAATTGAAGCCCTGAGACAAGCTTCACGTTTGCGCACTGAAAGAGAAGTGACTTCTTCCTTAGGATGCGATGTGATTTGATGCAGTTACAAGCGTACAGATTCTTTTGTCCATACTGCTGTTTCACGACCAACTCTCATTCCACGCTAACCTCACCAACTTGCCGCTAAATTCAATTCATGGAAGAAGCAACATGGAAGCAACCAATTCACGAGCGCATCGTGTAAAACTGGGCGAATATCTTTCAGAACAGAATTAAACTACTGCGGCTGTAAAAGTTGCGTTGGACTGGTGCTGTTGACGTGAACAGTAGAAAAAAATTGCGCTCATCTGGTAGCGAATATTCGTTAATGTCGCCGACCAAAGACTGCTATCGAACAGAGGTTATCGCATCACCTCTTATAGGTAATCAGTTAAGACACGATTTTTTTAAATATCAAGTATGGGATTCTAATTTTCATAGGATCCCAAAAAATTCCCCTCTTCCCGTCATACGAAGAGGCGAACGTTGTAAGTAAGATTGCACAAACTGGCTCAACATCACGCTCTGAAAGTTAAAATCTTCCTTTCAGACGATAAGTATGGACTGAAAGTCAAATTTATTGCATTACTCTTTCCAAGTTGGCGCAATGAACAATTTTTGCGCATTGTTGTTCTGAAGTCTTGCAGACTGCTCGGAAATGATGCAGTTACAATTCAGATATCGTTTATTTGTTTCATTTCAACTCGTCAACAGGTAATTTTTCAGCACCAACGGACAGAAATTTTCGTTGAGCAGCATTCATCTAATTTTGCACAGCACAAAGCTGAGTTGAACTTATTTTGAAACATTTCAACGAAGTTCATGATGGAATAAGGAAACGAGTTTATAAACTCGGAAGTGGAGACTATTTCAGCTATTTGCCAAAATTCCTCTTGTTGTGGTGAAAGAGGCAGAATACTGGGAAGCCTTGAAAAGTCACTGTCGATGACGAAATAATGAGAGAAGGAAGATGAACGTCAGGATTGCCGTAACACATTTTTTAGGCTATTTGCCTAAAAGTATAAAATTTTCCCCTCAAATTTATTTTCTCTCGTCATTCCCCTCATCATTCTGTTCAACCGATTTTCTTCAAAATATAGAAATGCATTTTATTTACAACGGATCATTTCTTGACCTGTTGCGATCTTGCACTTTTAAACCGCAATGTTCGGTATGACGTCTGTGCGCAAGCCGTCCTTGTGGTGGGTCCATGGGCCTTCCTGTATATTTACATGTATGCATCCGTGTATATGTTGTGCCAACTAGAAAACTGCTGAATCGAAGGTTAAATTCGACAGACGCAATTATGCGCACAGCGACCCTTGCATCAACTTCAAGCTGCTGCTGTAATAGTGCCGAAAGAATTGTGTGCAATAAAAATGCCACTTCCCAGATTACCTCACTGACGCGCTTTCTTTACTTATTCTCATCCCCTCCATGTCAAAATGAAGGCCATACCCCGTGAAAATAGCACATTAGCATGTTAGACATACAATATATATCTTTATGGTTCCGCCCGCCACATCAGTGGGTTCCCCGATTGACTATTAATTAATAAAACTTACGAAATAACGTGCCATCACTCTCACAAGTGACCACTGTAAACAATCACATAACCGCAGAGAGTAAACTACCATCTGGCCAACTACAGTAAAGAAGCAAGCGATTGGCCACGAAGTGCATGGAAATGCTTGGAAATTTTCAGCCCCTTTAAGCTGCTGCAATTCCTTTGCAGGTTAGTAAGTGAATCAGTTTGAAATTAGACGCAGATGATTATCTACGGCCTATGTCAGCCCACAAATTTAATAACTTTGACATGTATTGTTTCTGAGTTGCAACCATCGTATAAATCGAAAAACGGCCACAAACATATATACACACTTATGAGGCTGTCATGATGCTTTATGAAAAACAAATTTACTAAAGAGTACGAAATGTCAGCGTTATGCCTCTGGCTTAATTCACTTAACTCTTGGACGGATGAAAGTACGCTGCACATAGGAGCGACAGCATGTCTATAGTTTACTCTTCTCTCCTTTATCTTTTCTTATTTTCAATATATTCGTTTGCATTATTTGCAGTAATATTTTCAGCATATTTATTCATATTTGCAACATATTTCTCCTTATCAAAATCGAAGTCGCGTAAGACAGAAGCGGTAAACATGAGGGCAAATAGTTCGCCGCTCAGCGCAGCAGATTATTGACCAACTGTCACTGCAAGTTTAAAAAGCGTTGCATAAATTCCTGAAATGCAATCCGATGAGTGCAAAGTTGACTTCGCATGAATAAACTCCACCATATTTCCGTATTCCATTTTCTAATACTATGCACTCACGCATTCACTGCACTGCATTCATTTCTTTGTAGCTCTCAGAAAGAATAAAAAGTGATTGCAAAATATTGCACAACACTGAAAACGGTGCAATGCTGACAACTCCCACGACAGTTATGGATGATTGCGAGACGTTGCATAATGTTGAAAGATACTCTAACCGTGACTCAGCACACACAGTTATCGTCATTGCATCCACTTGTTAAGCAGCACAGCATTGTGAAATCGATTGCTTCAGCTAGTGCCTACGACCGCATATATAAGCCTAGACGATGCTTTCTTTTCAGTCAGCATCGATAAACCGTTCCAATACCAGTGTCCGCGATTCTTATCACATGGGGACCTTTGCGGTCAAGTTCAGAAATGGTGACTTATACGAACCATTCAAATTATGCGTCCATCGAAAGGAAGAGTGCTACGAGATGCTGATCGCAAAACTCGCTGAATACGGACATTGCTCGAATGGGAAAACTCTTGCTGTTCAGGGCTTTGACGGCAGACTTACCGCTGTTAGAAACTCTCAGTGCCTTTGGGAAGTACTGGAAGAACGCAGGTATTGTGGTGGCGCGAACTGTGCTATTTCTGTCGAGTTTTACGAATCAAATGAAAGATCGCAGAACGGCGAGGATGGATTGGTGTATTTCCGTTTGAAGGATGGTGAATGCTGTAGACGTTTTTCATTAAAACTGAACAGAGAGGACGACGCCTACAAAGTACTGCTGAATAAGCTGAATCAACTCGGCTATAAGTCCAATGGGCGATTACTTCTGTGCACGGAGAACGACGGAAGTCGTACGGTGATCGAAGACTGCGATTCCCTGTGGACGCTTATTGAAATAAACAGTAGTGGCGATTCTCATGCGACCTTGCAACTCGAATATTACAGGCCCGAGAAGACGCGGGAGCAAAATTCGACTGATGAGCAAACACTCGACGACGATAAAATCTCTAGTTTGGAGCAAAATGTGGAAAAACTTGTCGCAATGATCGAAAAGCTTCGCGCCAACAAATGAAGTTCACGTGGGCGCTTATATACGACCTTCTAGTCCCCCCACCCTGTATCAACAAGGAGCCCGAGAAATTTTGACCGTTGTTGACGTTTTGTTCGCATTTTTTAATGGGCCTTTGAGAGGAACTTCTGCTGAATTCCCATTGCTGAACTGAAATAGCTTCGTTGTCAAGGGGATAAGCGCTGAGCATTCAAAAGTAACAGCTGAGGATTGAATTTCAAAAGGAATTAGGTGTTAAATTTCAAAATAAGAGCCTTCTTGCAGTTCGTGTCTGAATTTCAAATATGCATTAGCATAACAGTCCTAAAAGTATCCGTCGCTTAATGGTGGTTGCAGAATTTCAATGTGCCCCTTTTCTAAGTAAACATTAATTGTTGTCTTCGTCTATATGGAACTTTTTCCATCGTTTTATTTTCATTAAAATATTGAATTTCATATATCTTTAACGTAAGAAATAAAAGTTATTTACCAGTCCGTGATATGGAGAATACTTGGTTTTTCCATGTTTCATGGTCGGCTGTGTTTCTCACTTGCTTTTCTTGCAGGCATATATGAATTTGGGAATGGTCGCCGCATGTTCATATCCGTCTAGAATTGTTCTTTAATAAAATGTGGGTCTACCAAGAAGTACCACCCAAACACTGAATGAAAAACGAGGGGGAGGAAAATTTCGAGGAAAATATCTTCGCTCCTTGCAATTTTTAAACCATTGGCAATGGAACCGGTTTTTTGAATCAGCGGAGTACAGCAGTGCTTATTGCTCATACTGAATCACAGCAGTCTTTTTATTCCCATGTGGTGCTCATACTGGGATCTGCAGAACGCACTGACTTCTATCGATAGGGAGTCAGAACTCATCTGGTGTATAAACCCTAATTTATGGTTTGCGCTCGTGAAGCCAAAATTCTATACATCTAGAAATCAATGCACAGAAGAGGGGATTTTAGTTGAAGACAAGACTTTCCAGTACTTATCTCTGCATTAACGTGACAAAAACTATGCTCACTGATGCTCTTCCGGGGTACTTTCCATCAGTGATTGGTGATGTAATAAGGAAGCCCCGAGACAAGACAAAACTAATTTCTGGTTGAATTTTATAGGTTTTCACAAGCTGCGGAATCACTGAAGAAGTCTAGTTTACGATTATTTATAGAAAATTTTCAAAAAGCCACACATATTCCCTTCCATTCGCGAGAATCCCCGCATTTGCCATTGGTTGTATACGTTGCAGCTTACATAGTCTTTGAAATAAATACGCTTCCTGCAGATTTCTCTTCATTTTATTTCAGATCAGTTCTGCGATGAATCAAGAGAGAGAGAGGTAGGATTACCACTCTGATAAAAATAGAGATCGCAATAAGTTCGAAGTATAAAATGGTTTAGAAAGAAAGGAGAGAATATCCTTTATTCGTGAAAGAAACAGAAAAAATTGCAATAAAGCAGAGGAATATAAGGGTAACACAAATGCCCCTGTATCCTTAGGTACTCGATGAAATCTGCGTGGCGGACTTCATAAAACAGCACAGAGCACGTTACAGTTTTTCAATCAATATTCTAAAATTTGCTACTTCTTTGATCATTTATGGGTAATTCCTGCAATGGAGAGCACACTGAGACGTTTTAAGGGATAAATAAGTACGGTCAATTCGCAGTCCATACAACACGAAAGCCCTAAATTGTCACGATCTAGCTATCGCTAAATAACTCAACTGAGAGCGCTTTGTATTAATCTCGGCAGGTGAGCGCCAATAACAGACTTTAGCCAACTCGCAGGAAACCGCTTTTTTGGTCCGTGGTTATCGAAGGCAGCATTTCCACTGAGTGAAGTTTTAATTTTGATTATTTTGTTGAGACAACGTCTGAGGGAAATGAGTGAAAGCGTTATAGAGGGGCTGAGATGAATTTGCTTGTTGTGCATTTGAATTCATCTCGTTAGCTACTTTCGAAATTTACCGACGGAAACAAAATATATCTCAACAATACAATGCGCGAAACAATGGCTCAGTATAAGGAGCAACCGGAACGGTTGTAAACAATTTCTCCTCAAGAGACCGGCTTTTATACATTCGTTAGAAATTTCGTTTGCAGAGTGGGCTGCGGTAACATCGCGTTTATCAACGTGTACCTCCTTCTCAATGTGTTGGTCTGTGTGCCTCTCGGTCTCAATCTGTTGGTCTGTGTGCCTCTCGGTCTCAATCACAGACAACTGCAACGAGGGCTGCAAAACTTGTCTTGCACAAAGTAAGCATAAATCACGTGCTGATATCGCATTCCACCTTGATAAAAAATATTTAAATCGAGGATTCGCTGTCACATTTGAATATAGAAAATTTGCAGTCATTTCACACCGATTAGATCAAAGAGAAATAAAGCATTTGTGGATTTTTTTCGGCGACCACATTAATTCAAATCTGAAGTCATCAAGCTCGTACATGTACTGCTTGTCTGCAACTTATTGTTCCTGAAAGTGTACGGAAATCTACATTTCGCCAGAAAATGAAGAACGTTCTACCAGATGATCAGTAAAGAGTAAAAACCCAAAGGGCGTAAGCAGATTTCTGGATGTCTTGATTGTGATTTTTGATGCTGACAGATCAGTACGAAAGATGTTAACTATACATATTTCCTCAAATCAGCGTCATTGCTTGCCGAATTGAAACCTTCACGCAAAAAGACGAGGAGACAAACAGACAAAGGCGCACATATGCAGACGCAAAGATAGCACGCCACGATAACGCACCGGATAAATTTTAAAAAAGCATAAGAGATTGAGAATTGAAGAAAGCACTTAGATGAATAAAGCGTTCGATGGTATTGTGAGAAAGCACGATAAGTGCAGTTAAGTGCTATTTGGAATGGTATATACAAGTAAGACGATTATTCCTTTGCTGATTTGCATATTGTGTATGTGACAAATGCTCTCCTAGAGTATATTACATACCTCAGGTTCCTCGCAATCTTCTAAAGTCCAAATTTTGACTATTGTGGACATCTATCCATCTTAAATTTATACTGGATTCTTATGAATATCTGCGAATAAACAACGACGGAAAAATGTGCTTCAATGAGCGGTC
This sequence comes from Parascaris univalens, assembly GCA_037576465.1. Classification (NCBI taxonomy): domain Eukaryota; kingdom Metazoa; phylum Nematoda; class Chromadorea; order Rhabditida; family Ascarididae; genus Parascaris; species Parascaris univalens. The sequence goes on from CM075173.1 coordinate 117,989,463, forward strand.
AATGAAATGTGAACGAAAAATTCAGTTGATTAACAGAGAATCAACGACTTTACCACCGTAACGATCAATTGCAATTTTCGATGCACAATTAAAATTCACGATGCATTTTTTTAAACTACTGCAAGGTTTCGTACATTTCCCCTCTCTCTCCTCCGCCGCTACCGTTTTGTAATCATATAAATTCATGAAAACACTTCCAAGAGTTATATATCGGTGAAAGATTAATCGGATTTTTGAGAATTAAGATAATTTCGAGTCTTATCTGACACTCTCTACTCAAAATACTACGAGATTTGGTTGTGATCTCATAGAACTAGCATTCCAAAACGATGCAATTTGAATAGCAGCTAATTTATCATCTTTTATGAATATATAATGACTTTATTTATTGATGTGTCTAACTATATCGCCTTAGAAACTTTCAGTGGGACATATTATGACGAGTTTGAAGCAGTAGGATTTACGACCTAAAGCATATCATTTTTTCATATAATAATTATTATTATCTTTTTTTTTCATATACATGAACAGCACGTGAAATTTTCGATGTCTTAGCAGGAGTTCTTTCAATTAACTTCGTTTAGAACATTTTCAATTTCTGAATTTTATAGTTTCAGGACGTTTATGAGTTTCCTAAAAGGATTCTTAATTTATTGTTTGCGCGTAGCTTTTGCAAACTTTTGCAATTAACAGAAGCCGACAGCCTCATTTTGTAAGTTTTGTTGCCTCCCTGCTCTGTCTCCTCAGTCTAAGTTTGAAATCATATAAATCAAAGGTTACCTGATTTCTTTTCCGATATACAACGCCTCCTCCCATCCCGCTGCTGCAGCACGGTTGTGGTTGGAAAAACGCGTAAAAACCGAATTGAATTAGACCCATAATAGGAGTGACCGTTCATATTACAACTGTTGTCTGATCATAAGCAGATAAATAAACGACTGATCAATGTTGTGCAACGTATGATGAAGCAAGCTATGTGATTCATTCGTTAAAAATATGGAGAACGGTGTATACACCCAAAATTGTAACATCCCACCTCTGGTGAACCCCACTGTTGTTGGAATCGATTCTCACAAGTTCAGGTTCTACGGCAGCGAATTAATTCGGCAATTCAGACTGTGTTTCAAGCAAGAAGGGTGGTCTTGCTGGGCGTTAGTATGATCACCGACGTTTGCGATTCTCTGTGGACGCCCAGTGAAGAGGTTTTTATGGGCTTCAGACGACGCTGCAAATCCACTATTTCTGGCCCGAGGAGATGCCATAATGACCAATAAAGAATCCGTCAACTTTTTATTGTTAGTTGCTTGGAGCCTTTACGTTGATGGCCCTTTTGTGAGGCGGTAACTGTGAGAGTTTTTGGGCTTCATGGAGATAAGAATTAAAGTGGTTTGACCACCTCGAGCGATATACGCTGGTGCATTTAAGACGCATGAAGCAGCTTGACATACTCAAGTTACTAAATACTCTTTTCTACGGACATCAAATAAAACACATCGGTGTCTGTTAAGTGGACAAGCATCATGTGATATGAAAATGGATAAAACAGCAACGTTGAAAATTGTTAATCGAGATCATTAGCGAACATTAAAGGTGATTGGAATTTAGCGAGCAGATTTCATATGAATTAGACGAACAACGGGGCTAACTGCTGCATCAAAAGAAGGGAAGAGGGAGAGAAATTAGGCAGTGGAACGAAATACAAAGGATTCATGTGATATTCTGTGTATCGATTCATGTGATATTCCTTAGGATACTTCAAGTTAAATGCCCTTATATCGGAGTGATTCCAGGTAGAGCATGAGGATGAGTGGAGAAAGAGACCTTTTAAGCAGCTATTAATTTTCGTAAAGATGAAAAATGACGTTGGGCTGTGCGTAGGGACATATTGCAGTTATCTTCATTTTGAGACCAGTTTTCCTCATATTCATAGTGTTTAGAGATTTCCTCAGAGTGTACCACATGCCCAACGACCGAAATAATATCTATGTGCTTAGTGAAAAGATCTGCATCTCCGATTTTCCGAAAATCGAAATTTTGCAGTAAATTTAAATGGTCGTTGAGCGATCTAATGAGAATTTCAAGGAACAAGTTTACTGCAACGTAAACTCTTGCAACCCCGGAGATCTGGTTCGATATATTGCCGCTTGCTGGATGGTACTTATGATGCTATCAACAGAAATGGTTTTCAACGAAATTTGATGGAGGAATGGAAGGCAGTGAAATTCCGAACGATAAAAAACCACATTTGGCAAGAAAATTTTTGGAGCTTTCTACTAAAAATGCTGACAACTGGAGCATTTCTGATGATGCGCAATTCAATATTCACTCCGTTTATATATTGCTGAAGGTTTGTTTGATCCCTCATTTATATTATACCTATTCATATTTCTAATTTTCAGATCCTTACTCCAACAGCGGCATATTATTTTATTCATATATTAAGGTACTATTACTTCAAAAAATTTGAACTCAACGACTCCACTTGAACGCTTGAAAAGATGGACGCAAATGAGAATGTATCTTCTGCTTAGTAAATTAAAACTGCCGCAATTTCCTATACTGTTTCCTACTCTTGGATAGACGCTAATGAGTAGGTAGATATAAAATGCTGAGTAAAGACTGGAATATTATAACCTGTAGAGGTTCAATATCGATATTTTGCACTCCATAACCCGGGAGCTTTCATAGAAATTAACGTTTTCGAGAATTTGGCTAACTCTTCGATATTGGCCCAAATTATCTTTAAAAATTAACAGCATTTGGGACTGAAATGAAAAACTAGAGTCAAACTTTCTCCAAACTCATGTAATAAATTACGTTAAGAAAATATATCACTCATTCTTGCTCGTTCTTTATTACGAATCATATTCCCCTACGATAATAAAGAATGTATGATGAGAATCGAAAATGTTTGCTCTTTAGCTCAACGAAGCTTTAATCGATGAGTAAACGGAATTGTCCACATCGATGTGACACTTATGAATGCCTAAAGACTATATTCAATTCTATTGCCAATGGGAAAACGTCCCTTTCTCTTCGATATAAAATTGTTTGGCGTCTCGACTACTTCAACTCATTTCTCTTCATTTCAGTGTAACAACGAATGCGCTATTGTTTCTTCCGAATATTTTGTGTTGCCAAATTGAGGCGAAATAAGATAACTTCTTTACATTCACTGCATTCGTTGTCGATGACTGAAAGAACTCAGTTAGAGAACTGAAGAAACAGAACCTCATGACTCTCTCTCACAGTATGTGCCTACAATGGGCTCATTCATGTAGGCAACTCAATAATCATTTCAGCGCACTGTGTTTTTCGCCTTTATAACATTTCCTTCACCTAATATCAATGAGAGTTTTGTCGGTTAAAGTTATGCACGATGAGTGATCTCAAGGGTTCAAACCCTCAAAAAATAGAAGAAAATATTTATTCAAATATATGAGCCATAAAAAAAAATAATGCTTCATTTCAACTCGAAGATTTTCAGCAAAATTGAGTTGCGATAGAATGTAACAGAATTTTATTTCATCTCATATGTGTGTTTTAGTACTCCAAATTGATTAATTCATAATGAAATGGTTGATGATCGTAATTACTTCGTTATGGGAAATGGGGTATACTCTCGAATGCTGGACAGGAGTTGCATGGATTTCATTTGAACGACCGATCCAAAGCACTTACGTCAAAACACGATGCTACACATCGACGCAGTTCTGTGTTAAAATCCATGCCACAACAAGTTAGTCACTAATATCACTGGATAAACTTTCCATTAATATCGAAAAACTAGCGCATCACCTCGCAAATTTTAATCAAATAGTACGCGTAGTGACAGTCTGGTTCAAAAATCATCAACTTTGTATCGCATCCATTGAACTTATTTGCAATTCTGTGAACTTAGGTAACTCGCTATGTGATAGATGCATTTCATCTATCACTGACGAAAATGGTAACTAACTATTCGAGGTTTGATTAGTGGTAAAGGCAAGTTGCTATTTCTACAAACCCAGATGAATGACGGAAGTGAGATTTGCAGATGAGGTGTACGGTTATACGAAGGGTTGTGATCAGGAATTGCCTGGCTTAACTGGTGTTGCGCAATGCACAGTGAGTAGCTTCGTTGCTATTTGATGATGTTTCACTTTGTTAACTCAGCGATGAACTCTCAACCTTAAAATAACCCCAGCAGGTGGTGATATTAAATACAATTTTAGGTGTTTTAGTTCCCATTGAAAACTTAAATGAATAAAGTACCAGTTTAATTGCTGCCTACAAGTAGTTACAATACTTACAAGCAAAAAATCTATAGAGTGCGCATCACGGTTTTTTTAGTAGAGCCTTAAAGAGACTAACGTCAACGACAGAGAGGCATGAAAAATGTGTAGAGAGAGAAAAGCCGGAAGTGGTTAATGAGAGTAAAATTTTACATTTCTGTGCAGATGAATAGATCGGGTAACTATGTCGTATAATTTACGTAATACTTCTTGATTTTCACGGCTCTCAAAAGATATTCCTCTTTGGGAAACAAACTGTTAAAAGCATAATATAGAATGCTCATGCTGTGGGGTTTTACCCATTTATTGGTTTCATTTGAACATAAGTAGCACATACTCACAATCGCTTCATCGAACATGAATGTAGAAATTTTTTGGGAAAGAATTTCAGCTCCGATTTCCTGTTAAAAAAACAATAAGAAGGACAGAAGAGTAGCAGGTAAAACATTTCAAACGTCTTCGAAGTAATATGCAACAATTTTATATCACAAATCCGATCTCTTTAACAAACGCCAAACCCCTACGATTCACGAAACGTTTGTGGCAAAAAACTTCATTTTTATTCTTTGCCATTTTATTCAACAACTGATTTCACCTCTGCGTTATTTATGAATCTTTTGCATGGTGCAATCTTAATGGCTTAAAATGCAATCCAACTCGATTGCTTTGACTGCAGGATGACGGCTGTAGGAATGACTTTGATTGCAGGATGACGGCTGTAGGAATGAAAAAGATGGCGAAGTTTGTTGCTGTAGTTGGGACAACTGCAACAGCGCAACACAACAACATCCAGCGCTTTGTTTTATTCTCACTATGGTCTTCATTTCTCGTTTTTTCGTTTTTTGACTAATGATTTCATCTGCATATTGAAAGTATTTAATTTTTATTCACTTTGGAAGAAGTCAGCATGCTTAATAGAGAATATAAAAACATGATCGGTTACAAGGAAATCGTTGAATTGCTATCATATGATTGTTGAAAATTATTCCAACTAACAAATGCAAAATAGTTTCAAAAATCCCAATGAGTGAGTTTATCTCTGCACGATTTGTAACCTCTCATGAGTGCATAGTGGCTTGGAATATATCTGTGCTGAATCAATTCTGTCGGCCTTTCATCACCACTCCATTGTGTATTCCATATAACTTATGTATGCATTTTCTTTGCTTTCATAAATTTATTGCATAAATCCTTCTCACATTATACATCGTTGCTTATAAGTTTGAAAGATTTTTCCATTGTTTTATATGGAAATCCTGAAAACATCGCAGAATTGTAATTTCAGCGAATTTGTATGAACGTTCTCAGTAATGGCATGTTTAGCTTTGACCTTCGCTTACACATTTACATTACTATTAAGCAAATTTCAAAGAAATAACTGAAATGAAAAAATTCCATATTGATAAGCCTACCAACTAGTGGATGAATTAATACAAAAGATTGCAGCAAATTATTCTTATTAAATTATGTGCATTGCTGCAAGAAATTTGACGAAATGACAGATATTTACATGTACATAAATATGGATATTACTTCCTAACGGCGAAATATTGGTCATCAAAGGCTCGAGAGGAGTGAGCAGCAATTATTGAATTTCCGAGACCCATAAGACAAATATGAATTTTGCAAGCACAACAACATCAACTGCAATTCACAAGAAGCAAACATTCAAGCAAAGCATAGTGATTTGATGAGCGCTTAACTGCTAAGTGCGTGAGCGAATATAAGCAAAGATGGACAGATTTACAAAGCAATTTTCTCACATTTGCTTTCTCGAGCGAATTAGAAACCAACAAATCGGCTCTATGCTGACGAAATATGCCAATTTTCTTGATGTCATAACTCTATGGGCGGACCAAATGCAAAGTTGCTAATTGAAAATGTTAGTGACTAGAGGGTAAATACGCTCACACTATGATAATTCTGTTATTTTGTTTCATTATGTGAAAAGTGCAGGAAATTCGGCTGGGAAATTTGACCGTTTTTGGTAGATTGTTTGTCAGTCAACGTCGAATTCAAATGCACTTCTCTGGAACACATTCGCATTTGCTATGCGCTTGTTCACTTCTTCTTTGCTTTGCTCGTTCTCCTTCACATCTTCTTCTTTCTGCTTTAGTAATCCAACTAAAGTTGCATCAAACGGAACGTATACAGTAGAACGCCGACGATCATCTATTTTCATTGTATCCCCACTTGGCTGGAACCACTGAAAATTTTTGCAGTAAAAAATAAGCCTAATAGCTTTGAAATCCTCGATGATATTCTACAGAATAATGTTCACAAAGGAATGCTAAAATATAACGTTGTTATTATGGTATTAACTAAGCCCAGCTCCTCCTCCCCCACCACTGATTCCAGCTCCAGCGTATCCTTCCTCCACAACTTCACCTGCACAAAAACTTTTCTGAAAGTATTTTTCAGAGATCACCTGTGTAATATGTTTTAAGAAAAATTCAGAGAGTTAGTGACAGGCAGTTGCAAAAAAAGAAAAGACGCTACGACGACAGGCGATAGTTGCAGATGGGTGGAATCATGTGAAGATGTCGTCGTCTGCGGAAACGGTGTAGTTGCAACTTTTGGGACATAATAATTCGCACTATCTGAAGAATTCTTCTGATCGTAGTTGCACAGCTCGCCTTTACAGCAACAAAATCTCGCGGATACCTGACTTGGTAGACCTGCCATCGATGGGTGTTGAAGGAATAGTTTGCACATCCCGCTCGACCATTGAGAAGTAGCTGTAACAGTAACTTTATAGCAGAAATCAGTGATTTTGAGTGACCTCGTTGTCGCTGCCCTCGAAACTTTATATAACTAAATCGCAGATTCTCAGACTGCTAGCAGAAAAAAAAAATTAATCTAAACTTAGCTCAAGTTTTGATGTCGCTGACATATATATCCGGAAAAAACTATCCATGAGATGGAAAGGAGAGCTGGAAATCGCTGGCAATGCGCGACAACGCCAAAAAATTCTGAGCCAAATTTCAGTGAACGCTCGTCACCTTTGTTTATTTGATTGTTGCTTCATTGGTTCTAGAAGTCGCACGCAATGAATTTGAAGGAATTCATTCCTTCCAAATTCACGCACAAATCTGAGGCTATCTGACTTTGATCTTCAAGGTATGGATCCTTTGAAGCGAAAGAAAACTAATGAAACTTGAAAGTTTACTTGGCTTATACATGGCGCTCAACGATTCACAAACGAGTAAAGCTCGATGATAATGCTTTTCAATGTCACTTGTGTATATTGCTCTCATTTTTTCGAAGTGCTCGTAGTTTTTACGCACATCGTTTCATGTCATTGGTGGAAAACAATGAACAACGCGTCACCGTTCTTTTTACATGTTTTTCGCTGAAAATAATTGCAAGTGCGAATTTTCTCCGAAGGCTTAGAAATTTCAAAATCTACAATGTCGTTGTCTCAGGGATAAAGACAGTGGAACATGATAGAGAAGCACGTTCTCTCAACACGCTTTTAGTGAATTCTTACAGCTTTTTAAAGGCAATTTGCCTGGTCATTCCATCAAGAAATAAATTGCACACCTGACAAGTGGATTCCGCGTCGAAGATTTCGTCCAATATTCCAAACTCCGCATCACAAAATTTAAATTCCACCACAACATTTTTAAAAAATAAATAATCTGAAAATCTAGGAAACGCTGAAACATATGACCAAATGTGAGATGACCAACCATAAGTACCATAGATCATGCGTGGGATATGTGCGTGAAATTCATTTAACTGCATTGCAGATTGATTAATTAATTTTCATTTTTCTCTGCTAAGTGATTAGATATTTCATACGGTCTCTAGTAATTTGTCTTCTGGAAACTTTGGCAGCAATATGGAGTGTTGGATTCTTATGGCATGTAAAGATGCCTTATGGGTACAGGTGACATGCATTGGCTCACTGGGGACCCATAATTAACAGCATTTTTCTTAACAGCGTGAAGGCCCAATAGCCTGTCAAGTTTTATTATCAACCTATGTTTAAAAGAAATAGCATAATAGCCTTACCTACTGGATTGGAAGTCACTTTTGTGCAAAACTGTGCATTAGCACACTGGAGTTGTTGGAAGCCTTGCACTGTTCTATTAGGTATTTCGATATGTTGATTAAATTTATAGCCATAGGCGCATCGAAGACCGCTTACGGTTGACACAACGATGACGACAGATATTGCTGTCAGAATATGCATCTATAATATCACAGCAGACATCGCAAAATTTACTGCTGTATCAATCGTGCGATGACGTTTCAGGGTAATTCAGGAAGGAAACGATCAAGCTGTAAGTGCTTTAGGAGTTACCAATCTCCGGTCATTGCCAGTGAACTGGATGGATCTTTTGCTTCATCAAATCGAAGCAAGGAGTTGCCAACGTTTTTCTCTTTGTTAACATTTTCCTCTTTTCTCCGTCTTGAGTCTTTAGATATCAAATGAGCGATCTCGTTCTGGTGCTTCTATTTCATTTAGCGCGTTTGCCCTATTGGAGACGAGAAACGTCGTTGACAGCCACGGCGAACAGTAACAAACGATAGGTGATAGCTGACGATGATTGCGGTAAATGTACGTCGTTAGCAATAAATTGCACTCGTAGTTTCGATCTGATGAAATGGTGTGCTGTGAGCTTGATAGCCACAATTATGAATTCATTGATTCATGTTATTTTGCTCAACAAAGCACTTGCTATGAATGAATGTCTCTTCATATCGTTTCCACTTCATGTAACAGTGAAATCAACTTCCTTTCAGAATTGCTTTGTCGCATTAAGTGCAGCATTGAAATTCTTGCTGACATTTTCTATTACTTCATCGGAAGAACTTTTTCCTAGCTAGCAGCTTACAACAGTGTAAAGAGAGTAGAAAGGTAAACAATTGAGTTTCTTAATAATAACTAAAAGCATGTGGAGTTCTGCAGTTATCTTTTAATCCAAATTTGAGAGTTTTTTGTTGCTGACTTGGAGCTTTTTCATCTATATTTCTAATCTTGTGAAGTTTGGCCCATTTTCTGATAGTTTTTGCCATCACTTTTGACGTTTTACAGCAGAGCACTGTGTGAGTTTCATGATCAATTTAATGGCGCAGTCGTTCCACGTCAGCTTACGCTAACCGATGCGTGGATTCGTCTCCTATATCGTCTTCACTGAACCACTCGCTGCGATAATAAGCACTTGTAGCCCTGCCACGATTGCTCAGCATCGTTTGTTTACTTCATATTCCATGAGCGTGAGCTCCATACAAGAATTGGCTGGTCGGGCACGTTTCTTATTGCATTTCCCGTTCATAGGTTAATTCACATCGGTGAATAGCTCCACCCCTATCGAGTCGGTAGTGGAAACGTAGCGGTCAGAAATGGAAAGAACGAATTGGTGGAAGCGTTTGAATTTTGCGCAATGGCCATAAAGTTCTGCTGCAATTATGCAAGGTGACAAGGACAGACACTAACGATATATGCATCGAGTTAAATGTGTTGAATGACAATTTTGCACAATCGGTTGAGCGTGCAACAAAGGCGTTCACAGAGAAAGGAAATGATCTCCCACTGTACATGCAAAAAACCGTATAGAAGTTCGCGTTCATCGGCTCGTGGATCCTATGAAATAAACGCTGGAGGCGACGATTGATTGTGCAATGTGAAGGAATGGACAGTGATCGGATGTGCAAAAAAGATTTGCTATTAATCGCATGCACATATATACAGGCATGAGCAGACAGACACGGAGCACAGCAGACGCAGACACATATATGTATGCTCATATGTGCTTAGATTGTGGCAAATAATTTAGATTTGCGACAGTGCTTTGAACCTATAAAGTCTATTCAATGAAGACAAATTTATCACTGGTCTTCATAAAGCATTAAGAAAAAACTTCAATCATATCCAACTTGGTCATTCGTGACATTCATAAATTATTCCTTATCTGAGAAAATAAACGCTGGAAAATGAATAAACGCTGGTGGAACCGTCAAGGTAGCAATTCGAATGTGAAGATAATCAGAAGGCGATAGAATTCAACTCATTAGCACCTGGGAATTCAACTCAACACACGCAGGACGCAATGAAGAATATAAGCGCTTGTGTACAGGCCGGTACAATTTGCAGGTCTATGGTATAAAGAGCTACAATGCACAAGTCTGCACAATACACAATTTGATGCATTGTGCTCATGAATGTACGTCATTTTGAAACCTATAGTTTTAACCTGAGAGTTCAAATACGTCAAGATTATTCCGCTAGTATCCATAAAAGGACTAATCGATGCGCGCAGTCCTTAAGGACGGTCAACAACGCATTACTCCAAGCAGTAAATGAAAACGGCCCCTAGCAACTAAAAGCAACGGGCAAATTGTTTTATACCGCGAAATGTTTTCGCCGACGACCACACTCTAGAACAATTTTAATTTATATATGGTTACCGCAGTTTATCGCCTATGTATTCACCTATTCACCTGCGTCAAAAGACATTAACTGATGAATTTCACACCCATCAGCAACGTCAACTGAATTTCACCATTCCATCGCGCTCAACTGATGTGGGATAAATGCATCTTCATACAAGATTCAAATTTCTGTTCGTGTCGATCGTTCCCCCGAGAAGATTGCAGTAATTCATAAAATCTGTTTGAAATGACTGCCAAGTTGAAATTTCTAGGTTTAGAGGAAGATCACAAGAAGAAATAAAGATGAACCTTTCGAAGTTTAACTAATAAGCAAGATTTCTATGCATCGAAATTCAAATTTTTTACAACACTTAATAAAAGTGATTAAGTGAGCAGAGAGCGAAAAGCTTTCAGCAGTTTATATCGCAGAATATTTTATGACAATAATAGCAAGAAAATCAAGTAAATAAAAATATATTCACACTTATTGAGCTTTTGCATTTTGTTCATATGTTTTGGATGCAATGATTTCGGAAATCGTGCCTCGTTTTTAGAGAGTAATTTGGCATAAGATTTACCGCAGCTGATTTTTAACGGCTCGCTGGTATTTTTAGCCGCTATTTATGGATCGCTGTATCTAACTTATTCTAATATCACTGGAAAAGCTTACTTTACAATCTTCTGGACCTAGAACAATACGGCCAAAGGGTCCCGGTTCTTCCTCGCGAAATTGTGACATAGTTTTAATGGATTTGAAACAACACTTCGACAAAAAACAAATTTATACGATAAGAATACGCAAATTACGCACATGGTATAACTGCTGCAGTGTAGAATATTTGGTGTACAGCTCAGCATTCACCTCTGTTGCGTATTCAAATATAGTACTTTGAAGTACACACAATCTCGAAGCTAGAAGATCGTTAACCCAATAGGCAAAACGTTGGATTAAACAGAATACGATCAAATACTTATCAAATTGATACTTACCAAAAGTTAAGCTGATGCGTAATTTTTGATCCTTTTTACCCAAAAACACGGGGCAACTTTTGTTGACTGCGCGTTGATGGCTGCAGCGATCAGAAACACAACACATTATATATATAAACTGAGTGTGTGAGCAGAGAATTATGACATATCTCGTAAAAATGTACGATATGATATGAGAAGATACACATATCTCGTAAATCCAATTCTGAAATGAAAACACGCTTAAAAATTGTCGAATTTAACTTTTCGAATCAAAACTTTCCATCGAGTTTTTTGCCAAGTTAAGACTTACTGGGCAGTTTACTACGGAAGTGAAAGTAGGATTGATATTCCTCTTCAGGACGAACTAAATTCGGCCAATTCCTCTTCGTTCCATGCATCACTTTTACGTGCTTTAACCTCACTTTCCCACTGAGGGTTCTTTCGGTAACTTTGCTATGAAGGTGGCGCATCGGCATCACATCGATGCAGATTCACCATTCACCATACTAAAGGATAGTATATTAGTTTCAGCAAAGTGCTGCCACACTCATTCAATAGCACTAAAATGCAAAAGATGTTAATTTAATATCGATGTGGTTGAAAAGCGTAATGAAAATATGTCTTCATTGGGAAGGAAAGTGGATCTTTGGAAAGTGCTCATTTGCTTCACGTGAATGTGCAATCAGCACCATCGATCCCAAATGCTGTAACTGAAAGCAAGCGTAAAGCTTTTTGCATTACCAAAAGCATGCTTAGAAAAAAAGCTCGTTGATACTTCGTCAAGGAGAAATTTTTTAAATCAGGAAGAACGAATAAAACAGGCCTTTATTAGGCGTCTATCTGGTATGCAATGCAATATGTCCTATCTGAGCACTTATTTCATATCGAATATATTAAAAAAACGAAGCGCCTCAACATCTCCTAGCATCGTGAAATTGCTTAATAATTTACACCACATCAAATACGAAATACTAAGTATGGGGAAAATTAGACAGGCAATCATGTACCTCTAAGAAATGTTTCATGAGGAAGCGAATAGCTAAAAAGCTTGAAGATATCAACTGCAGTTCGCACTTGCAAGCAGTAAGCATTTCAATTCAATGTTGAAAATAGGACTCACTGACTTTATCAGCCCACGATCGATCATAATATGCTTTTAACATGGCATAAACAGTTATGTTAGTGATAATAAGTGCTGAAGTTGTCTGCCACTGTTTGCTCGTTTAGAACAGTTTAGGTGTGACTTAACGATATGAAGTTAAAGTAACGAAAGGTCAGTTGGAGAAAAAAGTGTAAAGCGAAACTGTGACCTTCAACTGCATACACGATTTACGGGAGTAGAAAGAAATACATTTTGATCAAAGTTTTACATTATGCTTCAAAATTCGAGCATTTCATGTCATCTTCCTTCAAATAAGTACCGAATAAGAGATTGGGTTGCGCAAAAACGTCAGGAAATTTGCCACTTTCAAATATCGGACATGGTCGTAATTCAGTCTTTGAAAGAAGCGAAGTTGTGGCAGCAAGATGGTAGAGCGATCTGAGGCAGTGGTTGACGGCAGCAGTTTCTGGGAGGTATGGGCCCGAATCCCACTCATCACGCATGTTCTAGCGTTTTGCTGCATGTCATTTTCACTCACGTCTCACTTATGTCATGGAAGTGCAGCACCTCTGAAGTGATCGTTTATTTCGTGAAAAAGCAACAGTAGTGATTGTGAGCTTGAGAACGTAGAGAAGTAGCTGAAATTTACTGCCAATGAAACGAGATGTCAAACTGTATGAGGCCACTGAAATTGACTATAAAATGCTGCACCCAACACATAGATGCATACCTGTCTTGTTTCCGTTCGCAACTATCTTTTCATAAAGGCGTAATGAATATGCGATACATCGTGTGTACCACCTTAGTCTTAACGTTGTGGCCGTAAAAGTTAGTAATATCTCTAAACAGTTCATCACCTATTTATGCATATATTAAATAAGGTACAAACAATTTCTGAATCAGCGAACTTGGAAAAACTGGAACTTCATATATTTCAACACTGAAATGCTTCTGGAGATTTCAGTTTTCGACGGCTGCATAGGAGCAAAACTGAAACGAGTTGATAATGGTGCTTAACCACGAGGATCGTTTGGGACAACCTTGACTTTCAACATGCTGAACCCATTCACCTTCCACTTTGACGAGCTAGAGAAAACTGCTCTGGTTTGTCGATTTTCCCATTGGTTTGCGTGAATCTCGCTTAGAAGGATAGTGTTGCAAAAACTAAAACGAAAGAAAAGCTGAAAAAATTCCACCATCTCATACAGTGCACCAATTTAAAATGTGGAGATTGAACGTTCCGGGGATATGTTGAATTCTGTATACGTTCCGCAAGCGGGAAATGCCATACTGTTTGAGACTCCGACTATAATTTGTTACTGGAAACATTGCACAACTTTGAATCTTTTCCAACTTTCAGTGTCGGCCAATTAAAAGTCGTTAAATCTTCCAGGAGTAAGTTTTCTACCTTGAAAATACAATGGTGTCAGATTTACTGAATGTAGTGCCCCGCAAGGATCCAAATCTGCATGGTGTTTTCGAACGTAGGATGCAGTTGAACATTCGAAACTGTGTGTTACTTTCGAGTTTGAAAAGTTAGAGGAATTCCTTGTTCATAAATGCATTCATTCGACCGATTCTACTATAGATGCTGTCGCATCTGTCTGTCCTTCCAATTAGCCTCTATTTCCGCTATGCTATTTTCTCACCTCGTGAAACATTCATACGGTGAATAAGTACAGCCCTTCACAGTCATGACTGCTGCCTTCACCATCTCTGATTGGAATGCGGTTCTGTGGGCAGCTTTGTTGATAACAGTTCCACACTTCAGATCTGTTTATTTGATGTTGGCAACTGATAAGATAAGCTGCTTGAACAAAAAATTCCTCCAGTTTCAATTATTTCAGAGGCTTGAAGTTATGCCAACATGTTGCGTTCGTTGCATTACTGACGTTCAAAGTGACTAAATTTAATTGGTTTTATTTCAGTGATCTCGTCGAGTTTCACTTTCTCCGTCATAAATTTAGGCTTTCAATATTTTTTGCCTGCTTGTTGATGCTGCTCCAATTTGGTATTCACAAACAGTACGTTATGGTATCATCATTTTCGATCAGAATATTTCCAACAGATTGAATGGGCGGAATAATTTCGCACTTCTTGCATCCTCATTAAAAAATTCACGCTAATGAAAGGGCTCTCGCATTGGTGTCCAAACTGGTACCAGCGTTTATGACGACATTCGATGCGACTGAAACGGTGAATCGACGAAAGACTGAAACTATCATTTATCACGACACAGTTCGGAAACATATTATACCATCTATCGGACATGTCTGATTTTGTGTTTGAATTGGCCGTGCTGGCAACCAACGTCGAAGTTTCTAAAATTTTCAAGCGCTCTCTAATTCGACTATATGGTGGTCTTTTATGGTGGGATGTAAAATTTGAAAGTCCTTCTTTCGTTGAGATTGAAGCAAAGCGCCAAGCATATTTGCCGTTTAAGCAAATCCACAACTTAAATCACCTTCAAGACGATCTCGCTGGTGGCGAAGGAGAGCAGGAGGGTGCGTGAAGGAAGACGAGTAGACAATCCTCTGCAAGATTCTGCAGTGAGGCATCGTTCTCCTTACATTCTACGTCAGTGATGTCCTCATTTTTCTATTCCATACTGTTCAAAATCCTCCCAAAAACCAATCGTCTGAGCACCTTCTGCAGAATTCCGAAGCTGACTATGATGCTACATTTCAGACATCCTGTTATTCACCTTGTTTTCTTACTCCACTCTCTCCACCCTCTCCGTGCAGTTTCAGCATTAAACTGGCTCCCAGCATTCGGGCATTCCTTTGGCAACCAACCGAATCCATATATTTGCAGCATTATAATAAGTCTTCAAGAACTATTTTCTAAACAAATGTAAAGCGCAGCCGATGAGTTCGAGCTGCTTACACAGATTAGTGCAGGAAATCCAGCCCCATCGCTCATCGGGATATTTCACCAACTTTTTTTTACTCGGATCCACCTTTCGATCCGGATATTTTCTAATCCACGATATTGTCCTATGTTTATTACTGTGAAATGAATGTCTAGCCATCACCTTTCAATGACTTTCGTCGTCGTTTTTGCATTCAAACGACATAAAGTTTCTTCAAAGAAAACGAATGAAATATGGATGTGGAAATTGAAATAAGCAAACACGTTGAGGACATTTTATTCTTTTAACTGGAGAGATGTTTAAGTATATGAATGCTGCGATCGGTCGACTGTAAATTCGGATGATGTATTTTACTTTGGTGCAAAGCGAACTCGATTCGAATCCAAAAAGAATCCCACTATTTGTTAAAATGGGTACCCATTTTTGACATTAAAACGAAATTGTTAAAGTACGCAAAGTACTGTTTTTGAATGCCACCGCTCAGTGATGCCCACCATCCCGCTTCTCCGCTCACTACACAACACGCTGGACTCCCAGTTTTCTCTTCGTCCTATCCCTGTCCCTTCCTTCCACCCGCAAATCCTCCCTTCTTTCCCAAACTTCGTCATAAACCTTTTCCATTCTGCGATTTCGAAACCGTAGAGAAAAACGCTAAACAGTGCTATGTAGAATCGTTTAGTCACTTTCGAGTAATAACTACAGATGACAGTTCTTCCCTTCATCAAGTGCGATTATGTATTCTTGCAAGGATGGCATAAAAATGTGCTGGCGAACTAAAGACATCAGTTCCGATCGCATCGTTAGGAATCTGTGCCACTCTAGTCTCAAGTAGAGGAATAGGTCCGAGGGGATTCGTCAACAGAAATCACTCCATCTTCGTCGTTCAATACGAGCGCCGTATCACCCGAATCCGAAACAGATTGTTTACTTCGTGAATCTGCCGTGCTGTCGTCCTCATCCCAATCGAAACGCGAATGTGTGTCGATTTCATTCTCTTTGCCAATCTGTTACGTGTAAAATTATTATTATTCCTCAATTTAAGGCAAAATTTTCTTCGCAGCATACTAATCTTCATTTCATTATTTCTTCCCTTTTTATCGTTATTATGTTTAATATATTACAAAACAGTCAAAGCGATCTCTTTGCTGGTACCTTTAAATTTCATCTGATCGATGGAAATTCAAATGTGAAACTGATTTACGCCCGATATAAAAGCTCCAAAAACGCTTACATCTTCAAGAATCGCTTGTAATTGTTGGTACGGCGGCCGATCTTCGAACATCAAAGCATCAATTATCGTCAGCATTAGATCGTATTGCTTAGGGCAGTTGTAGAGAAGGTGTACGCGAGTTCCTTTACGTGCCATAAGCTTTGCAGCTCGTACATTGTTCCGTTCTCAATAGAAATCCTTGATAAAGTGACCCTTATTTTACAGCAAGTTTACTTCGATATTGCATAAGTGCATATGGACTTTTATTCATTTTGAGTATTCTCGCTGTTTTCAGCTTACTTGATCTTTTTGGGCATAGTTGTTAGTCAAGCTGAATTATGAAAATGAGGTGGGAGATTGGGGCGGACATGAAATGCAAAATAAAATGTTTTATGATTGTGTGCGCACAGTAACTTGCAGATATTGAAGAGACAAAATGCCACCTGGTTTAGGAGGATTGACTTCAATGGAAATCGTTCAGAATGGCTCGTAAACGTGGATCCAAGAAAATCTAGGCGGCAAGTATAGTTGAACCAGTGGATAATTATTCCTAAACAAATCAAAAATCCTACCAGTGACATGTCGCCATGGAAGTGTTCCTGAGGTGATCTCAACAAGAACATAGAACCACGATTCGATATCATCTCTACGTCCAAGGTCAAGCCTCTCATGTGCTTTCAATGAGCCATACCTTGTGGTACCACGCCATCCAACTACTCCCCGTGACGCGTACTCATTTCCATCCTAAACATTTATGCACATATTTTGTCGACATTTTTAACTTGCTCATTTAAATTTTTTAGCTCTTGGTTAATCGAAGTTTCACTCAACAACGTATAAATTCCTAACTCAGGAACACCGCCCTTGACGAAATACTGCTCATCTTTCGAGCGAGTTAGTTTAGATTCAAATATGACGCACCGCAATTATTCATGTCGTATAATCAAAGTAACTATGAAGCTGTGAAGTTGTACGATACTGTGTATAAGAAATTGTTTCGTCGCTTACATTTTCGAAGCGTATTTCTAATTTCGATCACGTGGAGGCTGCTATCAGATACGGCGGAAATGAACGAAGTTTGTGGAAAATACAGCCGAAACCTGCATAAAACTTGACGCTTGGAAGTAGAGAACAGTTGCATGGGTGGTTGTTGAGCTGCGTTGCGTAGACGACCTACATTTGACTGTGCAAAGCATGACGTATTCCCGTACTAACGTGTTTGCTATTTTGTTACTCAAAATTCGCCAAGTTTGATTGACTGTGGACGCTGAATATATTCAAAAAGATTAAAGCGAACTCTGTCGGAATGTTTCTTAGCGAGGCCGAAATCGAAGAGAAATATCGTTCTATGTTGCATCTCCTCTCGCAGTCCAACGGCAAAGTTGCCCGGCTTTATATCGCGGGAGATGAAACCACATCTACAAAAAACTCATAAGGACATTGCAGTTTTCGGTGGTATTTTTTATCGACGACTAGCTTAAATTTTGATCGGTGTGAAGTGTTAAAAATATTTCGTTTCCTAATCGAAAACAAGAATATTCGTCACGTTTCACTTAATTGAAACCATGACGCGGCCACATCGTTCAGTAGCTGTTCGCGGACAATTATGCATCGACAAATGTTGCTTCTTTTAGGAAATCACATTTTGCGAGTGTTATTTCCACCCATGTGTTTGCATCTTTCAGGCTAGAAGTGAGACATTTCCGTCTAGATGAAATTCATTGCGAGTGGTATCCTGACGGGTTAAGGTCGGACAATTTCAAAATAAAATCCCAAGCCAGCGAATCCGCTGTTTTATGACTTCCCAAATGTTCATGCTTCATAAAACCTCCAGGTTTTCGAATTCCGCCAGAAACTTCCTTTTCCAGAATATCTTAACTTCATTGCCTTCTCCTCAGCGCTTATTATCAATCGACTTGCTAGTCATCAATTTCTTAGTAACAAAACTTAATGTATCCTCATTTTTTGAAGCTCCGCCAAAAACTTCGGAATCTGAGGTACAGAAAAGCTTGCTTTTGAAACTTGATCCGTGCTGTGAACGAAGCAATGGTTTCTGCGAAACGGTTACAGGATCATTCCATTTGTAGAATAGATGCATTTAAAGACCGTTTGTTGTACTCATTAACCGTATCTTGTAAAGAACAGTCTCGAAGAACTGCTCTTGATACGACACTCCTCTTACTTGTTTTCCCCGTTTCTTCATTTCTGTCATTCCTCATTTATCCCTTACCACTTTCAACCCAACGCCACGAAAACTGAAGATCCATGAAAATTTTGAAAGGCAGTCAGCTGCCTAGCTACGTAATAAATTCACCTCTGAACGTCACTTCTCATGATCTAACTATAGTTTTCCTCCTTTGCAATAAAGCACATTAGAGGTGCTGTTCTTGATAAAGAGATAGATCATAGTAATTGGTGCAACATTCTTCCTGACAGGCGGTCGCTCAACACCGAAAATAGGGAGGTTTTTTAAATGTTGATAAAGCTTCCAGGTGAAAGCGAGCGAAAAAACTGGTGAAATTCAGCTTGCCTATGGAGTTCCTCGATGGCAGCTAGCGTTTGCATGCCAATGGCGATCGAGGTTCTCAACGAGAAGCGCTTATTCAGTTGTTCATGCCGAAGAGTGTGGAGGTCCTTGCCTAATACTGGCATCACAATAAACATATATCTTGGTTTTTGAGTGCCCTTAAATATGCCGACTTCCTGATTATATTCACTCATATAAGTAGGCAGACTAAGAATTTTTTAAAACAAACAAATATACGTGACAGAAGTCATCACCTTCGTGAGAGAACTCATTACTAACTGAGAGGAAATAGAAATAACCTAACTGCGAAATGATGGCATTTAACCCTAAGAATAAATTAGATCCTATCCACCTCAGCGAGGACGCTATTCGTGCCCATAAATGCATACCGTTTAGTTTTAACAATGGAATTCTTATGAATCTTGTAAGTAGAGGCAAAAAGAGGAACCCTCAAAGAATGAATAAGTAGGTCACCCTGCTTTCGTTTCAGAGCTTTGAGATGAATTTATTCTACATGGCATCGGTTGCACTCAACGTATCCGATAGATTTCACGTTATCTGCCTAATCAAAAAGTACACCTTCTGCAGTCACAGGATTTTGATGATCAAACGATTGCAATGAATGTAGGATTCTTTCCGACATCTGCGGGAGTTCGGCAAACAACTTTCCGCAATGCACTCTTCATAAATATTATAAATTATTTATAGAATTTTATAGAATTCTAGATTTTACTGCCACAGTGCAAACAATCCAAGGGGACAGTCTTCGAGTTTACCGACGCTGTCTGTAACGTCACATGAATATAAAATTTCCTGCACTCACATAGTCAACCAGGCGGCATATATGTTTGCAACTGTGGCGCTCTGCGGCTGACATAACCGCCGCTTCGATATGCAACATCGATTTGTCGTACTTCTCAATTTTCATCGCATATCGTCTTCAATTCAATCAACTCAACTCGATGTCTTAAGTGCTACGAACATTTCGACTGCCTTAGAGCAAACAATTCTAATAATCGCAGTTTGGAAAGCAAATAAAAGTGGCATTTCTCCTTGTTTATGAGATTCGAATATTTCACACCTTCAATGCAACGTTTAGCAGAGAGAGAACGCAGTTTCCGTCGACAGATGGAATTGCCATCGAAAATTTTCGAAAACGTATTTTGAAGAAGAAATCACTCAATATGAAAAATTCTTCAATTTTTCTAATGGTTTATTTACTAATCTGTCACATCAATGTTTTCGCCGGGATATTGGGGAAAGTTGTTTAGGTGTCCTGCATACAAGCCTCGCCTGCCGCTTTGCGTATACAAATCAAGCCATAACTTTTAGCACACTGGGAAAGATTAGAGTTTATGCATCAATTTGTATTGTGCAAAAGTCTGGGTTCAATGTTAACGCCATTATGTTTCTGACCAATCACAACAATTCTCAACAGTTTTCAAAAAATCGATTGTAAACAAGGAATTCTTAACGAGAGGTGAACACTACGGATTCAGTCGCCTATTTTAAACTGGCGTTCTTAAGGATGAGTGAAAACAATTACCGATAGCCACGTCTAACCTCCAGTACAGTGCCAAAGCCACCTTCGCCGAGAACGCTTAGCAACTTGTAGATGCTGATGCCCGAACGCACTTCAGTGCCCAATTCAGGCATGCATTTTTTGTTCGATGCAGATGACTTCTCGGAAGGCATCACTGCCAAGCGAAAAATTGGACACCTTTCACAGTCCTCAGGTGACCAAGGAGAATTGGAACTCGACTGCGTGCCGCCCAGACAACGTTAGTGAATGAGTGGAAAGTAAATGATCCAAGAGAACGGAGAAGTTTTTATTCGTTAGAATACGTAAGTATGGAAATTCCTAGTGAAAATTTCTCACTGTTTCAACCGATATCTTATTATGAACAAAATTTAGTTAACCTCAAATACATATAGGAAAGAAAATTCGTTGCTGGAAAAAGATTATAAAAGTACTCATCGAATAGGTCGGACTTGGATTTTTAATGTAATTCTGCTTCTTCTTGCTCACCAGAAAGCAATGGAATTCGGCATCAATGCATGGAAAAGTGCCCAACTGAGGTGACGTCGTTCCTGCTTTACTTTTTAAAGGCTTTTTCTATGACTGCTTATTATTTATTGCTTTCGTTTTCCATATATGTGGAACTCATATTAGACAGTAACGCCGGTGGAATATTATAATATGTTCAGACATACTGCGAACTTGGTTTTCATCGTAGTTCTTTTATTTTTATGGAAAACAAAAACAAGCTCTCTTCAAATACATTTTTTTGTCGTTTCGTCTGTTCGCCATGGCCAAGCTTATTTCAAAGGAACATCTGTTTTATGAAAAAAGATTGAGCTATTGGCACTGAGATTCTCTGTCGGCCGGTTTACAGACCCATTGTCTTCTCATAGTTACCGCTGAGAATTTTCATTGAATAATCGTTTGTAATTCGAATTCAAGCCCCGACCTTTCTCTTTTCAATTAACCTACATTCAGCGAAAAAAAGAAGGTCCCAAAGATTTATCCCCCCTCAAAAACGCCTATCAGAACCAATTTATAATCTCTCTCTTCGCCACTGAAATGAAGCAGCTTTTCACAAACCGCATTCGCCATCAGTTTCTTTCCATGTTCGTTAGACCAGTAAGCACCAAATCTACTTTTTTATTCGAATATATGTATCATGGTGTGAAAAATCTTTATTTACTGAAACAAAGGAAGTGCACATAAGCGAAGCATTTGCACAAAAGTGGATATAACTCTCTAGTTAACTACACCCGCAGTCAGCAATGTGGCTAACTTCTTCACAGTCACAGCGACCTCCTTCTCGCTCATATCCACAGCACTCGCGTCGAGTTTCGCAAACGATGAACGTGAGCAATAGTCATCACTGATCCAGTTCCAAGTGTTGCAGTTGCAATTGTTGCTGTTACAGCAACACAACTCGGCTGTCACATTTGGCGGTAAATAAGGTATTAACGTGTTGTGTATGAGATAGTTTTTGCAACCGTCGTTACCACTGAATAGACCCTTCAATTTACGGAATTAGCAAAGAGACCGTAATTCCAAAAATATAACCGACTAGAAATAATACAAGCCGGTAAGAGTATGAACTGACTGCCTAAAATGACTTTTTAGTGCCTCGTGGTTGAATACATAAAATGAGCAATCAACAGGAGGCATTCCAAGGAAGTCAGCAAATGAATTTCTGCGGAAATTAGTACGCAGTGCAAATTTAGTGGAGAACCATCAACTTCAAAATGGCTTGCAGGTATTTTAATGAGCCACTAAATTTAACCACTTCTTGACTGTGTATTTTGCATCGGTCGAATTTTGCTTTTTATTCGTAATCTGTAGAATTGCTTCGTCAGCCAAGTACGATGCATTACCTTATAGCTAGTGATTTTCATATTTGCTTGCGTTTCACTAATCTCTTTGAGAGAAAAAAAAACAGAAAAACGAAGCGTTCTGCGTAAAAATTATGATTTGTTCGTAATATAAGTCAATTCGAAATTTAATACATTTTGGTCTTAAGTTAACGATCATCTTCATACATTGACCACATGTAATCTTTGATATTTGCGAACTCTATTCTCTACTTCATTTATTTTCTGTATGCTTTTTTCTCTTAATTGCTGTTCAGATTATTCTACTGAAGGGGCAGGCAACGAGCTGCAAGCAGTGACCATTGAAAAGCCCCACCTTACATTTCATGTCAACTGGCATATACTGATTAACCGGATGTAAATCATTGTCGCAGTACTTCAGCTTAGCTGAGAACTTGATGTTTTGAATATCTGAAAATAAAAACTCCTTGCGCTAGTGGGAACCATTAGCTATTGTAATTGGACACAAAAAAATTTTTAATAATGCACAAATAATCAGTTAATTTAGTATACTTTTTCAAACATAAGGCTGGAGCAATTTTAAAAATTACAAAATCTGAGCATTTGAAAGTCGAGAAATTTGTAATATTTAACCTAAGACTGGAAGAATCTGTCATTACAAGTTCCACCACGGAGTCAACAACTTTAAGTTATATTTGCTTGTTTAAAGAATCGTTAACCAAAACGTTACTGTCCTCTTATGGCTGAAATGCACTTTCAACCGATTGTTACCGAGATGCACGATGCTGCATCGAAAGGCTGTCAGATAGGAATGGCGCAAAGAAAGCGATTGAAAAAAAAGCGCTCTAACTCTCTTGTGCTAAAGATTCGCGAGATATGAAATATTTACCTTTTATGTCTTAACTTAGTTCATGAAGAAATCATAAGACATCACAGGTTTTTTTGTTATGGTAAAGCTATAGGTGCAAACAAAGTAATAGCTGATAAGGAAAAAAGTAATAGCTGATAAGAAATTTTAACAGCCGATAAAGAATTTCCTTGGCGTGCCTTTCCGGCCAATGAAGTGATGTCAATCCAGTTGTCACACGTAGACACACGAATCAACAAGCATATTACGAAGCATATTCACGAGCATACGCTATTGTTCTTGTGTCGGAAGAAACTATGGATGGTTGCAATTATATATTCATGAGTGCAATCGCTCTTAAGCGTACTTTAACGATTGGCTGTTGATGTGTGATTGTTTGCGGCATTAGACTGCGAAAACAGTGGTTATGATGACCGACGTGAATATCCTCTAAATGTGAGCATTTTTATAGTTTCCTTGGGATCGGTTAAACTCTTCTCGAAGTTAATGATTCAACTTTAAAGAGATGAAGACTCGTCTAATGGTGCGTATTATACTCGTCGAGTTTTCTAAATTTGTTTTAAGCGATTTGCAGATCGAAGCTATTGGATAGGTTGGAAAGTGCTAAGTATGGGAAGACATAGGACTATTCACAAAATAACTCGATTGGGATCAGTTGAATGAATATGCTGCCAGTAATATTAAATACTGTTACCCGTTATCATCTTCTTAAACAAGTAAATGTAAATGGTAATGTAGCCAAGCGTAAGTGTAAACATATGCAACCATTTAAGATTAATAACTCATCGAAGACGCTCAACGAATATTTCAAGATAAAGGTGGGAATCACTGTTTATATCAATTATCCATCGTGACCGAACTTCGCTAAATTGATCGCGTTTTGAATAGCGCTTTGCCGTGGATCGTCGAAATTATGATCCGTTGATTGCCTTCAGTGATCAGCTGCGATGATCTTCCGTTATTAGAGGTTGCATGACTTGAACGCACAGTCGGCGTTAAGCGAACACGCCATTTTACTTGACTTTTACCTATTTTTTATGGGCAAAGATTCTTCACATGTGGCTAGTTTATGCAGTGGTTATGTGCACAGTGTGCAGTTAGCGATCTTTATACGCATTAAAGTTTAGAGACAATCGAAACAAAACATTCGCATGGAAAAAGATTTCAAACTATGAAATTGTTGGAAATTTTGCTTCTAAGTTACTAAGAAACTTACAAATTGGTGGAATCTTCAACGTTGCGCAATAGTCGGAAGTATTGCAAGTTTTACGTGTGAATCCTTGCTTAGGTAAGTGAAATTCACTTCCATCAAACCACGGTGTGGTGCGATAACCATAACCGCACTCAATGCCAGTTGTGACTTCCAAGACATAGATAGCTAATAGAAGACTAATGGAAATGAATTTCATCCTAAAATAAAATGATAAAATAAAGTATGTCGATTATAAAGATTAAATAGGTGATACTAGTTCACAGCTATTTTCGAGTTGAAATAATAGATAATGAAAGCCAACAACGATGTTGTAGCAAATGCTTAACAACCTACTCATCGTTAAATGCTCACAACAGACACTGATAAACGAAAGTTAAAATGTTCTTTAAATAATTGCTTCATGCTGAACGATATGGTCGCTGGCATATCATGAGAATACCTCTGCAGTGATGAAGTTTTTGAACCTATTATTCTCTGCGTTCTAAACTACAGACTAACACGCCACTCCTATTGATACGAAGGCGCTTCAAGCGATGATTACCGTCCACTCAGCAGTTTGTGTAGCAATCAAAAAACCTGAAAACCTATTATGATATTTATATAAACGTAATACCGCTACTAAAAACCGAAAGGACAGCTCGAGGCTATTCGAATTATAGCATTGGTTCCTTATGAAAACCTTCCCCACACTGAAAAAACTTACGGAAAATTGCTGGGTGTTTGTTTATTCGAAATCAACTTTTTTACCATTTGCATGCTTGTGCATTATCGGAAAATAGATTTTACATTGAATAACAAAATATGATGAAGACGCTCTGTGCCGGTATTGTTAGTTAACTCTGAAATGAAAGTAGAGGAACTGTTGAAGTAATAGGGAATTTTTGAACGAATCATTCTTTATATCATAAGGGAAGAAATTCTGAGAGAATTGAAAGAGGTAGCATAGGGTCGTGCCAGCAACATTCATGGCACAAATTGTTGAAATTTGTTTCCGCTAGGATTTCTGTGATTTTTGCTCGTAGTTCTCCGCCATAAATGCTTTAAAATCCTAAAATTTAGCTATTTGGGTTACTTTAAGTGAAATAGTGGTTTGTTGACCTACACAGCAAATAAAGAAATGGAGAAACGTTTCAAAAAAGTTTGCATGATATGACTTTGTGCTGCCCGTTTGTATTAACGACTAACTTTTTTAAGTGCTAACAAATAATGAAATAAATAATGTGCTTGTATTCTGAACAATTCGATTACTTTTACAAATCCGCCACAAAGAATTCACCGTTTTCAGCAATGCAAGAGATGATTTGTTTAACACATCATAGTAATTGCATATCTGTCGAAATTTTATCTGTCTGTCGATCTTCAGAAGATTCCAAGTAAAGGATCACTGCATCCATAACTGAGAAATTCATATAGTCTGACACCCTGATTCACCAGTTTCGCAAGAAGCTATAAACATTTGTGTGTATGTTGAATCAGCTGAATTTGAATGGTCACCGTGAGCATCGAGTGATCTCTGAGAGGTTTTTGCGAGGCGTCCATAAGCCTTTTTCAACCTATTTATAACTGTAGTGGTACGGAATAATTAACCAAAAGCCAACGCAAATACACGAAAAATTTTTGCTGCGATTCAATAGGAAATGGTTGTTTTCTCCCTTTCCCAAACTGGTTGTTGGGAAGCGGGCGAAAAATGATAAAAATGCCATCTTGTAATTGAGATATTAAGATTATCCATGGCATGCGATGCATCTTTTCAGATTTCGCGGCAATAGATTTGATGATGTTCAAGTTGAAACCATCGGACAAACGCATAAATACATATGAAGGAACAATGTTGCATGTCTGAAATCCCTTTGCGAGCTTGAATTCGGGAGAACCTAAGAAATGCCGAACATTTGACTGTTTCGTTAGGTAATGAGAGATCGAATGTTTTCGTGGTATGTAGTGAATTCGATTCTCATCAACAGCGAGAATTTGCTTGATATACAAACAATTCTTCGCCAATGACCTTTACGCTTGTTAGTGAGTGAGCAGTCATAGATTTGAACAGCTGAGAGCGGATGCAAGTTTTCATTTAGCGATACTTTTGAGGGCTCCCATCTGCGCATGAGGAGAAAACATGTGCAATAAAACTGATGGAAAACAACGTGAAAGGACACTTGGAAACTTTTTGTCGTTCAGGGTTGAAAAAATGCTGTAAGCGATGATTTATATGAAGCAGAAATTTGCATGAGTGAATCAGCTGGTTATCACTTTTTGCATTCTACTTTTTCTTAAAAGTTCCCAACTTGAAGACTGATTCAAAACTGAAATCCAAGTACACAATTTTTGCCTAACCTTTCATAACAACTGTACCTCTAAGCGTTCATTATGACCGAAAGAAATTCGCTGTCACTTTGAATGTGGTGAATGCTAAACCTTCGACTGAATTTTGCCACTGCTGGCATTAAGCGTTTCTGCTTATGTTGTAATCACAGTTTTTGTAGTAATGACGAGCATGAGAAAGAAGTGGGATTTGGCGACAATAGTAAAGTTATGTGCGTGTGTGTGCATGCAGGCTCGTGCATGCACACACAAATGTACGCAACATTGTCACAAAATTGCACTTTTTAGTTGGTCCACAGTCTTCAGAGCAAATCAGGTCTTAAAAGTTAGATAAGCAAACAAATATAAACATTCTGAGAGCTTAGCCTTAAGAGAAAATGAGTGGTACGTCTATCACTGCTTCTTTGTTTGTCCACTTGCGTGCTTGGGGCTTTAAGAGATTCTGTAAAGCGTTGCTATTTACGACACTCAAAATGAAATGACATCACACATTTGCTCAAACGTTGTTTTGAACTGTTAAACTGAACATTCCAGGAACGCTTCAGTGGGCAACGCAATAACGGCAAAGAGCTATCGAATCACAGAATTATCATTGCTTTCAGATCAGACCTTGCGCCATTACTTAGTATGGCACCGGATCACTCCCCTTCTGAACAATGATTGTAAAATCTTGAAGGTGCTGCTGCATATCTAGTATTGTAAATGTTCTGATTTATTCTTTCGTCACTTCCATTCTTCTCCGCTTTTGATTCATTAGGTTTATGAAACAATCTATGGTGAACGATCTGCAGTGAACGACTTATGACCTCGCCTTCAAATTCCTTAGTATTCAGAGATAAGTTACTCAGTCGCGCGCTAGCGTCTTTCAGTCCAATGATCCTTTAAGTTTCTTCATCTGAAATCTTCGACAGTTTCTGCTCGGCTATAAATCAGGTATTTTGCATGTCTCGGAACTCTAAGGTAAATAGTCTTAGGTATCTTCACAGTAGCTTTTGCATACTCGTCAAACCTTATCATGATCACTAAAGGAATGTTTCATAATTAAATTAATATATCATTCAAGCTTTCACAAAAGCAAGACAATGGCATTCTATAGTCAGATTTTCCGAAAAATAGAATTGGTTGATTATCCATCCGTTACATCACTCAACCAACAATAGCGCGTCGACGAGTCACTGCATAGTAGTTACTCTTCATTAGTGACTGAAGCGAAAGGCGAACGTCAGCAAAACCGATCCAGCAGTGAACACTTGCAGTGAACTGCTGGAAGCGCTGTTCGTATTTTCATTGCAAAGATCCGCTCCGCAGCAGTAAAGTATTTCATCCTTCCAACCATCCGACTGAAAACCGAATTTGTCTCTTTGTGCATCTATTTGTTATTTTTTATGAATGCTGCATTCCAATATTACTTAAACAATACGTGGTGAGAAGGATATTTTTCCAAAATGAATGTCATCAAATTTAGTAGTGTAAAATTCCATGAGGTGCATTGCTCAACAGTCAAATTTCTGAGCATGTTGAAGTCGAAGACGAGAAAATTTGTAATTCTGAATCCATTTTGCAGCGAGTTCCACAAATCTGATCCTAAATTTATAAACAGTGAAGCTTGAAATCACTTGCCACTGTTGTTTGTTTAAACAGTGGTCATATAACTTTCCGATCTTCAGCAGTCGTATAATTTATTATCTTTGCAAGTGAGGCAATGTACGAACCTGAAAATTCTAGGGATTATAGCTACTGGATGCTCAGAAATTCTTCCAGTTGATGGCTTAGCCACGTCCATCTTGACTAGCAAGCAATTTACTATCTATAATGAAGCGAGATGTGCGCTTGCATTTTTACCCCTTACATTTAGGGAAATAGTGATATATATGCACCAATCTACTCATATTTAAAAAATTCACATTATTCCTATATGACCTGCACGAAACCTTATTTGCTGCTGTTTGCCGAATTAATTTTCAGCTGTAATATAACCACCTAAAAGGAAATTTCACAGAGTCAAAAAATCCCTTGACAGCAGATTGACCTACTGAAAAACAATGCCGTTTTCATGCGTTGTGTGCTTTAAAGTGTCTAATTTTCAGCTTTAGCTGCAGGTAGTTGGTGAATTGAAAATGGCTGCACGGATGCACGCATATGTATAAACTAGAACAACATCACAGCATGCGCTTTACCAAAGGCTCAAAAAAGCCCACATGAATCTTTTCAAACCGATCATACTTTACTAATTGTTGTGTGCGGTGAATTGGAAAATCTACTCACCTTACACTGTTCGTCAAAGTCGCAGTTAAACGCCTTTTCGGTAGTGCCATCTGAAACGTCCCAATTATGAACATTTTAGAATTTGAGACGACGTTTCTGAAGGTCTCTGTTAATTTGAAGATTTCTGAACGGCACATTTGCATGGATTCATAATAAAATATTTTTGGAAATTATACAATGAACGCATAAAAGAGGAACAAATTTAGCAGGAAACGAAGCAAACGCACAACTTTTTCTTCGAGATTCTACTTATGACAGTACTTGGTAGAGTATTAATCAGTTATAGCTCTCTATCAGATTTGAGTTTAATCAGTTATAGCTCTCTATCAGATTTGAGTTTTGTTGAGATCGCATTTTCATTATTCGCAATGAAAATTCTTAAAACTTCCTATTTTTCAGTGAGATAGTTTCCAGCGAGGTATTTGTTGAGTATTAAATTATTCCTGCAACAGGCATCTAGTAAATTATTAGGATTTCAAAATAACAAGTAGTTAATAAACGATGTGATAATAAACGTTTAGGTAATCTCATCCCATCAAAATTTCACCAAAAAATCGCTCTCAAAATACCCGATAATGTGGTCATTAAAATGCTCATAAGAGAATTTGAATATTTAATCCCTTAAACGCTGCTAATCACCGCCTTTGTCAAGTCTCGTTATTTAGAAACAAAAACATTTAACCTTCTAATATCTACCAACGTTAGTGCTCATCTGCATATACATATTACTTAGCTCACTTGTTGCATTGAAGCTGATCGAACAGTAACTGGCGTTTCCCGAGCAATCAAAGATGGTTATATTCCTGTTTATCGATGCGTCACTCGCTATTTCCGTTCCTTGCCAACAATTAAGAGCAAAAGCACTTGCTGCGAGCAAAAGCGCTGCAACAACACGAACGCCCATTGTTAGGCACAGCAACTGCAAAAGAATTCTAGTGAAGCGATATGATGCCCCTTCATTTATCGTGAATCGATCGTTCTTGTGGATGAGTAATACAATAATATAAATCATCGGTTTAGCGATTTCAAGCGATTTACTCTTTTAGAGAAAGAGCTCAGAATGTGGAGAATTTTCACAGAATTTTTCATATTGTTTCGAATTTTTGAAATTCGACATAACAGTTACACGTTGTCTTAAGCGAAGGAAACAAATAAATATACCAGCAGGCATCCACGAAATACATCAGATTTAGCGCGACTAGTGAGTATGTAACATAAGACCATCATCATCAGCGGTGAAGCATCAATCATATATTTGAAATTTTTACTGAAAATTCTCAAGAAAAAAGCTGCAAAATTTGACATAAATATCATTTTATAGTACTACTGAAGAGATTGAAGACATAATTTGGAATCTAATAACGTCGAAGACACCATGAGACGTGATTGCAGGCTTTTAAATCTAAGTTTAATTCATTGATTCATCAGCAGAAAGCTCAAAAATGAAGCAAGCATTTGTATATTTCTGCCTCAACACTGTTCGGTGAATAGAGCCTAGGGGAGAAAATTTGCACACAGCGTTGCAAAATTATCAATATCTTGAAGAAAAGGAAAACCTTGTCGGTGGTTTTGCTTCTCAATTAGTCCAACACCAAAAAATATTGAAGCGTAGAACGATATTGCCATTAGAGAGATATTCTGTGTCTGCACTGGTGCCTAACAACTGCGCAGTGCAATTTGAATACAAAATGGTTTAATCGATGCAGTCATTCTGTTTATGTTATCCGAATAGATCAAATGCTTGTCGATAAAATCTTATTGGAATACATCCAGAACACAAATTAGTGAGTTATACGTCTCAAAATGAGGAGCAGTAATTATTCTCAACGTGTTAATGAATAATTTAAGCCGATCGAATCGATGCCTCTACCTGTTCGAGACAGTCGAATAAAGGTTCACCTATACTACTATCGAAACATCTTATATGTGAGTATAAGGCAAACAAATGCTCTTTTATGAGCCACCAATGTTTCCCTTTTGTAGGGAACGGAAGATGATGAGTGAATGCGCAGAAAAACGCGACAACTTAGTGATGTGAATCATTCAACAAACTTATCAGTATTTAATAGTGCAAAGGATTTCTCTTCTCTTCGCAATAAATCTCAAAAAATTATAGCATAGCGATGTCTCTATGTTGAATCATACGAGTCTTATCACCATTATAAAGCAGAATTATTATGCGCATTACTCAAAGAGAGATTACTGTGGGTTAACTTGAAGTCTTAGGACCCTAATAAAACCTCCTCATTGATAAAATTTCAGACATGTTATCGCATTTTCACTTCATAAACTTCCTTGCACTATTGTGAAAGATACGTCAGGACAACGCCCAACTAAGTTTACAATGAGTAAAAAATCATTTCAGACGTTTTTTTCACAATTTTTTCTATATGATGAATAACGGATGGATGAAAAATGAGGCAATGAAACCTGTCACATCACTTTTTGAACGATATGAGAAGCGAACAGCTGTGAACTGAAATGGCTATGGAAGTTAGCAAGTTGTCATTGGAATTTCACATATTTTTTGATTGCTCGATGAATGGACGTTTATGTAATGGTGCCCGTCGATTTAGCTGAAGCCGATGGTCACTTCACAGAAGTATCACATTTTGAAAGCTCTTCCCTCTTTTCCTTTGCAATATTAATGAACTTCAGCGCCCTTATTACATCAATTTTTGTGAACTTTTCAATATCAGTACCTTGCGATTATTGCGGCCCTCTTTTGCATCAGAATCCTCTGTAAATTATTCGGAATCAATTATCTATTTATGTTTGGAACGCATAAAAACGCTGATTTCTCGTGAGAATGCATAGTTGTTCAAAATCTTTTACCGTGATCGATTCTTTCTCCACATAGACGCTCAAATGTCAGCGTGGCAAAAACTTGCCGATATTTTAAAGCTTACATCGATGCCGTTGCCTCAACAAGTTGGCAGCTCACTTGCGGAATCAAAATTTAAGCTCCTACATTGAGCGCAAAAAAAAAAGTTGAACATAGCGTTGGCGAATTCGGTTGCAGTCAGATAGTTGAGGCTTTGTACATCTGTTATTATCAGCAATGAAATGTGTCATTTGTCATTGTCATAGTTGCTTAATAAACGGGCGCATTAAACTCAGCAGGTTCCGGAAAGCAACCAAACATATTGCAGTCCTTTCACCTAGTCAGCGAAGTCTCGCGGTAAACAAATTCAGTAAATCTCTTACTATTATACGACTTTAACCCAAATTTTCTGAAAACTTTCAGGAGAAACGCCTACCTTAATAGTGCATCTGTGACGTGAATATTAATTGATTAATTAATTAATCGATTAATTAATTAGCTAAATAATTGATTGATCTAATCAATTAATTCATTAACTTATTTTTCCTAAATTTGTTTAGTTTGTTTATTTATTTGTTTAGTTTATCCATTTATTTATTTATTTAATTTATTTGTTTCAAAGCGCCAGATTTAACGGCATGCAGAAATGATTTTGAATTGTAAGAATGGACAAACTATGATTTATTTCTAATAAATAACAGCGGAAGTAGCGTTTAGATCAACGTATCTCAGTGACAGCTTGAAAGGTGGGGTGACTTTCTATCGTTATCGGTGGGAAGCGCTTTTCAGACTAGAACAACGCAAAGATGAAAAGCATGTGGAAAAGGTTTATAATGTAATATCCTTTGATGAACTGAAACCGATTTTTGTGTGCTCGTGCGTGTGTATCTGTGTCTGTCCTATACCTCCATAATACGTACTGTAGAAGTTGCCGCAATGAATCCGTGCACGGGGCTTTTAACGAGCAAAAAGTGCGGAAATTGATGAATTATTTCGTTGCATACTGACAAAATAGTTGTTCCTCATCACACAGTCTTCATTTTTCATTTTAAATCGCCTTTAGGTAGCTACTGCTCACCAATAGATGCGTGTCCGTATTCAGCCGTAAGCTCCTAGTAGTCGTTCTTCGACGTTCCTGGAGTTAGAGTCGAAATCCTGAAGAAAATAAATTTCTATAAGATGCCTTGGTTGCATGCTATAGGTTTAAAGGTGTTCAGTAGGCATGTAAATGCTTGTTTATTAGCAGCAAACCACCCCTGGCGGTCATAAAATAAATTTAAAAACTGCATTTCGCATACATCGCCAGCTGAAGAATTCCATAAATTAACAGTGACGACATTTTGTGCATCACAATCTCGACCCTTTTCTTGGCTGACATTACCGTTTACACGTCATATGAAGCAATCAAACTGTGGACAGCTCTTCTTCGACCGCAGACTTGATGGCCTTAAAAGCATGCGCACTTCTGCAGATCAAAAAGTTCATAACGCAGAATTACCTTTTTTTGCCTCGA
The DNA here is from genome assembly GCA_037576465.1 of Parascaris univalens. Taxonomy (NCBI): domain Eukaryota; kingdom Metazoa; phylum Nematoda; class Chromadorea; order Rhabditida; family Ascarididae; genus Parascaris; species Parascaris univalens. Next base: position 118,023,154 of record CM075173.1, read on the forward strand.
TGTGACTATAGATTTATGCACCATTTCATTCATTTCAGCACTAGTATTACCACAGCGGAGTGAAGATCAGACATTTTAAGAGGGCCAGATCTTCAATTAAAGCCAAAGAAGTATAAAAATATATTAGCAATATTTTTTCTTCACGCTGGATACGTTACTGGTTTCCATTTGTTTTCAGCATTTACATGTGACAGCCTTGCAACAGGTGGGGTCGAGCCTGATAGTCTCGAGACTTGCACTTTTCTCTGCAACTGCTGAAAGGAATCATTTATGGAAGAAACATCAATGAACTCTATGTTCTTGACAATTGCATTTGCCAGGCATTTAAATAATCCACTGAGGTATTTGCATACTGAAAACTCGATGACTCCAGACTCCAATATTGCGCTGCTGCAAATGCTACTAAAAACCGTATTATCACTCTCGGGGAAGAGTACAGCGATGTTACTGAAGCAATTGCTTCTTGTTTCGTTCAATTTGCTTTTATACAAATTGTCGACGATTTTTTCAGTTTGTGGTCCTGCTCATTAGAATTCCATAATACATTTTCATATTCCCTTATTCGTTCCCCAAAAATAAAAAATAAGCCAAACGATGGAGGATCACTGGAAACTACCGCGAAAGGTAAATTATGCATGCTTCTTATATGTCGTTCAGTTCAGCAAAGCAGTGAATGAGGCCGCAACGATACGCGCATACGGGTCGCATAGGAATCTAAAATTAATATTTTGCAGGTCTGCCAGGAAAACCGCCTGCCGAAAGACTGACGCCTGAGTGATTAAACAACAGCCACAAATGCGTTCAGTGGTGTCTCATTAAATTAAGGACTGCAGCAGAATCGCGACAAATTAGTATGTTAGTAATGCAAATATTGAACATTCGGCTGATGGATGTATCGGTGCGGGTTATTAGAGTTAGGGAAGAACGCTCGAATTTTGCCAGTTTCACTAAGGAACTTGAACTGATAGTGGCGAAATCACTAAAAATACAATATTATCAATCTGACTGGCTGATACGTGCAAAATAATTTACTATTGCAAAGACTTGGCTCTATTTAAACCACGGGAACATATACTCGTGGAATTCAGTTGAAAGGCTCCAGGTTTGATACAGTATTTTGAAGGTTTAACTGTGAGTTGTGATGAGCAAATTCTTGGTAAATACTATGAAACGCATTTGACTGATACTTATAACGGTATGTTTTTTTTTTGTGTCTTAAGCTATGTTTTCCTTCGTTTTCGTTGGTTATGAATTAAAGTTACCCCCTAACTGAATAAAATATTTTTATTTTCCAAGGAAAAGAACAAAGAGTTTGGCGGCAACGAAGAAAGGTGGGAAGAAGATGAAAAAAGAACGTCAGAAGAGGTTCATTTCCAACTTTCTAGGGGAATTGGGTCGATCGAGCAAAAGTATGTAAAAAATTTGGTAGCTCGCGAAAATCAGAATTCAGCATAATACATTCTGCGATAACTAAATGTGCAACCGATTACTAATTTGCACCTCGTAAGCAGCGACAAGTAGACAGAACGGAATTGACCGCAATGAAATTGGTGGCAAAATGTGTTGTTTATTGGAGTTTCCTTTTTTAACTTGAAGAAAAATGAAGCGGGGGTGAGCGCTTGAAATATGATGTTTGTGTAAGACGGCTGACAGAGAATTGATGGAGATGGGAAGGAATTCGGTGAAGATGAGGAGGAAGCGGGCAAAAAGGGCAAAAAGCCATCGTCTTCAAAATTTGCTGGAAAGAGTGAAGGCTGCTCTCGCTTCATAACTCAGATCCTTCATCAATTTTGTAAACGAAGTGAGGTTCGCTTCAGTTACCAGTGCTAGAATTCAATATGCTCTTAGGAATCCTCACTTTCCATCCGTGCTTTGTAATCATTGTTTCACAGTTGTCGTTTTTTGAAAGGAAGTTTACGTTGCATAATCTTCAACGAACTCCATTTAATGCCCTAAAAAGTTTTCAAAATGCTTCCGAGGTCTTAATTACCTTGTCTGAGTCGTGGTCATGCATTCTACGATGTGAACGAACTTCATAGGCGTAGCAATGCACTCAGCTTCGTTCTCCAATAAGCAGCGTTCCTCTTATATCAGAAAAACGATGTGAAATTTTCAACGAATGCGCTATGCACAGTCGACCGTTTCCAAATGGGAAGTGGATAAACCGAATATGACAATCTGTTCAGCGTGTGCAAAACTCACTTCTACAACTATTTCGCCATGAAAAATATAGGGGCCTGATTGTCGTTGAGACCAACAGAGGAGACTAATAGAGAAGGCACCTTCATCACATAGTAAAAATGTATGCTGTCAGCTTGAAGGTGTATGAAGGCACACTAAGCAATCCTCACTGAAACGTTCAAATGCACATTTGTGATGGATTCTGTGCGAAAATCAATGCACATCTAATCCATCTCACATCGGATGTTCTAAATAGCGATCTGTCAAAACTGTAAAAAAGATGTGTAATTTAGATGCATCCCAACAGCTGAAATTTTCAAACTGCGCAATAATTCGTTGTGAAGGCCTAATCTGGATTCACCAACATGTTGCAAATCTCCATAAATGTACAAAACCGTCGAGGAAATTTATAGTATGCATACCATTTCACCAATGTTTTTCCCTTCTTTTGAGAAGCTTGATTGTCATATTTTTTGTCTGTCCGGACGCAAAATAAAAGGAAGATTTCACCTCTAAAAATGCAAAGTTTATGGCTGCTAATCATAAAAGTAGTCTTAATAGTTCTTTATAAGCACCTCATTCATCAAAAGCTTCTATTGTTACACCAATCTTTGCTAAAAACTGGTATAGTTGTAATAAGGATGGCTATGAAATCACCAGCATTAATTCAGAAGGAGTCGGCATATCCGCCTGAATTCGAGAAGGCAGTTGCGGCCATAAAAGTGGGACCAAGCAATGCACTCCTCAATTCCGTTTCCATCCTAAATATTGTTAGAGTTGTTTTTCAGTTCCTTTTGCCTCTCCAGTAAGTTATTTATTATTATTCTTACAGCAGTGTGCTATGATTTATACACCGAAGCATTATTACAGACAACACGCGACTTCACGGTTCCTGTAATTGAAGCCCTCGAGAAGATTGTGCGTCCGGTTCAGGCGCATAGAAAGGAAGAACTCGAACGAATGAACTTGATCGCTCAAAAGGTATTCAACGATCATCATTTTGTGTTGAGAAAGTTGGTAAAAAGCCTAAGATTCATCCGGAGTGAATGTAAGAGAATGTAGTTGAATGCAACCGCTTTACTTTGAACCCCTTATTTGGTTGCATTTCTTTGACACACACACTACATCAAACTGGAACAATGTGTGGTTTTGAGGAGTGCGAATGACCACTGCTTCTAATTTATTTCACAGGAGCCATTCTACTCTCGCCGGTATCGTGAGCAAAAAAGATTATATTTTGGTAGAAAAGTCTTTCATGACATTTTATCCTTCAATGAGACGTTCTTGAGGGAAGGATAACCGTTTATCGCTTATAGAATCGATTCCCTCATAAAACTTATTCTTTCTTAAAGCTGAAAAAAAGAACAACTCAAATTTGCTCAGAGTGAGTGAACTACAAAACTTACTTTTATTTCTGCAGCTATTTCGAGTGTTCTTGCTAAATAAAGCACTTTTTTGCGTTGCAAACAGTGTTAGAGTTTGTAGCATACTCGACAGTCTTCATTCCCCTTAAATGTTGGCGATTTCCACCTATCAAATTAATACAAACAGGTAAACGACGATGAGTATCCAGATGAATCTATATCGCTCATATATCCAAAACGATTAAAGGTCGTCGACAGTGTCGCATTGGGACGGAAAACGAGTACTAACCCACTTTTTCATCACCCGGTGGATGAGAAGCTTTGCTCCAAGATAAGGAATAAATTGTTTTAAGAATATTTTTTACAGTATACTCCACATCTCTCATCGGGCGCCTATTTCGAGGCACTTAAAGCTACCGGTAATGCATGTGCGGCTGTCAATAAAAGAGAGCAAGAAACGCTTTCGGACTCGTTTGATCGAGTGTTCGCACCAATGAAGAGCTGGGTGGAGGAGGATTATCCTCGGCTCATGAAGGTTAATGGGTTTAGATACCTTCGCTCTTTTTAAATGAAAACCACAACTAAGAAATAAATTTGGAACGAGCATTCCTAGAGAATAGAAATCAGCTCCTCTCAGAAGCGCTATTTTTTGGAATGCCATAAAAATGTCATAAAGCTCACGATGTTTCTGTCCAACCAGGAATTGTTATATACCAGCATTAAATCGTTACGTAGTGTTGAAAAGGGCAGTAGGCTGATAGATATTATGGAATGAAGGCGGTCGACAATGCATCGATCCCACCTCAAATCTGATGTGGAGGTGCCAATTACAACCATCAGTGAAATCCTAATTTTCATAGACTACTGAAATACCGCAATAGGCTTTCGAACACTGATCTTTCTTTTTAGGACGAAGTTAAACGGTCTATATTGTAAATTCGTGCAAAAGACTATCGACATACATGCTATTCCGCATATGTATATATACCACTGCTATATATATATATATAAAATAACTGATGAACACTTTTCTAGAATTTAACGATGAACAAAATCCTCATTTATGGTTCTTCTTGTCAGAAAGGTCTCCATTTACCATCATTTTTAACTATCAAAAGGACTACTAGGAGCATTTATGGTCAACGATTAGTTTGTAGGAAATAAAGAAGTGTTACACAATGAAGGAGGAAATGGATCGTGCGGTGATGGCGACAGGTGCTCGCCAAACGCCCGAACGGTCGGCAAAATGTGAAGCAGCCAAAAAGAAGCATAAAGAATTCTTCGACCGAGTCAGCACAGAGGTCTATATGTTAATCTACTGCTCTACAGTATTGCTCTATAATAAGAATGAGTAACTGGCGATTATGGATACATAGTCACCTGCCACTTGTCAGTCATATCGCATGTCATATTTTGCGCGCTTAATGTTAAAAAAAAAGATGAACTCTAACAAAACCCATTCATCCAATGCTTAACTTATTTTATTTTATTTTATTATTGAAATATTCGTTTAAATGGTGGATGGATACAAATCAGCAATTCCCATAGGTCAAACATAGATATAGTTCTGGAAAGCCAATATCTCAAGCCTATTAATGCTTTTGCAGGTGTTCAAGTGGAAGGCCGTTCATCGACATCACATGCAGTGTCTCAGAGTACTAATGTACAAAAGAGTAAGTTTAGCAGCGTTGTATTTCGACTGATAGTGGTGATTTTAATGAGCAATTTCGAAAATTTAAATTCTTATCGTCCTCGTTAAAAGGTTTTTTCGTCTTGCTGGGTTCAGTTTTGTCGCATTTCAGAAAGGAACTTCCACGAAATGACTCGAGAAAAACATTCAGCCTTCCGCGAAATAATATTAGTGCCTAAATTTATACTGTTTTCGAGTGCTCATATAACCAATCGCTGTGCTAAGATAGACTCTATTGCTTATCGTGCCGTTGCTCTCTCACATACGTTGGTTGATTCCACATTGAATGACTGCACCTGAGTTCCAGTTTGCTGAAAAAAAACGTCAAAAATAGCTGTCATTTCTCGAAATCGCTGAATAAACTATAAGAAACCATGCATCCGAAGAAATCCTGCAGCAGTTAACCAAGTAGAAATAAAGGTCGCAACAAAAATCCTTCCGCACTAAATTCCGCTTAGCTCTCGCCTATTTGTAAGTCAGTTTAAGATTTATTTCCATGACAAATCAGGATGTTTTGGAATCAATCCTTTTTTTCAGTATCTCTTCGAGAAATCCTCTAAATTGGACTTCGAATCAGCATATACGCGTTGTTCGACTGAAATTGAAGCCGGAACTACAGCGTTGCAAACGAAACCCTCTCCTGAATCCAACTGAAATAACTCAACGTAATCCACGAGCGCCAAAGTACCTTGATGTCTGTCCACTATGTGATTACGAGTAGTTTACAATTGTGTAATCCTCTTTAGAGCTTTTCTCAGAGATTTGCAAATTTTTCATTTTAAAATTTTATGATCGATACTGATGCCATTCGAACACGAATATAGCTAATGGCCACTGATTGCACTGAAAACGAAACTTCGTACGGTGATGCTCGTTAAACGTTGTATCCGGTAGTCAACCTGCTTCACTACGTATGTCGAATGACGGCACTTCCACTTGAACCATATGCAGATTGAAGCCTTCTTGCAGAATTAATTAAATCACGAAAGCTTTCCTGCTAAAACAGGCAGCTAAAGCAAATCAATATCACATATACCTTCCGCTCGATACACCAAAATGAGGTGCTACCATAGTGGCATCGATTTATCTTATATCTGAATCAACAATGAGAACAAAATGTGAAAAATGTCCTGTTTTTACTAGTGACGTTGAAAACAATCGACGCTGAAACTGTTCTGTCGTGCCCACAGGTCAAGGAACCTACTGAAAGATTGTAGAACACGCATGTCTTATGTTACCGCACTTCAGCAAGATGATGTGTTTGCGATGACGACGAGCATTCCAAAAAATAAAGAACAGACGCGACGACACCGACTCGTTGAGGGTATAGAAAGAGCCATGACTCAACGTGATGTATGTCTTAAAAGAGCTGCTAGATCTTGCATTAAGGAGTCCTTATATCAAAATTGGTAAGTAAAATGAAGTGGGATGAGGCTCTTTTAAAAATTTTAACGTGAATTCACAAATTTTCCCAGCCCATCAGCAAACGATTCGCGTCGAACCCGTTAGCTGACTTCATATGCTCTGAACACAACTACTTCTCTAAGGAGATCGACATGATCTGTTTTATTTTTGTTATTTTTTGAGGTATACTGCTTTATTTTTTTTTTGTTTATTTTTGTTTATCAGAAACATCACATCGTCGACTAAGAATTTATCGAATCGCTGGAAACAAAAAAGATTTCCATTGAAAGAAAGTTGCCTAATAAGGCATGAAGAGAAATGTTAGAGCTGCGGGCTGAGTCTCAAGTCCCCATCGATGACGAAGTTCGACGTCGGGCCACCCTCGCTATTCTCTCCCCCGGAATCCTCGGAACGAGCATGACGATAAGCGCGCAATGAACGTCCCTTACCTGTAAGTACCACAAATGGAAAAGTATAACAATCAACAGCACCGGTTATGTCTTGGATGGTTTTGACGCGATAGTAGGATTGTTTTTTATACAAACAAGTTTCGGTGCTCAGCGAAGTGACCCTACACAGGTAATTCAATGTTGAAATGAACGCACTCATGCATTTTGTACTATTAGATCTCATCCATTCCCAATTTTATATTATTAACAAACTATGACAAATGTAGCAAGTAATCAATTTCGTGAACCGTCAGCAACTGGAGCCGTTCACCTCCCACCAAACTCGTTATGGTGAATTGATTTATGATGGTGAGTGGAAGGAGGGAGTAGTGGGCTGGTGGAAATTCAATGACCTCCACTCAAGTGATGCGTTCAGTGGTTATCATTACTTTCACTGAAAAAACTGAACTAATTAAATAAATAAGCAAATGAATAAATAAACAAAGCGGTTAATGAATAAACAGTTGAACTAGACTGTGAACGGCGTGAGAAGTGATGGATAACCAAAGCAGGCGAAGAAACACAGGTCAAAAGCATTGCAGGGAAAAAACAGCAATGTTCAGGTGGTGAACAAACAGCAATGTTCAGGTGGCGAACTTGCTTTCTCTATTACAGAACAAAGCGAGGCATGTTAGATATCCGAAAATGGTTTACTGCAACGAGTTTTGCGTCGGTGCACTCATCGGACTCCACTTTCTTCTAAGTTCGATACTAAGAGGTGCTGCTCATTCTTCACATTTCATATCACCAACAGTCGAGCTTATTAGCTTTAAGCGGTAAGTTATGAATTTGCTGAAATAATTTTCTCAGTGAAATGAAAGAAACTTTCTTATTATATTGAGAAACGCAATGGAAAAAATCTTTTTTGTAACTTACGTCTTCTCTCTTCCACTTTGATCTTCAATTTTTCCCTCATTCGACCTGGAATTTTGTCACACTGAATCACATCGCGAACAGGCGAACTCAAAAAAGACGAGAACTGGACTTTTCTGAAGTCAAACTTCATTCCACTTCAGCTTCAGGTAGCAGTAAGAGGCAATAGAAACAGCTCCAGTTTGATGTTCGCACCCTAGTCGTAAAATAGTTGCTACAAGTGCCCAATGCTTCAGCGAGAAAGCTTTCCTGGCACCGACTTCATTTTCATCCTCCACCATTATCTGACATTCGAAATGTAAATAACTGTGTTGTTTTTCTCCGATGTTGCATCCTACTCATCCAAAATACATGACCTCTTCATTCGTTGCTGCTCTCCTAAATTCCATCCTTAAAAAATTGTTGCATCTCGGAGAACATCACCTTTGGAAATTCTTCAGAAGTATAATTTAGGAACAATTGTAACTTCCCTGCCGCGCCGATTTATTCCTTTAAAGAAGTGAATAAGATCGGTTCGCTCACCTGCTTCCTGCAAGAACCATTTTTTTGCAAAGCCCATCCTTGTTGCAGTAAAAACTCTTTCACATCACATATCAATCTAATACACTTCTCGCATTTTAATTCCAATTTGTAGTACCTCTGATTCGTGGTCATCATGCATGAGCTCTTACTGTTCACAGCTGTTTCAAACGTGAGGCGAGTAGGTGAAGCTCCATCCTGATAAAACAAATGAAAGGAACATGACGAATGTGTTTCAGTAACTCTAATCGGGAGAGTGTGATGATAAGTTTTACCTAGATATTTAAGCGGGCGAATGTACGTCGTCTGAGCGTTCGAATTTATGAGTCATTAAAAACCTCCAAATCAGCGGCAAGAAGTTCGAGGAAACCAAAGAGAGAAATTTTAAATATGCGATAATTTGAAAATTATTCAGTAACTTGAGACACTTCCCTGCTTTCTCGTACAGCACTTTCTTTGCTCACTGTAAAAAAATAACCGGGCACACGTTTGAAAGTAAGGAAGTGAAGGGAAGGGTGAGATCACGGGTGAGAGCGTGTAAGCATATAACGTCCGTAATTCGAGAGAAATTAAAAAATGATTTCAGAGAGTGTCGATTCGAATTCATCCAGTATCTTCACTTGCAGTTCATGGTGTATTTATCCGGTGCTTAACTATCCTCAGTCCTTAGTTGAGATTTGACTGCAAGAATTGGCCGCAATAACTGCGAGGAAACGTTGGAACTCTCGCTTGACAATGTCAATTCAGGCAGAAGAAATTATACAGCCTATCAAACAGAAATACCTTATTTCGATAAAAAGGAACATTTGCTCACTTCGTTAAGTTTTCTCTGGAAGATATCCTGAACGAACTTCATGTTAGGGGCGTACAGCCTACCGAATCCTTTTGCCGTCACGTTCAAGTGTTCTTCCTGCGAAAGAGAAATCAGCTGAAAAAAAAGTGATTTATGTGAATCGCATTCTATGTAAAAAAACGACGGGATGAATGTCTAAAAAAGCTGAAGCTTGATCAAATGTGGCGTCATTGGGAAGCTTTTTTTAGACGAGTATAGCAGAAAGATTCACCAGTGGCGTGAACTAGAGTTCCCTCCATTCAATGTTCATTGCAATACCTCATTTTCCAATCAAATACTTCACCGTTTACAGAGCAGCATGCCACCTCGAAGAAAAACTAAATATGAAATAATCGATGCAGTACACTGCGCACATTAGTTAGTGAGATTTGGTAGTATCGAATAGCGCTTAAGCACTTTGTCTTGCACTTTCGTTAGTGCAATGTGGAACAGATCGGCTCACGCTATTTCGTGCTTTAGCGACATGGGTCTTACAGTGTTAACAGCACAAGGTTTGGCAGGTAGGCGTATGCGTATTTCCGTAAGTTGGCAGACCTTTACTTTCAACCCGTGAAGTACAGGAGAATAGTCATTTGCTGAACTGCTTTGCAAAAAAGATCGCTAATTTACAAAACTGTCAGTGCTCCTCAGTCTGCTTGCTTAATAAATCGTGCAAAACGCGGTTGTCACTAGTGCTAAAAAATGCCAGTTTTTGAAAATACGCCTGTACATTCGATTGCAAATATTCATTCAGGGGCTGCAGAATCTGCAATTGTCCCGAATCGTGACACCAAAACTTGAAAATAGTTGCACATCCCCACCTTCCGTCTCTCAGCTAAACCCACATTCTGTTTCGAACATGGAATTCTTCTGCTCATGATGATCGCCTTCGATAGGAGTAAATAGCAGTCCACATTTCTCTCAACTGCTGCACTAATCGAAGTCGTTCACATCCCTACACCGACAATTCTTAGATCAATCGTCTCGCTTACTTCGGGATCCACTCCTTCCGTCTCGTCGCTTATCACACTGCCCCCCGGTTTATCGTCTCGACGTGCTCTATGTCCTGATGCATCCACCTCTACTGCCATCCACAGACAAAAGTTTGCGAATAAGGCCAGGAGAGTGAGTCCACGAAGAGAAACTGATGTCATCCGTGCTATTGAAGCTTTCTTTACTGAAGTGTAATATTTGCTGTAAACACGGAACGATCAGGAGAAACTTCAAAAACAGCGATCATCACTCCACTAAAGCTAGAAGCATGAAAATGGTTGAAGGATGAGCTAGATACCACATTCTGAGACGAAGAATCGCCGAATGGAATTGAAAGCCATGCATGGCAAGCTGAAAATATTTAAAATTGAAATGTTTAATGAAATCAGAAAACTTTCAACGTTTGAGCGTTTATGATTTCAAATATGATGGTGGATGCACCAGAGCCTCTCAATAAGGTTGGCATGAACTTGAAATACCATGGGAGCAAGTACTGTAGCCAAGAACATCACCACCATAACGGCAAATCGGATGAGGAATTCCTAGCATGCTTTTGTGAAACAATATTACAAAGTGACTTGGTGAACTGAAGGTAAAGAAACTCGTCAAACTAGACGAATCCTCTCAATGTGTGAAGTATCAGGACATGCGTCAGCCTTGCCTACATGGCGAACGAGTTCGACAGCGATCAAAAAAAGCAAATTTTTGCTGTTCACAAGGTAATCCTTCTGATTTTCGCACGGATGGGCCCGGATGTAGATCGTCCAACTACGAAGCCAAGAGATAAAGCTATAAACGCTACAAACAAACATCAAAAAATCATTTTTTCAACCCTCGGGAAAATCGCTTCAAGAGCTCAACACTCTAACATATTTCAACTCCCTAAAACAGACCGGATGAAGGAAGCAGCTCGATGGCGAATTGTTCGACAGAATGCTATAAGGCACTCAAATTTTGTTCTTATATAGCGTTGAAAATACCGAAAATATGCAGATTACAGCGTATTTGGATTGATGATTACAATAAAATGTTAATTCTACAAACTATTGAACGTCGAGAACATTTGCAGCTAAGCAATGTGAAAAGAGAAAAAAATGTTCTTTTGAATGTACAACGGAGATAATAGAGTGCATAAAGTGATCTACAAGGTAACAGCACATCGGAAATAGGATACTGCAAATGTAATACATCTAGGTACCTGCATCTAGAGGTCAGAATAATGCATTTTTTATGATTATGAAAAGATCCCACTGTCGGGACTAATAAAATATAGAATTCACAACGATCTAGAGCCATCGATAGTGATCTGCACTGAGAGAGTGGATAATATATAATATACCAATATTTACATAAAAGTAACAAAAACTTATCGATGCAAATTCGGGTAAATCGTTTGCATACACGAAAAATTGAAGTGGACGCAGAAATACTTCACTGATGAAAACCACTCCCTTTCTTGAATTCGTTCATTGGAAAGCGCCATATTTATTTCGAGTTTGCATTGGCATAAACTTAGCATAATCGATGTCGATCATCGATCTTTCCGAAAATACCACAAAACTGAATTTTCAGATAATATGAACGAAGAGATACGGAAAGAAAATCTGAGGTGAAATCAATTCAAGTGCAATTCGTTGCTATGCTGTTTCGAATATTTCCAGTTCAAACATACATGGAGCATACGGCTCAATTTGTTTATGAGCAGCTGAGTGGTTATAGAACGAAGCGAAAGGAGACCGAATCGTTTGTCATCTATGAAGTTTTTATCGAAAGATGAAAAACGATTCTTTTCGAGATGAAGCTTTCAAAAATGCGATACAAAGCAAACTTCGACGCTACTCGCCTGTAAATTGGGGTGCAATCATGTGAGCTCCTTTCACGGATTTGGAGAATGAGAGATGTTAGGTCCCTTCCAGGATGGAATGTGAAATTCAATTAGACATAGCTGTATCTATGAGAGTAAGGGTACACAATCTTTGCGCAGTTTTAAACCACATCAAAGTTGACATCGCTCAACAAACGTATTCCGACTTCGTTCATCGCACAAGGCACATGCAAATCGGAGTTGAGCACCATAACGAGAGTATGCATAATGCATTAATCATGTTGTGGTTGTATGCTATTCCTAAACGGTTATTGTTCTTCAATGAGACGCCTAATTTTTGCATGCAAGAAAAATGGAGTACATCATGAAATAGAAGAGAAAATAGAAAACTATTAAAAGAACAATGCGAGATGCAAATTTTGTTGATTTAGCGAAGACAGGTATAGGCAGAAGAGAATTCTCAGTTAAGACATTAAGAACACAGCAGTTGATTTGTTACTCAGACAGTACGAAACGTCATTGAAACGTGTTGCTTGACATCAGTCTGATGGAGTAATAGAATGCCGTCTCCGAAGTTCGAAACTTGATATAGACTGAAGTGGCAGCAAAGGAGATCTGCACCCATGGAACTTTTTAAGCTGTATGGTCGGTTGTGGGCGACAAATGAGGATGTTCTGTTCGAGCTGTCACCGATTCCCTTCTGTTCCGACGATTTCCCATAGTATCTTTTACTCTCTAAGGAGCAACATTTTCCCTCACCTCCAATAAATTTGCCCTCCACCCTTAAAAGCTTTCGCCTTAGTGAATCCCTGACTCCACAATATATTGGCGGTGTTTACTCGGTGGCGTTGTTTTGAGATGAATAATAAATCTTTAGGTCAGCTTGCAGGCAGTGCTTAGCCTGGCTTTATTGCTTGGCTTATATACACAAGTAACTTTTTATAAATTCCTCCTCTTGAAACTCCTCCACCACTGCATAATATAATCATAGCATCTATGCGATTTGTACAATTCCTGAGATGTAACATTCTCGGAGTAATGTTATATCTCAGGAAATTTTTAGATTCATTATGTTTACCTTGTCTCACAAAGTAAACATAATGAATCTTTTCAGCTCATATGTATATCATTTATCGTTACTTACTGAAAGTACTGCACTGTTCATCTTACAATATTCCGGCAGGCGCCGAGAACTTCCTGCTTCAGCAAGCTGTTAGAACAATTTTGGCATATTCAAGCAGACAACCCGTAAACCAGCGTTGAAGAATAGCTAAAAAGTGCATATCTAGAGAGATATAATATCTCATTTTCCGCTTTCAGACCATCATCACAAGTTTTGCAAATTTGCGTTTATGATCAATGATTTGCGTTTCCAAAAAATTTCCCTCGATTTTGCAAATATCAACAATGAAACATGAATACTTCTGTGGGTGACTTCATTCGTTTGATCGCAAGCCCTCCTGCAGGTTGGTTGATGAGAGTGTCTGCTTATGTTGAGGTGACTCCATGAGAGAAGTGTGGCTTTAGCGGTCGTTTCGAGCTACTGTATGGCGTTATACTGTAAATCATCTGTGCACTATAGTAATATGTGGCAGGCAATTCTTGTCTTGATTACGTGAATGCGACGGCAATTAAAAAGATAAGTTTCCCTCCAGTATTTCTGGCAATTTTTCTTGCTGATCGTGTGTATGTTAGTATTTCTTCAAATCAGTGTGGAGAGGGCTATGGTGCATTGTGGAAACACCGTCTCTCACCACTTCCCTCGCAGCAAATGATGGGAGTTGAGAGGTAGGGGAACGGAACGGGAGTCGTTCATTGATGCCCAACGGAAGTCAAAAAATCCTTTCGGTGCGTAGTTTAAACTTTTGTCTACATGCAGTCGTGTTTAAAAATATGCAGATGACAGAATGGCTGATTTTTTTATGTCACATTACATGATATGAAATATTCATTTTAAGTGATCAAGATAAGATGCGTTCTACGACATTATCGGCTGCCGCACTATTTGTGCTATTAGCTTATATCCTCGCCTATGGTAATGGAGCCGAAACTGCACAGGTATTCGCCACAATCACTTTCAAGTAATCAACGAGTGCTATAATGGGAGAGAATCAAATCATCAAATATTAATGTGAATTCGATCGCGAAAATAGTTGCCTATATATTTTTTAAAAGTCGAAACAGTCGTCCTCACTTGCACAATAACAACAGCAGAAATGCACTCCGAACTTATTATTCGAGCTATGCACTTCGGTGATGAAACTCCAGAACAATAGTATAATAGAACAAACAATTAACAACAGAACGACAGAACGATAGAACAATGGAACAATATGACGACTTTACGACAGAGCGCTTCCTACCTACCTTTATAATTTAATTATGCGTGCAAAATCTATTTTTTGATATTTGCAACAAAAAACAAATCGCTGTACAGAATCCCGGTGACCTTGGTTTGGAATGATATCAGCGTTAATTCAATGTATACTCACATCAATTCTTTTCACTCGTTTTGCAATAAAATGTGAGGTTTACCTTGGCTACTTCGTTCATATTTGGCAATAATCACCACATGATTAGCATTACAGGGCAATCCCGAATACCACACTGAGAAGATGAACTTGTCACTGCCGGCTCAAATTAATTCCGTGTCGTTGGACCTGCGTGCACTAGCAGGAATCATGCAGAAATCTCTCGATGTAATGTCCTTTTCGCCAGCTATCAGAATTTGTTACCATTGCTTATTGCAATCTTCATTGCTCGTCCTTGCTAGAAAACCTGACTGTAAGCAACATCACTGTGTTACTCATCTATAATCCTCTCACGTTTGAATCGGAAATCACGTACATCATGCCAAAACTGTTTTCGAATGAGACGGGCTTTACTGTTCGATCGACTGAGCATCTCCTAGATGCAACCTTGAATTTGATGTATCGAGGTCGATTTGCAACTTTACAACTTTTCGTAACTTTTCATGAAGGATCGAACATATCAGCTTTCTATGGAAATCTGCAATTTTAACTGGTTTATGCCTGACGATGCAGGAATATATAGGGTATATGTAATGTCCTCCGTGAAATACATATACCGATTTAAGAGTATACCGATAAAGTTCACTGATAAGTGCAGCAGATCTTCCTTTGAGGCTGGTTAAGGGGGTTGACAACAGGGAATGAGGCAGCAACGGATGATGAAAGGAAGGGACCGACGGCATGTGAAATACGCAGGACCGAGTTTTCGTCGATTAAATGTTATATCATGTAGTTGCTGCCATTGTTGTAATTGACAAACTGCTAATGACACCACACTGTGGTAATCGTTTGAAGAATGTTATTGTGAGTGTTTGCATTATAAATTGAAGCGTTTCATTTTCAGAGTCGTGGTAAATGCTTTTCGAAATCCAGTATACGAATCAGCAAACCAGAACGGTTGCCAGCAGTGCTAACAACTGAAAGGAAATGAGGAATGCTTTTCATCCCATAGCATTCATAGGAATTTGCTCATTCCGGCAATTATGTTTTGCTTTGGTAGCAATGAGATTCTTAAATTAAGTTTTCGATCAGTGGCACTGCAATATTACTCGAGGACTTCTGAAGTTGGCTTTTTGAAGAAAATTCCGTTCTCTTTCGTGTTTTAAAAGTTATTCAATTCAATTTTTTCCTTCTGAATTAAATCTTTTTATATATTTGAGAGGTTGTTCATTTAAGAACTACTTGTTATTACAAAAACACCTTCAAAGTAAATGCGGCACCAGTTGGCAATAAAGATCATCAACATATCAATGCTGACTGTTTAAATTCATGGAGGAAGTAGCATAGGTCATCGATAGGAGAGTCATCTCATTGATTTGAGACAGATGAAAATAGCGCAGATTAAAAAAGAATAGAAAAATTACTCTATGGAGAAGGAAAAAGTTTTGGCGTTATGATCGCAAATTGAGATGGCAACAATAGTTTAAATAGTATTGGAAACACACTATAGTGCATAGATGAGAGAAAGAAATTCAGGAGCGAATTTTCTACGAAAGGTCAACAAAACTGAGAATGCGAAAACAAGTGGGAGAAAAACTCGTTCTCTTCGTGTCAGTGATGAGAACGATGACGCAGTGAGCTCATCGCCTAGTGAGGATATTCGGAATGCTCGAGGTAAATATCCCGTTATTGTTGAGAAAATGTATAATGATCCCTCAGATGATCTTCTGCTAAACTCATATTTTCATTCTCAGCAGAACTCCTTCACAATAAGATCAGTTCTATTTTAACCGAATTGGTGTCCCTAAGTAATTGATGAGGATTATTTTTTCGTTGTGCTTCTTGAGCTGTTTCAAGTTGTTTTTATTCTAATCCAGAAATGAATCAGGTGCGAAGATAATACGCGCTCGCCGTCATGAAACCGATGAGGGAGCGATGAAACCGATGGAACCGATGGAATTGCGCATCGATGGACATTTGCGCTTGATTCCTCAATTCTAGACATTTTAGTTCTGTCGAGTTTTATGTTTAATTCGTCGACAGTAAAATTGCTCTCTGAAGTGATGAAGTCGGTGTCGCGCCCCAACGACGAAAAATTAAATATCCACAACAAACATCAAAACGACTCAGCACGAAAATAATTATTAATACAGCCTATCTGAGGCAATAAAATGACGGCATATTATTCCATCTGCTTTACTGTTAAATATCAACTCAGCACGCTTAAACGTGTTTCTACGACATTATGTGCGCTTTGAAAATGCCTCATCCATATTGTCTATTTCTACGGCTTCAATTAATCCACATGATTTTATTTTGCACTATCCCTCCTTTGATTTCTGGCTTTTTCCCTTCTGCCTCTTCGCCCGCTATTCCTTGTTTCGTCCACCTTCCAAACTATGAAAACTTCAACTTACAGGCTTACAAAAAAAAGATCCAACGCTGCGGACATCGAAAATCAGAGCGAGTTGACGTTTGTAAAGCGCAAGTTTCACGTAAAAGCGCAAATTTGTACGCAAGTTCAGTTGACGAAAGTGAAGTCAGAGATCATCGACGATGAGCTGCAAAAGAATGAGCATAATCACGATTTTTTTTGTTTACTAGACACTGGAAAGATCTGAAACCACTGACGTCGGAAATTGCCAAAAGCAAACGTCATACTTACTGCCCTTAGCGATACAAATCTGCTGATCACTTCCACGTTCAACACGGAACAAATACAAGGACCAATGATGATAGATGCATTGCGACGTATAGATCAGATGCAAGTGCACACGACCTATGTGGGACGTAAGCGTTCTATAGTTGTACTTCAATGGGAAAACGCTTTCCCTGTCTTCTCCGATACTTTTGAAAATTTCCTCGTCCCGAGAATCTCTCCAAAAACTGACGAATTAAATATTTTAGCGAATTTAATTTTTAATTCTTTCGGGCATTCCAGGTGTTATTTCATTACTCTCAGGCTTGAATTACACCTTTATTTTCATTATATAGAGATTGTTAATAATATCACAGCGAGTACTTCATGGATGTTGTTGTGGTCGATCGTTAAAGAGCCCCATGGGCGTTACTGACACCAAGGACATGCTTAAAATAGAAACTATTGAGCTGCTCAAGGAATATAAATATAAGCACGGTCTGAGGACCAAGACGGAAATAGTAAGGCGTGAATCCTTTCCACAATGCGAAGAAACCTTCGTTTCGCATAATTTTCGCCCATACGTCGAAAGCGTTCCGATATTCCGGTTTACCGTTCACAACACGCATATTTTGCACCCTAAATAACTCACATTTTTATTCCAACTGACAACTACTTTATTAACGTAGAGCGTGAATGTATGCAGAAAACATCAGGCTAACATTTCACATTCCGTCAAGTTGAACTCCAGCTTTGGTGATTTTTGATGCAACGGAAACAACTATATCACTGGAGCATCAGAAGCTTCTCCGCTACATGCATAAAGCACTTTAAAAAAGCATTTCAGAGGGATCCAAATGCGCAGTACATTAGTCGTCAATGTCAGTTAACACTGTCTTAGAGGGAACCATCAACACATCGATCTATTCGAAGTCTGAGCAATGAAGCAAATCTTCAAGGATAGCGAATATCTGCGTCACTTAAAAAACAATAACCTATATTATTATATGATCGATGCAGAATAAGCGTCAAACTGTTCGATGAAAAAAATAGCACATTTGGAGATTTCACCTCGTCTTCGCAATGTCAACAGGCATTGATGCGACAGTCGTTACAATGCCACTGATCATTGACGCCAAGAAATGGCACAATATTCCATCCTTCACATAGCCTCCACGTAGCACCAACTCCTTCGACTGGGAATAAGTGGCCAATTGTGATGCATTTACCACCACTGCACGTAGTACCGTTGGTCCACAACCCTATAAACCAGTGGTGTTGCATTTTCCAGATGACACTTCAACTGAATAATTTTTATGCACGTTGTGCCAAGATGAAAATATTCAAAGCATATTTCATATTGCTAAATGCAATTACGAATAACTTTTTCACTCACATTGTCAGAATCTTACAAATTTTGTGTTGCACTGAAATGGGTCTAAAACTCGAGATTACAGCCATCTTGAAACTAGTTCACATAAACGAATTCTGGAGCTAAAATATCTTTCAACTACAATCTCCTCGTTTCTCTTTGGCGATCACCCATTTCTCCCCATCATATCGTTATTGTCACAACTGAGATGTAGCTTGTGGCGCACATGAAGTGCAACCTGAATCTGATATACAACTTAACGACTAATATAGCAGGCAGACGCTTTGTCTCTTTAAGAAGGTAAACGAAAAACTCAAACCCTCCATAGTGTTAATATGCCTTCTTCACGAACTATCCTGATAAGAGCATCGATAACATTCTTATATTTGCGCTGCTGCTCAACAGGAAGCCTAAAAATAAACCAAGCATTAACCAGTCATCAAAAACCTAGTTGCCTGCTATAATAACACAATAACGAATAGAAACATATATTGCAATTAAATGCAACGTCAATCTCCGCATAATTTGAAAGTGGCAACGCATTTTACAACTTCGTTTGAATAATTAACAATGAGCACTTCAGAAATAACTAGTATTCATTGTTAAATTTCACTTATGTTGGTGATTCGCCACTTTGTGAAGCCTTTTTAGGCTGAAATGATCGATTCCAACATTTAAGCCAACCTTCCAGTACCTCGTCAACAATTTCTGCATGAGACCGACAGTATATCGTACAACAATACGCCGAGCCACCTCAGACAAATCTCATTAGCTTTTTCTATACAATTATCTCTTCGCAGTGCTTTATGAAGTGTTCTGTTTCACGCACCCAAGCCAAGCAAAAGGTAAGGAAGGATTCGCACTTGAATTTTTATCTAATCATAGCCTGTTGTCTCCACGATAGGTGATGAATGATCGCTTGGAAAGTTAGTTTGAACTAGACATGGATCACATCCTTTGAAGCAATTTTATCAGCTTACTGCTAGCATATTCTAACGAATTTGGTATTTCTCGAACCTATACAACTCCGTTTTATTTTTTCCACAAGTTTTGCGACTAACTACCGACATGGTGCATCTTCACTGCCTAATTCTTGAAAGTCAAGTCTTTGCTAGAAACCACTGATGTGAAACATAAGCTCAGCGTAACCACAACAGAAATAATTATGGTTGCAGCTGCTTAGTACTTCGTTCAGTGGACCATCTTGTTTTTAGAGGCGATAAGACTTTTTGATAGCTGATATGCGCTCCAAATATCCCTCTCGAGCGGAAACATTTCCAGTGAATTACCTTCCATCGGCACACATTCGAATGAGTGACAAATCGGCAGGTGTTCCAACAAAGGCACCCGTCATGCCCGCAATCATTGCAATTGTTGTTTTCATTGCAAAGGTCGGCTTCTTATCGCCTCTTCAAGTAATCGAAACAAGGATTAGGAGCTGGTGTTTGAATGGTTGCTAACCTTTGGGAAAGCACTTCTCACAAAGCACTGTTGTGGTCTTAACTGGTGACTTTAACCGATGAATGTGATTTTTTCAACTCTATCATGCCCCTTAGTCATTTGCCTGTTACCTTCCTTTTTCGATCCGCTAAGTGATTGCCACAGTATATAAAAAGTGTTATGTGCATGTTTAATCACACTCCACGTTTATTCGGTTAGTTGACACAGCAAAGGTAAGCTTGTCATCTCTAAAATTTTTATCGAATCTCCAGTCGAGATGGTACTCAGATAAGAAATGAATAATAAGTGGCAGTGAAATCGCCTATACGCCACAACACCTAATAAATTTGCGTGTTTGATTAAAACTTATCTCATCTTCTGCTTAACTGTTTAGACATCAATTCATTCAGTACGAGAGGTGTGCTAAGGAACTTCCGACGTTGGGCATCCGACGAAGTGTGAAGGGTATTCGACGTGACCACAAGCCTCGATAGAATGCATTTCATCCTTTCAATAACAGCCCGCTTTCTACTGTGAAATACAAACAAATAATTTATCTGAACCTTTTGGAAACAATAATCGAAAGTCAACACCCCCTTAGAGTATCAAAAGAGCGAAACTTGAAACTCGAACGATTGCAAGCTACTTGAATGCGTCAGTTTTTGCTCTCGATCACTTACTTGGTTAGTTTTTCGAACATATACGTGTAGATGCCGAGTCTTGTCGTAGTGTAGGTGGCTTGACGCAAGAGACTTGCCGAGAGACCATTGTATAATGCGAGGAAACCCTCCCTTCTGATGACGGTGCTGGCAGCATGCCAACTTGAGCGGAATTCGCGTTTACCACTAGTACCGCTCACTTGCATACGATTTTTGACCAGATCAAGTGGCTGCACAACAGCCGCAGCAGCCATACTGAAAGAAACGAAGGGTGCCACTGCAGAAAACAGTGGTCACCAGCAGTAGCCTATAGACTGGAACTGAAGTTATGGGACGAAACTTCTCCATGAATATAGCTGACAAGTTCTTCACCTTCTAAAACGAAAAATTTTTCGCTTACTCTAGTAGAATGAATGTTAAATCCTATTCTCTCTGAAATTCGGTAGAAAGCAAGGTCTCTCTCTTAAAATCTCTCAATTTTGTTTGTACTACCTCGGTGAGGTACAGAAGCGAAAGACTGCAACAACTGCGGAAATCATCATGATCCACACACGCGTGGTGAACTGATTGCAACCTGTGGGGATAATTTTTACCCTAATCTCCAATTTCTGCATAGATTTAGATCGTCTCAAGAACCTTTCTCCAAACGGATATCATAGCTCACAAGGTAATATGTTAATCGTGCAATACGTCGACGCTTACCCTGCAGTTCCTCCAAATACGAATTTCAAGTAGTTGGGAATCTTTTTAGGTTCCGTAGCCTTTGCGGGTGCGCTCGTTTTCTTTATTCCTTTGATGTCTTCATTTTTACTGCCCATCGTTTTTTATGGTTCCTTAAAGCATCCCTTACTGAGGCTAGAAATGGGGTTCAGTAAAATATAACCACCATGCTGAAGCATATTAAAACTGCTAAATTAGCACCTCGCTTCTCTCTCCATTGACGGTCTCGGCCTCCTCTTCGACCCGCCCTGACTTCTCTACTGCGACATTACTTATGTAGACCACTGTATTGTAAAGAATTAAGTCTGAGTCATTATCATTTCGATCCCATCCATTCTCGCATCTCTCAAACCTCTGCGTAGCTTTATAAGAGCAGACGTTAGAATGTCTTCCTATCAAGCAATTATAGGTTAGGTCAAAAATATGAACCTTAGAATTTACAACGTTCTCATTCCTATAGTGACTAACCTTTACTTAGAAATTAGATCGAGATATTTCCCTTGCATGACGGTGGAACTTCTCAAGCTTCAGTGAATTTCCGCTTTTGTTAATCATCGATTCTGTCTGGAGGTATATGGGTTAATGCGGATTTCTTGTTCTCACGCACGAAAATGTTAAATTGGCAATCTTCATGAACTAACAACTCAAATCAAATGAAAGTTGCGTTCATGCACCACTCAGTTTTGTAACAATCCACGAATTCTTTAATGCTGCACATAATTTTCCACTAGCACGATTTAAATTCTGCATGCAACAAACAATATGTCGCTCGTTGCTGTCGCGATGCAATCACCGACAATTACAACCGCTACGAATCCAACCGAAATGAAATTCTAACCGCAAGTCCCGCCGCACTCGACAACCCTATAACTCGAAGTGAGGTGTTCTGAAAGATGTGCCTCTCACCACAGTGAGCACGCTTTTGTTTAGTTATTCAAACTGCACTAATTAAAAAGTATAGGCTAATTCGTATTCCGGTTTCCCATACTCTCAATAGAAAAACTTTCAAATTTGGTTTTCGTGGCAGGCGATAATTTCTTCTCTATGCAAAAGCGTTTTTGACAAAGCTGCAACGAAAATTCTTCAAAAACGGAACCGAGATCTCAGGGAAATTACTGCAATTTCGGCATCAATAGTCAACGCTTTTTAATGGAAATACCAACTGAGCCCTAATAGGTATATAGTATGCGCACATATAATAGCGTCAAGATCGGCTACCTGCCCCGTATAAGGTAATTTAGATGAAATCACATGCAAGATTCGTTAGATTTC
The DNA here is from genome assembly GCA_037576465.1 of Parascaris univalens. Lineage (NCBI taxonomy): Eukaryota > Metazoa > Nematoda > Chromadorea > Rhabditida > Ascarididae > Parascaris > Parascaris univalens. The sequence continues at coordinate 118,045,856 of CM075173.1, forward strand.
GTAATCTAACAGCTGCTTTCAGCTTAAATAAGTTTGGTGTTCTCTCCATCGAACCGTTACTGAAAATTCTTTACGTCAATGGGACCTTTCGAAAGCAACGAAGCCAATGATACTGGTCGATTACGCATCAGCAGCTTTTAAATGGCCATTCTTCCAAGTTATAATTGTTTTACAAATAACTTAGAGCATCATATGTTCGACTCGGTAGAGATAGAACATGCGACGCAATGTCGAATATTAAAGACTGACGCATTGCTCCACCACTCAACTCAAATGGTCGAAAATAACGAAAGGTGGAAAATTTCTCGACCTTTATCAACCTCATTCTTGGATTATCTCAAACCTCTGGTTCCTACTGTAAAGTAGGACTCTATCACAAACACAGAGAGCTATCCTATAAATAAGATGAATCAAATTTTTTGACCAAATTTTAAGAAGCAAAAAATTCCGACCACTGGAGGTCAGCAGTTGAATGGACAAGCTCGTCGTTCTTCCTGGGCGTTAAGCAATCAAGTATTAATGCGTTTTACTACTCACACATGGCAGGTTCACAGAATAGTAAACGACCACTTTTGAAACCAATGAGGCATATTGTTCGTGAATGCAGTTGATCCCGCGAATGCTCACTTGTTAACACTGCTAACTTAGCTTCTACGTCAAAGAGGTCCACCGCCCACTCTCATCCTTCGCATTTTCAATTCTCATGAATAATTTGCATACGAGTTACTCCAACACAGCCAGTTCTGTCCGCCATGCTGTTCGCAAAATGTTACCCTATAATGAGAGGGCGCCTATGGCCAAGTGGTTAATGTGGATGTCCGTGGCCATGACCGGTAGTGCATCGTTTCGCTGGAAGACGTGGATGGACCGCTGATTGCGCATTTGAATGCATTATGTTGGTGTATGTAAAAATTGCACTTGCGATCAAAGCAGGGGTCAAGTGGAGTGATCTCCATTCCCGGAATCAGAGAGAGGAGAAGTAATCCTGTACTGCCCTGTTTACTGCAAGAAGGTTTATCTGTAAGTTTCCATCCACTTTAAAGACATCACTGAGAATAGTATCACCCGTCACATCACCTGCTTTCAATCCGATGCACCAAAGACGCGAGTATGTTATCTCGGCAGTCTGATTTCAACACGGCTTTTTGTGATTCACTTGGCGCGATTTGCAGTTTTGAATAATCCACTCCGTGTGAGCCACATAAAAAGGTAACAGAATAGAGAAGGAAACAGAGAACTACTAAAAAAACAATGCGAGGTGCAAATTTTGCTGAATTAACGATCACGCATGAAATGCCGAAGGGAATTCTCACTGAAGACATAAAGAACACAGCTGTTGATCTGTTACTCAGACAGTACGTCATTGAAACGTGTTGCTTGACATTAGTCTGATGGAGTAATAGAATGCCGTCTCCGAAGTTCGAAACTTGTTATAGACTGAAGTGGCAGCAAAGGAGATCTGCACCCATGGAACTTTTTAAGCTGTATGGTCGGTTGTGGGCGACAAATGAGGATATTCTATTCGAGCTGTCACCGATTCCCTTCTGTTCCGACGATTTTCCATAGTCTCCTTTACTTTTTAAAGAGCAACATTCTCCCTCTCCTCCAATAAATTTGCCCTCCACCCTTAAAAGCTTTCGGCTTAGTGAATCCCTGAGTCCACAATATATTGGCGGTGTTTACTCGGTGGCGTTGTTTTGAGATGAATAATAAATCTTTAGGTCAGCTTGCAGGCAGTGCTTAGCCTGGCTTTATTGCTTGGCTTACATACACAAGTAACTTTTTATAAATTCCTCCTCTTGAAACTCCCCCACCACTGTGTAATATAATCATAGCATCTATGCGATTTGTATAATTCCGGAGATGTAACATTCTCGGAGTAACACTTTTCACAGCTTGTAGCGATTGCCCCAAGGGCGAGAAGGGATTGATGCGTTGCACCAGTATCACTACTATCCGATGAGTCCGCCTCAGTCCAACAAAACTAATTGAAATTCATTTCTTTTTTGAACAACGGAATTATTGCACTATTAAACATTGTGCTGTTCGTCTTACAAACTTGTCGAATGCGTCATCCAACTTCCTAGGGACGCAGTCCATGACTGTGTGGTACTGCCGTCCGAAATATCTTTTCTCAAAAACCTATAATTTCAGGGATAAACACCGACCACAGAAGTGACAAACAAACCCTTACTACAATATTGGAGTACCATCTGAGTATAGCCACAGTGCTAGATAGACCACAAGAAATAAATTATTACAGCACCACCCGAGGATCTCGCCGAGGAGAAATTTAAAAACTAAACCACGACAACAAAACTCCGAACATTCGCAGCATACAAATTCAGTAACAGCAGCAGCACTGCGACAGCAAAAGGCATTTGAAAATAAGAGGACGACTCCTTAAAAATTATTATGCAATCTAATCGTAGGCACAAACGATGAGAGGAATCGACTTTGCCGAGCGCCAGTGCCTCGAAGGAAGCATAGATGAATTCTTTTGGTCCAAAATGCAAAGCATTTTTGAGAAGGAAAGTCGAATATGAGAATTACGCACTTTCTCCCTCCTTCGATGGTTTTCTGCATCGGCTAATGGTGTTTCTTATTTGTCACGGTTAAAGGAAATAGATATCAACTTATGATACAACACATCCAAAGTACCGACAGAGTTGATAACTTCTCCTGTAACCATTAGGTATAATATTCAAAAAAAGTGAAAAGTACTTGAAATTAGGAAATGGAATTTGCAGTGAACATCATTGTTTTTGATTGCATGCGTATAATACTTTAAAATGAGAAGTGCTGAGCGCTCGAATGTGAAACCGCATAATGACATATCCGCACAAATAACGATGCGTCGGATTTGTTACCTCGAAGAAGCATCCTCTCTAGCAAACTTTTTTGTACACTGAGGCCAAACTGCAGTTTTGAGTATGATTCAATATCCATAAGAAAGTTGTTAGATTTCAACACAATATTGTTATGTCAAAAGCGGAAAATAACAGTCTGATAGCATTTTCGGAAGCTGCCTCATCCAGATATGAAGAGCTCCGCGATGTTGCAGGACATCACCTTTGCCTTACAAAGTAAACATAATGAATCTTTTCAGCTCATATGTATATCATTTATCGTTACTTACTGAAAGTACTGCACTGTTCATCTCACAATATTCCGGCGGGCGCCGAGAACTTCCTGCATCAGCAAGCTGTTAGAACAATTTTGGCATATTCAAGCAGACAACCAGTAAATCAGCGTTGAAGAATAGCCAAAAAGTGCGTATCTAGAGAGATATAATATCTCATTTTCCACTTTTCGGCCATCATCACAAGTTTTGCAAATTTGCGTTTATGATCAATGATTTGCGTTTCCAAAAAAATTCCCTCGATTTTGCAAATATCAACAATGAAACATGAATACTTCTATTGGTGACTTCATTGGTTTGGTCGCAAGCCCTCCTGCAGGTTGGTTGATGAGAGTGTCTGCTTATGCTGAGGTGACTCCATGAGAGAAGCGTAGGTTTAGCGGTCGTTTCGAGCTACTGTATGGCATTATACTGTAAATCATCTGTGCACTATAGTCATATGTGGTAGGCAATTCTTGTCTTGATTACGTGAATGCGATGGCAATTAAAAAGATAAGTTTCCCTCCAGTATTTCTGGCTTTTTTTTTTGCTGATCGTGCGTATGTTAGTATTTCTTCAATTCAGTGTGGAGATGGCTATGATGCATTGTGGAAACGCTGTCTCTCACCAGTTCCCTCGCAGCAAGTGATGGGAGTTGAGAGGTAGGGAAATGGAGTGGGAGTCGTTCATTGACCCCCAACGGAAGTCAAAAAATCCTTTCGATGCGTAGTTTAATCTTTTATCTACATGCAGTCGTGTTTAAAAATATGCAGATAACAGAATGGCTGGTTTTTTTATGTCACATTACATGATATGAAATATTCATTTTAAGTGATCAAGATAAGATGCGTTCTACGATATTATCGGCTGCCGCACTATTTGTGCTATTAGTTTATATCCTCGCCTATGGTAATGGAGCCGAAACTGCACAGGTATTCGCCACAATCACTTTCAAGTAATCAACGAGTGCTATAATGAGAGAGAATCAAATCATCAAATATTAATGTGAATTCGATCGCGAAAATAGTTGCCTACATATTTTTTAAAAGTCGAAACAATCGTCCTCAGTTGCACAATAACAACAGCAGAAATGCACTCCGAACTTATTATTCGAGCTATGCACTTCAGTGATGAAACTCCAGAACAATAGTATAATAGAACAAACAATTAACAATAGAACAATGGAACAATATGACAACGTTAGGACAGGGCGCTTCCTACCTACCTTTATAATTTAATTATGCGTGCAAAATCTATTTTTTGATATTTGCAACAAAAAACAAATCGCTGTACAGAATCCCGGTGTCCTTGGTTTGGAATGATATCAGCGTTAATTCAATGTATACTCCCATCAATTCTTTTCACTCGTTTTGCAATAAAATGTGAGGTTTACCTTGGCTACTTCGTTCATATTTGGCAATAATCACCACATGATTAGCATTACAGGACAATCCCGAATACCACACTGAGAAGATGAACTTGTCACTGCCGGCTCAAACTAATTCCGTGTCGTTGGACCTGCGTGCACTAGCAGAACTCATCCAGAAATCTCTCGATGTAATGTCCTCTTCGCCAGCTATCAGAATTTGTTACCATTGCTTATTGCAATCTTCATTGCTCTTCCTTGCTGAAAACTTTCTGACTGCGAGCATCCCAGGAAAGACCACATCACTGTGTTACTCACCTATAATCCTCTCACGTTTGAATCGGAAATCACGTACATCATGCCAAAACTGTTTTAGAATGAGACGGGCTTTACTGTTCGATCGACTGAGCATCTCCTAGATGCAACCTTGAATTTGATGTATCGAGGTCGATTTACAACTTTACAACTTTTCGTAACTTTTCATGAAGGATCGAACATATCAGCTTTCTATGGAAATCTGCAATTTTAACTGGTTTATGCCTGACGATGCAGGAATATATAGGGTATATGTAATGTCCTCCGTGAAATACATATTCCGATTTAAGAGTATACCGATAAAGTTCACTGATAAGTGCAGCAGATCTTCCTTTGAGGCCGGTTAAGAGGGTTAACAACAGGGAATGAGGCAGCAACGGATGATGAAAGGAAGGGACCTAGCGGACGCGTCCTGACGGCATGTGAAATAGGCAGGACCGAGTTTTCGTCGATTAAATGTTATATCATGTAGTTGCTGCCATTGTTGTAATTGACAAACTGCTAATGACACCACATTGTGGTAATCGTTTGAAGAATGTTATTGTGAGTGTTTGCATTATAAATTGAAGCGTTTCATTTTCAGAGTCGTGGTAAATCCTTTTCGAAATCCAGTATACGAATCAGCAAACCAGAACGGTTGCCAGCAATGCTAACAGCTGAAAGGAAATGAGGAATGCTTTTCATCCCATAGCATTCATAGGAATTTGCTCATTCCGGCAATTATGTTTTGCTTTGGTAGCAATGAGATTCTTAAATTAAGTTTTCAATCAGTGGCACTGCAATATTACTCAAGGACTTCTGAAGTTCACTTTTTGAAGAAAATTCCGTTCTCTTTCGTGTTTTAAAAGTTATTCAATTCAATTTTTTCCTTCTGAATCCAAATCTTTTTATATATTTGAGAGGTTGTTCATTTAAGAACTACTTGTTATTACAAAAACACCTTCAAAGTAAATGCGGCACCAGTTGGCAATAAAGTTCATCAACATATCAATGCTGACTGTTTAAATTCATGGAGGAAGTAGCATAGGTCATCGATAGGAGAGTTATCTCATTGATTTGAGACAGATGAAAATAGCGCAGATTAAAAAAGAATAGAATAATTACTCTATGGAGAAGGAAAAAGTTTTGGCGTTATGATCGCAAATTGAGATGGCAACAATAGTTTAAATAGTATTGGAAACACACTATAGTGCATAGATGAGAGAAAGAAATTCAGGAGCGAAATTTCTACGAAGGGTCAACAAAACTGAGAATGCGAAAACAAGTGGGAGAAAAACTCGTTCTCTTCGTGCCAGTGATGAGAACGATGACGCAGTGAGCTCATCGCCTGTCGAGGATATTCGGAATGCTCGAGGTAAATATCTTGTTATTACTGAGAAATTCGGCCAAAAAAGGTATAATGATCGCTCGAATGATCTTCTGCTAAACTCATATTTTCATTCTTAGCAGAACTCCTTCACAATAAGATCAGTTCTATTTTAACCGAATTGGTGTCCCTAAGTAATTGATGAGGATTATTTTTTCGTTGTGCTTCTTGAGCTGTTTCAAGTTATTTTTATTCTAATCGAGAAATGAATCAGGTGCGAAGATAATACGCGCTCGCCGTCATGAAACCGATGAGGGAGCGATGAAACCGATGGAACCGATGGAACTGCGCATCGATGGACATTTGCGCTTGATTCCTCAATTCTAGAAATTTTATTTCTGTCGAGTTTTATGTTCAACTCGTCGACAGTAAAATTGCTTTCTGAAGTGATGAAATCGGTGTCGCGCCTCAACGACGAAAAATTAACTATTCACAACAAACATCAAAACGACTCAGCACGAAAATAATTATTAATACAGCCTATCTGAGGCAATAAAATGACGGCATATTATTCCATCTGCTTTACTGTTAAATATCAACTCAGCACGCTTAAACGTCTTTCTACGACATTATGTGCGCTTTGAAAATGCCTCATCCACATTGTCTATTTCTACGGCTTCAATTAATCCACATGATTTTATTTTGCACCATCCCTCCTTTGATTTCTGGCTTTTTCCCTTCTGCCTCTTCGCCCGCTATTCCTTGTTTCGTCTATCTTCCAAACTATGAAAACTTCCAACTTACAGGCTTACAAAAAAAAAAAATCCAACGCTGCGGACATCGAAAATCAGAGTTGGAACTGCTGACTTCTTCGGAAAGAATTTCTCAACTATTATTCCTCGCGATTAAATGTGCGGTTGCGAACGATTTTTTCGACTCAGAGGAACTCGAAGGAAGCAATGAAAGGTATACGCAAAATTGCAATGAGTTTTGATTTCTTTACTTTCTCCAAAGCAATGGAAAAATATTAGGCGAATCTTTATTTGCACCTTGTTGCATGCAAGTTTCACGTAAAAGCGCAAATTTGTACGCAAGTTCAGTTGACGAAAGTGAAGTCAGAGATCATCGACGATGAGTTGCAAAACAATGAGCATAATCGCGATTTTTTTTGTTTACTAGACACTGGAAAGATCTGAAACCACTGACGTCGGAAATTGCCAAAAGCAAACGTCATAGTTACTGCCCTTAGCGATACAAATCTGCTGATCACTTCCACGTTCAACACGGAACAAATGCAAGGACCAATGATGATAGATGCATTGCGACATATAGATCAGATGCAAGTGCACACGACCTATGTGGGACGTAAGCGTTCCATAGTTGTACTTCAATGAGAAAACGCTTTCCCTGTCTTCTCCGATACTTTTGAAAATTTCCTCGTCCCGAGAATCTCTCCAAAAACTGACGAATTAAATATTTTAGCGAATTAAATTTTTAATTCTTTCGGGCATTCCGGGTGTTATTTCATTACCTTCAGGCTTGAATTACGCCTTTATTTTCATTATATAGAGATTGTTAATAATATCACAGCGAGTACTTCATGGATGTTGTTGTGGTCGATCGTTAAAGAGCCCCATGGGCGTTACTGACACCAAGGACATGCTTACATATAATAGCGTCAAGATCGGTTACCTGCCCCGTATAAGGTAATTTAGATGAAATCACATGCAAGATTCGTTAGATTTCCCAATCTAACAGCTGCTTTCAGCTTAAATAAGTTTGGTGTTCTCTCCATCGAACCGTTACTGAAAATTCTTTACGTCAATGGGACCTTTCGAAAGCAACGAAGCCAATGATACTGGTCGATTACGCATCAGCAGCTTTTAAATGGCCATTCTTCCAAGTTATAATTGTTTTACAGATAACTTAGAGCATCGTATGTTCGACTCGGTAGAGATAGAACATGCGACGCAATGTCGAATATTAAAGACTGACGCATTGCTCCACCACTCAACTCAAATGGTCGAAAATAACGAAGGGTGGAAAATTTCTCGACTTTTATCAACCTCATTCTTGGATTATCTCAAACCTCTGGTTCCTACTGTAAAGTAGGACTCTTGCAAACCCCTCTCTCCAATGCCGTGGACACATATTGCAAGACCCCAGCAGTGGTCGCCTCAACATCGGTTTCACATATTCCCGCACAAGCACAAGGAGCTATCTTATAAATAAGGTAATTCAGATTTTTGACGAAATTTCGAAAAGCAAAAACTTCCAACCACTGGAGGTCGGCAATTGAATGGACAAGCTCGTCGTTCTTCCTGGGCGTTAAGCAATCACGTATTAATGCGTTTTACTACTCATACATAGCAGGTTCACAAAATAGTAAACGACCACTTTTGAAACCAATGAGGCACATTGTTCGTGAATGCAGTTGATCCCGCGAATGCTCACTTGTTAACAATGCTAACTTAGCTTCTACGTCAAAGAGGTCCACCGCCCACTCTCGACATTCGAAACTCGAGCTACGACGGTTTCTCGGCCTGAATCTACCGAGGACAGACACACCGTGGATAAACTAAGGAAATCCTCAAGCGATAACCATACGATGTAAAGTGATGACGCGGCAGGCCGCAAGATGATAGGTAGACCCACTGTGACATTTGTGTGGAATTACTTGGATTCGGAGAGGACAAGATCGTGATAGGTGGAAGAGATGCGTCGATGTAGGGAACGATGAAATCGACGCAATCACGGCTGCTTAAGTATTCAAAAAAATTTAGCCTTTCAGGCTGTGCCCTCAGAACGCTTCGAATGCGATAACATGATGCTGGGTGTAAAAACAACTGCCATCACCTCTGACTGCAAACGTCGCCCATTCTCCTGGTTTCTTGGTCGAGTTGGAATGAACTCGAGTCGCTGAACAGGTAACTAGCACGTGAGCCAAGTACTTCTTCTAAACGTTATTCAGCCATTCTAGATTGGTGGCTCGAAACGAGTGTTCTTGCTGGCTCCATCTTGATGACCTCCACATCTTGCGAATTGTCTTCTTTGGCTAGAGTTGCGCACTTCAAATGACTGACTACTTATACTGAACATTTCCTGATTTCCTGCTCTGCAACCATTTGTGGTCGCCTGCCATGTAATTCACAAATCTTCAGTGGGTGCATGTCGCCTTCAAGCTGCTTTTCTTCACAGTCCAGACTTTTGTCTGTATCGGAGAGCAAGTGTTGCATGCAATCAAACTATGGCAGTGTAATTAACTCTACGCTAAAAGGGTCCATTGGCTTTTTAACCATCAGGCCAGCTTACAACGTCTGTTACTGGTGTGCCTAAACGGGAAGGAAAAATAGGAACCCTTGAACTGTCGAACTGAAGAATTCATGATCGGTGCACATAAGAGTCGCATTGAAGATCGGTTCATGAGCCGCCATAGTGAGTTCAATTAAGAAGGGTTGGGTGATTTCAATAAAGTGCGGAAGGTCGTTGCATGAATTCAGTTCACCAATCAGAACTCAGTGTCACAAATTCACTAGAATAACGCAGTAACGCGACATTGAAGTTTATGGCGATCGATCGGCGTATAAGAAATTGGTCTTATGGGAAAATTAGTGATTCCGACAGAGCATTCAGTGATCTTTAAAACGTGTTGAAAGTCGTCTTTCCACTCTTGTTTCTTCACCCTATATTTTCATATTTACTGCAAAGTTTCTACTGCTGAGTGACCCCCACCGCGCCGCTCTCCGAGGACGGGCGCGGTCTCCCTCCGTCTCTCCTTGCGCGTGCGCCTGTGGCAAAGTACACCGACACCGTTTGATTGTTCGGTGTTGCCGTGCATTTGATGTGCTTTTCTCAAGGCATCGGTGAAGAAGCGTGGCTGAGCGTGGATGTCGGGTGTGTGTGCCTCCACTCATGCCATGGAAAGTTCTCATCAGATAGGCTAGGTTGGTAGGCAAGGTTGCATTTAAATGTGTGCTTTATACATGGAATTAAGAAGACAAAACGTTAGAAGAGTGAATTTTTCGGTGATTTTCACAGTTTCATTGTTAATGTGAATCACTTATAAAAGCGGGGTGTTCTATGAAGTATGCGGAAGGCCAGAAGCACTTAAATGATGCTTCTCGTTCGTTACTTTGAGGACAGAATCCGAGGGGTCTTTAATTCCAAGCGGAGATACACTGCATTTTTAAAAAATTAAATTTCCGTCTCTTGAAATTAGTGTTCTAAAATGACAATGCACTCACTCATCGCTTAATAATTTCGGTGGACGATGAATAAAAGCTACAGCGATGGAATTTGTTTCTTAACGATTTGATTGATCCTGTTGAGTGTTTGATCGTTAAAGGTGCCATGAAATAACTAAGAGTCAGTATATTGTATCAAATGAATAATAAGAACCGTAAACGAATGGGTGTGTAAGGTTACGTTGTGTGAGATGTGGATTCTGTATGTGTGTGTCTGTATCTTCGATGAAAACCAGAGCAATTTGTAAAGCATACTGGATACGTTTAGGCAATATTGTTTCATTTCATGACCTGAATGACGGGGAACGGAGAGTGCTGCCCGATCCGCTCGTCCGTCCCTCTTCGCTCTCCCTCCGAGTCTGACAGCCCACACATGTGGGCGTTGTCATCGCTCCCAACTTTCTACTGTTTTAATAGTAACGACTTGATAATGAGATAGTGTCGAAGCCCACATGTGGCACCTCATGCCTCCAAAAATGTGCGGGTCGGTTGATCGATCTGACAGGACAGAAAAATTTTACAAATGGTGGTCGCGTACGAAAAAGTCTTTTCTTTTTTCGGATACCGATGAGAAGATACTGAACGTGGACCATCTGGTGTAATAAGTGATGGCCGAACGTTGTCGCTGTACCTTAAATTTTCGATTCGTAAGTACCTTTATTTTTATAAAAATGAGAGTGGCGAATAGGATATGCCAAGTTATTTTTTCAGGATATGCCAAGTTATTTTTTCATTGCATAGATTAATCAATAAATATAACCGCCTCTTAGTTTTCTGTGCCTGAGGTAGCTTCAGTGCTAGAAAGATGCGCCCTACGAACTGACTCCATCAATACGTGGAACGCAGCTTATGCTTCGATTGCAGTTTGAGTTTGAGGGCGTTTTATCTCGTGCCACTGTTGTGCAATAGAATACCGAGGAAATTGATCCGTGGTGTTTCATTTGCGTACAAATCTCCAGTGGACACTCTTCTCTCCGCTTCCCCGTCCCCTTCTTGATAGAAATCTTTTCGCTCGCTTGTATTCCTCGAATGGTTGTTGTAGTTTTGGTGTCTTGGTCAAATGAACATTGACACGTACGTGGCGTTCGTCTTTGAGGAAATAATTTGTTCTTTGCTCGATAACTTTTTTTTAAAATAGAGTTACAGGGGTCGTCGAGCTGTGCTGAAATGTCTGATAGCGAAGCCGGTACAAGTAGTCGTCCTTCATCAACCAGCAGTCAGGTGTTTTTTTCTTGTCTTACGAATTGAAGAATTTTATTGCTATTATTATTGTCAATGAAGAGCTTTGAATATAAAAAAGCTCTCATGGGAGGGTTTACGAGGAAAAACGAAAAAACACTGACAGATAGTGGTTGGTAAAAGCGATTGTCGTTCATAAACTGCAAAAGATGAGAGGGAAATCTCTGAGAATTGTTTCATTAATTTCATTAATATGAGAGAGACGATGCATGTCGAGCAAATCTTTTGGGAAGGTTTTGCATTTTGCACTAAAAATTATACGTTTCTACTCGATCATTTTACTTGTTTCTCGATTCGTGGTTTATAACTTAAGGGGTTATCATAACGTGTGCATCATAGTCGGAATATACAGAGAGATTAGCTTCTCTTTATTCTCATCGCATATGTGGGCGTCTTTTTTGAAGTTAAACTGGTTTAGGCAAGTGAATGGAGTAATTAATACAAATAAGTAAAGCAGTTGTCAACGTATATGACATAAATGAACAGGACTTTTAGAACAGCAAAATAAACTATGTGCCGAGGTTTAAATATGAGAATTGGGCGAGAAATTTCAGCTGTATGGATTTTGATGCGGCTCTAAGGGAAACGGTCGGGGAGTTTTTCGGTGTTCACTTATAGGAAGCGGTTTATTTTTCAACTCGATGATTCATTTCAGCGTCAAAGACTTTATGAGCGGAGAAGTGGACCGCAGAAAAAATTTCCCAGACGGGAATCTCCGTTCGTACATATATCCACTGTTTATGTGAGTTGTTCACATTGTCGCCTGAATTGTTCGACGAGCTCTCTTCCCACATTCGCATATATTAATATTGCCCACATTGTCCTCCTTAGTCTCCTCTCGTTATGCGCCTTACTCTTTCATTTTTTCAATTTTCTAAAAGCTTCGTAAGACTTATAATTTATCAGAATCCTTTGTAACGCTAAGAATTAGATCACTCGAAAAGTCTATGGGAGATTTCAGTTTTCGATTTGACGGGTTGATTACCGTGAATTTTGGAAGTAAATATAATCGGCACTCGCAGTGACCGAAATTTGCTCATCGGTGAGCTATGGGTTAGTGATTATGAAAGTCGAGGAGGCAAACTTTTCAAATGAACAACTCACCCTTTCAAGTAGCCTAAATGCAAATAAAAGTGCTCAGAATGCCTTCTTTGCAATTTCTCCCAATAATTTCTCTTTTTATACCACCGTCGAAATTTTTTACACATTCATTGGAAATTTTCCCTCCCACTTCCCCTTTCCCATGTACTTCTATTCACCCTCAACAGCCTTTATATGCCTTTATGCCAATTATTTTAATAAATCTCGATACAAGGGCGAAATGGCGCACCTCAAATTGGATAATAGAGCAACTGAAAGCTTTAGTGACCCAAATCTGGAGAAAATTTGCTTAATTGTTTTATTCTAAATACCCTCTTTGTCTCTGATGAAATGTTGAAAGGAAATATGAGTTGAGCATTTCAGCTGGTTATTTTCCAATGGAGATGGCCACCTCCTAAATTAGTGGAATTTCCTCTTTTCTCAGAGGATGATCAGATTAAATTAATTGTGGGGAGGAATCATATTTTGTTAAATGGTGAAATGCTAAGTATTTATTAATTCTTTAATTTTAATTAAAATTCATTTAGGAATGCCACAAGAAAACGATATATGGATGTGCCTTCAATCCATACTGTAAAAAAGTTCCATATTTTGCTACCGTCGGCGATAATCGGGTACGTGTTAGACCTATATTGTTCTCTTGATCGAGTATAATTTAGGAGGTTTTCAGAGGGTAAGATCTGACACGTCTAGCACCCCGCTGAATCTGTTCTTCTGTTCAGAATAAGCTTTTTCACTTTCAGGAAATACTTTCATCCGTTACATGTCGCCGATGTTTTTCCAAGTGAGTTTATGAAAAAAATGGAGAAAATATTGAGGTAATTACTCAATTTTTGTTCCAGTCTATAGGAAAGTGTTCTGCGGTAGGGAAAAACTGGGGAGTTTGTGGCATCAGCAAAAAGGCCATCTTGTGAGGTATGTAGAATTCAATTCGCTGTTTTTAGATTACATGACGTGGTCCAAATACGTGTTTTGTATCGGAAGCAGCAGTTAGTTCCAGTTTTTAATGCTTAGGAGCTCACCTTGCTTTTTTTAACCTTTAGATTCTTAGCTTTTTCCTCGAAGCCAACAGCGAGGCAAGAGGTAAAACTGTGGGAAGAGGGTCAGCTATGTTGCTACATTTCACCAGTCTGATTCTCGTATATTCGAATAACAATTAAGCATTCTAATATTCAGGGAAATCCAGATTGGATTTTTCGTAAGTTGCGGCTATCTGTCGTATTTCTCCAAGAATACATTCAACTCGTTATATTAGTGTTGCCTTATCAGTTAAATGTATTTGCAAAAAAAAAAATATCAGTTTATTATTGTATTTTAGATAAGTGTTTATCGAATTCCCAAGGACAAGCCAACAGTCACTCTCATAAGAAATTATCAAGATCCGGCTGTATGTTTATCATTTCTTTTTTATCATAAACTATTTTCTGTTTTTCCCTTTTGGCAACATATTTGCAAGTTTATCTTTCATGTCACCGAAATGAGGGAATGAAGAGCAGTAAAATGTTTGTATGGAATATTTCTTAGAGAAGTCGAAATAGTTGCAGTAACCTCTTCATAGCAATCGATATAAATTTGAGTGGCTATTCGGTAAAAATGGATATGAAAGATGTGGAACCATCTCAGCGAATCGCCTTGTATTGTCTCTGTTTTAGGAAATTTTCTGCACAAGAACTAGCGCTTTTATAATCTTCTTTTGAAGATCTTTGAGATAAAAATACGGGCCCACGCAACATATTGCCAGTAAATAAAGAGTGCATCCAAATTAAAACGTCATTTTTTTTCAGATCAGGGTCATCTAGATTGATGGTTTGACTTTCAGATGGACAAAACAGTGTGTATATGAGTCAACGTTTTGTCGGAGTGACAGATTAAACTGAAGTAATGCTGTACTGGTTGTGGTTTTTGCTAACGTGCTTATTTGAAGGCATTGTACCATTACCGGTCCAATAATATGAAATACTTATTTTGAGAAAGATGAGGCGTTTTTCACAGTATGTTGGGCTTGTGATACGCATAGCAACGCTCATGTGGTTGTCGCGGGTGGAGTACGCGGCATCATTCGTGTCATTGATTTCGACAGTGCTACTCTCGTTGCGGTTAATTTTCGATCATTTTCCTCGTTTCTGTTGTTGTTTTCTCTCATTTGGCCATCTGGATGTGATTGTTTGCATGAATTGGTATTACTTGAGGCATACATATGCAAGTATTGACGCATTTCGTGTAATTGAATAACAGTGGCTTTTTTGTGGCTAGCGGGAAGTTGCCGCTCGTCTCTTACCGATTCACTGTCCCTAGTATACCTGCTAGATTTTCATGTGTGAAATACAATCTTTGCTTCGATCTTACTTCCTTCGTGGTATATTTTAAGAATCTCATTGGTCATGGGGATGCGATAAACGACATTCGAGTATGTCCGAAAGATTCTGCTATAATTGCATCGGCAAGTAAGGATTTTACGGCTAGAATATGGCATATTCGTAATAGTGCATGTCTGGCGATACTTGGTGGCGTTGAAGGTCATCTGGATCAAGTAATTTCGGTGGTTGGTTTCTTAATTCTTGCACCCATCTGTTTGAGGTGCTTTATCTCGATGGCATATCATGGTTTCTTGCAGTCATTTCGAGAATTTGGAGAGAAAACAGGTGGTTTCGGATTTTGCCGTGTACTCACCGGTAATACTTTAGCTTTAATATTTATTACGAATATTCGATATTCTCAACCAGCGAACCATGTGCGCTAAGAAGATTCTGAACAAGACGTTGTTTTTACTCACCTCTCACTTCCACTCCATTTATCTTTCCCACCTTTTTCCTATCCCACTTCCATATCACAGTGTTTTATCACCGTCTAAGTTCTTCAATCCTTGTCTGATTGTTTATGTAGTTTTTCGAGATTTTATTAGGCTTAATCGTGGTCTTTATAAGAGGATTAAGGGCTACGGAGGCGTTGTGATTTGCTGAATGGAAGAGACGGCCGCGTATTTGGTGCGGCAATGTGAACAAGAAATGATATGAAATGATGGTCTCAAAGCGATTGAAGCCGTTCGTGTGAAAATATCTTCGTCTGTGTCTTAGGGATCCGTTTGTCTGCTCTTGAGAAGGGATTGAGGAGAGCAAGCTCCGATTTCCCGTAGTTTAAGGGTCTAGAGCCATAAAACTAATGCAGTTTTGAGACCTAACTTTTCTTAAATGGCCTCTGTCGCATCCCTAAAAAAAAGTCGATTTGATTCCGCAACAATTAAAGCGTGCATTAATCGCCTCAAGATCTGCTGATGATAAATGCACACATTCGCTTGGCAAATGCAATGCGCAGCAGTGACATCACAGAATGTCGAGCAGTGGCCATATAGGAAGGATATTATGTCTTTCTTATTTGTTCCGCTAGCCGTAGACAGGTAGAAACGCTCACCCACGTTTTTGTAGATTCTGATATAACGGGGAAAGCTCACCACCGTTTTATATTGGGAAATTTGATGGTTGTGTGAATTGATCTAAAGCACAAGCGGACACTTCTGTTTTGTTTCTTCTATCCCATTTCCACTTTTTTTCTGGAGTTTACAGTGCCTTTGTAAAATGGCGGGCTATCTATTGTATATGTGCATGAGCAAGTAGAAGTTATCCTATGAAATCGTCTTTTAGAGTGTTGTTGGTATACGCTTGTAATCTTACTCGCGAAACAAGTTTCATAGCAAATAATGTTGAGTTCCATTCCAGAGTTTAGATATAATATGGTATAATAAAACGTCATATATCATGAAATCGACTGTAGAATTGTCATGATACAGTGTAAGCTTTTTTTGATAATTCATGAAATATTGAAACGAGTAGTTGATCTCTACCAATCTCTTGCATGAGTATGTGCTATGACTTAGCCATCTCTGAAATTTGTTGCTCATTCTAGCTGACATACTCAAATGAACGAATTCATTACGATAATTTTTGTATTTTTCCGGTCAGCCGTTTCGAGGACTCGAAATAATTTTGCAGGACTTCAATGCAACGTCAGATTATCTAGCATCGGCTAGTATGGATCATACAGTCAAATTATGGTATATTGGAAGCGGTAGTGGAGTTGATAAAAGGATTCAACAAGCAAAGAGTGAGCTTAAGGTGAGGTTTATTGTTAAGAAGAGAGCGGCATTGGATAAAGCCAGTTCCTGTTCTTGAATTTTGCACTAATAGCGATGTTTCTGTTCATTTCGCCATATTATAATAGACTTCTGCTTTAAAATCCATTTTATGTAGCAAGCATTCTAGGTTGATTTTTCTGCATTTTTGCTCTTGTCTCTTGTCAGAACTTTGCGATTTGGTTCGACACAATTGCAGCAGGAGTGGTATGCAAATCAATGGCAACCTGAATGATGTAAACGAAGTAAAAAAAGTGATGAGAGGTAATTGCAGAGGGGATTATTGTTTATGATGCCACCTATCGCTATCCCGACACCTGCATACAGCAGCACTGTTTTAAGTATATCAGCAACGGACGCTGTTTTAGTTCATTGGTTGCATTTTAGAAAAAGATGAAGGGATGTTTCGTGTGAGGCAAACAATGGTTTTCTCAGGTGTAATTTGTCTGCCTCATTGGTGAGGAAATTGGAATACTCAGCGGTAGAAGATGCTGAGACATCGAAAATAAATCCATGCTTATCTGCGTCCTCTTTCCTATTCGTTAGTGAAATTATCAAAAATGTCACTGTTCGGAAAATTAGCGTTTACGCTTATTCTCTATATTGTGCGAACCCATTGAGAGAATTTGGATCAGTCACGGTCCCATTGGTTGAATCAAACGCCGGAAGGAAAATGCGTTGACCATAGCATCCGCATTTTATAGAACATCCATGCTGCACACCAAATTCAGCATCGTTTCAGTGAATTGAATTTCCAACCTTTATTTCGTTCTTTTTTGCTAGTGACAATGAATTATGCAATTTTTTTAAATTTTTGCTGCATTTTGAAAGTTCGCCGATATTACGGTTTAGAATTATTTGCGTGGTACCCACGAATTACAGACATTTCTAGCGATCCATGAAGCAAGGAAAATATGAGCAGTTTGTGTGAAATTGTGTTTGAAAGTCGTCCATCCCACGATGCAGATTATAGTTGCCGATTTCGCCATCGTGCATTGTATGAAACTTGCGGAATGACGTTCTCATGGCGCATGTTTTTTGTGGAATCGGAAACTGCGCATTCGTTCTTCTCTGTAGGTTAAAGATTTTAGGTTAATTTGTACTTGGCAAGTGATTTAGTGGGAATTTTTATCTCCATATTTTAATGAGGCTTCTTAAAAATTTCAAGAAACACTGTTAATGTATTCGCTATTTAAATTACTGCAGTCAGAAAATATCAAATGTCGAAGTCCTCAAAATTATTATCGAATATAAAAAGGAACGAATTTGTGGAGGCATTAGTTACATGTTGCATTTTACATAGCTTTAGTGAACGTATAACGTCTTAAATGCAAAGAAATTAAAGAGTTGTACCAGAGCAGGAGGCGAAATATGCGATTATTTGACCAGTAATTTTCACTGATTTCCAGTAGAAATAAATAAAATTGTCTTTGCTTTTTCAGTCTTTGCCTCACTGTTCGTGCAAATCTGTAACGGATTCGTTTTTCTCTGAACCGGTCGCTGTAAATGTAGGTACCATAGTGGGAAAATGCGTTCACGTTTTTGACGGATTCATAAATCAATTGGAAATGTGGTGAGGGAGGTCATTATGTGGTGCAGATCATATCCACCAGCTTTCATAAATCGTCTTTTGCTTACCACCTGATATTATCTTACAGATAGGCACACACACACAAACATATTCGCAGACACGATGCCGACAAGGCTCAGAAATGAGCGACGTTTTGATGTGTTCAGCAAAAGTGTTTTGATGTTTCAGCTAGTGGATAATCCGGCCGAAGTGCACTATCCACGTGGTAGCACTCGTGATATCCATACAAATTATGTGGATTGCGTTCGCGTCCTCGGTCCACTCATTTTCTCAAAGGTAAATTATTCAAGTGGCGTTATTTTTCGTATTGCCATAACTTATGACTTATTTCGCAATGATTTTTAACCCATAAATTCGTTCATTTTTATAAGAAAGTGGTTTACTATGTTATTTCTGAGATATAAACTTGCAGAGACATGCTAGAGGATTGCAGCGATTATATTATGTATTTTATAGGTGCCGAGATCGCATCTTTATATATATTTTTTGAATCTTGCGTTTGTTATTTCCTCCACTGGGATATCCTTTATATTCAAGTGCTTATTATTTATTTCTAGCCGTTTACGCTATTTGCCTTCTATGTAGTTTCCCAGCTAACCACGTAAAGCATTTGCCTAATACCTCTGGGGACCAGCCGCCAAACTGTGACTGAGTATGAAAATTAGATCTTTCTTTATATTTGCTCTGTTTTGATCCGTACGGTAAACTTCTTATTTATTTGTTGAACCATCTGTCAAACTGTTTTGAATAATTTTCAGCCGAAAGAGGTCTAGTTTATTGAAAAAAGGCTCACTCAGTCTGCTGCAGCTGGTTGCCATTGTGTTTTAAATCTGTGGATTTGTCAAATGTGTAACTGATGATTGCGGATTCTTGTGCTAGTTCATTCGTTGTATTGGATTCGAGTTCATCGATGTCTGTTGTTCGTTTAAATGTCATTTCAAATGCCTATTCGACTTTACATTGATATTCGTATATTTCCGCAGTGGGGTGGTTTGGTTGCAGAAATGTTTCACAGAAAGTTTGCTTCGCAGGGTGTTCTCAAAGTTGCTAATTTCTTCGAAAATTACTACTGCAAAGATTGCAAAAATGACTGTTTCTCGTTACTTTCTTTGCATGTTTTCGATTGGCCGTGATCGAAACATAAAACTTCGGACTGGAAAGGAATTACGAATCGTTTCGTGCGAATGATCGAAATGAAAAATACTGTATCGCGAAAGAGACGAGGTGGATAGTGCGCATTGCTTTTCGTAATTATTGCCTTAGATAGGCGTTTTTCAGTCAACAGAGGATGAAATATATTTGTGGAAATTTGGCGGTCTAAGTGAGCCGGTCGCTGGACAAGGGAGCAACGTAAAAACTGAGAGCAGTGTGATGCATCTTCGACGATTATCGATGCCCGAGACGAATATGTGGTTTATTAAATTTGAGATCGATCCAGCACAAAAGGTCCTTTTTCTGCTCTTTTTCTACTCATTTATAACAGTTGTGTTAATTTTGTTCATCTTAAGTTTGTACTGGTTTTTTCTCAAGTGTGAAGTTACAATTGCATAGGTTTTTTGACGGAGTTATGTTGATGTGAGAATTAGATTACTGCAGATATTTTATTTCATGCAGAATGCGGAGATGCAGTCACAGTAGGCCTTTACTCTCAAGAGTTATTGGTGTCGATCGTCGTCCAGATTTGATCTATCTCTTCAAAATCGTGGTAATTTACAGGGAGCTTTTTATCCTGAGTAGGTAATAGATTTCTCTAAAAATAACCCATATCATGATCACTGTTCGTGCGAATTGATTTGAGTCTATATATTTAGGAACGTTTCTGCTTTATTTAAGTCAGCCACACTTTCGCTTGTGAAAGTCAGGTTTATGAAAGTTTGAGGAAAGTGAATCCAGTTCAAGGGCGTTGGCGGAGAGGAGGCGGAGGGACAGGGGAACGTGCAGTTATAGAGGACCCATCGTCGGATAGCATTTCTATCGATTAGTAATGCATTTAATCTGTCAGAATTAAAGTAATGTTTGCGCGATAACAGTTACAGTGATGCTATATATTTGCAGAGTAATTTATGCTTTGGACATGTGAGTAATAGCATTCATTCAGCAGTTTCTCGGCTATTCAGCAGTTAAACGAACCGATTCAAGGACAGTGAAGACGTTTTCATATCTTTTTTTTATTTCAGTATCTGGTTTGTGGAAATCAGAAAGGCGAAATTCATATATGGGATCTCAAGAATGGATCGTTTCCAAACGGAATGAGGTTAATATTTGTTGACGAACTTGTTTTATTTTCATCGATAAATCGCCTTCAATCCTAAAATGTTTGAACGTCAATTGTTTTATTTAAATATGCATGTACTCATTACGTACTATTACAGCCAGCATCTCGTCCGCAAATTTACCGTTTCCGAACATACTGCGATTACGCGATAGTGATATTGTCTTTACGCAGATATATATATACGTGTGTCTGTGCTCGATAGTTTCGGGCTGGGGAACCGTCGTAGCTCGAGTTTCGAATGTCAGTCGTGCACCAGACCTGTCAACATTGAAGGAAAGTGCAGAGTTGGAGGTGTTTAAAAGCTCCCGTATTCGCCAACCTACTAAAGTCGCTTGGCTTTTTGGAACGAGAAAGTTGGAACGGGCGTGAAAATTTATGCATAACAAATATAAAGTATATCAAGACGTAGTTTAAACGTCTTGAAATTATAGTTAAACCTTGTAGGAATGTGGTACTAGAAATACGAGTGAAAGTTGCGTTACACTTCTCCTCATCAGACCAGCAGTAATTTTTGCGCAATGTTGCTCACGGCTGATAAAACATGAGTCCTACTGCGGCCACATCTCGTCTGAATCAATCACCGATATGATTCTTTTGTCAAAAGGCCGTATTTTCGATGTAACTACTTGTACAATGAAATGAAATCGGCGCCATTTCTTGATATGAACAGTCAGTGTGCAAAAGTTCCCCGGTGGAACCTGACGGATAAGTATATTCGAATAGGCATGAGCTCGGCGCATGAAGTTTGTGATCTCAACTTTGGCAGGAAGCATGAAAATGAATCTACCGTAAGCGTTAGGGGGAAGCAGATCTGTTAAATGGCGATTGCTCGACTACTGCACTGTCCGATTATTTGATGGTAAATTATGAAGACGGTCGATCGTTTCAGTGAGAGTACAAAGAGGCGAATCACGTCAGCCGCTCTCATTGATGCTTCTGTTTTTTGAACTTGCAGCATCTCATTGTGGAATGGGCTAATTAGATATTGAGTACATTAAAATGGAATGTAATTTTATCCTTTTTTTACATGACCAACTCAAAGA
Organism: Parascaris univalens; assembly: GCA_037576465.1. Classification (NCBI taxonomy): domain Eukaryota; kingdom Metazoa; phylum Nematoda; class Chromadorea; order Rhabditida; family Ascarididae; genus Parascaris; species Parascaris univalens. The sequence continues at coordinate 118,067,583 of CM075173.1, forward strand.
TCAGCAGAGCTCACAGTTGATGGGGAAAAACGGTGACGTTCCTAGATGAAAGAAATTAATGAGGTGCACTGTAACTGCATCATTCAGAAAGACTTTCATTGCCACTTTTGTGTCATTTTTACGTGGCCTGCTTTCGTTTGCATCAAAGTTGTAGTACCGTTGAGCCGTGATCTATGCTTTTAGCGATTTCGTATTGCGGTCAAAAGATGTTTGGCATACGATACGACAGTGCTCGTTCAGTCCGTGTGGGGAGTACATGGTTGCGGTTGGCGACGATTGGTGCGTTTGCAGATTTGATCGGCACGTTTAAATGCTCTCATTTTCGCTTTGTTACAAGTTTCTATCCTTGTTCGACTGGTTACCTCAAATTGTGAATGCAAAAGAGTCTGCTCATTCTTGTTCAACAATAGAAATTGTTCCGACCTTAACTTCCGCGTTTCTTGTGTTTGGTGTTTCTGTTCATTTGAGCGAACTGATTCCTGTGTTTGCGAAGCGCTCCTCTAGAAATCGAAGTATTCGGGACACAAGTGTCTATTTTTTCTTCCTTCCCCCTTTGCCATGTTTAGTGAATTGGTGACCTCACTGCCCTTGGTGAATCAGGTAAATAACGCTCATACTGAATTCCTCGCGCGATTCACTCTTTTATTTTTATTGGGGTTGCATCCATTGCAGTCATGCGAAGCAGCTGTAGAATTGTATAAATGTGACTGGGTGTTTGTTTTCTGTCGTAAGCTGCGGTATCACCACAAAGGAGTCATGACGGCTGACGCCATCCTCTTCATGCTTTCCATTTACAACGCCTTGGTACTGGGTCGCGTTCTGCATTGCTCATTGACCACTGCATTGACGAACCCCTTTTGTCTCACTTTCATTAAATAGTTTTTGAGTTTTTTTACCGCTTTCTATTTTCATATTCGTACGGTGGAAATTTCTTGTCGGTTATTAGCGTACCCGAATGCAGCGTTAAAGGTTACAGCTGCCGAATCACAGTTTACGGCACTTTATATGAATCATTTTATGCTTTTTGTGGGTGCCGATAGTTTTTGCCTTTCCTCCGAATCATTACCTTTCAACAGTTCGTGAGATAAATATAAGTTAATAACAGCAGTCCCGGATCATTAATACGTGGTTGTAATGGATTTTATGATCGGAATAGGACATTTATCATTTGACAAGAATATTTCTTATAGTCTGCATATTACTGTTGCTGTCAGTGGGCGATTCATACATTCACATTGATCTTTTTGCGGTTGATCTCTTGTCGGCCACTGATAGATCTTTCGAGGGACTTCCGCCGATGATGCGATCAGAATATATGAATCATAAGGTCATGGTTAAGTTTCCGTGTTTTCAATATTTCAGTGAATGGAAGAGAAACAACTGACACATGCCAAGAATTTGCGATAGGTGTATTTATTGCTCATTAGCACTTTTGACGGAGTGCTTCTTCCGGCATCCAATGTTTTATGTGATTCCTTTACTTCTGACGTATGTTCTGCCTTTTGAGCCTTCTCATTTTGCAGCTTCATCGTTTGCTGCAAACTTTTTTCTCGGTATGTATCTATTGTTGCTGCGTTTTCTATTCTCTTTTGTTCTTTACCATCTTTCATTTCACTCTTTATTGCTAATTTTCCAACATGATCACACAATTCGAATGGATCGTTGATCTCATCATACGGTTCCACATTCGAGCGCTCAGCACTTCTCATTTTAAAGTATTATACGCATGCAATCAAAAACAAATATTCACTGCAAATTCCATTTCCTAATTTCAAGTACTTTTAACTTTTTTTGAATATTATACCTAATGGTTACAGGAGAGGTTATCAACTCTGTCGGTACTTTGGATATGTTGTATCATAAGTTGATATCTATTTCCTTTAACCGTGACAAATAAGAAACACCATTAGCCGATGCAGAAAACCATCGAAGGAGGGAAAAAGTGCGTAATTCTCATATTCGACTTTCCTTCTCAAAAATGCTTTGCATTTTGGACCAAAAGAATTCATCTATGCTTCCTTCGAGGCACTGGCGCTCGGCAAAGTCGATTCCTCTCATCGTTTGTGCCTACGATTAGATTGCATAATAATTTTTAAGGAGTCGTTCTCTTATTTTCAAATGCCTTTTGCTGCCGCAGTGCTGCTTCTGTTACTGAATTTATATGCTGCGAATGTTCGGAGTTTTGTCGTCGTGGTTTAGTTTTTAAATTTCTTGATGTTGGATACACTTTCCAATTTTGAAGAACGCTTTGTGATCTCGTCGTGATAGATCATCCTCGGCGAGATCCTCGGGTGGTGTTTATTTCTTGTGGTCTATCTAGCACTGTGGCTATACTCAGACGGTACTCCAATATTGTAGTAAGGGTTTGTTTGTCACTTCTGTGGTCGGTGTTTATCCCTTAAATTATAGGTTTTTGAGAAAAGATATTTCGGACGGCAGTACCACACAGTCATGGAATGCGTCCCTAGGAAGTTGGATGACGCATTCGACAAGTTTGTAAGGCGAACACCACAATATTTAATAGTGCAATAATTCCGTTGTTCAAAAAAGAAATGAATCTCAATTAGTTTTGTTGGACTGAGGCGGACTCATCGGATAGTAGTGATACTAATGCAACGCATCAATCCCTCCTTCCCTTGGGGCAATCACCACAAGCTGTAAAAAGTGTTACTCCGAGAATGTTACATCTCCGTAGTTATACAAATTGCATAGGTGCTATGAGTACATTATACAGTTTATTCTTACGAAACATTCGGTATACAGACAAATGAAAAAGTCCAGTGGTTAAATAATGAACGAACACTTGGGAAGAAGAATTTATACAGAGTGAGAATATTTCCCGTTGTTGATCTATAACGGAATAAATGGCCGTAGCTGGATTTTGTTATAACAGAAGGCGGGTCTCAGTTCTCTTATGTGATACGCTACGAGTTTTCTTTCCTGTGAGTGATTAATCAGATGCTGTTTTGGTTGCTGGTCGGTTAGGATTTCAATAGCTAGAATTAGTTAATAAAAAGCTAATTGGAATTTTAGCTTACGGATCAGTACAGCTAGAGATATGCCTTGTTCTGACACTATTTCTGTGCTTCGGTTCCCTTTGTAGCTGCCATTTCCTCTTTAGAGATGGAAGAAGGCAGAAAAACCCTTTTGGTACCACTTTCGTTTGTCTTCTTAACGACTGGTCGATTATTGGTTACCCTTCCAACTTCCATTCTACTTTTTACTGGGATTTGAGTGTCGTAGGTGCGCAAAATATTTCATAGCGCCATCTGTTCCTTCGTCGATTCATCGTTCCGTCGATCAGAGTGCTCTTGTCTTAAGGCGGATAGTAACGGACTCAGGTGAAACAGTCGATGCGCCTTTTAGCTTCAGCTTCTTCTGAAATAACTGCAGATAGTACTTTCTGTGGGTAAACCAAAGACAGTTATAAGCCACCACACACCTTGTCGCCGTCGAAACTTGATGAGCTTGCTTGTAATTTCCAGCGTGGCAAATATGAAAATCTTGGAGCAAATGAACGTAGTAGATAAAGGTCCGTTGTTTTGACAAGACAGCTGGTGCTGATATATCCGCACAACTTCATGAGCGTAGCCGTTCCGTTTAGCTGCCGTATGTCCCAGCTGACATATATCTCTGTTTGTGATTACACCCTCAAAAATAGTAATACCTCGGTGTCAGGTGCAGCAATAATATCGTACTTGCGGAGTATGTGGATGAGCGCCAGTTTCTCTTCCATCTCGGCCAGTCTTCTGCCAATGCACATTCGAGGACCAGCTCCGAATGGTAACCATGACAACGGATGACGCTGTATGCCCTCCCACCTGAAGCACAAATGCACCTACAGGATTAACAGACCTCTGAAGTGGGAACAGGTAACAAAAATTTTCTGTTTATGTTTTAAGGAAGAATGAGTATTCCATCTAGGGAGAGCTGTGATGATTTGTGAGGCGATGTAAGATGTCAGCACGTGTTTTTGTGGTAGCGCGCAAATTTAGCATCTCAAAGTGGATTGCAGTGGTCCACTGGAATAAATCTGCGCAATATATAGCTCTTCTCTCTCTGCGCTAGAGAATTGTCGTCTACCTTGTCTACACCCCGAATTTGTTCTCGGAAGGTGCCAGCAATGTTCACTGACTCGATCGCTTTGAAAAATTATTCACTCATTTCAGCTATCCCGATGCACCGTTTTGCCACTGTGGTTCAGCTCTAAAACAATCTGCGGTTTACAGCTTCGGATTAAACTCTGGTAAAAAAGTGAGGGATCCGACTCACCTCTGAAGGATGTATTTAATCTTCTTCCACTCCTTTTTTTATGGATGGGACATCCATAAAGGCTAGGAAAAGAAACAAAAAACGGTTTTTAAAGGATTTAACCTCTCTGGACGGAACTCATCTGCATCTTCGCCCCAAATTCGCTTATCATAATGCACCGAAAACACATCGGCCAAAACACAGATACCCTTTTCTACTTCGACGTCACCAAGTTTCGTTGCTTCCATGCACGTTCGCGAACTGGCGCTGCAAAAAAAACTCCCAAACAACTCTAACATCCCAGCAAAGATGCAGAATTGCTTATCCAGCCAAAAATTGGCCAAGGTAGCAATACAAGTCATATATACAACAAGGCTTTCAAGTGACCAAATTGGGCAGTACAACAGATGTCACTTTTCATCCTCGCTGGTTTCAAAAATCAAAGATACGGATTACAGCCACCTAAAAACTCGAACTACTCCACGTCACTGGCAACCAACAAGTTCACCGCATTGAATTGCGTCGACCCCGTAGACAAACTTATTAGCTGCTTCCAAACCTGTAGGAATCACCGGTTCATAAACTAAACCTATTTCTGGCAAATCCCCTGCCTAGATCAAGCAGCTGTGTCCAATTCCTTGCAATTTCTCAGTCTTCCAGAGCGATCATTGCTTTTCTTACAGCTTACTCTCCCTTCCATGACCCACTTGGTTATATCTTGCTCTTGAATATAGTCTGTAAACAGGTGTGAGACTGATGCCTGTGAAATTCTCATTACGTGGACCAATTTTTCGGTCAACTTGCATTGGCACCACTGCATGTTAGCGAAAAGAGATTTCTCACATATTCGCATGCGCGGACGATTCATATATGAATGTACATATATGCGCGCACAGCTTCTCGCCCACGCATATACTCATGCATGCACACGCATATGCATATATCTGCGCACTCACTACACTATATGGAAACGCTCGCATTGAAACACGCGAATATGCACGCATCGTGACGATGCATCTCTGTGTTTGGACATAGATACATAGGCATACAACGCATAAGCAATTACACTAATATATCGCTCATTGGCGCACATACACATACGCACATATCGATGCGCATATTATGCGATGATGCACGCTTAATTTCGTAGGCATAGGCACGCATGCATTTGCATGTACACAAATGCATATGAGAAACACATATGCATGCACACGACACAGTCGCAAATTATTTTGTGAAAATATTCAAATTAACTGAGAAAATATCAACGCGTTGCTCACTTACAAAGCGGCGAGAGGATAAAGTCGTAATGCCTCCTTGACAACCATATCCAAATATCTGAGTTGTTGGATTTGCTCATAGCTTATCTCCTGTGAGAAAAATATACAGTGTTATGCAATCATTCAGAACTGTCTTTAAACTTAAATACAACAACACTCGAGGTACCACCAAACAAATTAGGTTTCGGAGACCTAGTTAAGTAACGAAACGCACATCGGGCTTAACTGTTTACTCAGCACTATACTATGTCCACTTCACTTACAGTCTTTTTTCAAATTTACTGACACATTTCATGCCGATGAAGAGCAATTTTTAGATTTTGAAGAAATAGAAGAAAGATTTTCCTAAGGAACTTCGATGCGGGCTTATTAATGACTGTCGACTTGATAGAATTAAGCAAGTTTTTTTAGGGAACAGCAGGGATGGGGAATACCCTAAAAATGTGAAAAGTTTCTTCTAAACAAAGTGCAACGTGAAAGTGAGGAAGTGTTAGACCGAGCGAGAAAGAATGGTTAAGGATGACCCTAAAGTCCTCACCTTCTCCTGTTGGGAATGCCAGTGCAGGTTGAACAAATCAAAAGGAGCAATTTGATGGGGTTTTTAAGAATATGTTTATTTGACTTACACTGTGATCGCAGATAACGTCAATTTCTTTTTGAACACGCTTTCTCGCATGAGGATTTTTCGCAATGCAGTAGGAGGCGTAGGCAAGTGAATTGGCTGTTGTATCAAAGCCAGCGAGTAGGAAAACAAGACATTGCATTACCACTTCAGATGGGGATAATTTCTTCTCCACCTGAAATGTTCACTTCTCAGTTTAAAAAAGTTACTCTCCAGTGGCCATCCCTGACATGAAAGGGTTTCGAAAATAGACCTTCGTCCACTCAGTTGGCTCTCGTTGGAAGTTGAGTATTTTCAAACATGGCGAAGTCGATTTAAAGAGCATCTGCAAGTGTAAATGTCTAGAATATAAGAATATCGGGGAACAAAACTTCATTTCCATACCGAATGAAGCTACTTGAACGCATTGGGAAGGCTGGTCCGATATGCCCCCTTTACATTTAAATAATTTTTTTCGAACAAGCACCAGTCAGGAAATAGTTGAGCAAACTACAGAGGTAAATAAAGGGTATATCAATCAATCAGTACACTAAGCGAAAGCGATGTTTTAAATTGAGAACTCTTAGGTAATAAATTCATAACTTTACATATCAAGTCTCGTGACCTCATTTCGGTCTCGTGGACACTTTTCAAATTTCTTGTGCGAAATCTCACGAGCAAAAAACGAATAGACAAATGGAGATAATAAACCTTGAGATTGTTTCTACTGTATCCGACTGGAGTAAGATCAACCTCAGCTTCAGCATCCAGAAAGAGATCAATAAAATCGGCAGCCTCATACTTTCCACCATTCTCGCTCTGCAATTTCAGTTTCCCATTTACTACACGAGAGCAAGGAAATTGCGTTAATCAACAAGAAATTGAAGAGAATATGTGACACTAAAAATTGTTGGTTACCTAAGGGTGGATTTTCATGAAAGGATCATATATATACAAATGAAAACAGATCACTATTTGAGGAAAATATCAACGAAGAATGACGGATGAAAAAGGGTGCGTAGCAAATCTACTGCATTGGTGAATTCTTCAGAATTTAAGAGTAAACTGATAGAGACGCATGAAAGTTAATGATTATATTTTCTAAGAAATTCGCATACTCTCAGTTTTCTCCTCTCATTGACGACATCTTTGATTTGCTCTTGGAGAAAGATGAATGGCATTCCACGCATCTTCGCTGTCAATGTGGCCAGTTTTCGTACAGCTGCCGTAAAGATCGGCGGTAAAACTTTAATGGCGACAGCGAATGGTTGATTCGCTGGTCTTTCGAAGACTGCCCTCACCAAATCCAAATATTGACTGCGAAATTGTTGTGATCCTTTTTGTCCCATCGCGATACGTGCAATCACGTCCATAGTTAACTGTTGATAGTAACTATAAAAGTGCATTGACTGAAACGTCTGGAAATATCCTTCCGTTCAGCATTTAACGGATTGTATTTTTGAAAATAAATGGAAATAGGAGTAGGTTTGAGTGTGGGTTAATATGCTACAGTGATAATCTTGATTTTATGACCATCTTAACCAAATAACCAACCCTTAAAACCGTTTCGAAGCTTCATGTATTTCAACAATTACTTTCACTATTAAAAGACTTCTCGGAACACAGTAGTATCCTAAATATGCCGTTCCAGATAAGCATTAGTAACAGGTTAAAAATTTTTATAGTATCAGCCCTTTTATGATAATTAGGACCTTTTTTAACTAGCATATTAAATGACAGTATGACATCGACAGCTTCTAATATGCGATCGATTGGACCAGTCGGTTTGTGAGGATGTGATCTGATCACTTATGTGGAAATTAGTCCCCGAATAAATCGCTTGATGTATGGAAAAAAAAAAAAAACTGATGAAAACTCTCTATAGCATCTATGAGCGGTAGTTGGACATTATTTGGCGCTAAGTTTCCATCTCTTCCATTGATTGTGTATAGTTTCATAGCGATGATTCGAATAAGTATGCCAAATATGTTTTCAGCAAATTGATCAAATGAAATTTACAAAGATGGATATCGCTTAAGCTAAAGTATTTTTGAATTCATTAAGAATATCTAGTGCTTACGGGTGAATATTGAATGACTTTTCAGTATCAGCATGTTCCTTCATATAATCGAGCATAACAACAACAGAATCTTCCACTGTGCTTTTGATCTGTAATAACTGTTGATAGCACATATGCAATAAGGTACACGAACGAATTAGCGACAGTAATAATGCAGGAAGTGAAATTTCATCTGATCAATGAAGTTTATACTTTAGAATTTCAGATTTCATTTGATCAAATTTATACGAGAAAATGAAAATATCCACTGCAAAAGTGAACAAGCAAGAAACCGCTCGAAAAAATGGAAATTCGGATTTACCACAGATTATAATCTGAACTCATCTGAATTTGAAATAACTAAATTTAATTTGAATTTAGAACGCAATCTGAATTTACCTTTTTGAGTGAATTCACTGAAAATGTCGGATTTGAAAGTGTTCTTAACCTCTTCCAACGGAGGCCACGAGCCGAAAAAACATTAACATCTTTCTCTTTATCCACATCGCCAACGAATGGTAAAGCCTAAAAACAGCTGGGACTGCTCACTTCGGAAACCTGCCCAATATGGGTTTCCAGTAACAACGTCAAACAAAGCTATTGGCCACAAAATCTCAATTAAGCATTGCGGCATTCGCATAAGTGGATCCAATCAGTTGTGGAACAAAATTAACTTGAAATGACCTATTTAAGTAGCGACATGTGGGAAGGAATTCGAAATAAAAAATACTATTTGAGGGAAAAAAATCGTTTGTAGAGTAGGAATGAAAGAATTTAATTCTGATAGAGACGAAACCGCCGAACACAGATGGGCAATTGTACATTTATCTGCAAATAGCGAAGAAATGTCGTTGCTACAATGCACTCTTTAAATTGAAACTTTCAGAAGTACACAAAAGCAATTTCCACCAAGGAACTGCTATGAGCGTCGAAATCAATTTAAGCATGAGCAAGATACTAAGTGTGTTTTTTATTGTTTATTTTTGTGCGTTTTGAGAGTGCTTAGCATGCGTTATACGATGTTGCAAAAATGTGTGCCACGATCTTTGATAGCCTTATTCACTGTTGCCTGGAAACAAGTAAAACTGAAATGAAATTAGGTTTATAGTTGGCCGTTAAGGCCGAAAATTGGACAAATTAAATTTCTATAACCACAATTCGTCTGACTTGTGGATTGTGCAAAGCGACATATAGACAACAACCAGATGAAAAATATCCGGAATCAGTTTTCAGGTGACATTACCGATTAAAAGTGAGAACGAAAATGATTTGCTTGAATGAATTCCAACCTTACGACTATAAAATTGTTCGAATTTTCTCACGAAGAGATCCTGCATTACATCAACATCACTAACGACAAGTACGCTCTCCCATCCCTCTTGAATGCCATATATTTTGCCGTATTGTTTTGTCCAGTCGCGAAGTTGCAGTGGTGCAGGATATTCGGGACGGATCAATTCCTTTAGATTGCCATAGAAAAATGATGGTTCTGGTCCTGTCACCTTTCGTTGCTTCCAATATTCGCGATGCTTGCGTATGTAACTAAACGAGCGATTCCAATTTCAAAACTGAACAGATCACCATACAAGTAAAACAATTTCTTCCAATAGCTCATTGTCTTTGGTACCTTTTCCTGTGCTCCTCCTGAAGTAGTGATCGTAAAGGCTAGTGAAATGCTAAAGAGTCTTAACGACTAAGGAAGTAAAGTCTATGAGATATCTTTGAAATTCCTTAGTTAACAGTTGAATCAATATTGACAAAGTTCACTGAAATCTCGCCATTTTGTTGCAAAGTCGATAAAATAGATTTCGTGTGAGATTCTTCGCTGCTTTTGCATATTCAAATTGACCGTTTTGTGTAGATCATCTCTCACTCTCATTGACAAACCGATCTTTTTACTTTCTTCACTCTGAATAACAAATATCAGCGCTTTTCCTTTCGAGTGGCACAAAAGGCTTCGTTATTATCCCCTCTACCGCCTCCTTGACTAAAAATTCAATTTTTTTAAAGAGATGCGTGGAACTTCGCTTCCCTGAAAATTTTTCACTACATAAACATGGGAGATGGTAATATTCGAGATTATATCGTAAAGCTGCATGCAATTACGTTTGAACAACCAAATTCATGAATACTCTACCGAAGAATGTTATATAGGATAGCGATTAAAGCGCCTACGACCGTTATCCATAGGTGAGCCATTTCCTGTGAAGATTATTGCAGATCGATGCTGTCGAAGACAATTCTTTCTTCTCTCTTCGATGAAATTCTCTGGAAGAAAAACAAATAGTGCGAAATATTCACTGTGTAAATTGAAAAATTCCATGAAATAACTCTCTCAAAGCATTTCATCGAGCAATAAGAGTGTGCACATAATCTATTTCCACATTTCACTTAGATTTTAACATCAACTTTCATGGATATAAACTTCTATTTATCACGCTGTACAAACCGCGATTGCAAATATAGTTGTTGGATGTCGACGCGCAAAGTTGGGTAAATCTACTCAAAGCACACAACACATTATAATGTGCACCTGCACTGCAAAAACGATTCGACGCTTTCGTGTAAATGGAATTTGCGAAGTTACAGCATGCCAATGTTGGTATGCAATGTAGAACTGCTTTAATGTAGAAGGCACATGCGATGATGGAGCAGTGCTAGATGAACCAACTTCGATGCACAGAGGACGACTAAATGAACTGCCAATGTGCTAGCGTTATAAGAATACGGATACTTGTGCATACATCTTATGGCCTCCGACCGAGTATAACTTACTACAGTTCAATTTCCTGCTATTTGTCGTATGGTCCTTAGTCAAAGAACACTTCAATAAACAAGTTACAGTGGCATATCATAACAACCTATCAAACATGGCGATTCCCACTACTTCAAATTATTTCCGCAGCTCATTTGCTAGAATTTAACTCTACACACAATTTGTTTCAAAGCTTCATAAATTCTTCTGAGAATTTTTAGTGTTTCTTCCATCAGCATTTTTTCTTCCTTTCGATTTTGACATCTATTTTTTCTCCCTAAGTTTGATTATAAATACACGATAATTTAAGTAATTTTATACTCTGAAGGAAACAGAGGGAACGGAGAATGGCAACTTCTTAAGCTGATTCGATTAGATACGTCTCATGAGGAGACAATGTTGACGACTCGTTCCTATAGCAGCGGTGAAAACTAGTATCGCGACTACAACACGCACAAGCCAATTTCCACATTGGATCGCTACACACCATTGGCCGACTCCACTATCCGAAATACGTTTGCCTGTTGGGAGTGCTGTACAGGAAACTATATAGCAAGTTACGCCTCCTTGAGAACGATATCAACAAATTACTAACAATGTGGTTTGTAGTTTTGTCTTGACCTTCTGAAATGACTGATAAGAACGACTTCAAATAAATGAGTGGTAAACATGACGTCGACGCTAGAGGATATTCGGCATGAATTGTGGCATATCTGCAAGGTCGACGACCTCCACTACAGACTACAGCACACGCTCCACAGAGGAAGCAAGATACAATTGTGATGGACTTGCCTGTACCCTTAAAGGATTTCAGTGAGAGACGATACGGTGGAAAATGCATCAAATAATTTAAAATGGCAGCAAACGAGAAGTAAATGAACTGAACGGTTTGATCGTTGCTCAGTCAATTTTCACGTCATTTTAACTGAAGAGGAATTGCAAATCCGACACGGGTTATAGCGTGCTCGTTCTCGAGTGAACAAATATCTGCTCCTATTTGTGCTCTCCACAGATTGAAGTCAGCCGTTGAAAAAACTGCAGTAATGATATTCGCTAACGAAAGTTCTCAAGTTGACCCATCAGATTATAAAAGCTGTACAAATGGCGAAACGTTTGTATTTATGTTGCATAAACCGAATTGTATCAGTTGAGATATAATCGCGTTAGCGTGCAGGTTTTACCGACGTTTGGCTCGTTCTGAATGGTACACGTGGATCAGCGTGAAAAAGCTAACCTTCAGATCTGAAATGTGTTTATATATTTATTATGTCCCATTTGTTTTAGTTATCATCGTTTTTCTGAACCACATTTTCACCATCCTCAATTGTTTATTTGTTTTTATCATTTCAGCAATCTTCCTTGCTATAACTCTATTCTTCGTTGTGGCCGATATACGACGATGTGCTTCGATATACGACGATGTGTTCACATTCCTCTATCTTATCTACTAGTTACCTGTGAGGGCTCATCGAAAATGAAGCTAACAAACAAAACTTCGAGTTGAACAAGTAAACGACGTCAAATGACATCAAACGATCAAACGATATCAACGACAACAATGATAACGAGTGATAACAAAGACATTAAATGATAGGCAATCATGGGTGCATAATTCCGATAAGATGCACAAACGGCTCGCGTTCGACTGAAATTTGGCTCATCGTCAATGCAACGAGTGAATCGACCAACCGTTAATTTACGGCAAATGCTAATTCATGCACCAAAAGATACAGATGAACAAACAGACACACAGATACGGTGCACTCAATATGTAACAAATTGACGACTCTGCGACTCATTGATGGGAATGCAAAAGGTGTTGACTGATGCAACTCTTCCGACACGTTTTGCACTCATTAGATTTCTTCTACGCGAGTTTCATCATTCGAGTTGGGAAAATTGTTCAAAGACTGCCACAACATTTGTATATATGATTAAGGAACGGAACAATTATCCTATAAGATTAATAACGACCTGGAGACTAAAGTGAGCAGTTGGTGCGTGATGGTAAAGCATTTTATGCTTTGATGGGTACTGGCGATATTTTCAGGAAGTAACACGTTCAGTGTGATTTCTCGTTGAATCTCGACGAGCGAAATGAAGAAGTTGATAATTATTTGGTGAATGAAAGTTTCACCGCTTTGATTTTATAGTTGACCGGAAATATTTTTTCCCAGAACGGAAGGAATCCTTTCTCCTCCTCTTTTCGCATATAAGCTCGTGCATTTCAATACTTTTTATGGCAGGCTGGATGGGTGGAGATTGCAAATGGCAAAATCCTCTCCTTTCTCGATGTAACACTGCATTTGTTGCATCGTAGTTTGGTTCCTGCCCAAGCGTTTTGAACATCGGCATTTCGTACTCAGCTTACCGTTCGATGTTCACGATTGTCTTCTCCCTTCAGACCCTTTGGGGGAAAACTATTCACCTATTTTGGATCGCGAGTGTGTCATGCTTAAAAGATCCTTCCGGCGTAAGCACTCCACAAGGGTGACGGTGCCTCTGCCGGTGATCTCATAGGCTACACATTAGGAACGGGGATTTTGCCCCTCCGAACTAGAAAAAGTTCCCCCTTAGGATGGCAGGAACATGATCGAACTGCTTCAAGCTGTGTGTTCGAATAAGATTCGCTGAAAAAAGAAAGTGCTATTCGGGAAGCAGGGATTTGTTGCAAAAGGCTACACCGAGGTCTAGTCCGGAATTTCAGATATAAATTCCTCCATTTGTAACTAAATAGAGTGTCACGATTCGATGGAATTTTCAAATAAAGCCTTGGAAATGAAAAGAAATCAGGCCATGCCATAAATGCGCTCTCTTTCGTTGTGCATAAGATTAGCGTGGAAAGAGGTGTGAAGAGTTGGATATGTCAGGGTCAAGCACAAAGAAAACCGCGACATGAAAAATGCGTCAACGTAGAACTCATGCGCATCGAAATTTTTTCGACTTCCTATTTAGGTAGTGCAGTTGTGCTTAAAGTTCCACATATTCGGCATGTTTTTGCAAAAATCATTCAATGAAGACTGATTCAGTTAGGATCATAGAAGAATAAACCTCTCAAAAAGTGTGTGACATATCCTTATTTTCAATCCGAAATTCACGTTTGGAATAAAAGAAAATACCTCCGACTCATGAGGAAACGATGTGACCGGAATCGAAATAAAGAGCGACGCAGACCACATTACTTTGGGAAAATCCTGTTGCGATCTGTGCCGCAAATTATTCGTTTCTGGATGCTTTTTTTCATCTTTATGGACTCGAAAAGGTCTGAATTGGTCTTTCCAGAAAAGGGTAAATGATATGCAACTCGCTACTTTGTCAAACACTTAGGAACAAGAAGAAATGATTGATGAATTTTGGAGAACGACAACAAGCAGAAACTTTGCTGAGTGATGTTGCCAATTCTCTGACTTCTGAAAAATTATTCACTTCCTCTAAAATTTCGACAATTCTATCGTGTTGTCTACTCACGATGTCGGCTCTTACTGAGGTTTTCTTGAGGCTTCATGGCATCAAAAGCTTCGTCAACTTTACATTAACGAGCGGAAATCTTCCTATAATAGATTATATTTTCCGTCTCAAACAAAATTGCTCTAGACTATTTGCAGTTAGCCCATAAAAATTCATAAATTCTTCGACCGGCAATGTAAGGTGTGAGAAATCAGCGCTCTTGCGAGGAACACTCTGTTCAGCACAACTCCATTTTTGATGTCGAGAAAATCCGGGGAAGGGGAGCGAATTTTATATGCTGCGACGATAAATTCTACAAAAATGCTTCATTTGTTTGCTTGTTGCCCGTGTTGGTGTCGAGAAAACGCTGACAAAATGGCCGAGAGAAGTGCGGTTGTCGATAGGTTGAATCTAACCGGCGGCTGCCTATAGCGACTGAGGAGATGGCTTCCACGAACGAACAACTACGACTAAAATTCTACATCCTCATCCATCAACCGGAATTAGCACTTATCAACTGCACCAATCAAGCTGTCTCTCCTAAACCTTGAGGAAGGGAACACTGAAGCCAATGTCTAGTTTGTTCAAAACTTCCTGATGAGCCACGCAAAAAGGAAACAACTTAGCAATCTTGGAGCCGTCGAGAAGGACAGTGACGATTAAACATTAGCTGAGGACAAAGCGCTGAAGGGTTATGAGGTGGCAGAGGGCGAGTTAGAGGAAAGCGACGGCCACGATATCAAACATGGTGGTAAGCGATGGGTGCTGAAAATCATGTTTAAACATAAGAACACCGCAGACATGCTTCCATGAAGAATGCGACGAAGCAAGCTTTCAATGCTTTGCTTTCTGAAGCAAGGGAAAAAGAGGCACAAGCGGAGGCGCGAATGTGTTTAAGTACGACCTTCAGCTTGTCGAATCACCGTCATCTTGATCAATCACGCGAAAATCTCAGCATGCAATTGACAGGTTGGGCAATGTGAGCGAACGATACTACTCGTAGTTTTTTCAACCTACTACCTCGCGCTACTGGAAAATTTGCCGAGCCAAGATATTCTGTTCAGAAGAATGAACTTCATTTTGCAGATATCTGCGAAACGCTTAACGACGGCAGCAGCATTTTGCTTCATCCGTTTCATATTAGAGGCTTTAATTTGATGAATAATAGGGAGTGGAGATAAGAGGTGTTGGAAGATTGCTTCCGGCGAAGGGAGTTTAAATGCAAAACAGATGAAGCACGCTATTACAACAGAAGTAGCAAAATATGAGCAAGCAGTGGTTAGCTTCCACAACATTTTACTAGCTTTTTTTTATAAACCAGATCGGAAAACCTCACACAGTACTGGGAGAAGCTTCTATTGGACAATTTACTTCTAAAGTGCTCTTGACTTTTACCGGCAACACAAATACTGATCGCGATACACAATCACTAAAGGGTCTTTCTGAATCGGAGAAAGCTCAAGAATCTCCCGAAAATATGGCACCAGACGTCGCACACTCTGTACAAAGGTGTATCGTTGAACAATCCGTGCACGTTTTATATGTCGCTCGACGATCACGAGTCTATCTATATACGTTAAGGCACTACGAACTTATAGATGCTCTTGACCTCAATGATATAGAGTTCGACTTTTCAATAATCTGCTTTGCAGGAGATGGCGACCACAGTGATAAATTGTGTTTGTCACGATAAGTCTCCTAAATCTTAATTTTGCCATGTATCGTTTTATCAGCTCTACTGTTTAGTTCTTTCTTCGCCTCGTTTACGGGCATCAAAATGCACAGGAAAATGGTTCTCTTTGAGGATGATGTGCAGGAACTATACACGGAAACGACTTCAGATGAACAGCTGCTGATGGAATGTAGGGACGTTAGTCAAATCGGGAACCACTTAGAAATAATGTGCAGCGAATTTGCCTCCTAAAAAACAATATTTGCAAGTACTGCTGCTCACATCAGAGAGCTAAGGTTAATCAGACCTGGAATTGGTGATAGATAAAAAGCGCATAAAACTGGAATGTGACGCCAAAAACTTGGCCCCTTTCCTCGAGCAACGATTAATTTATCGAAAGGAACTTAATATCAAGGCAGTTTTCCATCGCCTTCTACTATTTTCATGCTATCCTGTCCCGTCTTTCTTGAACACAAGCCTACTATTAAACAACTCTGCGTCTTCTAAATTCAGAATAAACATCCCTGTGATGAGCAAGACCCTCATAAGTAGACCTAGCAACCTCTCAGTGAGCAAGAAACTATGACATTCGGGTCATGCAGCAGAGATAAACCTCAAGACTGGATATTACTTGAGTAAAATTAATCATTTTGCAGATAGTGAGTAAGAAAAACTGTTAAAGCACGTGCAAAACGGAAGTTGAACTCATTCTTTAACAGCCTAATTACTTTAGCCATCACGGCTGTGCTAGAAGAACCCACAATTTGAGCAAAATCTACAGAAATTGCCATCCTGCAGAGAGCATCAAGCTGAAAGTCGATTAACTTAACAGATAAAATCCGTGATGTGATGTAAAAGTAATCTTTGGACTACTGTCTGGTGTAGATGGACAAGTCAGCAAATGAAAGAAAGAGTAACGATGACAACGTTTAATTATTGAGACCGTTGTGATGTTCGTCGGCCACTGTTACTGCTTTCGCACTGAACGGATTTCGACTTCAATGGATTTCGTGGCGTTACTGGAACTCGGAATTTTCTTTTGTTTCTCCTTATTCCAGAAATCGGCTAATTGTTGAGCGAAACCTCTCCCACTTTGCTCATTTCCTCGTTGAAGTTGGCGATACTCGTCAGGTTTCGCTAATAACGCAAGAATAGTGGAGTAATATGTAAAATTGCTTCCGCTTGCAGTCTCGGCTCCGCAGTTTCCATTTTTTAATCGAATCTGTTTTAAAAAAGTGAGCTCCGCAAGTACCGAACCTCCTCCACACTTACTCCTCATCACTGCATCCACTCTATTCGATAATAATGCAACCCCGTTGTGGCATCCACTGAGCGAGCTCCTCTCCTTCACAAGCGGCTTTGTTTAAGCCTCATATCAGACAAACATAATCAAGTATGCTACGATAGCAGGCGGAAACACATTCTTTGGCTTCTAGCTTCTGTATTTTATGAGCCACTCGAGCGTTGTTCAGCTGAAAGGATAACTTCGCAAACACTGCTTATACTCACTGTTGCTTGAAGTGAAGACAGATTATGAGCGCACCCATCTTGCAACGTTCTTTATCAGAGATGACGCCCTTTCGCTTAACTCCGGAAACCATTTGCCCCCATGAGTGCTTTCAAAATGCATAACCTCTGACATCGAGGCCTAGGAAGTTCTCCACCTCCTTCGGGAAATATGAACCATTATACGATAGATGAGATGAGAATCGAAACATCGGTTCTGAAGTCAGCCCCTACCCAACCCTCAGTGCCAACTACTGCATAAATCCTTGTCTTGACCTCCTTGTGGAAGCAATGACATTATTTAGCTGTGAAGGATTTCTGTCACCGTGAAGCTGTCCTCTAGACAGAAGTTTTGCTTACGATAACCGTTTGTAAATGCGGGAGTTCTATTCGCATCTTTAAGCTACGATTTTTCATAGAGCGCCGGAGTGGTCGTGTATTTTAGAGGGGTTCAAGTTGAAGAGATGTTCTTTTATGAGATATCTCATCCGGACATTGCATTAGGTGGAGGTTTCTCGAAACGATGGACAACACACACCCATAAGAAGTTGTTGTAAACGAGAGCTGCTGATGTATCGTTGGATGCGGACGGATGATACGCGATGATCACTTATCGACTAGGATGCTTTCGAATCGTCGATTAAGGCTACTTTGGAATGATATTTGAACTTGTTCACTGTTCGAATGAAGGCGGAAAAGTCCGAGTCGACGAAGAACGGATCGCAAATTCCTCATTGGTACTATCTGAACGGATCCATAAAGACATGGAAAAAGAGATTTGAATAATTGTTTCATAGAGTTGCAAGATGCTCTCCTCCTCATAGATTGTGGACGGTTTCGTTGTGATGGCTTGTTTTATCGCCAATTTTGTTGTGTATTTGCAATTCAGAAGTCTCATTTGTCGGTCGGTTTAGGTTGCATCGTGCTGGATTCATTAATTTGTTTCGTAGGCGGTGAGCATTTCTCCGGCTTCAGTTCACTAGTCGTTCTCGGTGCCTCTTTTCAATGGAGTTCTTTGGCGATATGCATCGGATCACGAAATAACTGAATACCGGAAAACATTCACGATGAAATACCTCAACGATTAATTTTTCACTCGCCGAACATTGCTGAGTTAAAATGACTGAAAGAGGGAAATAGGGGGGAAATAGTAATGCGATGTGGCGAATGCAGAAAACGGTTTGTTTTGTTGGATAAGAGTAGACCTTATGGGGAAAGAAGGAGATGGAGTGTTTCCGTCTTCTAAGAGAGGAGATATGGCCAAATCTGCTCTCCACTGTTCATCTCCCAGTTCTCCTATATATGCGCGAATGCTTTCATAACTATATCCCGGCGAATAGTGAAAGCCAGTGCATTTGCAAGTGCGCACAAGCAGTGCAGCTCTTACGCTTTGCGACTTCACCCTAGTTAGCTCGTTTGGGTTGTTCGAAGCGTTGGTGTGCTCTATGTAAAACAGCTTGATAGTTGTTGTTGCTTTTGATCATTTCCACAGCAATAACATTGCCAGCTGTTGGATTGTCTATCCGTGTTACACTTTGTCTTATCCCGTCCATAAGTCGCCCACTTTCGAAGATTTCAGCTAAGGACGGATGAATTCCAGCATACGAGAAGTTCTCTCACCAATGCTCCATAATATATTTCAGTGCGCAAAGTTTCATAGGAAAATTGCGGTTTCGAGATGCTAATGAAGGATATTCTTCACATTCATTGTGCGGATCATTCCTCAGGCTCGGATGTTTTAATGTAAAGAGTATTTCATTGAGCCTTAATTATTATAGCATTAGCGTAAACGATTATACTTTAAAATATTTACGTTCGAATTTTATATGAATTTACACAAAGTCGTCTTTATTTTCCACATAGTTTGCAAAAATGGTGGACGAAAAAACTGTGGAAAAGGATATCAAAGAAAAGGCAGTGCGGAAACGTCAAGAGTCGACGTCAAGCTCTTCTTCGGGCAGTTCAACCGGATCGTCTGATTCGTCATCGAGCAGTTCCACTTCTTCATCTGAATCGGGAACTACAAGCAGTACTGAGTCGTCGGCTTCTCTTTCGCCTTCGCCCAAGAAGACCACATCGGCAAAAGGTTTGTTTCGGTTGACCGTTCTTTATTTTCTCTTAAAAGCATGACTGTTCTCTATTAAAAGGCCTGTAACAGAATCATTTGGAGAACATTTGGTGGAGCATAATTCGTTACTAGCAGGTCTAAATTTCCCTAAACAAATTGGATCAACTATTCTGCAGTATCAGTTTTCCTTGTTTCATCGACCGGAGAGTCTGTCGTTGCTCTATATAGGACGATTTTTTATCGGGATGCGATCTTATCCATTTCGCCGGCTCTGTTATTAGTAGCGGATTTTTCCTTCAACTTCTCCTCTTTCTTTTCGTTCTCTTCTCGGCTCTATTCCTCATTCTTTTTCGACATCTTCTATGCTATATTGTCCATGCGAGATAATTTGAAAAGTCATTGAATGTGTCCTCTGGAATATAAATAAATCCGCCTTATATCCATTGCTGTGAGACTGGATTTTATGAAGAAATGAGAATATTTCTCCATCATTTTCTTCGGAACTCTTTTTTTGTGCGATATAAATAAGAAGGACTCTACGATCGATTACATATGGTTTTCTTTTATCCACTAGCATGTCACGAAAATATTTCTGTGAACTTTACTACTTATGTGTTCCCCAGTGTTCTGCCGGAGATGGGTCCCGTCATCCTCACTAGGTACTCAGCCGACAGATCACAAATTTCGAAAACAGTACCCAAACCACCAAGAGACGGTACTTAGACCATGATTTTCTCGGAAATCTGATCTCATAACTTCATTTTTATTATTTTAAATTTCTCGTCCTCTTATTGAAAAATGCCGACTTCGCATATCTCTCGCGTACGTCTTTGAGTGGGTAAGGTCGCACTTCTCCTTGGAGATACCTTTGTTTATCTTTGAGAACTTATTTACCTCTTCGTCTTGAAAGCTAACATGTATAGGCAGTATTTAGCTTGATCGCTCCATTCAAATAGAACAGACTTTTCCAGTATCTGAGCAAATGAGGAAAAGGTATATTTTCGGAAATCTGGATTGCATCTTTTGTAGCAAGTTTTACTTTCGAGGTCAGCGGTTTAGCAAATGCACCTCTTTCTCTCATCTGTCGATCCTTCAAAAAATCATCAGGATCCTGAAAATTGGAAGGAGTGAGCTCGTCTGTTTTTACCTCAAATAAAATTGCACCCACTTCGTTCCTTCAGAGATTTGAGTGATTGTTGGTTTCTGCTTTTATTTTCATTGTTTTTTTTCAAGTGTACAAATTTAGCCACATTTCTTTTTTGGTTTATTCAATTTGAAAACATCTCTGATGCACATGGATTTTTAAAACGCAGCGGTGTTTAAGTGACGAATCCGTCGTTTCCATTTCTTCTGCATCTTCCTCTCATCAGTGAATAAATTTAACGCGTCTCTTCCAGATCGTACCCGCAGCCCAATAAGGCGGTCGCGCTCACCACGAGGTCCTGCTCGTGCAGAGCGTGGTGAAAAGGCGACCATTGCCTCATCGCGTCGCTCTCCGACTCCGGAACGCCGCCGCCGTCGTTCCACTCCATCACCCAGACGTCGTAGTTCACCGTCTCCTCGTCGACGCGTTTCGCCGTCGCCGAAGCGTCGCTCTCCCCCATCACCGAAGCGAAGAGGATCACCATCACCGAAACGTAGGGGATCGCCCTCACCAAAGCGCAGAGTATCGCCATCACCAAAGAGACGACGCGATTCGCCCTCACCGAAGCGTCGGTCTCCCTCACCGAAACGACGCGGCCGAAGCACGAGTCGTGAACGCATTCGTCGTGAGCGCTCTCGTTCAAAAGATCGTAAGGTCGGCATTTTTACTATCTGTTTTGGCGAATGTCTCAGTTTGTTGAGTGCCTGAGAACATTCGCTGGTATTATCTTAAGCAAGATGTCTTCTAGCAAAATCGGGAAAGAAGTTGGGAAGTGTTGTGAGGCCTCATTTGTTAGGAGAAATTAGTAAACTTTAAGAGGGAATTTGGAGGAGAGGAGGAATAAATGAGCATTGGGAAAGTAGCGTTCGTTCATAGTAAGTAGAATATAAATTCAGTTTAGTTAAGTGCATCTTGAGGGGAACCAAGACGGAGATCTCTTCTTCGTTTCTATTCGGCAGCATTGTTTCTGGGTTATTGCGCCTTCATCGTCTTCGTACGCCTAATGCATGTTTGAAGGAAATATCATTTACCTACAACCATGCATATGATGATCGAACTTTTTGTAAGCACTGGATTCTTGGTTAGCGGGGGAAGGTTAAAGCGATGTCAATTTCCCTGTCGTTGTTGAGACGATGCATCCCAATTTTGAGTTCCCGTGCAGGTGAGACGATGCGCCATCATTGCAGCAAACTGGACCTGCACCTTAATTAGTTGATGGTCGATGCATTAATGATTCATCAGTAGATGCGTGAACATTCGCTTGCTCGATGTTGTAATGAAAGAGTGTTTTAACAGACAATCTTTCTGATATTATCTTCACCGATCTTTTTTTGCCTAGACAAGTTAGCATAATTAGCTTTTCACGATCAGCTTTGCTCAGAGCATTGATGAGAAACTGTATGATCGAAGAGTTATTAATTGTCGTTGCTGATCTATTTCGGCATATCTTCATTGTTCATCTTAGAGCGTCCTAAATACCCATATGCATTTGGGTATTTAATGCACTGCATTGGGTGCTCATTGCTTTTACTTAATATTGTTGTCAAAGGGTTTCTGGTTTGCTCCTAGTGGGTTTATACAGATCATACCTTTATGAACATTGTAATGCTGAGTGAACTTGTTTGAAAAATACTTGTGGGTTGTTATGAAAGTTTGCAAAGAAATTTCAAAGTATTGGAGCAGCTTGGCGTTTGTCTTATCCCAGGAAAAAGAATTCGACTCTGCATAGGAAAATGGGGTCCGTACTAAGAGAGCAGTTTCACATCGTAACAGTGTCTTTGGCTGTCGTAACTGTTTAATTTTAATAGCTTAACCGAGGATGTTTAACCCAAAGCACTTAAAGTGGCCTGTTAAAGTTGTGCCGTCTTGAAAAGAAATAGGACTATTCAAAGTTTTCTATAGGCTTCACCACCGCCACGTAAAGCAACCCCACCACCACGTCGTCTCTGCGTTCGAAATCTGAGTCGCAATGTTACCAAGGAGCATCTTGCTGAGATATTCGGCGTTTATGGAGCCCTCAAAAGTTGCGAAATGCCGATGGACCGACAGCACACTCATCTTGGTAGAGGTAAGCATTTCAGGTAATGAGACAGTAATCAGTAAATTTCTGCTGATTCGAATAAAGGAAATAAGAAAGCGCCGCACCCTGTGAATGATGTGTTGTGCACTTTTTCCGTGAGTCAACTCGTTGGTTAATGGAGATTGTCATACAGTGACCGTTACTATGTTGTTAATCCAGTCGGTAACTCTACAAGTCTCGAAGGAATTGGTCTTGGGGAGCTAATTCTTAGTATGAATTATTTATGACATTTCGTGCTACATCTTTTTTGACAGTTGAATTGGAACAGGGTATAGGCTTCACGCTCGAGTATGACGTTACGGGAGTGCATTTTTGCAACAACAGAATCCATTTTTATAAAAAGCTTCGAGATGCGCATGGGAAATAAAAGCTGCTGTGACAAAAGAAAATTTACAGCATTGCATAGGACTTTTGACTTCCATGTTCCAGTATGGGCCTGTCTTTGCAGCTCCAGTGTTACCAGTTTCGTCTCATATTCGTAGTTGGGTAGGGGAGAACATGACATCGATGGACGTATTTTCCTTTTTGGAGAATAATTTGCGCTGTCCATCATTCTGTTTTGTTTCTTGTGTTTGATGAAGTTTCTGAACTAATATCACTTATATCTAAATAACTTTGAGCTTCGTCCTCGAGCGGTAGTAATAATTACGCGTAGTTTTTTGTGTGCCAGAATTGTGTAGTTCTCATTTCGTTTCGATTAAAATAAATGGAGAGGACAAAGGGGATGAGGAGGGATGAACTGATAATTCTAAACTGATTTTGCAGGAAACGTTCATGATGAGAATAATGAGTTTTAGGCTATGGGTATGTGGAGTTCGAGTCGGCCGACGATGCAGATAAGGCCCTTAAGCACATGGACGGCGGACAAATTGATGGACAAGAGATAACATGTGAACTGACTCACCAACCACGTACTGCGATTAGCAACGGCGGAGGAAGAAGGGTCCTATCGCCGCCTAGGTACTTTCCTTCGAATAGCATTTTTTTCTTATTTCATTAAGGCTAGAAGAAGTAGCTCTGTTCCGATCAGCGTATAGTTTATGTCGTCAGGCTACCCATTTATATTGCTTATCACTAATGTTGGAATGTAAGACATGTCATAAAATAATCGGTAATAGACGAGTTCTCACACCTTCACATCTTCTATGCTGTCGAAATATTTTTCATTGGGAGGTTTATATTATTATCTTGAGCGGGTGACAACTTAACTTTCGCAGTAATATTTCATTAATTCTTCCGCTGTTGTTCAAAGTTTTACTCATATTGTCTGGAAGACGCTTCTGTGAAAACTTTGCACTTAGCCGCGCCGTTTTCTAACCGATACTTGGAAAGGTCATAGTTTTCTTTTGTTATGGAACACTGGTTTTTGTTTGTATGGCCGACATTTTGTGGTGGAAAACTTGTTATTTATAGAGTTTGGCTGGTGTGATTTATAGCGAATTGCTTTAACCATTTATTGATTCGTCATGTGATTGTTGCTGTTACGGTTTTTGTGTATTGCTATGTGGTTTTATCGCTCTACCTTCGCTGTGGTTTATTTCAGATATCGTGGAGGATCTCCACGTCGCTATCGGAGCCCACCTCGCGGTGGTCGCGGAACTGGTGCTAATATGGCACCGTTGGGTCCAAGTCGTTTCAACCGCTCACGTAGTCGCAGTCCACGTCGCCGAAGAAGTCGCTCGTAACTCGGACTCACACATTTTTGACACACATGGATATTGGGAAAGGTGGGGAGAAGGGTGGATAAGGAGGAAGGAATTGCGGCGCACCGTCCAAAATCTCCAGGTATTGAGAGTGGAAAGAAGGTGCAGCATTGGAGGAAGGAAGAGAAGGGACTTTGTTGCTTGCATGGGCTGAAGAGGTTGAAGACTAGGTACGAATGGAGGGAAGAAATGTCTTGGTCAGAGGCGGGGAGTGTAAAGGAGAGGTAGTGGAGGATGATTTAGTTCCCATAAGTGAAGCCGTTATTGAGTTAGTTTCAATTTTGAATGTATTGTAAACTTGCAGTTTGCTTGGGCACTATGTTTTTTTCTGGATGTGTTCAGTTTACATCTCTTCAGCAGCGTGTTTCTAAGGTGGATTTTATTGCTTTGAATGCTGGGGTATTTGGTGGAGAGTGGTTTTTTAGCACTCGTTTCTGCTTCATTTCATTATGGAACGGCTCCGGGTTAATTTTTTCTCTCAGTGAGGATTGAAGTTAAGTAGGAAGGCTTCACTTTGAGGGGAAGAAGTGGGAGTGGTTTTCCAAGAGACTGTTTTATGGCCGGGATATGATCTCCTTAAAACAATTAATGTAATTTGAATTGAATTGGGGGGGAAAACGCGTCGATAATTTAGCCATCCAGGGCATTCCTTCTGATGATTTATTGCCGAAGCTGTCGCTTTTTGCCTCTTTATGTCGCCACACCTGCTTGGTTCGTGTATTTTGTTTCTTTTTCACTTTTGTATTGTTGTATGATGGGAGTTTCCAAGTGAATACTTCTGAGAGGGCAGTCATCGGTTTTGTGCTGCGCAATAAGTGTTGTTGGCTGCCCCTTTGTTTCGTTGCGTTTTCGTTTGGTCTCATTAGCTGTTGTCTGCCGATTTGGAATAATAAATAACTTGTTGAATGTTTCCCAAAATGCAACTGGTTAACTGAAAGGTGAATTAGAGGGGGAAATGAAACGCATTGAGTCAAGACTTTTCTGAAGAGAGAAGAGGAGGAAGAAGGAATTATTGGATATTCCCAGTAATAGTTAATAAGGCCGGGCGTTCTCCGCAGAGTTATATGAGTCCAGTCTTCTCACCTAATATTTGCGAACAGGCAACGTGTGCTGTGTGAGAGTAAATGGGCGTGGATAACTAAAATTCATGGAAGTTAGAAGACAGCGGAATTTCATGTGTCTGGAATGTGAAGAAGGTTGTTTGATAGATGGTGTTATATGAGAGTGTTAGATTGAAGATATATGAGAGTGTTAGATACTCTAAAAATTTCATGCAACTTGTAATCCTCCGTACTCTGTCGAAGTACCATCTCGCTGATGGAGTAGACTGTTAGCTTTTCAATTCCTTGTAAATGGCAATTCTGCGACCTTTGAATTGGTTATCTGAGAGCGTATTCGCAGTGACATGTTTTTAGGCGTGCTTGACGAGTTTTGATATGGTTTATTGGCTCATGATAAAATGGACCACAGGCACGAGGAGTGGTTGATCATCAAGAAGGGAGTCATTATAGCTTCGTATTCGGGTGTTTTTGAAATCTACTAGCAGGTGGTAGGAAATGCACTGTCTTTCGGAGTGTCGCTGAACAAATCAGAGGAGATGCATAGGTCATGAGCATAGTGGATGCAGTGGAGCTGGAGCAGCATAGTGGATAAAGCTAGTCTCTCACTAGCGTTCACCTGGTTTAACGACATGCATGTGAAGCTCGAAACGCTCAGTTTTATTATTCGCAGTTGGCGACATATATTTTATCTGCAAATCCAAATTGCTTAACTGTTACCGGTACAGGCCAGTCATAGGTATTCTGCAAAAAGCAGTAACTCTTAAGCAGCATTTTATTAGGTGAGACAGTCTGAGTCACAGATGAAGCATATTATGAAGTTTCAGAAATTTTCGTCTGGTGATATTTTCCGTCTAGGCTTTACCATTTCTCATTATTCGCCCGCTAGTCGGGAACCTCGGAGAGGACCGTTTCCGGAAGTGCAAATTTCGAACTGCCATTTTGCTGGTGATCTCTTCAGAAGCCGCAGAATTAAACGATGTGATCATTGCTTTTCAGAGGTGGAGAACGTACCGATTTGCCCTTCTATGAGGTGAGTTTTTAGTTTTCGATTCGTTCCGATGGAGGGTTATTCGTCATCTGAGACTTCTGAGGTTCGCAGTCACCCCATCTGCTTCCATCGCCTCAGTACTATATCCATTCATTGGAAGCAATGGAGAGAACAATAGGGAAGATAGCGCTCATGGTGCGATTTGAATGATTTTTCTCTTATCTGGTAGAAGGAATTCATTTTTTCTAATTTCCACTTTTCATGAATGACGTCATTTCGGAAGATGCTTCCTCAGTGAATATATGTGGCGATCAACAAAGGGAGAGGGGAAGGAGGAAGAAGAAGAGAGGGATGAGAAGAGATAATAGTCTTTTAAAAGACAATCGCAATAAGTAGAAAATCCAAAAACAACGTGACACTTGAACGTTGCCAGAAAACTCCGAAATTGTTACTATTCTGGACGATTGACTAGAGCTCCTTAGGTATTTTCCCGTTGAGTGTCCGCTGGTTGTTCTCTTCGATTTCCTTTGCAAGGTCGGTCGGATGAGGTCCCATGCGAACATTCAATTGCCTTCGAAGTCCCCACTGAAACTAATTGTTGGTTGTGAAGTGGAGACTTAAAGAATATTCTCTTTTTCAGAAATATTATCCGATCACGTAGATAAACTTACCAGTAATATGATTCAATTCTGCACTTTCATTTGTCAATTGCTTAAGAGCTTGAAAAAAAAAAAACAGCGAAATAAGCTAAAGGAGAATATTCGTTAAGTTTATTAGATTGACTAACTGACGCTGACTGTCGTGAAAGAGCCCATTATCGGAACCCATTATCGGAAGTGGTAACATAATTGCCTTATAGAGGAGAGTGAAATTTTTGAGAAAGAAACCCTTAAAATCTTTCTGTCCAATTCGATTGCGATTCGTATCTTCGAAGCACAAGAAAACAGTAACAACTCAAAGCTCATCATAAACGAGTAATTACTATATTTTATTGGAATATATGATCGGAGCATCTGTCCTCCATGAAGCGTTGTACTGAATGCAGAGCCAATTTTCGATAGAAACTCTTGAAAAATCTGTTGTATAGGAGAATTTCTTCTTGAAGTGGGCAACAAATTGCAAATGCTTCATTGGTAGGTAACCGAGAGGATATCAAGGCGGAAGCAGAAGGAAGTCTCTTACTTTTTCGAATCATAATGTTTGCTTCGGTCTTTAGTGACATTACTCGCTGCAGCCTTAAACAGCCTTTCTTTGATAATTAATAAGGGGATTCAGATGTTTTAGGAAACTGCGTGGTGATTCAGAAAGTGGAAGGAAGGGGAGGAGAAAAGAAGGATGGAATCAACGAAGTGCACAGTTTAAAGAACGGATTCGAAAATGTCGCAGTTACAAAAGAGTGCATAAAATTCTTCGTCAAAAATCATGTCAAAGTATCGGCGCTCATCAAAAGTCGACGAGGTTATTCTCAGCAATAAAAACCTCGAGCAGATGAGATATTCTGAAAACAACTCAACATCGTCTACATTCGGCACTGTAATTTTAAAGAGCGATCGCTATAAGCCGTCCTCTTTCCGTGAATCGATACAATAATGTGATTTTGTCATTGCTAAACAAAAGGTACCGTTGTTGAAGTATTTCAGAGTCGTGAAAGCCAAGAAACAAGAGGTGACGCAAGGTAGGTGGATGTCCTCTATGCCCTCGATTAGAGCTTCTGAGGAGAAGCATGATAGTATCAGCGTAATCGAAATGTCTACAGCCAAAAATGGGTATCATAAAGCGAAAAAATGGATGATACTTACTTTCAAAGATTCATTTTATTAATTAGACATATTGTTTTTTTCGATTGTTTCGCTTAAGCTTTATAATTTGATGAGAAGATCAGTATAGTATGAAACTTGAGGGAAGACGTTTGACGGCAAAACTCGAACGATGATACAGTGTACATGTTGCAGTTCTGTAACCCTTTTGCAGATCTCCACACTAAATTGGTACTTTTCATGGATGGGCGAACCATTTGTAAGGTGTTAAGAGGAGAAGCGATGGCTGTGCAATATTCCATTCACTGAAGATAACGAGTAACAAAGTTGTAGGTAACAATGCCGCAGTAAATGTCGATACTCAAATTAAAGCTGAAGAAAAACGGTAATTTTTCAGGAAATGGCGGCCAGTCATTGTTTGCTTCCGATATAGTGCGAGAAGGATAAACAAGCTGAATTTATCTCAAAGCGTGATCGGTTCATCGAATTGCTTCATATCGTCGAAGAAAACGTTCGAAGGTTACACCTTGCTAAGCGATATTTGAATTAGTCTTGATGCAGTTTTAAAGTATTGTTATAAAATGTAATTGATCTATTTTTTTCCAAATCGGCCTATAAATTCACAGACCTCTTCGAAAACGGTTAAATCCTCGTGTAGCTCAACACAACAGAAGTTAAGACACGCGAATGAGATGAGGAAAATAGTGAAGCAGAAGATGGAGAACATGCATAGTGGTGCGAGATAGTCGTACCATTGAAATTGTTGCAGTTGCATTGCTGTCGTTGCAATCTCGAATTTCTGCAATTACACAGATCACTCAACGTATACGATAGTGACTGCTTCGAATCTTATCTACAGGTTATACTGAAACGCACACCAATCAATTCATCGTTAACCGTTCGATGGAGTGATGAAGTGGACAAATCATTGAGGTCATCTGAACTATCGATCGAAACATTAAGCTCGCATATAAGTCAAGCTGATGGGCTGATTTTTCATGGATCGATTTTTCATGATGGGACATTTGCTATTGATTGATTTATTGATCTCTTATCGAATAGTGATTGAACAGAAATCGATCATCTATGGTAAGAAATGATAGAAAAGAAAATATATGAGAATGGTTGCCAAAAATGTGCGTTTGATGAGAAAGTGAACTGATAAGAGGCGCTTTCTACTTTTAAACGGAGCGAAGAGATACGCTTCAAAGTAGGATGCGAAACAGGCCGTGAACGCCTACATTCACAAGAGAGGGAATACTTTTGAATTCTTAGACAGATGCAACTAACGCTGAAATATTTCGCATACCAGCTTACTCTGTCAGCACATCCTGTTGGATATGAAGTGACACATTGCAGAGTCGAATAGTCGGTATTCCTGAGCCGTTGCCTCGCCAAGCAGTGATCATCATGGTGGCGTATGCAGCCACTGAATTAGCAGCACTGTCAGGAGTATAAATTACTCGAGATAGTACAGAGTAATGAGGGAAAATGAGGGAATTCCTTAGCCATTCTGCTGCAGTTAGCTAGAAGAGAGAGTGAAAACTACGGTGAATATCGCCTAAGATAAACAAAATATAAACGATTTAGTGTTAATTATAGTTTTATCGGCAATATTTTCATTGACATCATCGATAACGAAATTAACACCAACATTATAGCTGGAAGTTTCAAGCTTCATGTGAATAAGTTTCTCCGTCATACTTCCTTGGCATACAGATATAATTCGGAAGCATAAGATGTATAAGAAAAGATGTTGCAAAATGCGTCAGATGCACTAAGAGAGTGAAGTGAGTGTTAACACCGAGGACGGGGGATGTTCTCTGTGTTGAAATTCCCGGAGGAGGGGGATGTTCTCTGTGTTGAAATTCCCGGAGGAGGGAGATGTTCTGTGTTGAAATTCCCGTTCGTGCAACTCATTCAACGTTTTTTAGCGCTACACTTCTATCGTTTTGCCTTCTATCGTTTGTCATATCTGGGGACGAGGTCACCGCTTTGACGAATCTGAGAGTTCAGCCACAGATCGCGGTACTAACGAAGCTTGAGCCAACGTTGAATCTTACTTAACTTCAAAGTGTTGTGGAAAAGCGGTCAGCACTTTCCGTTCGTCAAAGTCACTAAGTTGAGTTCGGTATTCGATTTCAAATTTGACTGCTTTCTGTTTAATTTCTCTCTCACGTGAGAGAAATATTGAAGCGGAAGTTGGCATAAAGCGCTATGTTTGAATGGAAGAATTGAATCAATGTGCAGATACCCCCATCTCTCAATCTTTGCAGTGGTCGGACGCACGCGACACACGGCTGTGCGCAAGTGGACGGTGGTCGAGTGCATGTAGACGTCAGCTTGTCGGCGCAGAAAGCATCGATCGACCGCACGGTGACGCGATCCTCGTGCTTCAGTTGTGTTTCCGCAGCGCTCACACTCAAGATAAATTCTGCAAACGTGTCGCATCTGTCGATTCGTTATTATAGGTGTCCCCTTGTTTGCACGCTCATCGCCCCATCTATTTTGCAGTCACGTTATGTGATGTGCAACGTCACTTCCGCCGCAAATTTTGTTGTTTGCAATTTGATGTGCACATCGCTGTCGAAGATTGCATTTCCGATCCTCACATCGTGCAACGTTTTTATCTGCAAATGTCGTCCACCAGATTTTTCCAAGCATTCTTTGTGCTTTGTCGGCACCTACCGACCATTTTCTATGCATCTCGGCTAGTGTCACCTTACAGATCGAGGGAATTGAGGTGGCAAAAATTTTCGCACTGTTCAGCCCTAGAATGTATTTGTGAAACTATAGTGACGAATGTTCGACAGTGATCGGATATATCCCTAGCAGATGTTGTGTCTGCTAAACTTTTGTGGAAGGAATGTCTGTTTCAAAGTGGCTGAGTCGTGTCAACTCTAGCCGAGTGATTTAATAACACATTAGAGTGCACTATCTTAAAAAAACAAAGAAGGCATTATTGACTCGTGAACTTCCGAAGAAATTGAGGATTTTCGGTGGGATTGCTCAAGTAGTATAATTTTAGGTCCGCTGAGAAGGGGGAGGGGATGCAAAATGAAAATTCTTATTTATGCTTTCTTGAGTGAAAATCGTTTCATCTTATTTTCCCGAATTTGTCAGTGCCAGTTCCCCTATGTTACCATAAAAAAAGGCTTCATGATGCATTCAAGCCATTGAACGTAAACAAATTTTTACCATTTTAATGGCAAATGCAAATATCCAGCCGCCACCATTTCACTAATGGGATGTGAGCGTTCGAACTGTCCCCACTTGTCGGGTAGATGTCGTAATTCGCTCAATTTTTCGTAGCCAATTCATCTCTGCGCACTCATTTATTATTTGAGAATTAATTGTTCCACTTCTTTCATAATGCAATTAGCTTAAGTGATTATAAACTCTGGTTTTTCATCACAGAGAGAATGTTCACCCAGTGGAGGATGTGATCGTTGATCTTCTCGAGTAGAGGAGGGTAAATGGAAGATTTGCGAGGTGAAATCAGTTGAACTGAGTCATACTCGACTTAGCTAAGGTGGAGCTAATGTTTCAAAATCTCACTAGCAGAAATAATTTTCATATTTAAGCACGTTGTTAGGGGAGGATATCATTCAGATCGCCTATAGGAACTTTTTCCGTCTATTAACGCATTCGTTGATTTCACTCGAACACCGCTTCGATGAAGACATTTAATTCTCTCCCAAGTCCCTCGTCGATTATTTCAATAACTTCAGATATATTTATTGTTCACCTCCTCCTTAATCTTTGGCTAACTTAGCTCGAGTCCTCAGTACAGTTTTTGTTTGAAATCTTCACTTTTGTTTGCATTCGAAGCACTCTCTCATCTTTGTTTTCCGTTCGTCCTCTGCACTATGTTGAGGCAAGCAGTGCTAAGCGGATGTTTACTCAGCTGCCATCCACGTGCTACTTGCGTGAGTGTCTTTGTCTGCAATGGTACGTTCGATTTTTTGCTCCCAATTGTCCACTAAAGAGCCATTCTATTTGCAGTGTACGTTAAATTCTCGTGAACGTGCCCTACACACACAGTTTCGTTGTTCGTAACCGTCGCTTAGGTGTCAATGCTTCAGTTATGTTAATATAGTTGTAGGATTGCAGCCTATAAGTATAGTGTCGTCGTTAAATCGCAGAATCTCTACTCATTTTGCAATACCCGGTAGGCGGTGACATTCTCGGCGAGCTGCTCCACTGCACTGTAATAATGCATTCAATATTGCAGCAAGCTTCAATTCGAGGAGCCATAGTTGTCGTACAAACTTCCTATGGTTGAATTGATCGCCTACATTTTATCTATGTTGTTTTTTGTTCTATTCTTTCATCTTCTAATAAAGAGCGCTAAGAGAATTTCTTTTTCGAAGGAGAATTGCTTTGATTTGAGTAATTTCGATAAAATGCTACATGCACTATGAAAGTTTCTAGGATAAAAAAGCCGTCCATCAATTAATCGAAAACTTCTGAGGGCTGTTTTTACGTGGAAATGGAAGACGACGATAGCAGTGGTGGAAAATTTATCAATGCTTTTGTATAAATCACTTAATTACTCCTACTCGTTTTCTAGTTTCCAATCAGGAGGCAATAATTCGTGCAATTCGTCGAACTCTCCAATTGCATCGAGAAATATGCAGTGTCTTTTCAGGCGTTGCAAATGACTGTTATTGTGGGTCCGCCGGTGGGCGTCGAAAAGACACCGATAATGGGTATGTTTGGAAATTTGCTAAATATTGAACAGAATACACAAGTCTTTCGTTCGAAAATCGTAGGCAGTTAAGATCTGGCAAGAATTCTCTCTAGTGCAGCCGAAGATTAGCATCGAAAATTTGCCTGGTCGACACTTCGGCGTCAACAGTTCCCTATGATATCGTCGCCCGTTTCGTTACAACAATAAACTCACTGAAAAATTCCACTTTTAGCGACATTTGACGAGTGTTTCATTAGAGAAAATGTGGCCTTCATGGCGGTTGATTTTAATTGTTTTGATGTAATTTTATTTCCTCTTATTCAACAAAGCGTTTATTACGAATAGTATTATTTGTATATTCGTTATCGTTTTGAGAAATTACCTTTCATTAAATTCGAAAAAACCCGATAAATCTTCACTCCTTCATGACCCTCGGCTCATAGTGTTGGTTCCTTCAAACCAATAAATCTCCACTCCTTCATGAACCTCGACTCATAGTGTTGGTTCCTTCAAACCAATAAATCTCCACTCCCTCATGACCCCCCGCCCGTAGTGTTGGTTCGTTCAACTAACCATGTAAGAGTAAACCATGTAAAGCTTTCTCACATACGAAAGCAGACTTATTCCATCAAATATAATTCATTTTAGCATCATGCACCATTTTCACAGCTACACTAATTGAGCACATCTTCCTTTTTACGATCTCGCTTTTGAGTTCCTTAAACTTATGGCTACCTTTACCTACACTCTGCTCGCCTATTCTACCGTTTATATAACTTGAAATTTCAACCACGCCACTTACATTGGACCCTATCAGTACGTTGATCGTAACGTTATTAAATTTTTCGAGATAAATTTGAAGCATTTGGTTATATAATTTGTACAATCGTAAAAATTGAAAGTTTAGCGTCCGAGGTAAAAGATGCAACAGTAAGCGGCGAGCAGCATCGGAGGGAGTTCAATTTTGAAGATATGATGCGGGAATTAGGTGATGATTCGTTCACCTCCAAACCAGTAAAGACGGCCATCTCGGTGCTCGCATCAAAGATCAACATCATCCGAGAGGTTCTAGAGCGTATGCATCCTGGATCAGTTAGTTGTAAGTTTATTATACTAGTTTTGTTTTTCAAATTTCGGACCATCGGATAAGTTATTTTGCAGTGACACTAAATCATGAAACTCACAGAAGGCATTTTACGCAGAATTACATTACAGGTAAATCGTAGCCACCTTAGGAAGTTTGTATTTTGCAATGGCTCTACGATGTTCACAAGCTTACGTCTTGAACGTTTCACTGGTAATTACTCCCAAAATAAAAGGGAGATGGGAACTTCGCTTTCTGCATTTCATTATAAAAAGGAGGAAATTTTGAAAACGTTTCCGTCTCCTGTTTATGTACATGAATGGAAGACTTGCATATGGTTTGGGGAATTCCGACGTGGCGAATTTTGTTGTCAAAAGACAAAACATAAATACCACCTCGTTGTCGTTGTGCTGCAGTTAACCTTGAGAGAAAAACGTTAGTTGGCCAGTATATACTGCTGTAGAAAATGTTTTATGCAGATATCTGCCCGTTGTATCGGTTCTTTCACTTTTCCATTTTTTCCCTTAAATGAAACATTTCTTCATCGCCACTTTGTTTTTGGCGACTTTTCTGCATAAACTGTAGAAATATAATTCGAAGAAACGCACTGAGATATAATTTGATGTTACAGTACGTTTAGAGGTTTGTTTTTCGGGTGATTGTCGATGTAACCTTTTTCTTTTTTTCAGTGGCCACTGAAGAAGTAGCTGAACAACGACGCGTCGCACAACGTTAGTTCCACGCTTTCTTTGAGGTGTTTTCGGTGAAGAAAAAATTATATAATTTCATGGATATTCGTTAGATTTCAGTGTTGAGATCACGAAGTAATGTGGAGGAGAAGGGGAGTGGATAGGTTTTTCGATGTTTGCCTAGAGCCTTTATCCTTCTTCTTTTCTATCTATCAGCGTCTTGGCGAGAAACCTATTAGAATCATTTGCTTGACATATTTATGTTCTCATTTTTGATCGTAGTAAACTGATTTATGCTTAAGTTTGAAGGTTTCTGGGATGAGTTGAAGATATATTTCTTTTTTTCTGCTGGAGAGTATTTGGTGAAATTTATTTCTTCTATTCGTTTTTCTTCTTCGAAAATATCCCTTCAGGCTATTTATTGCATTTGTTCTATGTAAAATTCTTCTAAATGTTCATTTAAGAATTATTCGATATCATTTATGATGTAATTTCAGTGGAGAAGTACCGTGATGAGCGAAACGATCGGCATATTCGTGTGGTGGAGGTGATTTAGTAATTTAACTCTCTCGTAATCACTTCAGCAGCTCGTAAATGTTTTCTCTTTATTGAATGAAATTTAATTCAAATCAGTTCATCAACCTATTAGAGCTTCGAGAAAAGTTGAAAGTTCATTTCCACGGAAATAATCTCAGTTGCTTCGTTGTATTTGCTATGTAATAGAGTTTCTTTGGCCACTAAAATTTCACTCCGACATTCAGCTAATACTCTTCCCATTCAAGAAAATCTTTATCGTTATTTATTTTCCCCGAAAATCGTTTTTGCAGATGTGTGCATCGTTTTCGAACGTTCTTTTCACGTTGATTTGGTTCACGATATTCGTCTTTCTTGATTGGCACCACTTCAGCTTCACCTATGCCATAAGCATTCTAGGTGAGTTCTCATTGAAACTTTTCTTATAGTTCTTCCAAATTGCCCTTCATGGATGTATCCCTTCATTCTACTTATCCTTTGTGAATATATTCCATGGATTAGCGATGTGTAGGTTAAGCATTGTGCCATCGCTTTCAGGATCACTCATCTTTCAAATTTCACTTAACAAAGACACTTTGAGCGCGATGACATGAGTTTAATGAAGTCAGTTGTTTTTTACACTAACTGTTAGAAATTAATGATATGAAATAAAGTCGTGAAGTTGCATTTAATTCATCTATTTCTGTGATTTATTGCTAATATTGTCTTAGGTAACCGCACAGAACAATCTCCTTCCTCTGCGGAAAGTATTTCCATTTTTTGTGATACTCACCACTCGTAGTTAAGTGTGCTTTTCCATAAAATGGGTGCACTGAGTCATATGTTGACCGCTCTCATAAAATTATTGACCAGTGGTCATTTTGCCTTGATATAAGAGCTTAAGCAAGTAGCACCGTGGCTAGAGATGTACCTCGGATCTATGATAATAACGGGAATGGATGGTATTTTTGACGAGGTTCCTATAAATTTCAGGTGGACTTATTGGAACACTTTTACTGGGTACATATGCACATGAAAATGCTTGCTACGCGCGTGAAACGCGTCGGTATAAACGAGCAGTTCTTTTTGGCCTATTCGACATCGCATTCGTTGTGGCAATTCCGTTGGCAGCGTCCGCTGGAGTCATTAAAATAAAGTAAGTTGAAATGATGGTCTTTTTTGCTCATTTTTTGATTCATTTTGCAGTTGTCTGCTCTATAGTTATCTTTCATGTTTGCATTAATATATTGCATTCGGTCGTTTCGTTTCATTTACATTCGATAATTTGCTCAATTTTTATGCAGTTTTAATATTTTTCAAGAAAGAATTGCTATACAATTCCTCTTCATTAGGTGAATGGTTTTACTACATTTCAAGTTTATATATTGAAGGAAAAGAAGGATTTCTCTTTTTGTTTTCTTCCACGCCTTATTTTTTGTTCTCATCTCTGATTTTGCACTGAAATAAAGAGTTTCCGTGTAGAGGCAAGTCCCTTGGCAGCGCAAAGAAAATTTAACCCTATATGAATTAAAAAATTTGCACCATTCGTGATGAAGTCACCACGTAGACCACAATGATTCTTCATCACTCGTCACAGGGAATTTCCAAAGATTATCGTCATATGTGAATTTCGATGAAATTGCCGGCCATATTCCATTAAATCGATCTCAGAGTTCCGCAGAAGCTATCGTGAGAATTGCTTACTCCAAACAGTTGAGCAGAATTTTTTCGCCTTCGGCGATAAAGTCGTTCATGGGAATGAATTTAGCAGAATATAGTTGTGTTTTTTACTTGCGTGTTGCTCACTGAGGCGGAGCTAGATGAGGCATAAAGACTTTCCGACCTCACTCTCAGTTTTTTCTTGTTGGCGTGCACTTTGCCCAAAACTTCCTCTCCCTTTTCTCCTTTCAAATGAATCTGTAGTAATGATGATCACCTAATAGATTATTTCTCAAGATTCTTTCATTTTACCGACAATCATAATAGGAATCTCTTATCCGTTGCTATACTTCCCGCTGTTGAAGGCAAAATTCTCTTCAAGAATTGTAATCTTCGATGGTAAGAAGGTCGTCGCGTTGTAATCTGTTCCTCTTTTCAATAAAACTCTTCGAAACCTACCAGTTTCCACGAAAATATTTCAATATATTCGGTACTATTGTTTTTTGAAGCGCCGTTCTTGTTGTCGAAATTTATTTATTCCAGTTTTGATCTCTATTTGATCCCGTACAAACACGTGGATTTTTGCTACCGTCTTATTTAATATGGAGAAGATATCGCAGATTGAATCGATTAAACACAGTGCGAACCAATCCTTTCCCATCAACCAATTCTCTTATTTTGACGTTCCGAATGTGAGGTCTGCTTTTACCGGTTGGCTTTATCGGACTTCTTTAAGTTACAATCACTTTCAAATATACAGCGACGATTTATGTGAGATGAAGATATCATGCAAGTATTTAAGGACATTATATTCGACAGGACAAGTCCTGCAGGGTTTTTCGCTACTCGATGCGTTGGCCACCGTTCGTTTTATTCCATTTTTCATTCTTATATTCGTCGTTTCGGCTTCACTCTCGGCGATTGGATGTAATTTTCATATCAGTTCATCGTCGTATATTTTTTTTTCTGAATTCATTTTTAAAAATTTAATGTTGTGAAATTTCCAAGCTTTCAAATTCCTAGAACTCTAGACATCGGTAACGTCTGAGCTGCTAAGTTTCTAAATTAATTTATAAGATTAGGGCTTTGAGTGAAAAAGGCAGTCAGCGTTGGCTATTTAGTCAAGGGGTGAGAGCGTTTCCTGATACGAAAACTGAATCATGAACTCCCGAGTTTTTTGAACTTCCTGTATTTTTTCAAATATTCTCGTCACTTCTTTTTCGACCGATGGATTTAGTTCGTTTTTTCGAATTTTTGTTTCGAAAGGGAATATGTGAGTACGTTGATTTTGACATTTCCAGTGAGACAATATCAATGATATTTTTGTGTAAAGTGAGTGCTTTTCTTTCAGTGAATTCCAAAAATAAGATAGAAGAGAGATTTTGGACGTTGGACCGACTTACAAAGGTGAAATATTCAATATTGTACACTTTCATTTTGTTTAAGAAATTAGGAAAATTTCATATAAGGGTCTGCTGCATTGAGCTTCAAAATACGTCGGCATTCGATCGACTTGCCCGAATCCATTTTCTTAAGAAATTTATTCGTTCAAATCTAAGTTGGTGATTCAGTTTTCATTCATTCATCTATGAATTCTTTTAAAGGTATAAAATAACAAAACAAGTCAACTTTTCAGACATATGGGACAGTTTTTCTTTCCAGAATACGATTGAGTACGAACGTGTGCAAGCTTTCTGGATGATAATTCATACTGTGGGCAACATTCCAGTGATCGCTGTTATTCCGGAAGCTCTTTCAAGTGAGTTTTTAGTAGAAATTTTCGTTGGAAAGTTATTGTGAAAATGTGGGGAAAGGTAAACTGATTTCCTAGGAAATAACATTAAAATATACTGGAGACTTCCACTCGAATTTATTGCAATTAAAAAATGCCTTTCTGCTAATTTAAAGGAAGTGATTTGAAAAGGGAAATATTTTCACGATATCACATTGGCGGATTCCAGCATTTTGGAGTAAAATGTGGTTTAGCTTGTATGGTTGAAGCTGGTGTGTGTCAAAGAGGGCATCGATCTACAATATTTCGAAAGACACAAAAATTCCGACTAGGAGAAATTTTTCTGAGGTTTAATTAACAGTTGCTTTCACTTTATTACTCAGCGTTGGGTGGTGGTGCCTTCCTGGCCCAGCAATTATGATTTCCTCAAGTGACATGAGACTGAAGGAAGTAATAAATGAGCGATTTTAGTTGCACTGATGTTGGTTTCGTTGATTGCCGTTGAACGCATTGCTGCATTTGCCTTACGTGG
Source organism: Parascaris univalens (assembly GCA_037576465.1). Taxonomy (NCBI): domain Eukaryota; kingdom Metazoa; phylum Nematoda; class Chromadorea; order Rhabditida; family Ascarididae; genus Parascaris; species Parascaris univalens. Next base: position 118,106,857 of record CM075173.1, read on the forward strand.
AATCGAACAGCATCACCCGTCTAAACTTATCCCACTTATATGCTTCAACTCAATTGCCACTATTGCACTTGGCGTGCTTTTTACGTTAGTTTTCAGCAAAATTTCTTAGGCTCTATTGTTTTATTTGAAGTAAATCAATAATGCATTCATTAATGATATTTATTCATTGAAAGATTTGTTCCAAATATCTCTGAAAAGTTTAAAGTCGAAGTGAACAATAACGCAAGCCCAAAAACATGACAAACTTACGCGGCGATCTGTTCGCCACCAATTATCATTCTTATCAAGGGCGGAGAAGAGCAGAGACTGATATCTACTTGCAGTTTTCGAGCTACAGAACTGCTTTTTTTGATTAAACTTATCTACCGCATACCATTGAGGAGTTATATCAATACTATCGATGGAAATGACGGAGTAGTAAGGGACAGTAAAAGATGTAAAGAAGGAGTTTTAGGTTAAATCCGTTCGGCGGTCCACTGGCAATCGAATTTGCTATCGCGTTCACTTCAATAACGAACCTCGTGCTTACTATAACGCGATGGCGAGAGTATGGTAAAGCACTTCCTACCGAAATGAATAATTGTCCCGTCTAGTGCGGTGAAAAAGTTCGATTTCAAAAACGACAGCAAATGTACACATTCTCATTCCTCGAGGAAGGGAACAGAAATCTAATGCCATTGCTGAACCAATATATTCACAAAGAGGATTGATACATTCGGTGGAAAAGAACGAATTACGTTCAGCTAGCTCCTCTCCATCCTTTCCCCCTGTGGATTAAAAAAATTACAGGCTATTTGGATTTGCAACTTGTCCTATCCTGAATCATTTTCTTTAGTCTGGAAACATCACAGTTAGTGTTCCCGACAAGGATCGTCCAACTTAAACCACACGTTGACCGCTTTTCTTCAAGCCTCTCTCTCGCTCGCTCCTCACCAAATTATGGAATTCGAAGAATCTGTTTCGTGTGGAGAAAGGAGAGAGGGAAGAAGTTGCTCAACTTGATATTGTACCGGGTGCTCAGCTTGTTCTGTTCCTCTCCAGTTTTTGTACAAATGAAGCATTCTCTCCAACTTTTCTATCTTATATGGGTATTTCATACGCTTATTTATTCTCAAAAATCGAGTCATAATATGTCGTTGTGTGCTTGTGGATTACTTTTGCTCGTTCTGCGCGTTATAACTTCATCTTCTATCTTTTCTTTCTGGCAAGCAGTACTTATAAATGTTATGATTCTTACTGCAAGCGATAAACGAGTAAACAGGCAGTCATTTAACGTTGACAAATGTCCATTGTGGCAGTTAATCTACTAGCGCCTCTGCAAAAACGTATGAGGTAGCAGTAATGTATGCAAAAGTGCATTGAGTCAAAGGAGAGGGCCGTATGTTGCACGAGTGACATGTTCGAGTTGCTTGAGTATGAGGGGATGGGTAGGAGAGAGGATGACAAAAAAGCAACAGCCATCATTTTTGAAAGTCTTCCAGTTTATTCTCATCGATAAACATTCCTTTCGTTACTCGACATATATTTATGCTACATTCCACTCATCGAGAGCTTTTTTCGACAACGGGTCTGCGCATAAATGAACTAATTCAACAAACGAAATGCATTCGAATGGGAATGAAACGTTGTGTATGCTTTCCCCTCCCAAAGAGCATTCAAATTTATGAAGCATTCGGCTTTCTCCACGAGAAAAGGAGTGATTTGAACTTCCAGAAGACCGTAACTATTGAAAGACCACATAAACAAAAGATAATTAGAGATCTATGCATTCTTCCGAAAGAATCCATCACTTTTTCGATGAAAATAGCCGAATCTGCCAGTAGTAGAATACTTATGGGAATATGTCTCATTCAGTTTCCTCTGACTGTTTCCATATAAGCTTCAAACTGGAGAGAGGTCTTCGATGGAGATCCACGGCAAATGGATCTTTTTACAGCGTGTTGGGTTCTTCGTCTTTTCTTTTCTCCTTAAAAGCTGTTAGCGCATTTTTTCTTCGGTCAAATATTTCAGTGACTATAACCAAGGTTGTGCACACTGTAGCTGTAACAATGATTGATCTGTGCAGACCATCTGGGCACAATTAAAAATCTTTTTGAGAGCGTTCTGTTGCCATCTGTTCCAAGAATTCAGGTTGACAATATTCAGTCCTCGATATTCCTCGAATTCAGCTTAAATGGGAAGCAAAACCCTCTAAGAGGCAACCGAATACAGTTTGCTTAGTTCGAGAGCACTATTGATGAGATAATGCATCCGCAAGCACAAGAAATGGTTGTTTTTGTCGCTCCAAGTGTAAGTAATCCTTCCTAAGATAAACATGAGATAAAGATAAACCCTTTCTTTTTCTAAGAGTGCCACCTTCCAACTGAAGCTCCCAGATTCCATTCAAAATTATTGGAACCCTTAACCCTCAACTGCTTCATGCCTCATACAACCCTAGTTCAGTGACAACCTCGCCACTTGTTTCTTAACTAGCCATTCACTTGCAAGGAAAGCCAACCATCTTTCTTCCCGTCTCATACCGTCCGACGTTGTATCTAAATTAAAGCAAATCTCGAGATGTGTCTTTAGAGTATGCAAAAAATGAGGCACCTTTTAAGCAAATTATAGAGGATGACCAATTCCTTCCGTCTCTTTCCTCAAGGCAGTTCCACTGCGAGCATTTAACCAAATTTACTTCCAAACACAATTCAAATGAAGCAAAACAACGAAAAAAGAAAGTACCAAGGCAACAAATTTTAGTATGAAAGTCTCCAGAATTTAAACTCTCCGGCGAGAAATGTAGCACAGATCAGAACGACGACTAGATAAAAGTGGTGTGATATCAAGAAATAAATAATAACCTCTGATAGGAAGCTGTCAATATAAACAGTTCGGTATTGTCCTCTCCCACTCGCTTGCTCAAGTAAAAGCAACTAAACCCGCCAGATCCACTACTGAATAAAGCAAAACTATCTATCAGCGAATAAATAGGTTAAAATCTATTCAGATACGTAACATAGCGAACGGATCGCATGCAAGTTCCCCCTTAGTGAAATCGTGAAAACTGCAGTGACAAAAGCAATTCCCATTCATGAGGTGCATGGCGTTGTATTCACGGGGGTAAATATATGCCCTTCATCCAACATTCCAATGCAACGTTTGAAGCACAACGCAAATATTATTCCTGAAAATGCCGTGAAATCGAAATATCCGATAAAAAGGCTTAATGTCCCGCTGATATACTCTTTTTTCGACTAACCCATATTTTAACTCCAAGAATGGATGCCACTAGAAGAGTTAAGCATCGATACTAGCAAATAGTTCCGCCGTTAAGAGGTTCTACTTCGAAAAGAACGAATTTAACATATGCAATAATAATTCGACTATGTTAATTTCCTCATTTTAGATAAAATTAAAAAACAACAAAAACAGATTAACATATGTAACGAAGAGATGTTGCCTTTACAAAAACAAGAAATAACATATGCTGAACCGTATAGATTCCAATAGAAACCACGGGATGTGAGGGAATTTCGAATTGTTCCTTCGGAGAAACGATGAAAGTTCCTCACAATTCTGGCGATTTGTAATAATAACGTTATAAAAGCCGTCACGTTTGAGAAAACGAATGAAAAAGTAAATTTTCTGCCGATGATAAAGGAACACTACGCACATCCCACTCACTCGCACTGATCTTCTATTTATAACAGGCCTAATATACGTAAAATGAAGCTTTCATCGATATAAAACGCATCAAGAGGATATCATAATATAGCGAATTTACGGCATGCACTATACTCACTGAATTTCGTGACATCAGAAGTTCATGAATTGGAACGATCCGACAGATAGACAGATACATAAACGAGCTTCTCAGAGAACATAACGTTGCCGCAATATCTTCTCGAAATTCACTCGCAAATGCAATAAAAATATTCCGATGTGAGATGGTGAAGAAAGAGGGGAAATAAAATTCGTTGTATATTATAAGCGAAAGATTGGAACTCCCAAATCATAGCAATACACTTCAAAAAAAGATTCAATTAGGCGTTCGATTCGAGACTGATCAACCTGTTGCTGTATTCGGCCAATTCACTCAACGAAACACGTCCCCGCTGATTGATGAATTTCGCCACTGCAATCACAAAAACTTTTACGAAGGTGCAGTAAAAACAATAAAATAACACCACTCATTGTTAAATACAACAACACTGCTTTGAATTATTTGGTGAACTGCGGACTATTGTTGTTGGAACTTTCAAGCCATTACAATACTTCTAGAACAACGGTGAGACAGCATCAACAGTCCTATTACCGAAAAGATTTCCTGAGAACAATAATCCAGACCCGTACTTTCATCATTTCACGTAAATAAGCACCCATTTGCATATAACCTGAAGCAAATATTAGTCAAAAGCCTTACCCCCTTGGCTTCCTTATGATTTTAGAACAAACTGCCAGTAATCGACAACAGATAATCTAGAAAATCAAATACAATCGGCGCTCTCATGATCCTCCGCTCTCCCCCCCCCCCCCCCCCTCCCCCCAAGAACAAATTATCTGAAGTAAGATGGAAAGCAAAACATTAAGGAATCTTATGCTAACAGAAAAAATATTTTATTCATTCGATTCCAAACGACTCAAGAATGCTCATATTTTTCTCGTGGCTGAAAATGCCGTTATTATGTAGATTACGTACAGTGTGCTGAAACTGCGTCAGTAACTCATCCACCATTACTTCTTAGCTAGTGCACGCAGTGAAACGATTAAGCCATCTCACACCTTTGCACTGCCACCTATAACCTCATTCTGAATGGCCACACCAGGACAATGCTATTCGCAACCTCAGCTAGGCAACTGTCACCTCAATCGCCCCCCCCCCCCCCTCCAAATATTCCAACATCTGATGTCGATACCCCAGAGCAACTGACAATAACGACCCGAATATCTGCGCAACTCTAAAACTGTCGAAGAAGTCGACGTTTGTCAATGATAAAGCACATCAAATCAACAAACCAGCTTGCAATTCTTCCTCGGTAATATAAATAAATTTTCCACGGTCGTCAGTGACACCCGTCAGCGTACCGTTCTCAATGAAATAATTCAGCCGATCAACTGCCTCTTCAGTTCTCAGCTTGAAGTGAGCACCCAACTCATCCATACTGACCACCTAAGCATTCGGCTAACTTGCATTATATGGTTTTTAAAGAAAGCAAAGATGGCTTACAATGAACAGAAATTTTTTCGACACACAAATGAGCGAAAACGTTACAGATTAAGAAAAAACTCTGCCCTAAGGAAAGAAATAAAAAATTCGAAGAGCATCCCCGGAAGAGCTCTCAACAAAAAGCCATCCCAATCGTCGCTTCAAAGGATGGAATGTTTTCTGCATCGTGGCAGATTCACGCCCGAAACAGCAAACATCTCTTATATCATCACGCATGGTTTTCAAATGAAAAATCTGCATATTTTAGATGAGCATTTCCTTCCAAATTGCTCCAAAAACTTCGAAAGCTGCACACAAAATATCTTCGTGACAACGAGCAAACAAGTGAGTAAATAATAAAACTTTACTAAGAAACAACAACGATAACAAATTCTTCCCTTCAAAATACAGAACGGAACGGAACTCACCTTAGCGTCTTTAATATAATCGACAAATTGCCGCATTAGGTCTTCATTTTCCTCATCATCTCGCAAATCAAATCCCTCCTCGGCCACTTCGAATGCCTCTTTCATCTGCAGGTTTCGCATATTTACATATCTTATTGGTTAGTGTAATGACATCACACTTGGAATGGATATTTCCATCTCAGCCACACATAACACTTCCACGATCCCAAAAGGGTTGGAGCCAGAACTATATCACACTCCACTTTGCTTAAAAAACGAAAAAAGAATGGTTCAACAAATAATATTTGAACGGTACTGCCACTGACCGGTGGCAAGTTATCAATATGAACCTCTAGTGGACCTCAAAATGACCTCGACAAAGAGCTTTTTTCACACATGCGACAAATAAATAAATAAAACAATAGCTGTACCGAAATCAAATTCCGAATGGAAACTCCTTACCAGCAACTAATTAAAAAGCGTAAATAACACTTCAAATATAATGCAACAACTTATCTATCGTCGTAATGCAAATCGGCATTTCAAGAGATATTTCAACAGAACGCAGCCAGTGGGTAAAGTGTGGTTAGCTGTAAGCAAGATAAAAACCTTCTGATATTCCTCTTCTTCACGTTTTTCGCGTTCTTCCCTCTCAATTCGTTTTCTCTCCTTCTCTGCCTCTTCCTGCAGTCGTTGCTTTTCCCGTTCTGCTTCTCGCATCTCTTCTCTTTCCTTCTCCTCTTTCTTACGCTCCTCACGCTCAATGCGCTCCTAAAAATAAACCAGTCCTGTCAACTTCATTTTACAAAATTAATTTTGTAGAAATCAACTCATCCCTCTTTCCCTTTCCTCGCCAAGGTTAGAAGGAAGCTTGCAAATCTGCTGGCTCCAAGCACGCTGCGGAGATCTATTTATACAATCCCACTATGGCTGAAGAAGTTTCTAAAATGAAGTGATATAGTATCGAGTACATACAAACACATAAATGCAAGCTGCAACAGCCGATCTGCCGATATACCTGCAAATTTCTAAAACCTTGTACTAGAATATCTATGCTACACATAAGCAGTTCTCCTCCGTTTGACTCCTTATTCTCTTTTTATCCTCACAGAAATTATATCAGTATCTGAGCGACGATTCGAGGTGAGTGAAATAAACGGAAAATTTTAGACGATATTTCGTTGAAACAAGGTTCTGTAGTGAGGAAAGCTTAAGATTAACTGGGAACAGAAACCTTGGAAAAAGCCTTTTTCTCGAAATTTCACACGGAAGTTGCGGTTTTGGGATAGGGGCTCTTTCACTGTTCCTTCTCCACCGCCTACAACGGAAGCCACCGAATTATTTTTTTTCGGCCACAGTTTTAGTCACCTTAAAATTCTACGAAAAAAACTGGCGCATCTGTCCAAAAACCAAACAAACCAACGAAGGATTACTCTCCTCTTATATACAGCAAAATTCTTTAAAACTCATTTCCATTATTCTTTGTGAACTATCTTCGTGCCGTTTACCAATCAACGTTCGACGATGGAAGCAAAGTGGGAGCGGAAGTTCGGAAAAACATTACAATTTCTCTGCCAGTATTCCAAAGCACTCATAGAAGAAGAGACGAAAAGCATAAAAGAAGAAGAGAGATTTATTGTCGTTAACAGAAAGCCAACGACAATTCAACGGTGAATGATTCCAAAAAAAGACATAAGTAATTCCAACAAAAACTAACCGCTTCCCGTTGTGCCTTCCTTTCTGCTTTTGCTTGCAACTTTGCGAGTTTCTTCTTGCCGATATGTTCATCGTTGCCCAACGCTTCGACTAACGTCGCTTCCTCCTCTTATAACAAATGAAAATTTCCAACTAACAAAACCACCAACGTCACAAAAAATGAGTTCGCATGAAGAGAAAGTTCACTAAATGACTCATCTCATGCTAAAATTCAATGTGTATGCCGTCCCTCACACCAGTCCTTTGCCTCATGTTATTGCAGTCATATAAAGCTATGCATATCAGTTCATAAGAGCTTTTCATGTAAGTAACTTCTCTGCTAACTCAACTGCACGCAATAAAATAACGATAACAATGACGCCGCTATCGAGAAATCCCCGTCACATTGATGCTTCTTAATATAATGCATGACACTGAATTGTACAGTCAAAATGCAATCAGCGAAATTATATAGTCAAAGATTTTCACTAATTTCAACTGAACAGAAATCCAGAACTATATCTTTATTTTACTTTACTCAAATGCTTATTCTAAGCAACATATTTGTTACCTTGTTCGGAATCGTTCAATCCTTCCGCCGCCGCTGCCGCTATGAAACCCATATCCTCACTAGTACCCGCATTTACACGTCTACGTACTGCCGCACGACGTCTGCCCGCAATAACTGCAAAACATCTAATAGCTGGGCAGGTCGTATGAAGAAAAATATAATAAGCTGACGATCTATAAGAAATCGGATCTTCCTTATTAATAAATTCGTGAATCTCCTTTTCTTTTTCATTTCTAAGAACTTAATAGTCAACCTTCCAGCGGGAAGTTCGCCATTCCTATTTATAGCAAGCAGCTATCTCAATGTTCAAAACGCTCACGTTTTTCAAATGCAAAGGGATAAATGCGACAGCATAGAAATATTTTTAGTAAGGCAACAAGCTTCATTTCTGAAATCCCGAAAAGTGTCTCATAAAGGCAAAAGATTTGAAAATACCCTCCTAATAAACAGCGAACTTCACGAAAATGTTCGATAAAATTTAATAAGATTCCATCAAAACGGATTTTGGAATCGCATTATTTAACGATAAACTAACAAAATGGACTATTGCATCGATTCACAAAGAACGCATCGATCTGAACGATAGCCGTGAGAGAATCTTTCTCACTTACATAAGAAATTCTGCAAATTTCAGCAGATGCACACTAGGGCGATTTCATGATCATGTACACCTCTATATGAGCATCTATCCGTAGGCAGTTTCAAAGAACGAAAAAAAAACTAGCGGTAAAAGTGGGAGAGTACAGTCTGCATCGTGTAGTGATGATCTCTGAATCTTGTGACAAATGACTGAATCATCGACAAGCATTCTTGTATTCCTTCATATATCCCGAGGTAGTTCCACTCTCTTCCCGTCGATACACACTACGGAGGAGATGTGATCGTTGGAAGACACCGTGGAGGGGGTGACACGATAGTGGATGCGTCCAACAAGAAACATACTGTTCGATATTTCGATATAAACGGCAATTCTCTCCTAGTGAAGAAGCACTAACCGAGTGGTTCACGTTCAGTGCGTTCTCTACGTGTGTCTTGTGCGGCCATTGCAAGAATCGCCTCGGTTCGTTGGTGTGCACGTGTTTCATCGTTGTATAATTTGACGATTCGAATGATTATGAATGTCAATGCTGTTAGCAAGAAACATACCGATCCGAGAAGTAACGGATCCAATTCGGCCATCCTTAAAATGAAGTAATTACCGCATTCCCTTTCAAAAAAAAAACAACGCTACTGAATAAGTTATCTGCCGCCACAATGACTTGACAGAACCGAAAAAAAAACGCCAGACAACAATTGATTTCGCAGAAAAAGGCAATAAACACCTGACGAGACGATGATACTTGAAACTAAGATCTCCGATACGAGCATAAACTACCCTAATACCTCAGGTAAAGCTCAAAATTTGGAATTCTGTTTGAAGTAATGCTGCAATAGAAGTTTGAAGAGAGTATCTACGTTTGCAAAAATGACTTAAAGCAACGCTGTATTGTACTCGCCTAGCCGTCTATTCGACGATTTCATATCGAGAAACACTAAACGAAATGCTGAGATTATTTTTTACACAACGTTTATCTTCGATTCATTAAATTCTATGGGAATTCCGATTATTTGAAGGTGGTGATAAGAAATTTGAATGGATTTTTGAGAGAATAAAGTCTTATTTCGACGATAGAAAGAGGTGAGACCTTTGATAGAAGATTTGAGATGGCACTTCACTCATTACAACTAACTATAATAAAAGCAATTACTTGCATCGAATGAGCGAAGAAAAACTATGCAAACGTCGGTGAAGTGAAAAATGAAGTGCTTCCTGAGAAGAATACGAAACCTCAAAGCTCAAACCCGAAAATCTCGAAGAAAGGAAAAAGACAAATAAAAACAGAAATAAAAGGGATAAACGGAGATCAGTAGGGAAGGTTGCGAGTCACCTATATCTTAATGAGACGCTAAGCGGCAATCTGTCAACATTTTTCTTCTATAGGTCACTTTTGCAAATGCGAAGTTTTCGCCTCGAGAAGATGAAATTTATAGAATGAATATGCAATAAATGATGAAACTTTAAATGGAAAAAACTCACTTTAAAAGAAGTAAAATATGAGATGGAGCTATATGGGCGGTAAGTGTTTTCCAGAAAAGCGTAGGTTCACTGCGGACTTTCTCGCCTGGATGCCTTTAAAGACTCACAACTTGATGACGTTCGATGATTTGTCCTAATATAATTGCGATTTCAAGAAGCTATTACGATCTAGAACTGCTGGATCTTCTCGATATGAGTGCAGTTCTTTTTAAGTTCGCATTTAACCGATTCAGCGTTCGCATAAGTCTTCTGCGAAAGATCCGTTGCTCTTCAGCTCGAGCACCACAAAACGCAAAACTGGAAGGTGTTGCACTTATGTTTTGCCCCCACCTTCAAATGCCTATAACTTCTTCCAGAATCGATGAATTAAAAAAAATGAAAAACTACATAGAAGCCTGCTATAAGGTGCAAATAATGCCGAACAAAGTTCGCGACCTCAGTTTCAGTGCTCTCTCAGTTGAAACTATCGAAATATATAAATATATGCACAAGTAGGACGCCATCATAATATGCTTTCATAAAGCGAACTTTCTGTTGGCACTGATGTTTCAGTCTGCGCAATAGCACGGTTCCGTCCATCAAACTTGGTGGCTTTTGCTTTTATGACCACTGAGTGAAAACTATCCAACAATGAAATAGACGTCTCTACATATGGGCTACCGACAGATACGACCCTCTTTTGTGAGTGATGCATAAAGGCTTGTCGGTTTTGTGAAAGACGTTACATAAAAAGGTTGGCAAAACAAGGAACTAGTCAGTAATGCCGGTTGCACTAAACTACTGGCGGAAAAAGGAGAAATCAGAGCTGTCCTGACTTCTGCTCAAGGGAAGTTCAAAAGTACCGACTCCTCCCGTCCTTGGCTACACACTTGACTAGTTGAACAACGTCTACAATTAGCTCCTCCTCCAGTCCTTTAGTGTAAATTGCCATTTCCCGACTTCGCAAAAGAATTAACCGAACACGAATCCTCCAATACTTAACTTACGCTCCCAACCTAGTTGGTCTGTTCAACAGAAATCACACATCCTCTAACGGTAAGTGACTAGCCGTTGTTTTGGCTAATGGATTGAAAGCAGCGAGTAACCGTCTTGCATTTAAAACTGATCTCGATACCGAATGGTCTTTAACGAGTCCATAGAAACTATTTTATAACACTAATCGTACGGGACTCCTTGTCGCATCCACAAAAACTCCAGCAAAACTAACCCCAATGTCCAACACAACTGCTGTCCTTTACCAACGTCGGCTATCTTCTGTTCTACGCCCGGGAGAGTGGCGATCGGAAGGCAACTTCCAGTCACAGCACGGTATCTATGTAATCGTTTTGGGTTCCTTTACAAACATTGCAGCGTAATGTGTTCGTTAGTTTGTTTATTATACATCGCACTGCAAGCATTCCCATATCCTCATTTCACCGACGAATTTCTGTGATCGGAGAGCATTCGAAGGACACGCTGAAAGAAGTCCTACGTTGTTTCCGTTGGTTGCTAGCGAGCCAGCAATTTTTAAGAGATCACCACAAGAGATGATATAGAATATACTTTTTAAATCCATAAAATTTCGTGACTCTAGCTTCCATGGTTCCCGAGTTGAATCTGTGAGATATAGAAAAATGCTTTCGTAGTGAGCTCTGCAAGGATAAAATTGCAAAGCACATTGCAAGAAGTTGCGGCAATGGCCGCTTTCGCGATCGTCGATTCGAGTCACATCGCCATGGAAACGTAATTGTCGGATTTTATAAGCAGTGGCTTGCATTGCAGATTGCCATTCGTATATTGGAATTATGTCTTACAGAGAACTAAGAAGTAAGTTGTTTCTTCAATACTTTTATTGAGCACATCAGAACACATTAAAGCAGCCGCATTTTAGTCAACAAGCTGAACAATAAGCTGTCGATTCGTGCTGGAATGCACTCACTTCGCGTTAGACTCCTTAGTGTTGGCATAAAAATATTGTGGAACTTGAAGCTGAAGTTTTGTTGGATGAATTCTGAAGATATTTAGTGAGTTTTTAACTGCCTTTCTCCAATTTACTTCGAAATAATTTAAATTTTCGGCATTAATATTTTCGTAATTTATAATTTCACTTGAATTATTCATATTATTCTCAGTTTTTCTTAAAGATGTAGTCGAGATGATGAGAGCACTTGGATATCCACGTATTCTCTCAATGGAAAATTTCCGAACACCAAATTTCAAATTGGTTGCCGAGCTTCTAGAATGGATTGTCCGCAGGTTAGTCATATTTTTACTTTACTTTTGATCGCTTCAGTGTAACGTTAAATTTCAACCATATACTTTAAATGGTAATGATTTGATCATTATTTCCTTAAGCAGTCTTCAGTAATGTCGATCACCGTCAATATTAAACGACTGTTGAATTGAATTCACTCTTAATCTTTTTCAATGCAATTTTCCAGCATATCAGCCGAGATTTTTTCCAGTTTTTTATCACTCTTTAAATCTAAGATAAAAATTAAATATCCAACTGCAGTTATGTTCATTTTGTAACATTTATGTTATTGGTATATTTGCAAAAGAAGCAGAAGTTAGCAGCTGCGTTCAGATTCGATCCAAATAGTCGTCTGCCAGCAATCGTCGACACCGAACAGGAGCGAGTTGTTTTCATCAAAACCGCAGTGCTCATTCTACTGCAGAAAGCACGCATCAAGCTTAACCCGAGAAAACTTTATCAGGTTTTCGTTGCTTTTAATTTCATGGCTTTTATTCCAGCTGAAAACCCTCCATCACCGTACAATAAACAGTCTAATAAAATTAGGCTTGAAGGACTGAGTAAATCTTGAACTCAGTCATATTGTCCAACACTTCAAGGGAACGTTTAACTCTTTCTTTGATTAGTGACTAATGCTATCTAGCGTATAGAATAAATAAACTGGATATGCAATACCTCAGACTCGTCGACTGATTATTTAAAATCCTCTACGCTAGTCCTATGAGATATACCGCCTAACTATTCGAATATACTAAGACAATGAACGTTGCAATTTGCATAATATAGTCATTAGATAGGCGGATGGGTATGCGGTGCAAGAGTTGGCTGTAGTGGTTCGTTTGCTCTACGACACGACGAAACAACCACTGGATGCGGAAGGTGGCGTTGCAGCCTGGAATGCAATGCGTTCGAAAGTGAACACAAAGGTTTGTAAGCGTTCACTGATGAAATTTTTCCGCAAATTTGGACAATGCGGCAAGATGTATGTCGGTTCTGTTTGTCTGAGTATATATGTATCGTGTTTCCTACAGTGTTTGTTAAGCCGATCTTCAGGGTGCCTAACATCCAGAAATACCGCATGCAAAATCTTTTCAGCGCGACAAAGGAAAATGGAGTAGCGGTGGATGAGAAAGCCGTCGGACTTAGCCAAATCCGTTGACTAATTGATAAGTTAGGCAAACTGCATTATACTGTGATTGTTGCAGGTCTTTAACATTTATGGAATAATATAATTTTTCGATGTTCTTATAAGAAATATTTTCACAAACAGTGCTATGCAATGTTAACAAAACAGTTCCACCACGACTTTAAGCATTAGCTTTGAATTCTGCTCTTTAATTGTTCACTCGATATCACTAGCTTAATTTTCAAATTAAATAGACATTTTTCCATAGCTGAATTCAAAAAATAATAGGAAGTAAAAGTAAATAATTTGCAGGTGCAAGAGGTGCATGAATGTAGACAGCTCGCTTCAGAGATATCGCAGAGTGGTGCAACACTCTATGACCTTCTTGCTAAAGAGCTCATTGCAGCGGTATGTTCACATCGATTGAGTTCACTTCCGTTTTTCACTTCCAATTTTGAGTCCCGCCTGTGGTCATCGTTTTCGCTTATCATCAAATGTCAGTTTGCAGGAAGCGCGTTCAAAGGCGTTATCTTTTTCACTGGATCTGGTAGATGCAGAAAAAGCGATCAAACAAGCAATAGAAGCGATTCAGGTTTCGTTCATAATCTGAACATTTGTTTCATCTCTTTGCTTGGAAGAATTAATTGAAATTGGTCAAATAATGCATCATGCATAGAGGAGCAATTTAACCAACTGAGGTGGGCAATTTCATTTCTTCCATGGAAGTCCTTGAAGAACAGTCATAGTAAGTTGACAGTGGATATTTTTATCTTGCATAGACTAAAGTTTTTTTTTGCAAAAATACATCTGTTTAAACCCTTCAATGAGCCAATAGTGCGAACATTCGAAAAGACATCCAAAAGAACGAAGAACATCCAGCGATCGATATCGGTTTAGTTGGAAATTGCTTTCAAAAGAAAATTTTTTTCGTCCTCGAAGGAGTTCTCGACGGACGGAGCGGAAATTTGTCGCTTTGGAGCATCATCTAGCAGCATTGGCTCTATTCTTTAATTCTGTATAATCCGGTTTTTCTTTCTATATCTGTTGAGGAATTTTGCAGCATAGAGCTTATCAAGTTAGAGTCCTTTGTTTCCTTTGTTAGTGCGGCAGACGAGATTAATGCCGATTTTGCGTTCAGACTTCTCATTCTGGAAGTTGAAAATTTTCGATAGACGACGATATTGGTGGAAAGTTTAAAAGAATGAAGGTTTTTCTTGGATAGACTGCATTGAAGTGAAGAGAAGATTTCGCTGAAAAATTACTTACTTTTAACTTTTTGATATTTCACTCGAAGTTGCCGTTGAATTTCGCCGACGAGATATCGCTGCAAATAAATCAGTTTTCACAATATTCAATTTCTGTGTACTGAAAGTTTTTCCAGGGTGAATTAGCACAAATTAATCATAATTTGCAAAATATAAATTCCGATGAGGCGGCACTTGATGGGAAAATTGAACGCAAGAAAAGAGAATATGAGCAGCAGCAAAAACGACTCGCCAAACTCCAGGTTTCCAATTTTCAATGAACAGACATATTTCATACAGTTGACTTTCATTTACTATATTAAGTGATTTGAAATCTCGGTGATTTGTTCTGAAGTTATTTTTGCTCGATCGTGCATTTAGTGATGATTCATTTTACCATGCTTATCTGTGGAACCTTTTCATCGAAAACCATTTCGAGAGGTTTTGAGAGTTGGCTGATCGGCTTTATATATTTTTTTATTTGTCCTGGTTAGTCAGATATTCAGCAGATATCATAAATTATAAGTTCTTAATGAAGCCCTTAAATATAGCGAATAGTATTTTCGGTGCGATCTTGAACCTAATGATTCTAAGTAAAAGTACATTTGGTGCGCTTTTAAACCTAATGGTAGCAAAAAAAACATGCTCCATAAGAATATTTTTTACTGCTATCTATTCTGCTGAAAGAATTTCGTCCTTTTCGTCGGCTTATTTGGAAATTTTATGTAAACTCAAAGCTTTGGATTTAGATGGATAGTTACAAGGAAAAACTTGTTTTGCAATATGAGCAATTATTAATTACAGCACGAGACATTGGATATGAGGAAATTGCACTGTGAGGATTAATTTATATATAAGACGAAAGAATGATAACTCATTCTCACGCCCAATAAAATTAATGCTTTCAGATATTTGTTCTTGTACGTATTTTTTATTTTAAAGGTATTTCAACACCGAAGTGTCGTCTGTCGTTTATGTAAAATAAGTTTTTTATTGCTATTGTTTTGCAGTCATTCCGTCCACAATATATGGACGAGTACGAAAAATATGAAAAGAAATTGAAGCATCTCTATGCAATTTACGTGCTCAAATTCCGGAATGTTGCTTATCTACAGCAATTGCAGGTTCCTTTTATTGTTTTCTAGTAGGATTCGTAGTTGGAGATGATTCTTTCAGGTGGGATTTATGATTTTATAATTGCAAAAGTGAAACTTAATCAGAAATTCTTAACGTTATCTCCTCACTTGCTATTCGTTAGTTGCTATTCTTCACTTTGTTAAATATTTCTTCTAAATCCAATAAAGAAACAATGGGTAGTGAGAGTAATATTATATTAGCCTATTTTGGTATTAGAAGGGGGAGGGAGAGAGAATAACATTACGTCACTCTTTCAAAGGCAGAGGGAAAATTATCTCTTTTGTAGTTTCTATCAGCGAAAACATAAACGCATCCACGCTAGTCCGCAATCAGTGGTAACTCGAAGACGGTGTTATGATACGCCTAGACTGTCCGGTAAACGCCAGGAACTCAGTTTAGCGTGAGTGTATCATTCCAACGTGCTTTGCAATCTGTTCATTTGCCACTAAAAGTAGAGGCTTTTTGTAGAGTGAATTCGATAAGGCGGAAAGGCAACGGAATGCGGAAGCGGAACAGTCGATGCGAAATATGGTGGAACGTATGCGGACCGAAGAACTTGCGCTCAGAAATACTCAGTATGTTTTTTTTCTGTTTAAAATACAAAAAGAATTTCTGCTATACAGAAGTCATCATTAGCGCCACTTGGATTTTATTATTGACGGTTATTGTAAATGGTAACGGTAGCTGAATGAATTAGAGTAAAGAGGTTTCTGATCCTGTCTGCATTTTACAATTATTGAACAATTTTTGAAGCTCGAATTCCACTCGTCGCAGAGATTTTCTCAGTTCTTTGAAGATAAAGACCAATTTTAGGCTCGCTGAATTCGGCGCAGAAGAAGAAGGTGAATCAAGACCAACTAGAAAAGGTTGTTTCGCTCAAATCTCAATTCAACGATTTTCTACCGTCTATAAAGTTCCATAATTTGCTATTTTTCTGCATTATTCGTGCATTTATCTGTTATTTCAAAGACCGTTATCGTATAAGATTCGACTTAAATTCACTTTTGATTGGGTAACTAAATAATTTGTCCCCTCGTTTGTACGCAATAGAGCCGCCTTTCTTCACTTATGAACCTTTCAACTGCATAGGTTTTCTTCACATGATCTCCTCTGTGGAATATCGTATGAAATTTAATGTCAACCCTTAAAGGTGACAACATTTTTTTCTTGTTTCAAATGAATTTTATTTAGCGACAAAAGTGTTCGGAAATATGACGGGTGCGGGACTGAGCGATGAAGAGGACGACGACCTCGAGCACAGTGACCTCAGTGACGATGAATCGGAGCAAACGCTCAACGATAACAGAAAGCTCAAGGTAACCTTTTTTTTGAAAGTTGTTTGTTCAATATGAACCATTCTTCATTCTGAACAGACTACACCTGAAATGGGTTATGTCCGATGTCCCAATCGTTACTTGCCTGATAACTATAAGAGCGGAAATCTTCCTCTCTCATTTCAACCAGTCATTCGTTGTTTTTGCTTAATACTATAAACACCGTTTCGGGAGTTTCTTTAGTGGAGAATAACGGTTGTAATTTGTATGAATGAGTGGAAATGCAATTTTGCTATTAGCCAAAATGTAATTTTTCGAGAATGGAATTTCGCTTTATGTTAAAATTGATAACTGTTTTACAGGAAAATTCGTTTGGTGAACGTGACTATACAAACGATGAGAAATTGGAAGTTAGCAGTGATGATTTCTAAATTGTTCAGCAAAAGGATTTATTTTTCACATCTCAACGAACGCTCCACAAATGACTCCTTTAGCTGATAAGCGATGAGTTCACTTTGGATTTGTTTATTCTTAGAGAACTTCATTGATTATATGTTAACGAGCTTATTGGTTGACTTTATGGCATTCGAACTTGCTCGCTGTTAATCACTGCAACGGAACTCGCTATTTTATTGAGCGAACAATGCAGGGTCTCGGAAAAAGTGAAAAATTATCAACGACGTTATGGGTATGGTACTTCCAGACTCCTTTACTCCTTCCTCTTCCTACGAGGTCATTTTTCTTGTGAACTCTTGCAATTTGCTCTTTATAGCAATAGCAATTTGCTATCAAACTGAATGGGAGTAATTAACTTGGAGCTCGAGAAATTTGAAGATGTAATGTCTGAAAATGATGCAAATGCTCAGAACGCCTTCAGCTGTTTATGTGCATATTTTCAAAGAACCTAAAATTATGAACCCTCTCTCCTCTTATATGGGAGCAGACACGTCATTTCGACTGAAAATTATCTCCGAAATTTTTGTTCAGACGAGCTCATTATTCGTATGTAATTTTGCTTAATACTCAGGGAAACGAGTTATGCGACCATGCCTCGAGCAGAAATTCCGGGCTTCTCTCGTCTTCATTATGAGGAGGAGGAGGGCATATCGCCTTTAAAGCTGGGGAGGGCGGATTTTCAAACCTTTTATCTAACACAGAGTTTAATTTATTTCAAAAAGAGAGAATCACATTCGACGAAAAGCCAAATTCTTCGAACACCAACGAATTCTCACATCCGGAAATGCTTTACATGTTTAATTTTAGGCAGCGATTTGTTGAAACAAGTAGTACCAGTATTCAGTTAAAATAATGAGGTCCCATTAAGGTGAGCGACGTCGAGAAAAACCGAATGCTGAACGAAAATAAAAGTTACTTATTAAAAAATTCGCTTAAATCAGCAATCTTGCAAGTATATTCGTCTGCTTGGTTCGTTCAATCGCTCTACAGCTTCCGCTCAGCGACATGGGGAGGTGTTCTACTGAGGTGAGGGAACACACTTCAGTTGCCTGGTATTTCATTTCAAAAGGGAGAAAGAGGAGATTTGTGGGGGGGAGTTTCATTTGAGAATTACTCAGATAGTGGTGTTGCTGGTTGTGTGAGAATATGCAATTTTAACAGTTATAAACGTAGCTCCCTACTGTATCTGCACCCATTATCCGCTAAAAGCCTGAGCGACGTAATTCCTGACGAACTCTAGAGGAGGAACCGAGCTCTGAAAGAATTCATCGTTCAACATGAGGCGATGTTTTTGAAAATGTTCGTTTGTATTGCGTTTTCTAAATTTTGCGGAAAAAAGTCGCAAAAAGGTGTATTCGTTCAAGACTATCATCACATGAAGTCAGTACCATTAATGCAGTAATTTGGTATAAAAATATTTAAGTTCTCAATTCCTACTCCATTATTTGATCACTGATCTTCATTCCCCGTCATTGCAAACATTGTTTTTACAAAATAATTCGAGGAGACTATGGAAGCTACTAAACTCCGGTTGAAACTAACTGCTTGATAATTCCACATATAGCTTTGCATGGCATCAATTTCATTGAGACCAAACAAAGAAATTTTAGTCCCGTAGATGATCACTAAAACTGGCACAATAAGTCAGTGATAATTGCTAAATATTCTTCCTTCAGGCCAATAATGATCAAATGCGGCAAATTTAGTTACCGAGTTTGTTAAGGTTTTACATCGATCCTCATAGATTTTAAAGAATTTTCCACGGAATGAATGTCTTCGATCACCACAAAAAATGAATTGCTCCATTCACGGAAGTTTGGAAAAAAATTTTCTCCGAACAGTTCTTCTTGGAAATTTTCTTTTTCAGATTACGGACAAAGCAGATCACAGAGATCTCTTTGATGAATGCATTTTATGGTCGACGAAATTTTTTCCCCCAATGAACTCAATAATTTCTCCCGAATGAATTCAATAAATTTTTTGCTTCAATTAGTTTTGAAGACTGAGATATATTTCAGCGTTCATCATATTCACTCGTAACCTAATTCCACTCTCGTGCAATGCATGTCATATCGGTTCTCTTTTCCACTCTTAACAGTTCCTTTATCTCATTTAAGTGATTCGATTCCGCATGCACACTGAAATCGTTAATTAAGGACCTCTTCAGTTATACTTCACAATGATCTGATGAAAAACAAAATATCAATAAGACGTTAGCAGTGATTCGGTCATCACAACCATTTCATATGATTCGCTTCAACAACGATCCGTTTCTTGGCTGAGTTATCTTTGTCATTCGTTGAAGAATGAAAGCAATGAGAAAAAGGGATGCAGAATGGAGGAACTCAATAAACTCAGCACTGGAAACGTTCAGCTGATTCCAGAAAAATGAGTTCCGTTGAAACAAAATCTTTTGCCTACATGTGTATTCCAGAAAAGAATGGATGAGGAAGAGAAGGAGGGAAATGCGAACAGAGTGGAGGAGGAAAGCAAGAGAGCACTGTTTATGCGAATTTCATTTCGGCTCTTTGTTCAGTCATCCAACCAATACAGCAAAATTCGAATGAATTTCGAATGTTTATAAATGTTTAACATATTGCTGGATTTTTTGTAGGAAATATCGCCAATAATAACAATTAAACGTTTTTGTCTTCCTTCCGATATTGTTTTCGAATAATATTTGTGATGGATAATGCATAAAAAGGGGTTTCAACTTCATTCAAACATCTTTCATCACAGTTATTCATGAATTTGACCTTAAAATGGCTTTCGTCAATAAATTTGGACTTTTTTACGGTATTATTAAGCACTTTCACCGCTTTTACTTCTTTGTACCAATTCACTGATCAGTGAAATCAAAGGTTTAGCTTCGCTTCACATTCGTACCTTTTTTTTCTCTCCCTCCTCCCCTCAGAACCGCAATCGAATGGACTATAGAAAACTACTTCAGTTCCTTCTTTAGCTGATGATGGCACACAGTGTGCAGAACACTGCGTTTCTCCAGTTTATCGTCGAGTTACACAAGAAACTAAATGCTGCTCATCCCTAATGCGAAAAAACTATTTTTGGAGAATTTTGTTTGGATGCGTTCTCAGCAAATAGTCATTTGGCATATGGCGGTGACAAACAACCTTCTGGAGTGGTAAATCATCGGCTTCATATTGGTAACGATTTTCATCGATGCACTCGCATTAGCGACTCCTCAGCCACTCTTATACATGAAGCAAAACATCAATCACTAAAGCAGGCATTTTTGATATGTGATCGCCCACCTCTAACAGTCGAGAGTTGTGGCAAAAAATTTCTTAATTTTTTTGTAGCTCAACCTACGAGTTCGAAATATTCCACCTCTTTGTATAAAACAGCTGCAGTGGGATAATGTTTTCGGCACAAGTTTGCAAACTCCGCATGGCCTACATTGAGCACAGATGGAGCATCGCTAGGAAGCGAAAAGTGGTTAATGTGAGCACGTAGAGAGTCCGCACTAGAGACTGAATCAGCGTAGACGTCGAACATCTTCATAAGCCCCGAAATAGATGACGTACAACAAGAGCCCAACAGCTCAAGAAGTGCTGCAATTTGCAATTACATGGAGGTTCACAGCTTTCTGCTTGACCTTTAAAAGTGTGGAGTCGGACTATCAACTGATAACAAGTTCAACGTCCAAAGATCTGAAAATTCTCTAGTCGTTACGAATCGATAGTGCAAGGTCGTCCACCAATCCCCAAGTGATTAAAACAAATTACTCACGAATACTCAAGAAATGATGAGAGAATTTGCGAAATGGTACCATTCGCCTAAAGTCCACAATCCGAAAATGCATTTCTCATTGGGGTTTGTGTTCATTGCTTTTACAAAATTTTCGAATTTCCATATACGTTTTCGTGAATTTCTCAAGAAATTATTTCGCTCATGTCCTCGTTGGGTTCATCTCGCAGTAACTTAGCAAACAACTATAAACATTTGACAATATCCGAGGTATTTTAGTTCATCAGCAATAAATATCCACACAAAGCGTATCAATTTGCATCTGCAATAGAATTTACTGCAAAGAAAATCAAATATCTTCAGTATTTTTCGAGGGGCTAATAGAGTCTCAGAACTTGATAGGATCGCATTTCGAACACTTAAGTGACACATACTTCAATGCAGCAGTTGACAGATTCACTATCTACTGTAGCCCCGAATGTTTCTCTTCCAAAGATGAACAGTATGACAGACTATCGATGTCATCTCTCATTTTTGATGAAGCTGGGAGTGTTTGTTTTAAACTGCAGATAGTTCAGGATATATTGTTAACTGGCAAAAATATTGCCTCAAATAGACCAGTTCTTGATATGAAACAAATTTATTTGGCCCTTCTTCTTTTTTGGTTCTCTTGGTATGGAGTAACCTATATGAAGTGGTTTGACTCATGCATATATATTCATGCACATATATATGCATATGTATAATTAGAGGTTGAAAGCTGTTGTCATTTCATCAATCGTTCGCCACTTCGTAGCCTCTCATGATTATATAAATTCAACTCAGATGAACAGCATCAACACCATTCATTTTTGTCACTCGCGTGTGCAGTAACAGACATCTCTACAGACACCTCAATCGTTTGCCACCGTGAAATGTGAGACGGGTTGAAAATTTCGCTGTCGACATATTTGCGGACAATTCAGCTAACCGAAGTGGCGATTTCTGCGAAGATGGAAGTAATGAGAACGAAGGAAGTAAACTTCCAGTTTTCAGTGAAGGACAAATTTCCCACTTTTTAAATCGGATTCCCCACTGTGAAAAAAAGACTACATTTCCAATGAAATGTTATCAAACATTGCTTCATACATTGGATATAACCTCGTGAAGGTCGCGCGAAATGAGTGTCGAAATCTATTAAACCAACGTCTATGTTTTTTTTGTAACCCTCGATTCAGCTCTCTGTGCTTTTTAAAATGGTGCAGTTTCTTTCTCCAAAGAGGGAAGAGCGATAAGTGAATTGTGGCCATGAAAATGACATCTTGCGTTCTCAACGAAGGAATGCTTCCTTTTTTTCCAAAGTGGAGTTGTTGTGATCCCTCAAAAAGTATCTCCCATCTCCTTTCCTCCTCCCCATCCTCCTCCACTTCTTTATCCCTCCTCTCACTCCCTCTCTTATCGTTGAGCACACCAGTAATACTGAGAAAATAAAGGAAAGCACTCAACATCAAATCGCAAATTCTCGACTATTTCACTAATTTGCAGTTTGTGCTAAAAAAGAAAAGATATTTGTTCAGCAAAAGGTTATCAGGTTGAAAGGATAGTAGGGGGTATTGCTATAAGACAGTCACCTCTGATTTCACACAAAAAGACTGCACTGGCTTGAAGGACGTCACCAGCAATATAAATTTATTGCGTAGTGAAACACACGTCGCATTCTGCGATGGTCGCATCTGGAACGATCTCTTTATTAGTGACCGCCACCGTCGTATCCTTGAAATTACCTTCTACTTCATCTGCCCAATGTTCTAGCTCGATAGTTATGCGTAAATTATATCTCAGCCTTTTCGTTCATATAGAGAACAATTATGCTAAGATATTGTTATTACAGTAAAATATTACTGTTTGCGATAACATCGAGTAGGAATACTGAAGAGCAGCGCCTTCGATGCAATACTTTATTCACGAATGATAAGACCACAAGGAAATTAAATTACATTGAGCTTCGAAGATATTTCACTTCCCATTTATAATTTGAAGGGAAAAACTCTCGTAGTTGAGAAGTTGTAATTTGCTGAAGTCAAATTTCTCGTGCTTATTCAAAAAGTCCGTTTTTTAAAGAATTTGTTTTAGATGAGATTTTTCATCCCCTCTAAAGGGAACAACATGGGCATCTCATTACTGTTTCGTTAACTTCCTTGAATTACTGTGCACTAACACATGGGATAGGTATTGCACCGCCTAAGTATAGCAAAACATAAGAGGGGTCAACTGCGCAAATTATCCTTTGAAACCAAAGTTCCAAATATATATATATATATATATATATATATATATATTGTTTAATTAAATTAGCAAAGAAAGTAAAGACGAGTTGACGACTTCCGTAGTAATTTGATGTCTTAGAAGCATTCCGAAATATATTTCTCAGCTTACCGCAAAATAATGTCACAATTTGCAGGTTTTTTTTTTTCACAAAATGAGGGCATTCTTATCATGCGCTGTGTTCCTTTCACTCACCGTATTCAGCGAGTCGCAACTCATAAGGCAGTGTACATGCTCGGAGATTGCATCCTGCAGGAAAGGCTATGTGAGTAATGTGAAACCATGTGCAGATCGATGTCAGGTAATAATAATAATTGATTCTAATTATAAGACATGAGCTGATAGTTAACTCGGTTTCTGCCAATAAAATAAACTTTCAACTCGATGAGCTCTCCTCCTTCCGACTGAGAAATTCAACACTAAATTGATTTCAGCAAACTTCTTAATTTTTGATTCCTCAAGTCATGCAGTGCTTTTCCATGGAACCAAAAGATACAATGAGATTTGAAAAAATAATATAGGGAATAGAGGTGTGGAATTAAAAGTAAAGAATAGCAAATAGATAAGAGAAAATAAGTTATCACTAATGCAGAGATCTTTCACACTTTAGCAAATAACGTTTAATTAATTGGCTAATAGTATAAATAGAACTGTTTTTAGAAGTATGCAACTTCATTGAACGCCAACTACCCTGCGCTTAAGAGATGCGTTCTTCAACGTGAAGGACTAATGAAGAAAACCGTTCAGTGCACTGAATCTTCATTCCCTAATGCGTAAGCTTTAAACCAAAGATCATAGAAGTGACGAAGTTATTGAAAAAGCAGCAGATTCAAGTCACCAGAAGTTGAAATGAGTTTTTTCTTCAGCTTTTTAGGTTTTCGAGAGTGGATATGACCTATATACATAGAAGTGGCGAAATACTTTGACATATTTCTACATGAAATGGTGAATGAAGAACATTTCTCAAGTCAAACATCTCTCTTTCTTATGTTACTTAGACCACTGTCAGTTTATAATTGTACAAGAGTAAAAATTGGCCACTTTTCTGCTAACACATAAATGTTATCGGTGTGAAAGGCAAGTATCCTTATCGCCATTTGCCCTCTGATGTTCGCCGACAAGATGGACGACGTCTCGGTGGAGGTCGACTTTAGCACAGTTTTTCCATCATTTTCGTCCATCGACGTTCACACCGAGGCAGATGTTTCGGTAAGGAAAGGGACAGGACTGGGCGAGGAAGGGAATTGGTTCCAGGCTTTAGTTAACAAAATACAACTTTTAATCGCCTTTTACGAAGACAAAAGATTCGCAACTTTTTCATTTTATTATACTTCCGTCTCACCTGCTTTATTTTCAAAACCGTAGAAGTTTGCTATGCTTTGAACTCACCTCTCTTTCGTTCCATTCTGTAGGCTTTGGTCGTTTGTTTACACTTTACCGAGCAAAACCTTCAGCAAGTTGTCTGTCCATTAAAGCTGGTTGCAATATTAAAAATTCAGAAAATATGGCGTATTTATTCTAAAGTCTAATATAGAACATTGTTATATTATTTTTCTACAATAAACACAACGTTATTATTATTGATACAATAATATAGGAGAAATATTATCACTTTCACCGAAATACTTTGACGGCTTGTTGCAGGTGCGCCAAAGCTCCGGGAAGATTTGTGCAAAAACGCCATCTTGAATCCCTTGAGATCGCCGGTGTAGCGGAAATTAATAGGATGTTGTCCGCAACTGGTTGGCATCAATCTGCAAATTTCATTATCCAAACTTCGCTTGAATGAGTGCTTGAAGGTTGACAGGATGAATTTGAGGGAGTGGTTGGTCGTTGGATGAAAGAGTCTGCGATATGTTGAAGGAGTGTATATCACTTCCAGTGTAATTTCGTTCCCTCTCTGATTGCGGTGGGAGAGGAGGGAGAGGCGTACTTTTATCGACATTAATGAAGCTACACTTGACGCACATCAAACGCCGTTCACAACTATCTGCAGCAAGAAGAGATACGAATAAGAAAACAAATAATTCAGAAGGTCAAATCTCTTCCAAAAATGTTTTCATAAATTTTCGAATGAACAACAGCGTATATCAACAAAAAGGCGGGACTTTTCCCAGCAACTTTAAGCCTTTCCGACTAGAATTCAACTTCCCTCGTTTCAACATACTAAGAAAACATATCTCTAGATGTGATTAGAGGTGAGTTGGTATCTTTACGATTAACTACTCGTTTATCACAACTGCCAATCTGCTGGATTAAGCAGTCGATGTTCTGGCCTCAAGATAAAATCGCATGGATAATTAGGAAAGATGACATGATATGCGCAAGAAACAATCGCATTTTTATCTATGTTATCAAACAGCAGCACAATACAAAATTTCCTCCTCTATCCTTTCATCTGCACAGCGAACACCAAACAAATAAGATATTTAAGTTTTCAGTTGCTGTAATTAAAGTACATAGAAAATAATTAAATAAAGGGAAAAAGAAAATTGTTGGAGGTTAAAAACTGACGTATAACTATTCAAAACAAATGTGCTTCAGCACATAATTCCTTTCCCTTCCGGTTTACCACAGTGGGCAGTAAACTTCCCATCATCTCAGAGTTCACTGTATTCGCGTTCTTAATCATCTAAAGCAACTTCGACCTCGAGAAATGAGTTTGGTGCTTAGGTGACGCCAGTTTGCGATGGTCATATTCACACGCATCACTTCTTTCGATTGGTTTAAATTTTGGAGTGTTCTCTAATTTGCTTGCGAAATGAGAATTTCAATACATCAGTGAACGATCACATAAATTTAAATAAGCTGTGTAAGTGCTTACCTTCTCAGAGTGAGAAGAAATCTGTAAGACTGCAGTCAACGCGAAGCATTCTTTTAAGCGTTTGGCTTTTTGCGTCCAAGCAATCATCGCCTTTTTTTCACGTCAATCCAAGAACACAACCACATTATCGGGACGTATTGAACCCTCCGCTTTGTCCTGTTCCTATTGACACCCTCCCCTTCTACGTTTTCTTCTCACGTCCTTTCAATATTGCTAATGACATATAATTTTTTTCTCATTTATAAAGCTTTAAGGTGTCGCCAATGAAGTGCAGAATATCTTGGCACAAGGGAGAAAGTTTATGCGTTGCGCGAAATCATGTCTTGACAAATCGGCCAACAAATGCGCTGAAAAACTCAAGTGAGTGCTAACCAAACATTCATATTTTATTACAAGCATTGTTGCCTGGACCTTTTTTCCGACGAATTGCTGGAACATCCTGAGTGCTGTTTTCGTACTGAGGGATTACCGGCAACTTGAACTGTTTGTTAATTTGCTCTTTATTCGTATATATCTTAAATGGAAGTAACGAGAATTTAAACCTAATTCTCCCGTCAGTTCTATTGGAATCTTACCGACAGAAAATTCTTATGAAGATCTCGATTCGACACTGAAAATTTCTCCTATGTAAAATCTCTCTTCTACGATCGAGAAAATGTTGCAGATTTCTTCGGGTTCTTTATCGTGTTGGTTGTTTTTTAAATCAACAACAACGGAAGCTAAGTTTGCAGTTGTGGTTTTGATTTGCCATCGGATAACACACTGGTGGCAACGAGTAAACAGTGCGCAATTCGTAGTGGATTCAATACACGAACAGTTCAGGACATATGTCGTTGTTTCGTTGGAGCTGGAATGAAGTATGCATCTCAATGAGTCATTATGTCAATTAAAAGCCACTCTTAATGCGACTGACTAGTAATTTGATAGATAAGAATTCATTGTCCAATAAATAGTAATTTGTTAAGTAAGAGATCTCAGAGATGGTATTCTCAATTAATAAATAATAATTATTCAAGTGTAAGGGAAAACAAGCTAGCGCTGACTTTCGAATTTGAGACAGGATACATCCAGTAAGTGCTTTTTACTTACCATAAATCTCAGAAGTGCCCTTCACACTGAGCACCTCAGCTTGCCGACTAGTCTAGCGTAAATTTCCTCCCTAACCGTGCAATTTCTGTGCGCAACTCAAATCGTTCTTTGATCACTTCTACCATATAAACTCAATAGCGCTAATATATGCAACTAGCTCATGATCGGTTATGTACGAAGATAATATTTGGCTACCGGTGGTTAGCCCCGATAATTTCCTCTTTACCTTCGAAAAATATCACAGTTGAGGACAGGATTTTATTGTCTTCTTAGATATTTTGGAACGCTACAGTTTATATTTCCTTACATACGATACTAGCACCATACGCGAAATAGACGAGCATACAATCGCATATGCCACTTCAAATTCTACTTATAATAATGGTTTTTAATGGATATATTCTCTTTGTAATAGTAATCTTTAATATGCGGCCACAATTTATGCACCAAACTGACTCTGCAACGAGTCAAAATTGATTTCTGGCATTCGATCACGGTTCTTTTAAATTGTAAAGAGTAATCGAACCTTCGAAAAGCTGAAACTTTAAATAAACTTCCCCATCATTTTCCCATCAAGCATTTCACTCTTTTTTCAGGCAGCTGACGAATATATGTCCTCGATTACAAGTCATCCAATGAACTGTTCGTCTTTGAAGTGTCTCGCAGTTTGATATGATGCCAGCATAAGCGTCTCCCCTCATTTCCTTTCTACAACGGCTGCTTCGATCAGCTAGCGTTTCACTTCGTCATCATCGTCTCTTTCACCCGCTTCATATTTAATAAGCAGAAAAAATTTCTATGTAAGTTATGATGTGCACTGCAATAAACACTCTGCATTCATACATAAGTGATCTTTGAAGTTCACATTGAATTAGTTCCACCGTATCATTCAAAATAAAACGACAGCCATCGAAAATCGTTGAAATACTTTAATATTGTGCTGCCGTAATGCGGACAATCGTATTGGGACCGCTCAATTCCGTCGACTCATGAAAGCAATCGATATGTGATGGTTGTGCAATCTGGCCGTGAGGACAATAGAGCACCCCCGAACAGCCAACGCAAAGCTGCAAAAGAGGAAAGAAACGGAAAAGTGTGCAGCCAGCTCGCCTCCATCATTCGTCTCATTTATGGGCGTTGAAAAGAGAGCGTTTTTACTTCATTTTTTAAAATAAACCGGTGCATTTTTGTTTGGTTTATTTATTGTGCGTTTGCAAATTTTTTATGAGTAAATTTGATTAAATTAGTGTTTGTGTGAAATTTCCGACTCCTTAAGTTTTAAGGATTAGCATATACTTACTGCGATGGGAGAAAATGCAAATGAATTGGAGACACTCTTCAAAAATTACCCACAATATGGGGTTATTTCCTGTAAAATTCAAGTAGACAGAAGTGAAACTTTCATTATCGTTTCTGAGTTCGTAGCCCCAAAACTTCCCCGAGCATTCGGAACTCTTTTGTTCATCGTCGACTTGAGGGAATTGCCCACGCGGCTGCTTATGAAGATAATGTCGCCCATTTAATGTAGTTTTGCAGATATGCACTTTCAAGGCACACGATCGTTTCGCATCTGCGTCGGGTTTATGTCCGACTGTCGGGGAAATTTGCAGTTAGAAATCCCCGAATCTAGCGCTTCGAAATTCTGCAGACAGAATCCGCACTGCTGGTTGACCTTCTGGACGATTTTCGTTACTAACTCATAACCTAGGAAGGAGTTGCAGTGTTTGGAAGACTCTTTGTGCTTGAAAGGACGTTTTAAAATCCATCAACTCTTCTGCGAACCTTCTCCACATCCTATGTGCTTCTGCATTATTTGTCTATGTGCGTCTATGTCTGTCTGTTCAGTATTTTAATCTCCGTAATCGCTAAGACTGGTGTCGTGAAATTGAACATACATTATTCGTTCCATTACTTCCACAATGATTTGTAACCATTTAAAATAATCCACGTATGGATAAGCTTGGGCTGGTTAGGTTTTTAATTTACAGTGTTTTTTCTTTGCCATAGTGAGTTCATGGAAAAATAATTTCGATGGATTTTACATGGTCGTTCGGAAGAGCTTGAATTTAAAATTAAAAAGCCGTTATTCTGGATGCACTGTTTTTTATTGCTAACTTGAAAGTGCTTACTCAGCTGGATACAGCACGCCTCATCTCACCTTTTATACTCTTCTGCACATTTGCTTTTGCAAAAGTGCGTCATGGCGACGTCGTGTCTGTTCGTCCTTCAAGTAAGTTTAACTCGAGGTACGAAAGCGCTGAATCCAGCGGTGAATATCTCATATGCCGCAAATGGTGACCTCTTTTACAGCATTCCGCATCTTATCACATTTCACATCAATAAAGATTTTAAACAAAGTTACGCGTGTTTTACACCGGTCGGACTTTCAGGCATGGGCGCTCTGATTGTTTGGAGTATAAAGAAGTTGGTCTGCATATCCCGTTTTTTTTGCTCACAATTAAAACTTGTTCGTCATACCTCTCGATCTTTTATTGTTACTATTATAGTTGTAACGTACGAGTCCATTTTCGGCAGGTCTCTTTCTGACCTATGCTACCGTTGCTACACATGTCAACCACCTTGCCCGTTGTGTCCTGTCGTGTTTCAATTCCTCGTGCCAGAAGCATTATGCTAGCAACACCGGAAATTCATTTCGCAACACGCTTATGACGTTTAGTAATCGATCGTTGATGCGTGTAATGTGAACGATAGCGTTTACTTATATTCCACGTGTATAAACATCAACATGCATAGGGTAGTTGTAGTTGATTGTAACTGAAGAATGTACACAGCGTTCGATATACGGTCACTTGAGATCCAACCCACTCGAATCTTGTGCAATTTTTATTAAAGACCGATGAAATTCTATTCTAGTTTTGTGGCTGCTTTTTGCCGCTTATGCGTTAGAACGAGGATCATGTCTGTGCGTACGCGTTTACGTATGTGTCTGTGTGCTCATCCTTAATTCTAGAAGCTAGCTTAGCTAAGATTGTTGGTTGCAATGTTCATCGTAGGCAAACAATTTTCATCGAATTCCAGTGGAATTGCAGACACCTCGACTTGTCCACTAGTTTAAAAACATTTGACTGCGGTCGGTCGAATTGCAGTTCCCTTCGTTCAGAATCGCCGCTGTGCAGAACGAATCGTTCTTAAACGTTCAACAAATGATCATCGCTTCAACTAAGAAGAAATTCATCATTGCGCATATTTTATTTTCCGCTACTCTATGCTTCGATGAGTGAGTGATACAATGAAAGGCGAATATATATCTAACGAGATGTTGTGATGCGCTTTACCAAATATTCAATGACAACGTTGACGTCTTCATAGTGAAGCATTTCCCAGAATTGAACGATGCACAATGCATCGGAGTCTACTTGCGGATGATGGTAAAGCGGGTTTATAGTGGTAGTGTTGGGCTATGTCGATATTTGTGTTCGGTTTCCGCCTCTTTCAAGGCTGCGACGTTGCACATCGAAGTGTGCACGGTTTAGCGGCCGCCATCTCGCCATTATTCTTTGCGATCGATACACGCTTCACCTCTCCATATTCTTTTTTTCCTTTTTTGCATCCTTTGTTCTAATTGAGATCGGTTCCAAATTTCCCTCACAGATTCGACTGGAAAAGAAAATTAAGGAGAAAAGTGGAATTTGTGCAATTTTTTCACCATTTTAAAGTTAATTTCACAATTTCGACTGATGATTTAAATTAGCACACACCTCAGCCTAGTTCAGAGGTGATGCTTCTCTCTTCGTGGAAGGAGATTTTCGTACATTGCTGCATTCAAAACAATTTTCCGTTGGCATTCTCTACTGGAAGTTTAAAGGCCGCTTTATAGTCATTCTTTTCCGCTCCCGTAATCAAAATCCGTTTTTAGCTGTTTAAGGCTTTAGCATATGCAGATGCAAATGTCGGTGCACGTGTGTCTGCCTATCCGTAATTTATTTCTTTCTGTTCAACCTTTTCAACGAGTTGTGAATGCTCAGAAATGCCTCGATATTTCGATATAAAAGTTTGCCCACAGTCGTCAAGATGTCGCTATTTCTTTCGGAGGAGGGAAGGGAGGGAGAGGTGGGATTCAATGCCATCAGTTTATCAATGCAAAAGACTGCAAAAAGTGCATATCTCCTCATTTTGGATTCCTAACATATCATTTCGCCACCTATTTGTTTATTTTCACATCGCCTTCCTCAATGATCTCATACGCATTATCCAACTCCGCTTCTCTCAAATACACACTACCACACTACTTTAATCTCTGTCACTAAATTGCTAATTCCTAAACTGCGACTACTGCAAGAGTTTAACTCATTTCGATGATATTGCTTCATTAATGGAATTTTAGAGACGTTGAGGATTGCGGTGTAATAGCGATGTGACTCTTTAAGTCAATTCATGCGTAATCTGTTAGACGCGCATAAATGCAGGGAAACATGCGCCTACACTTACACCGACAATCGAATGTTGACGCATCTAAACAAATACATTCGTGAAGGCGTACGCGCATGCATGGCCTCTAGCTTGAGTGGAAAGCTGTTTCTGTAGTAGAAATTTAGTTAAACAAAGGCACAACTTCGCTCTGCAATTCATCGACGCCTCTTCATCCTCCAAAGACTTTTGTAAACCCTCACGAAAGTGAGGTCCGCTTACGTCGTATTCTCTCCTTGTTGAATTTATATTTAAAATGGAATGTCTAGCGCGTTCCAAGAACCGATTGTTGTGTGAGAACAATTCGTTTCACTCATTTTAATGTTCTGAGAAATGGTTTCTTATTGAACAATTTGACTTGCTAGTTATTAATTTGAAGCATCACAATGCTCACAAAGCTCATGCTCATCGCGAGTTTATCCATTGCTACGAACTTACGATACTCGGATCAAGCCTCTTTACTTGATTTTTGGCAGAATTTATTCTCCCTCTAACCGCCCAACTTTAATAAAAGATGCTGACAGTGTTCTGTTCTTTAAATCAAAAGTATTGTGGTCTTTATAATGCATTTTTTGAATGATGATCGCTTATTTTACTGCTCGTTTCAGTTTTGCAACCACAACTCAAGCATGTGAAATATGATAACGAATAAATGCATTCCGTTAGATCACTTGGCACGAATCGTAAAGTATCGCATCGAAACGATCGTTTCAGGGACGAAAGAACTGTATAAGTTTGAATGCTGGATGAAATAAAATATCCTTAATAGATAAAAATATGCTATGATTATGTGACTGCTTTTGAGTGAATGTTTGGCATCAAAGAACGTGAAAGGTGAACGCCTCACCACCCGTTCTCATCCATATTTCGCACTTTATCCTTTCTCCTGTAATCTCTTCATTTTGCAACCTTATATACCGAGATGTGCGTCATTCGGCGGTTCTCGTGCTTATATTCGGTTAAATTTCAGCAATGGCAGATTGGATGTCAGAGCTGCCTACTGCGGCGAGGGATAAACCCCTCATGACACTTGCCATTCCCGGTTCGATTTTCTACGTCTCCTTTTACAGTTTTCTGAATTCTATTCACTTCAAGAAAGTTGCGTCGTCCCTGAGTTTTAAACACTTCGAATTGAGATGCTGTGCCCCTGGAGATGAGGGGATTTGAAAAGGAGGATTATGAAGGTTTTAAAGTAAGAACTTGGAAGAGTTTTTTTTCCTCCGTTTGAATGAGAGGAGACCTTGACTTTGACAGTGGAGGACCTTCAGCTTGATTATATTTATTATAAAGTGCATATAATCGTTAGTTTTTCAAAATCACTCGCTGCACTTTGTTTTGTAGCTGCGAAAAAGCGTTGCTGTTAATTACCTGCTATGATATTTTGTAGTAGATTTGCTACGAAGTAACGGTCCACCATTAAAAACTGCTAATGAGAGACATGAACACCTTACATTTAAGGTATTTTCACTTGACTTCCACGCTATGCATAGAAATCACTGTATGGATGAAATCTTTCGTTAAAAAACATAAGAAAGATTCGCAGCATATTAATCGAAGTCACCTGGAGAATTGTTTGAATTCAGTGAAGTGGAATGGAAAGTTTTATCCAATGGAAATGGAATGAAAAAGTTTATTTCGAAAATCTTCGAACGTAATTGATTTGAGGATCGCATCACAGTGCATCCTATAATCTAAAAGAAGATAGCGAGATCACTCCCGATCAACCGTGGTGTGTTCGAGTGCTCACACCTAATGATATGATTCGTAAAGCGGTTCACAACTGGTCAAAAGATCAGTCCCTATCCATTAAACAACAGGTAACATATTCTCTGCTGTTGACGGGGATTATATGTCGAATAGACTTGAATGATAAAAGCAGTGATGCACATCCTCATATAGTTTGATAGGCATTCGAAAATATCGTATGTCATTTACGAACTTCAGGGCTTATGACTTTTCTATATTGCAGAAAATGCTTGAGAAGCCACTTTGATATGGTTTCCGTAGTCCCTTTTATCATATTACCAATGATCGCTAAATGCTTAACAGATGATAAAACACGCGCAATAGATACGTTTATGCCTCAATCAAACTGGGCGGCGATGAAATCATTGCTCTGAAGTTCCACTTCCCAATCGCATCCTTGCATAATGCTGATCATCTGGTGGAAAATGTGGTCTGATAGATGGCAGTGTAAATTTCGACCAAATTCAGACGCCTTTGAATTCTTCAAAAACTGATGCTGATCGGGTCCTCGTTTCGTTGATTTCTCAGAAGGTTTGAGTGACCGTAGTGTCTAATATAAAGAGGAAAGTGGGAGCTGAGCTGAATGAGAATTTGATGAATATTTACATAATCCTCTCTGATCATACATTAAAAAGTACCTCGCATGTGCTTTTCTATATTCTCTCTCCATTCAGCACCGAATGAAGTCAGTATTTACTAGCACTCAAGCATTTAATTATTATCTAGCAGTTATTTTTCCATGGAACTTTCAAGGAAAGGTTGTGTAGGGGCCTTTATGTAAATAAAATTTTTCTCTAGCTGGAGGCTGGAGTTCGATATTTGGATGTGACATTGGCGTTCATAAACGATGATTTCTATGTTATACACGGTTTGCGATGTATGGAAGTCAGAGGTAATATTTTATAGTTTAACGCTATACTGAAATTTATAGCTTGAATGATGTTGCAAGGAATCATCTATGTAACAGTGAGACAGAATTAGTAACCTTGTTGCACCTATCGTGAGGGGGATCGAGAAATGAAAAAAATGGAAATCGCATGTCCTACGATGCCTTCGCTATGGCGATTTCTCTCAGGACGATGAAAATAGGAATGATGTTGTAAAGCGATCAGCATAAAACGCACGGGAAATTTGAGCAGGATGCTTTCTCTCTAGCAGTGGACGAAGGATTTTTGTTGAAAAATGCATTTAAAATGAAGTGTTCTTGCATATTTTAAGTAGAGTGCTTACCTAAGCAGGTTTTCACAGGTAGCTGTACTATGATGTTCGGGCGTGTGCAATTTCAAAGGACTATAAATGCTATTTCAGTTCGTTTCATTTATCAGCAATTAGTGAAAAAAAGACATCCACTAGAACGTTAAAACTGTTTTTATTGCTTTAAGGATCCGTTGAATTTTATCCTTGAGTACGAGAATATATGCTGAATAAGAATATATATGTTGAATATATGTTGAGTGTATGTTGAATATATGTCCGTGATAGTTGCTGACCGCAGAAACGTTACTAGTAGGATTTTCTCCTTCACTGCTTCAAGCCTTACGTAAATGACGATGTTCGAAATCACTGAACAATTTACCAGGCAATGCTTTCTTGGAATATGAAGGTACATACCTGTTTGTAGATTTATTCAAGGATGTGAATGATTTTACGAATGCACATCGAAAGGAAATTGTGCTAATCGATTTGAATCGCTTCTATGACTTCAAAGAGGCACAGCATGAGAAACTATTTGCATTGCTTGATTCGATCTTTGGCAATAAGTTGATCGATCGGCCAGGCACACCTCGAATTGCTCTTAGCTTAACGCTGAATAAACTTTGGACCGCACCTGGACAGGTCAGCTTCTACACAACTGCTTGCACAACATGAAAGAGTGCTCCTGAACATCAAACTCCGTAAAACTGCTTCTTTCATTAAGTGCTCATGTAGTTTGCGCTAAGATAGGTACTTAGATACTATCGTCGATGAATTTTCGATTGCAAAGAAATGAACCGTAAATGGAGTCAATCTTCCATTCGTTATTTCTGTTGCTATTTTTGAATGAGAACTGCGCAGCGAAACTACTTTCGCTATTCGAGATACCAGTAAAAGCACTTATAAGTATAGACGATGACGATACTAACACAAACACCTCACATAATTGTTATCAGAGATAGCAGAAATTGTTGGTATACCTGTCGAAGAAATTGTCGGATATAAGGAAGTTGAAGGCCAATTTCCACCTAAAGTTTTGTGCTTAGTGATACTGCTGCTTCATCGAAACAATGGGAATGTACTGAGCTCGACAAAAATCTCTTGACGAGTCGAAAAAATGTTTGGATTTGTGGATGCGATAGTTTTTACGTCTGCCGAAATTTCAGCTCACTGGAATCCCATTAATGGTGGACGGATTGTATAAAGATAAGAAAACGAATAAATTATTGGTTACATCTACTTTTCTCCAAGACTTGAGATCGAGAACTTCGTTGACTTCTGTGCCAATTTTCGACTGCATGGGAAATACATTGCTCGCTACCTTTACCACTTTTACTATCCCACTCCCATTTAGAAGGGCATGAACTAGTGCGGCAGCATCTTGTTGCTTTAGGGGTAATCTTGAATTCGAAAAGAAGGATAAGAATATTGAAGCTCAAATTCGAAATTTTTCGTCACGCTCTAACTGGCAGCAGTTTTAAACGTGATTATTACGACGTTTTAATCAATGACTATGTTCGCCAAAGACAGATGGCGCTGCGATGATTTCAGGGCTGTTTCAGGAAAGAGCCCTACTCACTGAACAAAATCTTCGTGAAGTCTCATTTGCGACATGTGAGATACCTGTCAGCCCTCTGAGGACGATAGCACGATTTTACATCACTGTTGCCTTCGCTGAACTTAAACGAGTTCGTTGACTGATGCACTTTCAGGTGATAGTCTTCTATCAGCCAACACTGCCATCATCTTCACCAAGCAGCATTAATGGACATGCGGGTCCTTCAGATGTGGTAAAGCTGCCGAATTATGTCTGGTCACGACAATTCATTAGGAACCCATGGCCACGCACCGATGATCCTCAAGAAATGGTTCGAGAGGTGTCCGACATCATCAGCAACAGAAATCTTGACGACGGTTTCCAGGTAACTCATTATTACCTTTCGTTCACATTACTCTATGCGTTCACATTATTCACTACGATTTTCAAGCGAGTTAGCAGTCAAATATCATAGAATACGCAAAACTCCAAAAAAGTAAAAGTTTGTCACGAATCTTTGAAACAATTACAAAAAAATTGTACATCCACATGTGCTCTTATCTCTGTCCCTCTGCTTGATAATTCCCTCACAAAACTACTGCTCAGCGATGACATAACGACCACATTAACTGGCAGTGTTCTGCGACCCGCAATGATTTCATGTTTTGTTTCGTTTCAAACTATCGTTTCCTTATGAGTTCGATGCTCGTTATCAACAGCAGAGACAATCGAGAATTTTTACTTTCTAGCTGATGAAAATTTTCAAGGAAGTTTTCGTGTAATCATCTAATAAAAAGGATGCCCCAGAGAAATTCATGGCACAAAGCAACGTTGAAACTACGAATTCAACAAGAGCGATACCATACGATTTCCAGATTTCCAGTTCTCTCGTAGTGATATCTGAAAGAGTTGATGCACAAATGTTCGTAGTGTTTCGAGGCAATAGAAAGTTTTTAGGCTTGCCAAGCAATTGTAACATTAACGGTGAATTCGGTGATTCGGCAACCGACTGGCACGTTCGAAGCCCGTTATGCACGACGTGCCACTCGCACACTAGTTGACTGGCTTAGAGAGGTATGAAACTGTGCATTTCAACTCATTACATCACTCATTATCCAGGAATTAAGGGTTCCAATGACGAAATGAACGGTACAATTTTCGATTAGTTGTACCTAGTGAGAAATATTAGCGTCCATCTCTGGAGCTCTTTATTTCACAAATGAAACGACGATGACCGAGCAAAAGCAACTCAAATATCGCAAGGCAATACATTAGAGCAATTTTGGACAAAACGGAAATAAAACAGCACTTACAACGGAACTGACCTGTTAACACCCCAAGTTTCATAAGGTGGGCGGGATACTTTTAAGCAGCCTTATGCGTCTATTTTTTCTCTTTCCTAACAGTTAACGCTAGTTATATGGTTAGCTTCTCTTCCTTAACAGTTAGTGCTTATCTTGATCAATGGTATCACCGGTAATGAATGCGGTTATTTGAAGAACGGTTATCGCCATCGTTCGAATGCGAATATTATCGTCGCGGATTTTGTAGACGAGGAGGACTTTTGTAGTGCAATAATCGATTTAAACAGATAGCATATATAACAAAGTGCTATCTCTTTCTCGCCACGACCTTTAAAATCGCTGTGCACATCGGTGTGTTATTTGCAAAACCTCCTTTCAATTGTACATTCGTCGTTTTTGTATAAAATTCCGTTTACTACTTGTTAATTAGCTCCTACGACAGAGTAATGCAGTATTACAATAACCACATTACGACCACTAGGGAAACAAAAAAGCTTATCCACCTTCCCAAATCGACCCCCAAATAGCGAAGAGGTCTCCATCTTCCCTAAATCGATCCGAAAGCAAACAGAAAAAAGGTATCTTCCAAAAATTTTTGCGGCGACGGTCAAGCTTTCTCGATCCCGTCTACTTTGAACGCTTTAAATCATTTACACTTTCGGCATATGATAACGCTGACGGGATAGGCACATGAACAGACTTCAATTTCCTAACCAAACTGTACGATTTGAGCATCACTTGTAAGACTATGACTGCGGACAGTAGTGAGGGAGAACAAAAAGGATTTTAAAGCACCGAGATTGACAACAATTGGCATCTTAAATATCGCGAAAGTAAATCTAACCGAATTATTAAATACCTCAACAACAATAACAACAGCAAAACACAATAGTAATTCAAAGTAAAGAAGCTAAATGACTATTCTGTGCAGTTCGTCTTTTCCCCATCGACTAGGCTCCTTAATAACGAACTTGCATAAACCATTTATGGAAATTAGTGGGTTGAATTAGGTCATCAAACAAGTCATAAAACGAAAGACGCATTTTAGTCAGTAATCAATACTTCTTATGCAGCAACCGATAAATAAGAACTTAAATCTGACCTTCATTAATGCTTCAGCTTTACGCAACTGACTGAACTGATTTCAGCACAGAGAATTCGCTCCTTCGCTCTAGCACGAACATAATCAATATGTATTCCTATCAATAATGAACTATTAAACAAAGATTGCCATTAAACGAAATAATCAACTCGGGATATATTTTAATGAACTAAACCGATTCGAAAAATATATGAAAATGAAGCTACTATCTCTCATATGGCAGCTCTTTGGTTGTGGCGAGGTAATAAAGCATGATGCGATGGATGTTTCGAGTTTTTCCTTTTCCCAATTTTCACTTCCGCTACTCCCACTAGGATGTGCTAGGAGTCTTCAAGGTTACACAGTAGCAAGACAACGTCACATCTTCCTTTTAAAACGCTTATTTTCAACAATGCATCAAAGGTTTAAAGAAGTTTTCTGAATACGTATGGTAGGTACCATTTTCCGCATCCCTCTAGATGGAAATAAAAAATTAGAGCGTTTCTCTTCCTGAAAGAACTACCCCCCCCCCCCCCTTGTGAACTCAAAATTTTCACATAGGAAAGCCCTCAACGAACTTCCGACAAAGCTGACTGCTGAGTTATTATCTAATAAATAACATATATTCCAAGTGGATCAAAGTTCGCATTAAAACTTCATTCAAACACTAGCCTCTCTTTGCGGTGTGATCCAGTATGTGAACTTTAGTGCTGCCTCATAAGCTCCAAAGAAGATAAACCCTCCAAGACCCATCCAAAGAGTACGAGGAACGATGCCCGCGTAGAGCTCCCTCATACCTCCGATATGTGCAATCGACCGCAAAGTTGAAAATATAGTAGGCCGTACAGGTGCTTCGTCGAGCATTATCCTCGTTTTTGTCACGTCTAGTGGGGTCGTTACTGCAGCCGCTATACTGCCCGCTACACTGCCACATGCGGCTGACTCTAGAGGAGTGCATTCGTGTTGCCTTCGCCTGTAATCACTTACTGCAAGTGCAATGCGCTTAACAAAAATTTTTTAGGTGAATATGAGAGAAAAAAGGAGATCGTGAGAAACAAGAAATCGAATTTAACTTGGTTTATTCAACATTTTCTCGATATGACTATAGATTTATTTCTGTTTCTTGTTAAAGATCTGCGTATGATCATACTCATGCCCTGCTAAACAGAACTGATCTCATTATCACCTCGCAGAGTACGCTTGAACATAGAAATTTCATTGAGCGATGCTACGGCGAATACTCCACTTGTTTCAAGCATATCGCGGGAAATTGTACATCGGTTCCTCACTGACCACGCTATCACTCTATAAAGAATTGGAAATTCCCAATGCATTCGCTGAGGACGATTTCTAGTGAGGCATACTACTGCATCACGAATGCTTCACTCTATTAGGAAATGATGACTTGCGACGGAGGTCAATTTTATTAGTACACGAAAATTAGGCTTTACAACGAAGTAAATTAAGCTCACCTCGCGTTCCACGTTTTTGCTGCTTCCCAAATAGGGAATTCGATCAAAGAGAATGGTATTTCACGACTCAATGTGCTCAAGTAGCCACGATAAAAGCCACCAATCCCTTAATAAATGTAATAAAAGTAGAGATGATGTGCGAGGAGAGGAGGGAGAGAAGACAAAGGAAGGGAAGAGGGCATGGGAAGCGGACATAAAAGGTTTGAAACACTTGGGTTTTACTGTTTTTAAATATGACACTTTTCGTTCATCCAGTACCAGTTTACCAACTACATAAACATACCAATAAAATTTGCTGTGACATTCGCTAAATATTTAGTTTGAAGCCTTTAATCATAAATGTCAATTACCTGTCATCATCAATAAAGCACTATGAACTTTTCTATATGACAAATAAGTATCGTGTGGTCAAAACTATCAAAAATCAGCTAATTTCGACGATAGGAAGACAGTTTCTCTAAAAGAGTGGTTGGAACTTCGATTCACGTCTTCGCGCTTATTTCTTTGCACGCTATCCCGTTTCCACAGCATCTGAACGTTTAAAAGCGCGAAACTAGTAAATAACCTGAAATAAATGGAAAGGAACTATTACCACGTGAATTGTGCAAGATTGAGAGCCTTGAATATATCGCATCGCTATCTTCCTCTGACTTGAAACAGTCATTACCTTGCCCCAGGATATGCCTTACATTTCAGCGAGTATCATCCACACTAATACACATAAATAGGTTACTTCCTTTGTGTTCTATGAAATCTGAAAAGAGAATCTAATGCTGAAGGCGGAGTGCTGGGAAATTATTCGTCACCTCGAAACACTACAGAACCTCGTTAAGAAAGACGAGGGTTTGAATAACAACCCTCCATTTTGAATAACAATTTGCATTAGGATGTTGGATTTATGGGGGTGCTTTGACGGCATAAAATCTTTCATTACGCATAACTCAGCATATAGCGCATACCTTCACTACTGAATATCAATCGACAAATCGTTGTGATCCGTTTGCCATGTGTGGCTTGTGCTCTTTGCTTTATTAGCTCGGTGGGCACCCTCACCGCGCATGCAACCGCTTCCGCAACACATGCAGCCAATGCGTGCGTTAATGATGCTGAAAGATTATTTATTACAGAGAGAGGGATGGAAAAATCAACGCTGCCAACCTCTGATTTCACGCACGATAATGCGGTTGCTTAAAAAATACCCGACTGCTGTAGTGAAAGGCGCAGAGTTTAGGTCTGCTTTCTGACGTACACTTACCCAGTGGGCTCGTGAGAGGAAGGCGGTCATCTCCAAAGTGGAATCAAGCAATGAACAGCATAACTGCTTAAAAAGATACATCTTCAGCCGTTGAGCCTTTTCACCTTTCAGTATTTCGTACAATCTTTCACTGTGAATGAAAGAAGCAAAACTCACACTGGCTGCCGATAAAATGTTTAGTTGCTGTGTACGTTGAAAAAAAGAGCGCCGCTCCAGGTGCTGAGCCGACAGCCACCGAGCTCATCCCTCTATAGATATTCTTGAGCCCACCAGCTGCCGCAAATCCCTTTAAATAACGCTCGAGATTGCTTCACATTTAAGAAAATCTATTAAATCTTGAAAAAAATGTGTGCAGAAATTTTCTGAACTGTTTCTGAGTGAAATTATAAAGCGTTGATTTACTTATCTAACACTCTCAGCGAAAAAATATCGTCTCCTCCCAAAAGTAGTGCACTGATTGCGCAACCACCAGCTACAGAATGTCCTCTACATCAATTGCAGTAATTACACAGCGACAATGAAAATACCTGCTTGCTCTGTAAACGTGTTTTGATCGTATCCAGTGGATATAAGCTCAGATCAACAGCTAAGCCGGCACTCGCACCACAAAACAGCCAACGAACTATATCCTCCTCCATAATCCGCCTGGAATAATAAGCGGCGTCACATAAGCGGGGAAACGCGCCATGAATGACAAGCTTGTTGCAAGTATTAAACGTAAGCAATGACTTCGCCAGGCACTAAACTCAAACTTAGCTTTATTGTCATGCCAACGTAACTTTTCATTTACGATAGCCGTGCCCGATGACTTCATACCCCACATCCAAAGATATTTGAAGCCTCATAGCATCGATACACCCATCAATCCAACAATATTCTGCATCCTCAAAACAACAACAACACCCATTCGATCGAAATTCATCGCAACTGAGCAGACCGACTCGATTTTGCGCCGTTATCGCCACAAGTTGGCAAAGCGCCCATCTTTAAAATTCCTGGCGATTTCGAGAATCACACTCGCATAGAAAGTATAACAATCAAGAAGCAAAGGTTTTGCTAGATATAGTGAGAGAAATAGAATTGATCGTAGAGTGTAGCTGGGAGAGGAGATGTGATCTGTTTCTGCGGCCTCACAGATTGAGCTAATTAAATAATGCGCAAGAAGTGAAACACCTTCCTTCTAAAAGATATTTAGCTTTAAGCCGAAAAGACCACTGCATAGTGCTCTTCTTGAGGGAATTTCCCGTTTCCGACTAGTGCCAATATTGCTTATAATTCACCTATTTCGCGCTAAAAATTAGTGATAGTTTAAATCGACGGGAAAAACATCGCAAAATTTGTCAGCAGAGATTTTCTCTGAGGTGACGCCCGTCAGATTTATCCTTCGTTGGTTTCAGCACGCTTTGTGAATTTACACGTATGCGAAGAGGCGTCGAGCAATCTACCGTTAGTGGAAGAAGCAAAGGTCTATTCATGCAGTAATGTATTTTGCAGAATTGTTTACTCTTTACTCCCTGTTCACCCCGTTGCTTTGTCCCAGAATAAAAATTCACTCATCTCCAAACAAGAAAATGAAAAAGAAAGTGCTTTAA
Source organism: Parascaris univalens (assembly GCA_037576465.1). Classification (NCBI taxonomy): domain Eukaryota; kingdom Metazoa; phylum Nematoda; class Chromadorea; order Rhabditida; family Ascarididae; genus Parascaris; species Parascaris univalens. The sequence continues at coordinate 118,149,796 of CM075173.1, forward strand.
GTCAAATTATGCATAGATAAAATGGAAACTCCAACATCGATAATGAAATGTGCCGCAGTTCTGACGATCATTGTTTATTACCGTTCAGTGTGGTGAGTTGACGTATCGGTTGATGTCTGAGGCCACGTTCGACTCAACAAATCCAATTGTCGAGTTTCCTGTGGGGAAGGTTCGTTTGGTTGATGTTTGCTGGTTGGGTAGGCGGCATCATGAGTAGTCGTCGAATCAAGTGTAACTGAGAATGTTGATGGTTTACGGTTGAGCAATTAGTAATGGTTTAAACTGTACGCAGTTGAAGTTATCATCATTAATGTTTTCTTCGCAGTGGTTATATTCATAGGTTATAGAAGCTGCAGGTTATTCTATCGACGAATGAAAATAGAAACGAGAGAGAATATGCCTGGTGACAATGAATTACAACATGCCTGCATTAAGGCAATTAACTCGAGAGATTTACAGGAATGAAGTGTTTTGCTTCGAAATTTGCTTTTGAGAGATTGTCATCAGTAGCTGGTGGAACGGTTTAGCGAGTCCATCCTCTTTGACTGGTGCATAAAAACAGCCAAGTTTTAAAGAGGTGTTCAGAGTTTCGATTCAAGTGGTCTCGAGAGGTGACAGGAATGAAAATTTATGCTGACAAACGTTGATGTATAATTGAGCAACAGCGCAATTTTATTCTTGTTACAAATATGTTGTAGTTGAAATGTTGTTGCAAGCGAGAGGAAGTTAACGTGTTTCGATGAGGAAGGCGGTGGGGAGTTGCGGATTTTGGGATCTTCATGAGCATAAAGACTGGAGACGAAACGCTCAGATCTGTTATTCGCTAGAGCAGAGTAATTAGTTAATTTACTTCCTTAGAGTCCCTCACGAAAGAAAGCTAATCATCATTTCAGATTATCGGAACTCGTTGGAAGATCACGAAGCGAATTGGCAATGGAGCGTATGGAGCTGTCTATGAAGCTCAAAGCTTAAAAGACGAACACCTATTTGCAGCGCTCAAGGTGAGAAGAACACAAGACTGGGAAATTTTCTGGCTTATTGCCGCTGCAGAACATTGCATGAGACTGTACATCGGTGAAATAACTCAATGGAAATAGTATAATTTTTGATGTATTGCTTAGCGCTAACATTAATTCAAACGGTTGTCTATCAACCAGCTCTTTTCAACGATCATCGAGCTCTTGTTTTCTAAAAGGAATCCTTCCAGGTAGAGTCGAACGAAGCAGAAGAGAGTATATTAAAAGTGGAAGTGGAAGTATTGAAGCGTCTTTTGAATCGCCCAAATACCGTTCGTCTACTTCACTCGGGAAAGCGAGAAATGTACAGGTAGCATCACGGATATATGAAGCGAGAAGTTCTATCGTCATGCAGCAACCACCTTCCTTTGAGAAGGATCGGAAGAGACAGCATTGAGGAGCTGTTGCGTCATTCTGAATCGAATCCTTCCGAATCTTTGATGATGAAATATGAGTGCAAACTTGTCGCTTCTATTCAAAATTAACTTCTCACTCTTCTTTGTCCGAATTTTGCTCACTTCCTCATCGGAACTCAAAGTTTCCCCTTTGCTTTGGTTCGAATGAGCGATTTCCCTCCGTTTCGAAATTTTTCAGAGGACGTCCTAACTATGACCTTACAATCCATCTATTCTCACCTGCGTTGTTTAACCTCCGTAACCTCACCGTATACACTTTTCAAGTTGTCGTTGCATGCACTCTAATCATGGTATTTGAGGTTACACTTCAAAGTCTGCAAGATATGCCCTGAGACAAAGCAGTGAGTGCTTCGTTGTTTACCCCGTCATTTCGGATGTTAGAACGCATCGGCTATAAGCCCGACACTAGCATGCTTCTGGATGTTCATATTCAATCTCTAGTCAGATGCTGCCAAATCTTCATGTTGAAGTATAACGTTATAGTTATCTTGTGATGACGCTATGCGGACCGGACTTAACTCAGTTAAAGAATCACAATAAACTATCATCATTCAGTGAAAGCACAACTCTTCGTGTTGGAATCCTTTGTCTCTACGCCATAAAACAGGTATATTAACTTTTAAAGTGTATTGTACATGTGTCCAAACTATTATTGGCATTGAAGACATTCGGATTAACATAGAATTTCGACATTGGTTTAATAGAATGGCTCCCATAAAGTATGCGTCGTCATCCGTTCCAAGCGTCCTATAAATGAAAATGCAAAAATTCCGTTTTAAGTTACTCGAGAATAAAATATTCTAGACTTTGCTAAGAGATTGTAGATTTTTCGAGCATATCGTTCGACAAAGATTCTCTCCGTCGCAGAGCTTTCGGGAGGTTTTCGGGTTCTCCCCCACAGTTACGGAGGGGTACAACGCAAAACAGAGAAATAGTGCAAAGCATTGACTAAGGTATGCTTATCTAAATTGGTCGTTAAGGTTCATGAGGTTGGCTATGTGCATCGCGATATAAAACCGAGCAATATGGCAATCGGTGCGACGAGTGCAGATTGTCGGATCATTTACCTTATCGATTATGGAATGGTACGACGTTATGCTGATCGTCGTCAGGGTAAATGGCAGATAAGAGCGCCGAGGAAAAAGGTTTGTTTCAGTTACGTCGGTTGTGAAACGGTTTCGCTGTAAAAGGAACCCATATGACTGGCAAGGTGAAGCCTTCAGAAACGAACAGAAAACAGTTCGGTTGGCTTCGATTAATGCAAAAGTCCAGGTTTATTTGCATAATGGATAACGGGAAGAAGGATTATATTTATTAAATTTCTCTCCAGAAATTGTTCATTTATTTTTGAAGAATTCATGCCAATGTGGCAATATTTAAAAATCGATTTCAAAGCAGCAGGATTTTGTTGTCACTGTAAAAATATGAGGATTGTCTTGGCTCCAACGGGAATTTCCATCTAGCGATTGCTTCAGTACGCACCTCGATTCCTTGGATTTGACTGAGTGTACCAGAGGAGTCGTTGCGGTGATTGTTTTTTGAGCGGCGAGGATAACTTGTGGCGTGTATTTATGCCGTGTGATGTATACTTATATCAACTATGTGCGAAGTATGATGATCGGTTTGTAATATATTCGCTATTATAGGCACTGCTTAGGGGAACTCTTCGATATTGTTCACTGAATACGCATAATCGAATCGAACAGGTAGGCATCGCGTTTCTGCGTGCATTTCACCGATAATGATCTATAGAAGTGCGTCACTGGTAACCATCAAATAAACAAACTTAATTATCCGCGAAGTTATAACCGTAAACAACCGTCAAGTAACTTCAGTGATCATAAATGCGATTAGGTTGTCTTACTCTCGTGTTAAGTGGTACCAAGCAGTTATCCACTCATTGATGTTATATCTTTGCACTTTTTAACACGGCAAACACCACGGAAGTCTACCATTTGAGGTGCATCGTTTAATTCAGTCTTATGTATATGGTATATGCTCAGAGACAAGATGAGGAAATGATTGCTTGGGTATGAACACAGACCTTATTGTTGCAAACCGATCAGCAAATATCAGTTCTACAACGGCAGATTTTTCATCTCCCTTGTAATGTGGAATGTGAAAGTGACGATTTTTATGTATTATTTGAACACACTCATTTACGCTTACACGTAAGTCACGCACACACCGCTATGCTTTGAATATTCTTATGACACCATTGTTTTATACAGTACAAAATATTCGGCTTATCATTGCTGACGCTTCTCGTCAACACCACTATTAATCGAAGGAATCATTATTGCCGGACTTGTACATCATTTACTTCATTATCGTGATGTAGGCAACTCATTTTACTAATTTCTGAGAGATGTCATTCTCCTAAACAGTAAATAATAACCGGAAGTTGGTGAAGTTTAGCTTTACCTCTGATAGCACAGTAGAAATAACTCCCTCAACAACTCGTTAGCATAACTATCTCTATTTTCTGAAGATGTATTATTGCTAATTAAGGGTCGCGTAGACGATCTTTGGTCGCTGATATATATGTTAATTGATCTACGAACAAATCATCTACCGTGGGGACGAACACGACGGGAAGATCGTATTGTTTATCTCAAAGAGAATACGAGCGACAGGCAACTTACGGCTGAATGTAAATTAGATTGCTATGAGAAAGTATTGGCTCACCTCAGAAGATTAAAATATGCGGATAGACCTGATTATGTTTATATTTACGAAACGGTAAGCAGATAGAATTATAGTAATACATAGCACAAGTGATCAGCTTTCTGAAAATATTCAATATCAGCATAATTCGCTTCATCTAGGTGTTGGCTGATTGATTTGTTGAAGTCATTTACACGTTTGACTATCAAAAAATGAAAGCTCGAACGATCAGAATTCGGTCGATTTGATTTTCAAATTGAAGTATCGATTTAATAGGCCTTAAAAACGAAATTAGGCCGAGAATCTGAAGATAAGGTTTTGTGACGATCATTAGTCTAAATAAAGTGTTTTTTGCCTTGCGATGATCGTTTCTAGTCCGACGATGGGGATCGAATATGAATTGAATTTCAAAAAGGGAGACACATGGGAGGAGAGGAAGGACGGAATATCCGAAATTACATCAACGTATGAATCACCAGTTCACTTTCATGGGTCAGAATCATTCTCATATAGGTGAAGAGTTAAATCAGACTTGATGCTTAATGCTTTCAGATGATGATTACAGTAACGCAAAAGAATTACTCATTTAATGATCCGTTTGATTGGGAGTCGTCAACAGTAAAGCATGAAATTATATCACCGAATGGCTCCAATCTAAACGTCTTGGATGCAAGCAGTGGTACCTCACATCGATACTCCTGTTCATTTGCTTTCAAATCATTTCGTATTGAATTTCTTATATATTTTCTCCCTTGAGTCAATGATGAGCTTGAGAAATTCCATTAACGCCCATTTCCTCCTCCAGTAAACCTATGGTTTCTTTGTCGTTCACCTGCTCACTTTTCATATTTGTTGCTGCTTGACAGCTTTTATTCCTTTCTTTTTTCTCTTTCCTCTCGAGTACTACATATAGTAGAAGTTGGTGGCTCATTTTTGTAGCGCTGGGTAGGCTCATAGGCTCATAGGATGCGTTGATTGGTGCACCATACCTTTTGACCATTCCTCTTAATTGCCTTCATCTCAAGGAATTGCTTCGCGGAAAAACGTCAGCCGACAACGACCGTCGCCCATTTGTTTTACTTACAAGATTCGATAAGAGGCTCAGAATTTTTTTCTCTTCTGGTATTTACACAACCTCCGCATATTTCCCGATATCTTCACCCATACTTTCCACTCAACTATCCACCACCGATATATGCTATATTTTGTATATTTTTAACGCCCACGAGCATTATCAATATATGTCTTATATTAAATTTGGCGACGGATTAATTTGGCGAGCGATAACAATTTTCGGTGGAGAGGACCAGAAACGGTCTCTCCTGCAACAGCCAGAGTAGGGACGACGGATAGGGAACGTGGAAGTTTCATATCGGCGAGAACCCAAGAAATTCAATTTTTTTTGAAACTCTCAAAAATTATTCCAGCTTTCACAATGGTTTTCGGTTGCAAATCCATACCTTTAAATTCCTGCAATACTGGATGACTGCAAATGCCATTATGCGGTGAAGATCAGGGACATTTCTGCCAGTGCAGTTTGTTGCAAAAAGCGCCCCTCTGTAAGAATATGGGAAAGGCCCATTAACAGAAATGATTAGTATGTTTTTGAAAATTGAGGTGGTCAGTGGATACGTGGAAACTAAATTTATAGCGAATAAAGCAAGGAATTCATATTAAAGATGACAAACCGTCATCCTAGAGAAAAAAATCGCAATCGCCATTTGACTTAGGGCCACTCCATCTTGCGATTTCAGCAACGGGCACTGGAGTCAATAAGGAGCAAATTTTCCTAAAAATTCAAATCTTCAAGAAGAGAGGGATTCTAAGGCCACACGAAAATGGTGATCAGAAAGCTATAAAAAAGGTCACTGCATTTGTGGGGAATTTTCAACTGCGAGAACTTTTGTTTCTTAGTTAGCAGTAACAAAAGAACAGTGGAAAAGGATTCGCATCAACTTCAACCACTTTCTATTGTCTTAAATCAGCGAACGGCATGTCAAGCATATGTCACTTTCTCGAATAAATTCTGTAAGAATTTTTTATCCCACAAACTCGACATCGCTCGATTTCCAAACTTCGATGCAGTAATGAGTAGAAAAGTGTTGGTTCCGAAATTCTCATCAAAAGTGGGAAGATGGGGGCACTTCCGTTTCAGAGTAATATCTCCGGGTGAACCAAGAAATCCCATCTCTCCCTTCTCTCCCTGCAAAGAAAAATGCATGAAAGAAGTTTTCGGCTTGAGCAGTAAGCTTTTTTGCAGGAAAATCCCGAAAAGCTACGTTCGTCCTGGGAGGAAGAAGACTGAGGACTTTTTTCCCAAAAAACCGACTCCAATAGTAAGCATGCAGAAACATTGTCATTGAGAAGTAATATCACATCCTCAAACGTTGCAAGTGCTGAAGACTATTGTGTTCAGCTAGTCACACCGTATCGTCAGTTGTCAAAGGTTCATCATAACCTCTCGTCGCAGCAGTGTAACACAAATTCCCTCGAAAAATAACATCGCTTTCTTCATTAGCACTTTTCAGTGGGGGTCGGCGAGCAACGATTGTCGGGAAAATTCGGAGTGAGTGAAATCGAATTCCCAACTGCTTGTTATGCGGCATTTATGGAGAAAGACAATGATGTGCCGGATATATCGAAGACGCAATATTATGTATCCACTGTGCGCTCACTTCGTCAACAAACATCCGAAAAAACATTTAGGTCAAAAAACGGCGCATCAGTAATGGACATCCTGCCGTAACCTAAACGATGCATCCTCTCTGTTTAATGGATTCTTGTCGATGCGTTTCTTGAAGATTGTGTTAACGTTTCCAATAAACATATCGAAGCAACGCATCATTTTACTGCACGTTTTGAGCACGGTAATGAGTGGCAGATAACATTTATGTGCTATACTTCATCTCTGGTACCGTGCTACCTGACATTCATTTCTTGTTCGAATCTGTGAAGGTTGCATTATCTGTCTATTTTCTCTTCGTCTCATCTCAACGTCATGCCGCGAACCACTCTCCCGTTCTGATCGGGTGGAGAACACGGTGAAATTGGTTGTTGTTGTAGTGTTGGCGAGTACAGCGCCATTCTGTGGAGCGAAAGTAAAGTTACAGTGCCTCGTCACATTAGCAGTTCATTAAGGAAGTTGACTTCAACTGCAGACCGCACTTATCAATAACATAACATCGCCGATCATTTCCTGTCTGTTATGGATCGCTTTTGCGCGTTAATCGATCTGCATAGATTTGCAATTTAGATATTCGACCGTCCGATTACCATTCGTCGCTCCGATAGCTTCTGAAAAAAAAAACCCTATTGGTGGCTTTTTTAGTTGCATTTGCTTCAAAGCGCACCCAAATGTGTTTTTTGTGCGTTTCGGGTAGGTAACTAAGGAAAACGAATTCACACGTAAATTGGTTTGAACATCGAGATTGACGCTAATTCTTTTGATCGGTGGGTCCATTTCCAGCTGAATGGATGAGATGAAAGCGCATTTGCACATATTATTCGAACTTTGCACTGCACTCCACTTTGATTAACTCAGAACACTCCAATTTGGGGCATTTGCGCTGCAGCATAATTTGCTTTCCTTTCGCTTCTTTAAAAGTAGAAAAAATTGAATACTTAAATGAAATAAAAAATTTGCAATTCACTGCCACTTAAATGTTCATCGAAACGAATATCAAATATAGCTGTTCTGTTAATATGTTCTACTGCTCCAGCACAACTACATTTTGATTATTTATCGTCGTTTTGAGCGGTCGATTGAACGACTCAGTGAAACAATGTGGGTAGCGCTTTTGCTAAGATCGAGTTTCTAACCTGTTAAGGGAGCATTTGTGCAATTTAGATTTCTGCGTGATAATTGAACGCTCGTTTCTAGATGATAGAAATAAGGTTTCTTTACAGATCAGATGAAAGGGATTCGTCACTTCGATGGTTTCTGATAAAACTGTTTTTCTTGCTCTCTGATCACTTCAGAGGAATAGTCGAAACTGTCTTCGTGAAAGGTTTTTGTCTCTCCGAATTTCGAAAAAAAATTCAAATTGGCGTATTATTTAAAATTTGCTCAATTATAGAGAGTAGCTACTCGTAATTTTTCTAAAATCCTTTCTCTGTCAGGTTGATCAAGCATTCACATCTGTGATAGGGAGCAGTGATAGTGGTGCATTGAAGTGAAGCGATGTGAGCGCCGACCCATTTCGAAGATGTTAAGTCGACAGATCTGAGCTTATTAGCGATCGCTGCATTCTTTGAACGCATTTAAAGATGCTCTTTTCTCCGTCTTTCCATCGTTTACTTTATCTTAGCTCTAATCCCTCCGACCTTCGTATCAGTTCTCACGGCTGACTACCGTCGTACTATGTCGCAGACATTTACCAGGAATATAAAAATGAAAGTTTTTGGAATTGCAAACAGTATAAACAATATGGAGTGACAACATCTTATGTCTTGCTTCTAGCTCTTTTAATGATGCCTCCATTTACAACGGCTGATGGGTTACTTTCATTGCATTGCATCACGTGGACCGTTCTCTTCCAGTGGTATTGCAAACTCAGAACTATTCCTGTCTATTCGGTGTCAGTAATACAATTTGCTGCTGAGAAAGAACCATAAGTACCTCAGCTAGCCATACGGTAAATGAGAGTTATGAAACTAAGATTACTCAGTATATGAGATCTCATTATAGGGTATCGCGATTAGTTGACACAATACAGACGAAAGAGGGTGCCGTGGCATTAAACTTCGAGAATATGCGAAGCTCGCGTTCAACACGACGCGGCAAAACCAAAAATATTCCGTCACCGCACGCACTTACCTTACGTGTTCGTTATTGCTCATTGTATCTCATCAGCTCATTTATCAACTAACTATGATCCCTCATTCAAATAAAGCTCAGCTTATTTCCTCTATTTATTTATTTATTTCACGAATCGAAGAGGGGAACCTGCAGAAGTATATAAGCATGCATAGCGAAAAGAAGCAAAACTACAATTTAAGGCCGAATAGACATTTATTATATGGAAGCATCGATAGTATGTGCTGATCGAAGCGACTCAGTTTCAGCTAAAAGGCTGAAAAGGTGTGAGATGAAGAGGGATGGGGTGTGTTAAGCAGCTCTGAAAAACAATCGCGAAAATTCCGATGGTGCCTATAAAGGAGTTCGATCGTTACCGAGCCGTTATCTTCTCTTTCTGCACGCAGTTGTACTCCCATATATTCGATGTACAATAATCAGTCACTACGTACCGACCCGTAGGAGTTTCCCAATAAAATGCGAGTAAGAGTAATAACCCTCATTTTATATGAATCCTCGCGGGCTGCCACATATCAAAGAGCACTCCCAAATTTGACCAGTAGTTGTCCTTTCATTCGTCATTGTAGTCCGCGCTAATTTCTACTCTTGGAGGACTGCCAAGCGTGATATTTGGCAGTTCCCTTAGCATGTCTTTAGTAGCGACGGTCTGAGTATAACGCAGTCGATCGCTTAAAGAAGCTTTTATGAGGATAGGTGCATATGAGGGCAAAAAAAATCTCTCTTCTTTCAACATGAGTTCAGGATGCAATCCTTTGGGAACGACGAGAATTATAGGCACTTTGTCACTTGTTGTAAAAACAAAAGGTAAATCACTATTAGTGAAGATTTATTATCTTCGTAGAGATCGAAATTATTGCGAGGTGTTAAGGATTCATAAAGACCTCGTCGTGATCAGCGATATCTTAGAACGTTCCACAAAAGGAGATAGTGGAAGCAGAAAAACAGCTCAGCTGAACGTTCCCGAACAGCTCAGGATGCATTGCTTCTGAAACGTCTTTTGCAATTCGGAAGGCGGTTATTATGAAGCTGTCCGCCCTTTTCGCAGTGAACGAAGTTGTTGTTCCATGTAATGCTGCTTACTGCAACAAGTTGAAGGTTGGATTTTTCAAAGGAACAACCTAAAAGTGCCGCGTAATAGTTCCCATTTTACTCCTATATTACTACTTCCCATTTGGAATATTTCAACGCAGTACAACGAGCAGCACTAAATAAACACAAAATTCATCAATAACTTACAGCAACTTCATTGGATAGAAATTGAGCAGTTCTGCGCCCAGAATTAAAATAGGAAGTTAATGCATAGTTATCTAAAAAATATATTCAGTCCTTTATTCCTCTTCAACTTCTATGCAGTTCATTTCGATGCTGTAAAATTTCAGCTCAAGACAATTGGAAAGAAGGTGGGCGATGGTGTGGCTGAAGTTTATCATAACGTTTCACGAGAATCATCCACGTTCTTCGCATTTTTCGCAAAAGATAACGCCTCAAAAAACAAATACCCCGACCGTTAGTTCGCGTTTATATTTAAATCCATTGAATAGGATTATATCAGCGTGTAGTTTTGCGACGGCTCGACAGCACGTCTATCCGCTTTGATAACTTAATTATTATTAGAACACAATGAAAGGATATAACAGGGGAAATGAGATCACTTTTCATTGTGATCGCCTCCTGATTAAAATCTCCTAAGGCAGCGCACAACCACGTTAAAGATAGAGGGAGAGAAGGGATAGGTTTTCCAATATTGGAGACATTCTGCATTATACTATGCAGAAGTTGCTGTATGTTGTCATAAAAATGAACTGGGCCACCACAAACGTCTACCAGGCGGAAGACTTCCATCGTAAGATGTAAGGTAGAAACTGTAGCGTCGCTATGGAGTTTTCATAGGCTATCATGGAAGGCATAACAGATCCGAAGACTTGCCTCCTCTGCTTTAAACTCCCGCCTTCCTTTCGCCCGCCGATCGCGCCTGTGACCACGTTTCTAAACCTTTGTAATTCCTCATTTACTCAACTCTAGAGGTGACTTATTTTTACACATCTCACCTGTACATAGTCAGAATTTTTTGAGCAAACTATTTCTCAGCAAGGAACTGCTTCCTCTCAAAAAGCACAAGTTTTTACCGTTGGGAAATTCGTTAGTAGCTTAAAGTTGGATGAGTTTTGCAACTTGATAATGTCATTTATTAAAGAGCCTCGCTTCCGTCCTATACCTTTTTTGATATAACGTCCGTTTCAGTGAGCACCATATTTTATTTACAGATATACTTTTGGTCGATAAGACGCGTGTGATTCTGGACAATGATCCGGACTATTACCATGCTTCATGGGTCGATGGTTGTTCGCAGGCTCGTTGCTGCTTACTTCAACGGATTAGGCGATAAACAGAAAGTATAAAACGAATTGATTACAAAAAGAAGGAGCCATAAAAAATATAAATCCATGTGGACTACAAGCGGATGGATGAGAAATTTTCTAATGGTTCTCATCGGATGTGAGAGAGAGCAGTTAATAATTCGGATTTCTTGGGATTATTTCCTACGCTCAGAAATGATGATAAGAAAATGAACTTAACCTAAGCGAGGGAGAATAGCGATAAAAATGAGAAATCATATCCAAGGAATTTTAATCGGTCGAAGAATTAAGCTGCCGCTGCACTCGCCCTACAACAGGCTCAAGTTCTGGCGTTTTTTGCTCGAGGAAGTGGATAATTCCCGCTGGTTAAAAGTCTTATACAAAAGCATAACCTCTTCCACAATCTCGATCGTTTTAAATTGCTGTGGGAAATTAAACAGGGAAGATTCAGAAACCCTCGGATTCAGAATTTCGCTTCAGAAAACATTTGGTGATATTTCGGAATCGCTTCAATTCATTATTATTCATAACTCCGATAAGTGTAAAGAGTAAGCAGTTACCATGCTAAATAAATGATGCGGAGGTCGATTTTCTTCATCTCCGAGGAGTAGAGTATTCCTCGGAACAGATTTGCCTTTTAAGACGAGCCAATTTTCGAAAGGCAGCGGGATTTTCCCTTTTGAACTAACCATTCGCGATCACTGCTCTACAGCTCACAAATATCAAATAAATCTCAGTCAACTGATGTTTGCGAACATTGCCGACAGTTTCACTGAAGAGTGGTGTAATCGTCGGGGAGTACATTTTTAGGAGAGGCAGTACGTTCTTGCGCAGGCACCATTTGACTCGTCAACGACGTCCGACTTCTTTAGAATGGTCTTACAAACGAAACCCGAAGCTATTGTCGTGCTGATGAAAATCGAAAGTGTTGGTGATGGCAAGTACGTCACGACTCTTTTTACTCAACAAAGCACAAGCATGCCATTTGCCAGGCATACTCATTTGTAAATATTTACATTAATAAAGATGAGGTCACCTTCGGAACATGAAAGGAGGATTAGCAATAAGAGATCTAATGAAATGATTGACAGTCGGTTTATTACTGATTGCTTTAGATTTGGAAATCTCAGGTACGTTGGATAGAAATTCAACCAAATCGGGTCAACAGTGCTTTATGATCTCTAAAGATGCTCTAATAATTAGTGTGCTCTCTAAAGGTGCTCTAATAATTAGTGCTCGATTAATGACCAATTAGCAACACGAATGCATTAAATGCGCACAGCATCGAAATTATAATAAGGTAAGTCGACCATCTTTTACTTTTTTTCGGCATTGCCTAAGTCGATTGCCCCGCTGAAAGGAATCAACTGAATGAAATCCAATGGGAATAATAAATAGTTATCATAAAATTTCCAGAACTATATGTCGGTGTCGAATCTAGAGATGGAAATTCCAGCTTGCCGACGTGACCATTTTCACCAACACTGAAGAGTGATTTCCGATTCACGTAATCCAGGAATTCCCAGTGGCAGAAACCAAAACCTAAACGTTGTTGCTGCAGTGCTGCTGAAAAGTAGCAGCCTTACTTACACAAATGTCTTTGCATTCCAATGTGCCGTTTGGAAACGCACATTTTTATAAGCGCATTGAGATGTGGTCCGCCAACTTGCACGCATGTCTGAAAGCGTGTCTCCAACCTCATTGCTTTAATAGAAATCGTCTTTCCAAAGTAAAGCGGGTAAGACCTCCAACTTGAAAGCTATTCTTGAGCGATCTTATAGATCCTCGTCATACCGTGCTCTCATGAGCAATAAATAATCTGCAGCCAGATGTATAATTGGACTCAAAATGCACATTTGCACAAGCGTTTTGTGCATTAAGCTTGGGTACTATCATGAATTAAAGCAGTTCGAATCTCGATTCCTATACAGGCTCCTTCCATCGGAAGGCAAATCGAAAAGTTATGGTACGATGACAGTGAAAAACGATGGACCAAAGAAAGTTGACAACTGCGACGCCTATAATATAACAGTATCGAGTGGAAAGGTGGAACATAGGGCGATCATGTTCGCGTTGAACTCGTGGACTGACGACCTCAAAATTCCCAGCGATTTTGTCGATTTTCATCGAGCTGTAAGCGATTTGCATTTCACCATAAAAAATATGAGCTGTATCCTGAAAATTGAATTACATCGAGAAGGAAAATGGAGCAGTGGAATCGAAGAGAAATGTGACACTCAAAAAATCATATCTAGGAAGCACAATATAACTGAACATTGAGCAACGATTGAATGCGGACCTTTGTTGGCGCATGCTATGGGATTAACTGAATAAGTGGTAATCAACCTGTCAAGTTGCGAGTTTCTAACACAGATATTGTTGCCTTCCAAATTCGACGCGCTTACTCACCATGTCCTCAGTCGAGGACATGGTGAGTAACGAGGACATATTGACTACTCCGATCAAAGAAATAGTCAAAAGTTGAGGGGAAATGAATACTCATAAGTGCTAGCAGTAGCGATGACTCGTAAATAAGATCTAACGACAGAAAAAATGGCACCATAAGCAAGAAGTTCACTGTATCGACACGATTCGTTCCACTCTATCACCAATGGGAGCTCGATTCCACGCCAAAATTTCATATACATCACGATGGTCATTTCACCCAGTCGTCACTGCCCCACGTGGAATGTCAGCCATGAAAATTAACCACTCAATTTTGCTCGATGATTAGTTGAGAGCTCATCAAAACTTCTAAAAGAACGTATTTCCAAGCGGAGAGCAGGCGTCCCGCGCTTCTCATAACGATCCACGTCACCATGTACTACTTCCTTGTTTGAACACAGGTGCGTAAGGAGATAAAAGAAAAGCCACGTGAAGGGTCACAAATGATTGTCTGTCCATCAGGCGCTCATCGCGCCGGTGTATGGGCAGTATTCGACACCGAAGCAGAGCGTCTCAAGACTAAAAGTAGAATTCGCTTCTCCGATACAGTAAGCTAAATTTTCTCATGCTGCGCTATGTTCGATATTTGTCTTCGAGGTTACGAAGACACAGACTTGACAGAGACTCAGCGTTACCTTGAGTTTTCGACGCAGCTCCTTGACGAATGTCGGACACAGAGTATTTAACCTGCTGCTGAGTTGGAATTGCTCAAAACGTCGAGCGAAGAACAAGCAGCCAGCTGAAGGAGGGCAAAAAATAACCGAAATTAGCATCAGTGTGTAATTGACGTCTCGATTTTGGCACCCCACATTTTCTCAAAAAACAATTATTGAAGTTGTTGTAAAAATTCAAATGAAATTAGAAACAAGTATTAGGTTATGTCATCGCTGGAGAAATATTGTGATGGTTGCAATCTAATCACAGTCATTTCCTAACCACTCCTTCACATATTTCAACCCAATCAGGTCATATGTATCGCACCATGGTGACAGCTTTATGAAGAAATCTTTCCATCCGCATAGCAACTATCACCGGGCAATAGTAAAATACCCCTACTATAACACGTTTCTTTTGTAGACATCAACTGTGTACCTCTGTGATGCTGTAACGTTGTGAAAAACCTTACCCTCATATAACACACAACACCTTACTGAATGAGAGGCTCGAGCACCGATTCATTTGGGATCGCTCATTGAATCTCGGCAACAACCATCGATTTGAGAATCGTTTTCAATGTATGCGTTTGTTGAGGTGAAGAACGTGCGCTACCAACGTTGGAATACATTCGATCACTTTGAACTATTTATTGGCACGATCCATTTGCTTAGTGCGTATGCGAAGAATTTTGCTTGAATCCATCATGCTTCATTATTGTGCAGTAAAATTTTTTACCACACTCGCTTTTCGTACACATAATTTAGGGTCTCCATCTGTGAATAAGAAGGAAACCTTCGATGGTGCTGCATCTGTAAGTGTTTTAGGAGCATTGAACTCCATTCACCACTCGATCAGGCGATTATCAGTATTGCTTTAATACTGCTACAAAGCATACATTTAAAAGAATGCTGTATGTAGCAAATGCATTATCAGTGGAAGTGGTCACAGGAAAATATCGAAGCCACTATGTACGTCCCAGAATCCTTTAAGACTGCAGCAATTCATGTCGCATGCACAAAGCACTTCACGCTTTGGCCAATCATTTCTCCCACGCGGTGGTGGCAAGCGACAAACTCGAACACCGTCCTTCAAATACCCGCCAGCCGCTACTTGTATTCGGTCACCAACGCAACATCTTCCTACGGTACCGCAGACATCTGCACATCCTCGCAGCGCTCTCAGCAAGTACTTTATTAGGCCACCATATTCCCTACCCTCCATTCTGATGTGTTTACTCACGTGTATCAGCGGAATAGCATCAAGCCGATATAATCGCACAACATGGACGTCAAGTGACCCGTGGCGATTTTTCTAGATCTGCTTATGTCTGTATTTTTGTGGTCACTATTTACGCATTCCCCACCTATCCGATCCTTTTGCCCTCACATCTTCCCTCTCGAGCTTCGCATTACAGTGTGCTGAGGGTGGCTGCTGTGTGATCAAATATGGACGCATTCTTAATTAACCCTTTATAAAAGGAAAGGAGGAAAACTTGGTCGAATAATCAAACTCAGCAAAAACAAAATCATCGCGGAACAATAAAACATAATCCAGAGCATGAAGTGAGCACTGATTCACAAAATTTCATCTATTCACATCGACACTCCTTTTCACGCAATAAATTGCACTACCTCAGGAATTAAGTATGTCTCCACACTTCTATTAGTACGATTTCAGATGAAAAATTGAAATTAATTTACACAATCGCAAAAAAGGCTTCCAACACAAAAACTTTCACAGAAGCACGCTAGCTGTATAATCAGATCCCAGCGAGGATGTGTTTATGGTGCTGGTGATAATATGATGCTACACTACTTCCACAGAACTCCATGTCTTACTATCCAGGTAGCGGTATAGGCCATATCCCATTACCAGTAAGACAACACTACATATAGAAGTGATGTCAGGAAAGGAAGGGTAGCCAAACTTTGACGGGATGTTCAAATCATCAAATGGATCAGCAGAACTCAGGCTGGAGAAGGCGCATGGGAGAAATGTGGTGAAAATGGCTGAATCCGGATAAACAAGTTTAAGGGAGTAAGTACACGTAAAACATCGTTTGCATACGTTACAACAAGCTGCAGAACAGGGACATCTAAATGTACGCCTTGAAAATTTTGCCACAGTTGCACAGGAAAAAAGAAGAAAACGAGCTTTTCAATATGGCCACATTGGATCACTCAGAATCTGCTTCATCGTACATAGACAAAAGTGCGTCATCGTCGAACATCCCACTGCCTCGCTGAAATGTGCTTGAAAATTCCTCGGCCATCTATTGCAGCTTTCATAAATACAACTGAATTTGCCAACATTACCAAAAATGTCAACAGAAACCATTTGGTGACCACAGAACCCTCCGTCTGCTGCCTCATAAAAAAACCTAGTATGTAAGGACAAAAAAGGAAAATGAATTCTCCCTTTGTAATTCAGCTTCAAATGAAAATCACTGCCAAGAAAAGAGGATATAAAGAGTACGGAAGATTTGCACAAATGCAAACAATAATATCGCAAGTTCCTTACTCTTTACAGCACGGCTCATGAAGACAGAATCCTCACTGTTTCGCTTTGTTTATCCTTCTCCTACGTTGTTTTGGCGCTGTATTCTCTTTTCCCTCCAAAATCGGGTCCAATGGAACGGTTTCATTCTCTTGCCCACCATTCTCGCCTCTCAAGCTGCTCAACGATGATTTCGTCTGCGAATCCGGCTGTCCCCGTAAAAGGACATTTTCCTGTAACACTTCTATTTACAAAACGTTTTGATGGATCACATGATCATTATCAAACAATATGATCGCAATCTTTTCTTCTGTCTTTCTTCACATAAATGTAAATTCCATTTCCGGAGCACCCAAAGATCCCACAATGCGCAGCACAAAATCGCCAAAACCTAATATAACTTTTAGAATAGAAGCATACTCTATCTTGAAGCAGAACAAGAAAACAGTAAATCGAAAAACATACCTCACGCAGTTTCTTGTTTTGCTCCTCGAGTAATGCACATTTCTCGCGATAGCGTTGAAAAATGTTGGTCTTGCACGTTGGTCTACTATTATTCATCAACTCTTCAATCTTTCGCTCAACAAGCTCGCGCCCCTCCTTCAACTTTGCGATCTCCTGCATACACTTTTTTAACTTATCGAGAACAGTAATGATGGTGCCCTTCACACCCTGTACATCGAAGTTGCCTTGCACAGAAGTAAGAACCATATTTAATGTTACCGATGGGTATCCTCTTCGACCTTTAACCTCATCTTACAACCTATTAGGTGCCTAATTCGGTTATTTGATGCCCTCTATTCTCATATGCAGCCATCTGTTGTATAAGCACCTTCTAAACAATACTCGAGATTCTACAATCAAATGAAGCCTACTTTAATCTCCGTTAGAGCGAGAACTGAGTGGAATCGTGACCGCTCGCATACGGTCAGTTAAAAAAGCATCAGATGTATTTGTACTCATCAAATCACAACACCTAATCACGTAATATGAGAAGCTCGGTCCCAATATTGAACAGTCGCCTGATAAGCGACACCTTCACTTCACAATGCCTTTTGGATCTCTTGAAATCTTGCTCTCGCACAATCTTTCCTGTGGATATCTTATAAAAATAGGGACTGCCGGTCAAAAAAAAAATTGAAAAGGAAACAGAAACCTTGGAGTTACTGTTCTTCAGAGCGATGAGCTCATCTCTCTCAATTTGCAGACAACTTAGCTGCTTCTTCATCTGGGAGATGATATTTACAAGATTGTTGACTTGTCCTATAGCTTCACCGAAACACGAACGCCGACGCTTATCCGATCCAACCTCCGAGGTGACATTCATCTAAACAATATATTACCATTAACCGGAAGTACAGGTGGAATAGTAACTAATGGAGAGATCCCGTTGCATATTCGATGCTCATTACAATAAAGCCATATAAGGTGTTTTGAAACGAACTATACATATATTTGCAGCTGACAACGCAAAAAATGAGCAACAAAGATCGCATAGGAGCTCCGAAAGGTTGCTTCCTTGGACGATGACAAATAACGAGGGTACCACCTCTTCCGTTTATGAATATGTCACGTCAGCGACACTTACGAGATATTCTACGCTGCTCATAGAAAACTGCTTCATACATCCTTTAAAGGTTCTGCAAACTTACTGTACCCAAAATAAACGATCACTCTGCTATAATGGTCCCCATATGGAGTCGATAATTCACAGCGCACAACTCGAATCTGTATTCAGCTACTTGGCACGATATGTCCATAGCACAACGGACAACTTAACAGCATACATCGATTTGACTTCACTTCTTCTATTACAACCACTTTCTACTTCCTTTCATTTAAAACGCTTCATATGTCACCAAAATGGAAACAACGTTATAACAAATGTTACCATGAAAGACCGTACCGCAACTGAACTTTGCACAGATCGACTTCGGTTCTTCTGTGCTCCATAATATTTTGTTGCTTTTCCATTTTTGTAGTTCAGTAAATCAAACCAGTTAGTCAAGGTGCACGTTCACTCAGTCATATCAGCGGTTTTTTCCTGCTTTGTGTTCATTCACCCAACCGCTGAGTTAACATCGCTTCGACTCGCATCTTCTCCCATCTATTCGACGACGTAAACAACGTATAGCACAGATGAAAACTTCTTCGCTGCAGCCATCATGAACTTTAGTCTCAAAAGATTTTTCAGACACGCAACTGCTCGTTTTCATTTGTTTCATCCATTCTACCTTTGAAGTGTTAATTATTCTTTCAAACAATTAAACGCACCACAGCTTCGACGAGCGCTGAAAACTCTCTTTCGACCTTTTCCACTTTATCATTTGCCTCTTGGATGACTTTTTCCGTGTGGGCCTTCTCGTCTTCCCTTTCGGACTTCAGTTTCAACAACTGCAACAAACTGAGAGAACCTGCAGACGAAACAAAAACGATGAATCAACGTTTCAATTTGTTTCTTTTTCCTCTTTGGGATGCAAACTATAAAAAAAGGCTAAATTACAAAAAAAACTGCTATATCTCCAATATTTAGTTCAATAATGCTGAATGTTTCGCATCTTGACTAAATAAAAAGAACCGAAAACTTGCCATTTCATACTGTTGGGTTCCCAAAATATCCTGCAGATTTTCGTGCAATAAACCAATAGTCCATGGCCATTCCTTCTTGCATCTACTCCAATTAACGACAGCTATGAGCACCACTTAAAACTACGACAACAAACCTACTCTTCTACATATGCAACGATAAAATTTCAAGAAATGATTCTTTGTATGTGAGTCCTAATCGCAGAAGAAGAAAAACAAACATATATAAGTATCAACTGCAATAGACTACGAAAACGCCGAAGTGAATGAGAAAACGACTAAATTTCGAGAAAGAAAAACCTCGGCTTCGAGTACTGAAATTTGCGACGCTTTGCTGTCGAGTAAATGAGCATTTTGGATACGTGCCTCATGAGCAGCTTGCAGTTCCTCCTCTTTCGTGGTTAACTGTTCACGCACGCTGCTCAACTCTCTCTTAAGTTCAAGCATCTTTTGATGCGCCGTCGCTGTTTCATTCTGAAAACATATAACCCTCTAATGCAATATCAACACTTCATACTCGCCACCGATATAACAAATCATTTGAAAATAATAGCTTCATATGAACATTTTCATAGATGCTTAATCATCCAACTGCCGTTTAGATAACTAAAATCGAAAACTCTTGTCGTCCCAGTTGTTCTCGTTATAAATAACTCGCTAACTTTAGAAATGTTAGCAATTCCTCCCACACGTCCCATCACATACTGCCATAATGGTTCGTTAGGAACGCGGAAAAGTATAGGTATGGCAGCAGTATAATTTTACCCATGGCTATAGTTTGCGAAAAATGAATAGAGACTGTCCTAATTATGGAATAATTTCATTTCAAAATGACGAAATAGAAGATCTTTAAGTTGAAATAATTGAAGACATAACTTACCAGCAGAATTTCTCTCTCCATCTTGAGTGTATCGACTTTTTCTGCAACACTCGCTTTTTTCTCCTCTAATTCCGCATTCATCTGAAAACTATTAGAAATAATAAACAATTTGGTAAATTGCCCACTCGCACTATTCTGAAAAAATTACCACTGAACATCGAAATCGTACGTACTTAAATCTTCTTTGCCTATAGTACTTTAACTTCCATTTCCTCGACAATCGACTCACATTCTTCCCTTTCAACGTTGCGATGAGTACAATTATGTTTTTTGACAAGCATTTCACGAACCTTAGACTGCGTGAGCCAACTATTGTTAGGGAGATTTAGAACTGGCACTCGGCTGTCCACTAAAATGAAACCCTGCTAAAATTTATGAGACGAACCTTGCGTAGATCACCT
This sequence comes from Parascaris univalens, assembly GCA_037576465.1. Lineage (NCBI taxonomy): Eukaryota > Metazoa > Nematoda > Chromadorea > Rhabditida > Ascarididae > Parascaris > Parascaris univalens. The sequence continues at coordinate 118,170,533 of CM075173.1, forward strand.
TCACAAGCTGCGTTCGCCTCTAGACGAGCACCGAGTTCATCGATGCGCTCTCTGCATTCGTGCACCAACTCGTTTTTCCTCCTCACTTCCGCAATTAACTCACGCTCCTGCAACTCATGGTATTTTTCTCTATACTTTCTTCGTGACACATCAACAGGTTAATATCAGCATCAAACCCAGTACAGCACCATACAACAATAAACATACAGGTCTGCACAGCATTAACTAGTAAAAAACTCCAATATATTTGAACTAGTTTTGTGCACGCTTTCACCCCCCCCCCCCCCCGCGTTAAGATGGATCGAGCAGTGAAACGGATAGCGAAGGTTTCTACAATAACCACGTGGCTGAAATTACGCATACGTTTTCTCAGATAGTCAAACGAATCTGACTTTTTCATATAAAACATGTGGTTGTGCCCTTATAGCACTTCAAAATCTAGAGTCATGGGAACTGGAAATCCGGAGAAAAGGATAAGCGAAACTATACATGCGGATTCATGCTGCATCCTCGAAACGGAAAACCTTCGAACAGCGATGCGAACATATAACATGCAGACGACACTTGATTCAATTTAACATCGTCTCTCTCGCTATCCCTGCCACTCTCCTGTTTGTCCGCCGTTTGGGCCATGCAACCAAATACATGTCGGATGATAGTGCCAAGTAATTTTAGAACAAGGAAATAAAAATGTGGACTGACCTTAGCTAAGAGAGAATCCCTTTCATTTGCCAGCTCAACAGCATGGTGTTTCATTGCGGCGAGTTCCGCACGCATTTCACCGTATGCTGGCTCTAGGTTCCCGATCTCCTCACGCAGTCTCGTAACTTCATTTTCGAGTTGTTCCTTCTCCATCTCAAGTGATTCGACCTTCGTCGCGAAGGTAATCAGTTTCTCGTTTTCTCCCATTTGATATCTAGAACAACTTTTAACACGTATGTAAATCCTGAAATATTTCGTTCAGCTAATACTAGGCAGGCAGATAGCAGACCAATAAATATGAAACGATTAGAAATGAAATATTCTACCCTCTATTTCAAAAACTTCGCTCCAACAGGTATCAGAAGAAAATCTGGACCGTCTTTGCTTTTAGAAGACTATGTGCCCACAGTTGCCTATTTCAGCAACCAATCCCACTTCATTATGTCGGCTGCCTTTTCAACACTTTATTATTTATTATAAAACAGCAATATCAGAATGAAAAAAAAAAACTTAAAACACCAACTATCTGATGTTTAGAACAAATGAGTCGCTAAATTCAATCAAAGCTGAAAGTAAATGGAAGCTCACTTTAGAAACAAGTCTGATGGTGAATTAGACACTATCTATCGAATCCACTTTAAATCAAGAAGGATGAAATTCTAAAAAAATAACGGTTAAAAAAAACTCTCAAGAGATCGTGACAACGAAACTGTTAGGATTAAAAAGAAACGGATAATTACTGGTAGCATTAGAACGCATTTAATCAAAGGACATAAAAAATAAAAGAACTTCGAATGCGCTGTTTGCTCCGGATGAAAACTTGGGCCCCAAGTGACTCCTTCAGTCGGAGCCAATACAGCAACAAAAATTCACAAAAGATGGGAAAACCAGGCTTATCACCATCAACCTCGGAAAATTTGGAACAAATTTTGAAAAATATGAGAACGGTCCTTGGTCTCTCCCTTTTTTTAAAGCCGCAACGTAAATGTTTACCAATGCTGCTTGGCATCTGCCATTAAATCTGCCAGCAAATCACCTGCAAGTTTAATCACCTTTCACACAACCCGTCAATTACTCTAACTGCTATTTCTTTTATTAGGAACCCAACCAACGAACAAAAAGTTTGTTTTAGCTTCACATTAAAAGTTTAATTTAATTTCATATAAAAGATTCATCTTGATTTTCAGCTAACTGCTTTCTCCACACTCATTATTCTTCCAAGAAATTTAATGGGCAAAAAATGCCAATATCAAATTCACTCACTTCTTTAACAGATCATCACGTTCCTGCAATTGCTGCTCCAGATGATTCGCGTAAACATCGGCATGCAACGTCGCACTCTGCTCACGCCGAAGTCGCTCACTCAATTCCTTAAAATCGAATGTCTGTTGAAAGCAGATAATAATGGCAAAACGCCACTGATTATGTTGCGTGATCAACTCTCGTCGTTCCTACTAATGTTCGACACCAATGCTGAGAGATAAACAAATAAAATCGAATCGAGGCAATGGCAACGTCTTCTTGCTGAAATCGGACGCATCTGCGCATTCAAAACGGTTGCTCACCATCGTGTATCACTATGTAGCGAACATTTCAATCCCTATAATAAAGTCAAACACAAATAAAAACTCCGAACATGCTAAAAGACAACTTACACGTTCCTCAAAAACCCTCCTTCCCTTTACAAAGAATGGAAAAAAATTTTTATTTAAACTCGCCTGTCCTTTCCATATCAAATAAAAAATCACAGACACAAGGAGAGCATGTAGTAACTCACCTTGATCACAATGTTATCGCCATTTACATCCAGTTCCGGTTGGAATGCATTCTCATTTGCCATCGAGGTCGATACAGTGCACTGATCGGCAATGAATCGCGGAGCAGATCGACTAGGGCTTAGTGTGAACCTAGTCATTCGACGTTCGCGGCGGGCACGGGCAGCCGATTTAGGCGCCTTTGACTGTGGTGAAGCCGTTGGCGAAACCTTTCAAGTAAAATAAATGTAATTCTGACACTAAACTCGACAATATTATGGAAAAAATTCGCTCAGTCATTCACTTTGAAGACCAATCGAGGATGATTAATCCGGAAATTGCTCCCGTCACAATTTGGTCTCGAAGTAATCCTCTGGGCCTAACTATAACTTGAATAACTTACTAAGGAAGCAGTACAGCATTCAGATTTTCTTTTCCTTTGCATCCAACCATACTATCAGCACTATCTGAGGTCCTAAGCTAAGTTCTTGTGCTAACAGCGAACTTATTGGCCTGTTTTAATGGCACAAAAGAAACTTTCTTCATCTATAAACTTAGATTCGAACCAAAATAACCAACACAAGGGACAAACAAACAAAACTGTCGCATTTCCCACTAACGGTAGCCCATGCAAGTTACTTATTTATTCACCCTCAATTAACGCAAAGCTCAAAAGCCTCAGTAATTCTACATTTATACCACATCCTTCAGTAAAATGATTCCACTACTACATAAACGCCTACTTACTGGAATAAATAAACAGGAATGTATGAGCAATAAACAGAAAGTAACTACGAGAAGGTGGACCAAGAAAGTGTCACGCGAGCATTGATACAGTTATCAATTCTTGTCCGATACAATATTCTGCAAATAAACATTCCACAGTTTAAATAACGTAGAATAAAATTTGAAAGTAGAATAAAGAAAATGCGCCTAACTAAAAAGCTCAGACGTCGTTCGACACTGCGGAATTCCTGCTTTAACTGTGAACTTCTGCGATCAGCACGCTTCTTTTCCTCCTCAACTACTCGAAGCCGTTCTCTTAGAGTCTTCACCTCGTTCTCCGCCTAAACATGTGCCGATTTTATAACATTGAAGTTTCACGCGAACAAATTAGGGCTAAACCTATTCCCTCTGTGAAGCTGGTATATTTTAATTACATTCACAATCGTACTGCTTATCACATACATGTTGTAATCATGACTGGTGCTTCGTTTTTAAGTTTTTCCATTCTCAACAAATGACTTAAAAACGGATCAGTTAGGCAGAGAATGATCTCATCGAACATGAGCGCACGGACTGAATTTGTCCTCTTGAATCACATTCTTCCTTACTATTAGCTCCGAGTTCTTTGCCAATCCAAGTCAATTACCACATCTTTACTTCTTCATTCCTAGCCACTGAAAACACACCCACCTAAATTCTACCTGCTGTGGATGAGCGCCAGGCTTCAGTCAACCTGTCACTTATCCGTTGGAAAATACACAGTTACCAAAATCTTCAAACGCATACTTTGTTAACACGATCCGACAACTGATAGACGTCCAAATCAGTAAGGTTGCCCTTTCGGATTGTTCGATTTTTAGTGAAATCTTTGACCAATTCATCGAATTCGGCCTGCCAACTTGCCTAAAATATACAGTTAGAGAATTCTTAATTAAATGAATGCCGAAAATGAAGTAACGACAAAACTATTCTTACTTTTGTGCGAGATGAAGGACACTCGTGAATAGCAAAATATTTGCAAAAAGAGACTTCAATTTCACGGCGTTTCCTATATGAAGCTTAAATGATATTTGAGGATATCGCCAAAGTACACTTCATCGAGCGAGCACAGCTTCACGTTTCACTGAGAATAAAAACAACTTCCAGCTTATGACAAATTATTCATCGCAGTATACACATCCCACTAAACTTTTACGTCAAATCAAAAATCGGCCTCCCACTGCCTGGAGGTATGCCTTCACTGCAAAACTTTACTTATGTTTTCCATTCACGCCATTTCTCCGAATCTGACTTTTAATCTCCTCTATATAATATGGAACCCACCTATGCGTTATAACGGTTCCATGAATACACAGATTTTGCAGAAACGAACTCACAATGGATTGCTTAACATCGATGGGTCCGCTGCTCTCGTGGAATATGCGTATCGAGAAATCGCGCATGCGCAGCTGTCCTCTGCATTGCTCTAATTCTGCGCTTTTCGCTTGCACCATATCCTCCCAGCTTTGAGCTCTCGCTTTCGATACCGCCAACTCCTCCTATAATATCTTGTCAATAACTCGTTTACTGACAACGGAATTTCGCATACCGTGCTTTTAGTTAGAGAAAGATAATGAGCACTGAATTTATATAATCCAACAAAGCTCGCAGCTTCCATACGCAATCGTGGCTAACATTGCTAAGTAATCAAATGTAATACAGAAGAGACGTGATGTTCGCTAAACTTTTTGCAAATTATAAGAAACCATACCAAATAAATACTTCAACCTTCGCCCTTCCCATCTCCGAAAATATTGAGTTTAAGAACTATTTGCAACAAAGCCATTCCTCGAAACGTTATGAAACTTACCAAGAATTTTGAACTGGTCGTTTTTTGAACTCACAAACAACCAGAAGAAGAAAATGGCCCAGCAAACGTCACATATTTTTATATAAGCTTAACAATGATTTCTCATATTAGTACTAATAGTAAAAAATTCATAGATTTCTCATCAAATACGATCAAACTGATTAACCTGCAGCCGTGCAAAATCCTTCTCGCTGACTTTCGCTCGGCCTGAAAAAAATAGAGATTACAAATATCTAAAAAAAGAAGCACTTGCGTTTCACAGAGATGTTGCAAGAATACAGTTCTCAGTAATAAATAACGAAGCGGCACAACCAGTGCGCACCAACAGATAAGTCAACTATATCAAATGTTCGACATTAATCATATCTTTTAGCTCGATTGCTATACTCGAAACCTACAATCGAAAACGATACCTTCCACAACTCACGGCCACTAAATTCAGTCTATATCAAAATCGACATGGCAGAATTGCTCATTAAAAAACCACAGAAACATAATACGACCAATGAAAAACTCTGTCAGCATACAAGAACGAGCCCTGTACCGTAACATCTCTTTCGGAATTCGACTATAATAACTGGCCGCTTATCAAATATTCATAATGAGATCGTAAAATAGCAATAGCTCCAAATGATTTCAACTATCGTTTTCACTACACAAAAAGTACGACTCAGGAAAGGTAAGCCTGGTCCGAGATATCGGGTTTCTTTTAATTTTGGTTGAACAGAAAACATGCAGAAAGTTGATTTTTTCGTAGGAAAGAGCAGACCTTTAGTTCGCATATTACGCTTTGGCACTATCATTGTTCGCCTTTTAAAAACCAAAATTTCTCACGGCTTGCAAATCAGATGACCCTTCCTTTTTGCCACAACAGAGTCATCACACAATTTCAGACGATACATAAAAGACAGCTGATGTGTTTTACAAAAACCAATGATTAATTATTAGACGAAAATACTGAACCAACTATAGGACCTGAAGTCGTATTAAAATATAACGTCTCTAAAGATGCAACAGAGAAACCACAAGCCAACCCCGTAGTTGATCCTTGAGGCGGATGATCTCGGCTTTCAGTGCGTCGACATTCTCACCTGAGAGATCCTCATTAACAGCAGCCACATTCCTCACCTTCTTCACGTCTTGTGCAAAGCGTAGCGCACATATTGTCTCTTCGGCACATCTTAACGTCACATATTTCCACTCATTCTATTCAACAAAGTTCCATTCGGTGCCTTGACCATAGCTTACCGATTGTTTCCAAAGATATATTCAACATCCACTGACCCGTGCCCTATCCCACATGCCAAATAACAACAGCTTTACCACCTTATTAGGCATCACAACACATGCCATAACTACCATTTTTGACTGCAATATCATGAAATACGGCTAAGAAAAAATATTATTCGATGCCTACTATGGGATATTTTCTGGTTTTTGCTTCGACGTCACTTCCAGGGGGATTTCTTGTGTATTAATAAGAAAGGAGAACGAATTGCAAACAAAATACAACTAGGAATATGCAACTTGACGTCACTTCAGAAACGTGAACAAGGATCAATAGCATATATTCATGACAATAAGGGAAAGAATACGGCTAGGAATTACTTGAGTAAAATCATAAACCACAATATCAAATATAGTATTTTAATAGCCTAGTGAAATTTATTTCTGGAATGCACTCAAATTTTTCGGGATGAAATGAATTCATGAAGTTATCATACGCGGGAAGGTTATTAAAAATACGTGTGAGAATCACGTAATAAAAATACGACGATGTCGAGAATGAACCTTTTACTGGGATGAACGGTGACAATAAACGCTGTACGTGCATTCCCACCCAACGAATCTTTCAGAAGATAAGTGAGTCCTGAATCGCGATACGGCACATAACAGTCTTTCTTGTAATTAGGATCCGCCAACTCGCGAATTACACGACCCAACATCAACAAAGAACTGTTGATCGAACATGCTTCCTTAACAAACATGTTTTTTAAATTTCCTAGTTTCATTAAAGAAGAAGAAGAAAAAAAGGATGATCCATATTCGAGGAAGCAGTAGTTCGTCGACCACCCTGCAGATGGAGATGACACGGCTTCCGTCAGAATTTACAGGAAGTTCAAAATTAAAAGCAAGAAATCTCAATGGAAAGAACGATCTGGATTCAAAATGAGTGTCCTGACTAACATCAATAAATTGCTACCAACTCAAGTTCTATACACCAAGGAGTAACGATGCCTACCAACAAATTTCTTATCAGGAGAAAGAGGAAGGAGAAGCGGCGAAATGGGGACATGAAATAGATACCTGATTCCTCTTAGTGATCCGTATTTCTCAAACAAGGTCGCCTGTAATTCGACAATAGCTCTCACTACCGCTGAATTACAGCAGCGAAAAGGTCCTGAGAAGTTGAGAAATTCTTCCTACCTCTCTCTCCTCTAGCAAGCAAATTGAGCATGGCCTCTAAGCCATTACCTTAACACGAGTTTTCGAAGTGGCCTCCGTATCACGTTGCCTCTCACTTCCTGCCAGATCAACCAAATTCAGAATTGATCTTCGAACATTCACGAGACCTCCTTCGATCAATGTTGTCGTTAACTCTAATGTGAAGATGGCATGCGAACGTGAACTTTCTTGATTCATTGCCGTCTCCGCCACATGACGATTCACAAGTCCCTGATCAAGCAGCTGCAAAATGCATAAACAGCAAAATCAGCACGTTTAAGCGAACACTTGCGTGCATTAAATTAGCTAGCAGATTGCTAACATGCGAATCGAGAAGAGTTAATGAATTCGCATTCCATCGGTGAACAATATCTGAAGATAAGCTTTCCGTATATACCGACACTAAGATTGCCATTTCTTCCATCCCAATATTTTAAGATTATCCAGCAACGATCACGTTCATGAGATAATGCTCATTAATTCGTATAAAACATCATTACTCAGTTAGCCAGTGACTGGAATAAACGGGAAAATCAACGACGATCACAATAATCCCACTGGCCTAAATGACCCGAGAAATCAATAATAGCTACAACTTTCAGCAAAATAAAACTTGCGGAATACTTTCAGGAATGAATGAATTATTCACTTCAAATTGAAAAGCTGAAAACAAACCTGGATGACGTCAGCGGTTGATAGAACAACACGCTCAGTGGCACCAGCCAGATACATGATACCATTTTTGTTGGGTCGTGGCGTGACACGTCTCGAATCGGTACTTAAGAGATCATAGAAATTCTCGTTGTACAACTGTGAGAAGGTACATTTCAATTGGTAGGTGAATGTTGAGCCTAACTGAAAATATTTACAAAATTTAATATGAAAAAGAACCACCTTTTCCTTATATCCACCTCTCTTAACACTGCCGCTTGCTCGAACATCACGTTGAGAGTTCTCTCAACAACCTCAAAAAAGTAGAATAACTTCAAATACAAATTTTCTTCAAAAACCCCAAAGATAGACGAACTTCAATCTCCTCTCAACAGTTTGAAAGATAAGAGCTATATCAAAATCCGGACATCGATGCGAAAAAATACATTCCCTACATCGTTTTAGTGAGTCAGGATGCGGCAGATAATCTTATTATAGCTTTTGGTAAGCATTAGATGAGAGTTTTCCAAATTCACAACTAATATCATCCATAGACGAAAAAAAAACCGACATTCCGTCTAGCTGTGACGATAAAACAATACTTCCAGAGAAGTCTACTTCGCCAAGGTAATTAAACAACTATTGCCCCAAGAGGTCTACCTCAAGGCAATTCACTCCAAATTGTTTCTGAACCTTCATTTGAACAGAAAACACCCTCCCACACAATTTCACAATTAATTCGGTATAAATCATATTCCCCGTTTATAAAGTCCAACAACTGCACATTATTCAGTGGCACAACCCTATGTTACAGCTTACTAAACAAAAACATCTGCAATTAACACAGTACCTTCTCACTTTTCTCGTCCAGCTCACGAAAGAGATGTTCAACAGATCTCGGGATCAGACCCCTTAAATGGGGCTGCTCGTCGATAACATCCTGACCTCCTGGTGGACCCAACATCGTGTATGTCTTACCCGAACCAGTTTGCCCGTATGCGAATATCGTGCCATTGTATCCTTCAAGACAACCATCGACAATACGTCTTCCAATCGATTCGAAGACCGAATCCTAACAAATCAAAATCTCAGTTTCTTGAGAAATTGTCAGGAAGTATGGAAGGCAACAAATAATGCTTCAAAGCAATTCCCTAAACAATATAATTTCCCCTTTATCCTACCTACCTGGAATGTCACATCGTGGCCGCTCTTTGAAAATTGATTACATCCACACAACATCATAACTATAACTTCAGCAACTCAGCAGCAAAATAACTGTATTACTTAGAAAGAGACATAAATGCAGGGGCAAAGAAGACGATGTCCCCACACAAATTTCAAAGGTATCAAAAAAAGAGAACACCCAAAAGACACAACTAATACAGCTAGCATACATCGCTGAGATGACGGAAGCAAATGTGATGAATTCGATATCGTTAGACACCATCGTATTTTTGCAATTAATTATCCCTCTCTCAAAGGCCTCTTCTATTACCTCAGCAGCCCAAATCGGCAACGCTCGCCGGATGTAATGGACAAAAAAAACTAGCAAATTCCTGAAAATGTTCATCAAGTTGCGGTGTTTTCAGTAGGACGAGTAATGACTCAGTGGATAGTATGATGGCATATAATGCGACAGCAACCCCAATACTCGGAACAATTGTGCCACTTACGGCATCAGGGAAAAGTGATAAAAGTGCTGCTCATTTAGCAAAGCTCTGCATGAGTTCAAGGAAGCACAGAAAAAGAGGGAATACTATCGATGTCCAGAAATGTTCAGACATTCAAACATGATGTTGTATGATCGGCTATAGACTCACGGACTGAAACACCTCCCTGAAGTGTCTGCTTCACTGATGCTCCAAAATATCAGCACAGTCTCCCATCCTCGCTCGATTCTCGGTGAACCCTAATGATTTAAATTCCGCGCACTATCGCTGTGAAACCCACATTTGAAAAGGTTTTCAGCTTTCGAAGACTGGCACTCAACGAAAAACCTTTCTGCATATATGAAATGCTCGCCAAGTGGGCACTGATCGACCTAGGTATGCACTCCAGGAGATCGACTCTTATTTCTTCGAAAGGACGCCACGTACCTGATCACAGTCGGGTGAGAAAACTCTGTCGTATGAATATTCGCAGCCATTCTTTACACGAATTTTCGATGCTGATATCACCTCAATAATGGTGTCACCTGGACCCTTTGTCACGCGTTCAGCTGAGGGACGAACACGGGCTGCCACTGATATTGCCTCTTTCATGATTCGACTCGAAAGCCCTTACAGCAAAAAATGACATAAATTCATAGAAGCTTTCAAATGGAATCTGCTCGGCGCAAATCTTCCAACATCCTTTAAGAGGAAACCTCATTAAAGATCAGAAAACAGAACAAAACTGGATGCTTCACGTTTAAAATAAATTAGCATAAAATCTACCAAAGACGCTCTATCGCCCCAACACAAAGCTTTTTGAAAGCACGGCGTCTGCTCGGTTCAGGACGCAGACGCAAACAGCATAGCTCAACTCTTAACGATAGGCGTGAGGAAGACTTCCTACAACACGCATAATCGAGGTAAAGCGTTCCCGTGATCGCAAATCGGGCGCTCTCAAAGCGGACAACAGCATACCCTATGCAATTAGGTCGCAAATCCTGAATTCATCAAAAAACTAATTCTCTCATACACCGGAAGTCTGCAGTTTCAGAAAGGCGGCAGCTTCTGTAACTGCATTAGTAATGTTCCCACTAAGCGGTTTTCTACGGTGTTCTGCACCAATAGTCAGCCGTTGTGAAGGGTGATTTCAACAGCATAGACCCATAGAAGTAATATTACTGACTGGTCAGTGAACACGTCCAACATTTCCACTTCAGTTCGGCGTTACAAACACAATAAAGTGAGCCTTTCAATTCCATCACCTCATTAATTGAAAGCAATGATCGTGGCATAACCACATCTTCCTATGAAATAATTAAAATTTCAGAGACCGTTTTTAAAAAGGAATTCTCAGCACTGAACGCATGGATGACCAGGGAGCTGGGCGCATAAGTGAAGAGGAAACATGTGAAGCCCAACGAGTAAATGAATTCCCACTGATGGCCGATACCGTAAATTCGTCTCGATTGGTAAATTGTGAGCGGAATGGAAAATACACCTCGTCCCCTGTCTCTCCCCAACCTGCTTGCTTATAACTCAGGCACGACAAATGGAAAATTCAAAGGCTCACAATATGACAATCAATCACTTCTCGGATTTGACGGAACCCGTGGTGGGTGAGCAACAAAATTGGGGTGTCAAGCTAGAGGATCGATTTTTCAACCAAACCCATATATAAATCTTGAATTTCATTCTGTTCGGGACATTAGCATTTGACGACACAACCTCATGTAGTTCACGAAGCAAGCAGACAAGAAGGAAGTCAGGGCGCACATCAAGTATCTCCGACCGATGAAGCAACCACCCATCAAACGAAACCTCACATCCACTCAGCACCTCTTCACCGCCACCACCAACCGCCGCAACAAATACAAAACACTGACAACTCGTCGGAAACCGCCACCTCACGTATGGCATCGTCAGACGAAATTCAAAAATGTTTTCGGCGGGAAAATCGCGTTGACTAGCATATAGAGGCGGCGTGATGAGCGAGAGTTAGATTGTGGCAGGCATCATTCATCGAATTGATGTGTGCCTAATGGTTTGTGTATGAAGCTAAAGGTGTGCAGCGATGGAATGTGGGATGGGGTGGATAGACGCACTGACGTGTGGGTTGAGTTGCACTCTGGCTCACCTTTCACGTTCGAATAGACCACAAAGCTTCGCGTTAATTTCCCTTCAGAGGCGCCTCGAAATATTGAACGGCGTTGCAGAATTTTGGTCCGATCTTGCAGGATTTCCTTGGTTCTGCGCTCACATCGACGGTCGGCCACTGCGGAGCTGAGCGAATGAGGAGAACTAACGGCTGTTGTGGGAATAAGCGGTTTCGGTTACGAGGCATTCAGTCATTTTTTATCCACTCCTGCAAATCGGCTTTCTCAGAGCCGTGTTGCGCCTATGCCTGTATTTATCAGTCTGTCTTTCCGTAGTTTCAATTTTGCAGTCGATGAAGTTAAAGCAGTGAAACTTGACAGATTCTGGTAGGTCGTTGATAGCAGGAGTTGCTCGCTTTCAAGAATACTTCACACGAATCGTTGGGAAAACCTTGTGAGGGAAACAGCTCCCATTGAGTGTTGCTCTCTCGCCTTTTGAAGATGTCCTAATTGTTGCATTTCATTAATGGGATACGGCTCAAATTTTTAGTTACCAAAAGCACAGACTTCTTTTTATTTCCCATTAAAAATGTTATCGCTAATTTCGGAGGTCGCACCTTTGAGGTATCCGAAGTTCGGAAGCTCGCGGTTTCCAGAGACTTTTGAAGTCGTGAAATTTGGGTTGAGAGTAGCGTGGAATTCGGGCCTTCGAATTTCGAGCTGTTCAAGACGGAACGAGGAGAGGATACACTAAATGATTTTTCGGACCCACCAACAGTGGGTTTAAAGTAAAGCGACCTGTTTATCCGCTAATGCGGTAGTGATTGCATGTGCATCGGTAACCGCCGCTCTTCGAAGTCACGTCGCCGGCTCACTTGAGCGTTGGGGAAACGGACACTTTGCAGATGCTTCCAAGCTACGAAATTGCTCGAGAGGCAGATGGCGCAAATGTCTATAGGACACGCTTTAACAGTTTATTATATGGAGAGCGTCGTGATGAAGTCGACAACTGGGTGATGAAGCCATCCACCTGGAAAAACTGTTTTTGATGATTTCAGGATAGCGCCAGAACTGCTCTTGATTTCAGGATAGCGCCATCCACTTGGAAAAACTGCTTTTAAAGTGTTGAAGGGACGTAGACGCATTGAATTCAAAAGCAGTGTTCAAATATGCGGGCAACTTTTTTGCAATGAATCGAGGCAAAAATCGCTTTAAATTCGCAGAGCGGCGAAGGTTGAGAGATTTTTTCGATAGGTGGTTTGTCTTCTATCCTCTCGTTTAATTCCCTCTTGAAAGGAATTCCATAAATGCAGCTAGGCCGACGTAGTGAGCACAGATTGACGGCTGATGTTTGTCTCGAGCTTGAGCTAGGCATGCCATCTTTTCCGTTTCTTGCGTGCTGGGGACAGGGGGTTTGAGTTTATTTCAAAACGGAGAATCCCTGTCCCGAAACGTCTTTTCTTCCACAGTAGATAATTACCTCGTTCATCTCTGCTGCTGATGGTCCTGACAGTCTCTGCTTGCATCCAAGTAGTGTCCGCTTGTGTACTCACTTAACTTGTAGTCTGGAGACACCGAGCAAACGCTTTGCGTGGAGTTGGTTGAGTCAGGCGGATGGTGCAGTTTTCGATAAACTTTGGGAGAGTTTCTTCAAATGCTTGCTGCGAGGGCGCATTTTCGCTATATCTGTTTCATTATTCCATTGTTTCAAATGCAGTGTGGGTTGTACTCGTCTCAGTGGTGTGCGAGGTACACGCTGAGTGAGGTTTTTTTCCCGCGACCATGTGAAGTTGGTTCAAACGGTTGACCTGACCCGGGCTGAATTTGAAGTCTACAGTGGGGAATGAGTTTCGCCGAATGCGAGTTGACCTGTTCCTGGTCTCGTCGAGACGGAAACGGATGCAGCCCAGAATCTCTTTAACTTCTACTTTTACAGGAACGGCTATAACGAAGAGTGTGGTCGCACGTGCATCTGCTGCAGAAACAAGATGCTTATATATGCAGTGTGCAATCGTTCAGTACAGGCCAGCTCAAGTTAGCACCTTGCTTGCTTATTGCTATTCACATTGCGAGGCGTGAGTGCGGGGAATGCTATGCGCTTTTTGTGCTTCAGTCCGCCTTGTATGCACCTCGGCAATATTTCACTTCCTTTATTCGTCTTCCGCTTGTCGGCACATTTCGTTTCGGGAATCGCATTACCCAAATATTGCATGGGAGCAACAAACGAGCAAATGCAGAAGCGTTGCGGGGGGCGAAAGAGTTAACTCCATGTGCGTTTCGAACTTCACTTCGACCATTTTGTGAATCAACTTCATAACGAGCACATGACTCTGCCGCTTACACGAATCCTCTCTGACGGAGAATTCGTTTTTCGGTGAGCCGACGAGATGAGATAAAAATCCTTAAATGCGAACAAAATTTGCCTCCTTCATTTCGTCTTAATGTTGTTGGATCAGCACACAAGATCATACAAGGCACTACCGCTTCGTTAACTATCCACATCCGTAACTCTGAATTCATTTCCTCCGAAAATGAAACCACCGAATAGATAGATGGACACAAGTACGTCATAAATGCGGTGCAAAAGCGCCTCAAAAAATCATTTTTGGTACTTCAGTAATTGTATGACTGTAAGTACAGGTCATCACTTAAATGTATTCTTGCCGAAGGGCATAGGTACGCTTCATACGACTTTACTTATTTTTCATGTTAATTGACACGTAGTGATTCTCATTAGCCTTCTACGACTGAGGACAAGTTCCCACATGTGAGTTAGGTCTTCCCGCAGTTGGCGACTCTCTTTTTATTTACGCTGGTGCGGTTTCAACTCAAATCCTAGCAAAAAAAACGACTTTGCGCAGTGATGCGTCATTAAAATAGGACTATAAAAGGAAGGTGTGGCGGCGAAGTACCACTTGAATGTACTTCCGGCTGGATGAGAAGCTTATGAGTTTCGCCAAAATCATATAATTTCGTTTTTGATTTCTGAGACCTTTCATGTAGACTTCTTCAAAAGCATATTGCGCTGCGCTCTTGTCAAGTGGCGCTTTTGTCACCCTCGCAAGCAACTACTAGCACCTAAATCAGTGTATGTGAGCAAAAAACACATTCGTTTCAGGCTAAACAACCGATTTTCAATTTAATTGTTTGTTTTTAATTGAGAGATTGAGTGGAAGAGATCCTAAGATGCCCCTCTCAACCCCACACCATGCCACTTTAAGTGCTCCTAATCGCTTCTCGACGTCAAGGATAATCCATCGGCGATTGGCGTGCAGTTTCAGTGCCACATCAAATGTTGTCTCGTTTTGCTCATTTAGTTGCTGTTATGAAGTAAGACTTGTTTCTTTAGTGTGGGAAGTTTAGTCAGTTCAGTGCAGTAGTTCCTCAATTGTTCTTTGCAAAAGGGCGGTCAGAAGGGTGCAATGCATCATCAGCCGTGCTTCCTAGAGGTGTTTCATGTGCGTTTCGTGGATACTGCACGTTCTTCGTTCACTTCCGATCGCCATGAAAGTCGGTCAGCTTTTGATTTCGAATGATTTTTCGAATTATTAACCGATTGTGCTGAAAGTGAGCAATTTGCAGGGTTAGTTGGCGCATTGGCGCGATGCGAAAATCAGTTGAAGCGAGTTGTGCAAATGCAGCATGCGCGCTGCTTAGCGGTACCTGGTGGCAAGGAGGTGTTCAAACGAAGTAAACCTCACCTCAATGTTGGTACTATTGGACATGTTGATCATGGAAAGACTACACTCACTTCTGCCATCACTAAAGGTTCGTCGTTTGATGTCCGCTTTTTAGAGTGCATTGTGACGCGATATTTCATAGTTGGAAAGGCGAATCGAATTGTTGGGAATGGGGTGCTTCCACTATGTAGGAACGAATTCGTTAAAGGTATCTGTGGCGCTGAAGTTTAGAGAAAGCGCTGGAATAGATTTTTTTTTGTTAGTTTATGATTATGCGGCAGTACTTAATGAACCGGTGACTGCAGTGTACTCGCCAGGAACATTTTATGTCGTTCTTTCTTGCTTAGTCGTTTTCCTTTTTTTTGTGAAATTGGCTTCGAATATATGAGGAGCCATAGGTTCGTTTCTGATGTTCTGGTGGATTAATTAGTAATGAATTATGGTCGTATTGCTCCTTTTTTGAGTGAATGAGTGGATTTTTCACGTTAAAGCATTATTTCTCATGTTATGACTTGTTTTGATCAAAGATATGAGCATTGTAGCGCCACTAATCATTAGAAATCCAGAGGTCATCAGTCTCACTTGTCTGTTTTGTTCGTTACGTTTCGGAGTAATTCTTTCTTTTGGGTCGCAAAAGTTCTATTGAGTAGTAGAGTTTCTGTGAAAGCGTGTGTTGACGCCGTTGGTTCTCTTCTTTTCCCATCATCCACATATATTCACCAGTACACAGTTCTTTGCACATATGTCACCTCAATAAGTTTTTGCTCTAGTGGATGATGAAAATCAAAATCGAGTTTGTGCATGCTTTCAGTGCTCGCTGCTCGAAAAGGGGCCAAGTTCCGAAAGTATGAGGATATCGACAATGCACCTGAAGAGAAGGCCAGAGGTTGTGTTTTGCTGCCCTTTCTAATTAGACACCCATGAAAATGCAGTGCATTCCCAACTGTAAGATGGTTGATCCTCTGTTTTTTGTTCTATTATTTGTATCTGATCAGGCGTTCGGCAACCGCTATAGATCGAATTGTTTATTCGCGGTAGATATGTTTTCTCTTTTGTAGATATTCACCTTAATTGTGGGAAGTAAACTGTAAATGTAATGCAAGTGCTGATCGTTTTAATGGAAAAACTTCGTTCGTCTACGGACAGAATGCGTGTTGATAGCTCATTTTCGCGAATCGATGGTACATGCGGGTTTATTTTTACCATAGTTGTAGGTTTTAGCCTTGCGGGTGTTAACTTTCAACTCCACGCTTCGGCCGACATCTCTTCTAACTCTGCATGATATCCTGCAGTTTCCTTTTTTGTCCTTTTAGTTAAAACAGATTCGTGATGTCTTTCTGCAAATCTCTTCTCACCTTGGAATGTTTTTTCACTGTCTTCATATTTCTTGCTGCGTTCTCCTTCTTTTTCTTCCAATTCTTCCAATTATATGTGGCTTTCTCGAATATCTGGTCGTCTATATACCCGCTTCTCCGACATTTTCATCCTGGAAAGCACTGAAAAATGGGATTTTTTGGGAAGACGGGATGTAGTCTGCATTATTGGATAATTCGTTCTATCAGCCTTTTGCTTATTTTGTTGAATTCCAAAAAAAACCAGCAGGCGCTTAAAATTGCCCGGACCCAGAAGTTCTCGATGTGTGATATTTGACCCCGATTAGGTCAGAAGAATGAATCTTTTATTAGGGAACTCTCGTGAACGATTAGTTTAGTCGAAACATGGCTGCCGCATTGCACATGTCTTACTGTTTATCGATAACTTACGTTGAGATATGAGAAATATACGCGACTTTCAGGAATAACTATCAACGCATTCCATTTGGAATACGAAACGGAGAAACGTCATTATGCGCATATCGACTGTCCGGGTCATGCGGATTATATAAAAAACATGATTACTGGAGCGGCGCAAATGGAGGGCGCCATTCTTGTGGTTGCTGCCACTGACGGTGCTATGCCACAGGTTGGTGCATTTTCTTCCTTTTTATTGCAGCTGGGGAATCTTACAGTTACATTCTTTGATAAGTGAGTGCTTATGTTCTCCAGTGATATCGTCAGTGAAGACTATTGAAGTCTGTCGATTTTATTTGCTGGTAAGGGACGTTTCTTGGCAACTGTATATTGATATGTTCAAGAGAGGAACTGGAAGTTTTTTCGAAGGCGAGAAATATATGGGACGTTAAGAGTTTTGCCACATAATTCTTTATTTCAAGCCCAGTCTTCTCTTTCTTCCATATTTCCGGTCTTTCCACTCCGCTGTTTTCTCTCTTTCTTTTCCATCTCCATAGAGTTTCGTTTCCTCGTGCTGTTGCCATTTCAGCAATCTATAATTATAAAAATTGCTCTATGAGCATCGCATTTTATTGGGGAGAGGGCAGTTAAGTTATCCAAACATCAGATATAATAGAGAGAAACAGTTTTATAAGAAGCGTAAGGAAGTATTGGGGTGTTTAGACTGGGCCCCTCAAGGCTTGTTTTCTTCCAAGGCGTCGGAAGTAAGTAAATACCGAGGGCTGGCAATCCCATCTTATTTTCTTTTTTGTTCTTTTAGTATATTTGGACGTATTACTGATATTTATTTCGTCTTCTAAGTAATAATTGTGGAATTTCTTCAGAGTCTGTTTTTCGAACCGCTGAGCCTTTCCACCTCTAATAGAGTTAAATATAAATATGCTCTTTTTCTTCATTATTTCTTTTTTTTAGTTGCAGCTAAGTTAATCGTATTTTAGACTCGAGAACATTTGCTTCTTGCACGACAGGTGGGAATTCCTTTGAAGAATGTTGCTGTCTATATGAATAAGGTCGATGAGGTACCGGATAAGGAAACTCAGGAACTCGTCGAAATGGAGATTCGTGAGCTCCTCCACGAATTCGGTTATCCAGGAAATGACTTGCCGGTATGTTGTTTGACCGGTGCTATTTTTTCATTCGTCAGGAAATATATACATTTCACAAAAGATTCTAATTTGTATTTTCTGTCCCCATTTCTTCTTTTTAAAGTGGTTTCCGGTTATTGTGGCACAGAGTGGAAATATTTATCTGAGTAAGAATATAAAGCTAATTTCCTCGCGATCGCTTCAGTGTAGCAGTAAAAAAATCTGCATAATTGTCTCGCCATTTGATTATTCAGAGCGAGATCGAAATGGAGAGAGTGTTTTCTTCGTGGATGGATGACCTCATAAATATCCTCTATTATTTCTACTCATTTTTTGGTTCAAATACTCCATTTCTTTAATATTTATTATAGACTGCACCTATATATTGTTCAAAAGTGTTATGAGGACCCATTCGCTTTGAAGTGATGATATTCATAATGTCATTTATGGAAGAAAATCGTGAAAGCAATTTCATTCTTCTCGATTATGGTTACATACGGCTACTGTTCCGTCCAGACGGGAAAAAGGACAAGACTGACGGAGAAGTTGAGGGGAGTAGGATAACATAAAAGCGGCGGAAAGAAAAGGTGGCGCAGAATGTTGCTGGGGAGCAGCGTAGTATGAAGAAGGCATTTTTATTGAGTAGAAAGGTAGAAAAGTAATCGAAAGGTTAGATAGAGGTCTCAATTTAGTGGTAAAACAGTCGTCATATTGGCGGCTAGTTTAATGAATGAACCGTTCTTCTTTTGGTTTTGTTTATACCAAGAAGTCACGGAAGAACCATGAATTTTTTTCTCCCATGAAGCTGAGAGGTGTAAAGGCAAAAGCAGTACAAAAGAGAGGAACTAATTTGTGCTATGAGGAGGATGGTAGAGACGTATCATTGGAATGAGACGCTGCGCTCGGTAGATTATTTATTTTTATTCTCAAGCGAAAATGCTATGGATTTTAACATTTTAAAGGTGGTATTCGGTTCAGCGCTGTGTGCATTGGAAGGTAAAAATGCAGAAATAGGCGAGCAGTCAGTTCTGAAATTGTTGGATGTATTGGATAACGTGTTCGAGATTCCCGAACGCAACACAAACACCGAGCCGATGTTTGCCGTGGAGCACATTTATACCATTCAGGGTGAGTTTTATCGATTTCTTCGTAATTCACCTTATTCATAAAATCCATCTTTTAACTTCAGATCCATTCCATCGTTGTGTCATGAGAGGTGCGCACTTAGTGGTGTTTTGATCCGTTGACGAGCCGCTGTGTGTCCCTCAGTGGAGTTTTTAGAGATGAGTTTTTCAATTCAAAGTGCTTTAATTCATGGTTCGCTCTATTTAAGCTAGTGTGATTAGTCCGTTCGCTTTCCGCATTTTTGGATAGTGCTCTCATTGGAGTTTGTTCGGTGCCCCACCGCAATAGAATATTATTGCCTGTTCACACTTTTTTCTTCCAATAGGTTCGGCATTTTGTTCGGATTAGGTGAATTCTTTTGTACTTATAAGTTGCAGGTCGTGGCACGGTAGTTACTGGAAAGTTAGAGCGAGGCACACTGAAACGTAACGATAAAGTGGAGATCGTCGGTTGCGATCGGGATGGCGTATCAACAGTGATTTCTGGTATGTCCTAGTCGATAGCATAGCAAAATCTGATTTACAATGATTGGAGCATATCATTTGAGAGGATCATTTGGAGAGCAAATGACTGGAATTTTAAGTAGTTGCCGTCCGTCACTTTTAGTCCTTTGCAGTTTCTTAGCACCATTTTTTAATGTGCCTCTTATAAAGGCGAATTTTGTAGAAATTTGCAGGCACGCTTCTTGTAAAAGGGGGAAAAAATAACATCTCTGCGAAAATGATACCTGAATGTGCCTTAAAGATATGTGGTTGCAAACTTGATAGCTTAAAGATTCTAGTGGTAGTGGATTTTCTTATAATTACCCATTAAGTGTCTATTCTAATATCAGGAGAAATTTTCAGACGATGGCATAGCCTAAGATCCGATAAAAGCACTTATACATACAACAAAAATGCGTACAGAGTATATATGTATATGTATATGCGTCAGAGTCGATTCGAGTTATCGAGTTCCATTCGCTCCATTTCTACCCTGCTTTTTAGAAGTTCAATTTTGCAGTAGTGACGTTTGGGTTGGCAGCTCTCGTGTCATTGTAGCCGCGATTGTCTTTTCAACTTAGTTGGGGTGATCACTGAGGATCGGAAAAGCAGTCGTCACCCCGTGATCTGCTAGGAGCATTACCAGTGTGGCGAGATTTAACAGAGCATAACGCTGCATCTCTATAGCTCTCCAGAACCTGTTGCATGTCCGGCACCAATATATGTGTACATACATATACAATGTATGTGAACGGTATTTTACGTTAACTGAGTATATTGGAGGCATATGTCGTCTTGTTTTTGAGAATTGAGGAAATAATGCGCTTAATATAAAGTCTTTATGGTAAGTGAAAGTGGGGAGAATTGTGACTGCAGGACTCGAGTCGTTCAAAAAAACGGTGGATATAGCGGAGCCGGGTGATCAGTTGGGTATCCTGTTGAGGGGTATCGATTCGAAGACGGTGAAACGTGGCTGTGTGCTTGTTCCTCAGGGTCACAAACATATTGCGACAGATAAGGCTGATGCGCAGGTTCATTGTTTTATACTTGGTGCATGTGACTTGAACCGCCTAATATATCTTCCATAACTAGCTTGAGTTTTCTGGATTAGAGATCTTTTCTTTGTTATCGTTCAGGTGTTAAGGGGGGGGTGTTAGATTTACTGCTTCATCGGCTTCTAAACGTTTGAACAATATTGATGTCTTTTTTGGATGGATTAGGAGTTGTAGAATTTATTTTAGATTTCCTGGTATCTTATATTTTGCATATTCTGTTTCAGGGATTTATTACCTTTTTGCCAGTGTTGGCTTCTCAATTGCTGACGATTCTTTTCTCCTCTAATTTCATATTTAAGGTCGCCCAACGCGTAGCTAATTCAAATGTGAGCAGGCATTAGAAATTCAGGGGTCGGTGAAGAATTCACAAGAAGTTCAAAAACCATTTTTCCAATTGGCATATCTGTTTTAAATGAGGGGCAATAGAAAGAATCTTCTATTAAGAGAGTTTCGTGATAAAGTTGGCTGATGTGAAAACGGGAGGGGAAGACGGTTTCTCTCTTCAGTTGTGAGTTGTGCGGTGTTAAGTTCAAGCATGAGAGACACCGCTCACGAGCTTTTGTTTTCCCTGAGTTGTTCATCTCAACTGAGGCAGTTTCCTGTTTATTGCAGCTGTATGTACTCAAACCAGAGGAGGGAGGTGGCAAGACGCCGATAGCGAATTACTTCACTGAGCATGTATTCTCGTTGACGTGGGATTGTGGTGCGATGCTAAAGATCAAAGGAAAAGATTTTATAATGCCTGGCGAAGTGGGCGAGTAAGTTTTATTGAATTATTTGAAGTTGCTCGAATAGAAGAGATCTTAGTCGGCAGTTATATCTGACGATTTTAGGTCGCTTCAGGTTTTCACGATGTGATCCGACTGATGAAATCTGTCTATAATGGCAGACGGATTTCAGTAGTGTCGCAGAATTGAATGAGCCGCAAGGGTATCGCACGCGGGGTGCTTCCATCATTTCTCGAAAACAACTAAATTTACGAAAAGTCTAAAAATCTCGCGAGGCTTTTGTGCAATTTTCGATCGTTTTTAATGAGAGAGCCGATATCTTTCTTCGTAGAACCTTGTTTCTTAAGAAAAGACCAGTAATGAAGTGCTGAATGGGCGTAATCGATGATGGTGTGGATAACAAACGCGCGATGAGCATATATAGGTCAGTTTTCACAACTATTGTAATGGTGTTCATAAATGTTGAAGTTTATCCTGTGATAAAAGAGGAAATAAAGATAATAATATTTAATGACCACGGTCTATGCTCTAAAAGAGTAAAGTCGTTTGAAAAGCGTGGTGGTATGAACTCTCGAGAAATGAATGATTGGAATATTATGAATTCAAGAGTGGAACTAAGTCTCAACTCGAAGATGTTCATCGAGCCACAACAGCGGTTTACGGTACGTAAAGGCACGACAACGATTGGAACGGGTGTTTTCACGACGTTACTTCCGCCACGCACCGATACCGAAAGAGATCCTAAGTTGAAGAAGAGGCTGATGAAGGTCGGTTGCTTATCTGTTTTCGCACCTCTCGTGTGTTCAGCAATTTTGCGGTGTGAGGTAGTGAATTATTCAAAGACGGAGGGAGGTGTTTCGATATGTCTAACCGTAAGCTTAGTCAATTTAAATTCCCCAGCAATCGTTTTTTTAACATTTTGTGGTGGCACGTTGCTGAAGTAATATTCCTGCATAGCGGTGGGATTACTTGATTGCGGTTTACGAATAGATTCACACTATAAGGACGCCTTTCCCGTCACTCAGTTAAAAGAATGCGTATAGCCACGTCTTTCGGCAGTGCTTTGTTCCCAGTTATGTAATATCTTGGGTTTTGGGCAGATACTTGAAATCTGATTATATTCATGACAGCTATGTGGGTAAATATGGCATTCTAAATGTTCAAGCCTCATGATAGCGAACGTGGTTTCCATTTCCGTCAACAGCTCTTTACTTTTACGTGAGGGTGACTAGTTTGAGTTCAAGAGCCTCTGACAACGCGGTCATATGATAAATCGACTAAGCCATTCGGATTTTTGCCGCGGTCGTGGGTTACATATCTAAAACGTCGGAGGAAAGCTCGTTGCCGATATTTAACTTAAACTGATGGCCGTTGAGGGGAGATTCCGTAGTCATACCAGACTACACAAGAAATCCTAGTTGTGTCCACAGTGTGAATTCGTTTTGAAAGCTTTAATGATTTCAGGCCGAAATGGAAAGACTCGGTTTCAATCCATATGGTGAAATGTTTGAGAAACGGCTCAAACCTGACTACTCGAAAAGCCCAAAGAACAATCCGGCAGCAAAGAGTTTCGAAGTGGGGAAAACTAAGTAGAATTGCATCTCCGTTGAGTTGTATTCAGTCATGGCATATGTTCTCAGTTGGTAGATCACCCCGCAAATGCGGCAAGTGTCGCACGTCGGTGTCGCAGTAAGCAGGACCGTGTTGCTGTCAATATTTATTTTCGCCACGGAGATTTTTAACTGACAGGGGAGACTAGACATTCTTAGGGTTGGAGCTGTTAGATTGATTAGGTTGCGAATATTAAGGTATAAATGAAATATGGGATGAGTGAAGGAATTCTAGAAGAAATGAGTGCAATATGTTGTCGGTGTTCACATCGTTGAGTGTTGTGCGTGCGGCGAGGGAAGGAGATTGAATGCCCTGACGGCTCGTCTCTTCGCATTCTTTGTGCTGTTTGTTGAATTCATCTCAGTTCTATATGTACAGATTCCACTCGACTATAATATCAGCGGAAGTGAATTGTTGCGTTTGTTTATTGATAGGAGGAAAATATTAGAATAGGAATTGCAAGTGATCACATTGCCTCGTCGTTGTTTATTTGTGTGGAACTGCAATTAACGGTGTTTCTATTCGAACGAGAGATGCGTCCTTTGTGAGGTTATTTCGCACTGATGAGGTCGTCACCGTGAGGCGTTCCTTTTCACATACGAAATGTTTGGGATGCAGCTTGTGCCACGCTCCTCTGTGTTTGCATACCATTTCTCGTTGCCGTGAAGATGTTTTCCTACTGGAATGTTTTAATAAGTTGTTTATGTTTTAATAAATTTGCCTCTGTATTTCAGTTGTATCATCACCAATTCTGCTGCTCTCGGGGCAATAATCCGATTTGTTTAGAGACTCAAGAAGAGGTGCTCAGAGGGAAAGACGGCAAATAAAGGAGGAATGCGGTCATCTTTTACAAAGTAGATTGCATCTGCAGATAGGAAAACGCAAACGTTATGGGGAAGGGAAGAGGGAAATGGAGCAAATTTTGGGGACCCGCATTCTAGGTGATGTCCTACTGTTCCGCATCGTTAAAGGCGATGATCGATTCATGCAGCAATAATGAGCTCATACAGCAAGACTCACCGATTCCGGTCAATGAACAGCAGTACTTTAGAGCGGCATCGGACGGGTGATACTAACGTTATGTGTAGATAATGTATCACATATACCTGAGTGATTTAATTGCCGTTCGGCTGTATCAAACTGCAACGATGCAAAGAAATTCCCTCTTATTATAGTTAAGCAAAACTGTTTGTCTATTCCACCCGTCCGTTAACAACATCGAAGTTTGGATCAGAATATGAAGTAATATTGAAACTTAAATCGTCACGTAAACAAATATTTCCAACGTAAACAATACCAACAAAGATGCTATCAACGAACAACAAAATAAACACCATCAGCGAACCCGGAAATCAATACTGGAAAGAGCAAAAATCCACTGTTCCAGAACGTTTAAGTTGGACCCCTTCTGAACACCCTTCGCTACTGAAAAAAACAGGATAAAATATAAAAAGTTTGAGGTAATTCTTGCCTAATTAACCCCTTGCCTAACCCCTATTTGCCAGAATGTAGTCTTTCATTTAGCCATATTTCGAAGAGAAGACTCACTAGAAGTCACTAACCCCCTCTCCAGGTGATCCTGTACCAGGTACGGTGCATCCGCTAACGTTGGAAAATGTATCGTCTTTGGTACCACTTCAACGAGCAATATGTGGAATAATCTATAACGCTACACTTTTTTTTTTCAGGAAGAGGATCTATGCACTCTCTTCAATACTCTCATATCTCCATCCTCACTCCAATATGAACCGTTGCTTGGAATTTTTCATGCAAAACCCATCAAACGATCCTGATTTCTTCTAATCTGAAAAGTGCAATATAAAGCATCAATGAAACATCAACATCAGACTTTCGAAACGACAAAACGAAAACAACGGATAAGACATCATTTTATGCCGACAGAAATGGAATCCAAAACTGAGAGGAGCAGCCACAGCGAAATTTCAGTTCCTCGCTAATCTGAAGAGATTATCTGCCCACTTCCCGTCTAATTTCCTCAAAACTCGTGTCAGCATGCACGCGTTTTCGCTTCTATCTCTCTTCTCACAACAGTGCTGTCTTCACATTGCTGTTAGTTGGAAACAAACACTGTTGATCCGATTGCTAGTAATGAGTAATTATTATCGGAAACTGTGCTCTCGAAGGTATATAACGTTTAAAAAAAAACTCACGACCCTTAAATTATTATGGCTATCATTCATCGCGATGGAATAGAATTAGACAGCACTGATGGAGTTTGCGCGTTTCGATCAATAATCACATTGGGATCCGCAATATTATAGAGTTGCGTGAATTGACGCCGCTGTGGCATTGGCATTCCACCATTGCTTCTCGCCAAACGAACTGTCACCGACGAACGTCCTAATATTAACAATTTTACCTATGAACATTTGAGGTTTTATTACAGATCTATAGAATCACGCGATGAGCAGTGGAGGAATCGTTTAGCTGAAGAAGTTCTATGCCTTCTTTACTCGGAGTCAAGTCAAACGTCGAACGCCTTCGCTGTCCTCATATCATCCCCCTGCCTCTGAACTCTTTCATTGCGTTCCTTTTCATTACAATCTGCCATACTCAAAGGTGTTTCAGAAGTGAAGAAAGGTCGGAAAAATATCAAGCAGTAGTTCACAACCACGCTCGTAGACCGACCCATCCACCCTTTCGCCGTTCAATCTACACAAATGGCACCTCTCAAACCGTCCCAAGTTATAATTCCTCCCATAAACTTTTATTTCAAGCAGATTATCGTATTCATTCATAGTTTTCAACCTGAGGAATATGAACTGGAGAGTTGCTCTTCCACGCCCTCTTCCTGCCTAACATCAGGGCTGCTGCTGGAGGGAAGGGTGATGAAGACGAGGAACGTTCTCCCCCCCCCCCCCCCCCCCTTTTTGCTCTGTGCAATCCGCAAGAAGTAGCAGCAAACCTCCTTCCGTTCTCTCTGCAGTTTCTCTATCGAGGAGGTGGTGAAGCCTTTGGTTTTGAGCAAAGGACTGAACTATGAGGAACGGCCTTGGCAAATCTATTAGTTTATCGTTCGTACTGACTGCATGAAACAATCAAAGAAACTTGACGACATTTTAATGAAAAAATTTATCGGCTGCCCATATATTATCGATCACCTATCGTGATAAGTGACACGAGGAGGGGATAGATGCCAGTTAAGAGGTGATATGTTCTCAAATTCTAGGCTATCTGCTTTATTCAACAAAGGTTTATCAATCGAGCATTCTCAGAACAGAAAGAGCCCTCTGAAGAAGCCGATATTTCCCACAAAAGAAGCACGAAATTCTCAGCAAATACTTCTCTCGCATTTCCTTCAAAAGAGTTTATTGATGTAATACCTCTTCCTAATCAAGCGATTCGTTTTTTCCTATATTTTATTCATTTCCTATTCACATATATGACAAAAAGTGAAAAACTCCAGAAGTGATCTTTTCAAAGAAATAAGGAAATACCTCGTTTTGACATTTGCATTCGCATACGGCTGCCGAAAAGTCGAACCATCTTAGTATGCGGTTGATGTGTCTCACTTTCGAATGCACTAACTGCTGCCACTGCAAACACTATATGGTTGCCTTCATGTAGTAAGCACTCAAACTAAAACCAACGAGGCCTCATTCAAACCAGATCATGCACAACTCCATTCCACTGCGAACTCGTTGGGTCTTTGTCATATGCCGTGCTTGATCCAGACTACAGCGTACATATCTACATCAAAGACTTTGGAATGATGAAGGGTGTAACCTTAACGATGACTGCCATGATCTCATTCTAAGACAGCGAAACTGATTCCACCTTTTTCTCTTTACTCACAAACAACGAAATTGCGACACTAATTCAAGTGAAAGAAAATGCTGTAGTTTATAAAAACCTATAAAAACTCACCAAGTTTCGACAGCTCTAATATACTTGGGGCTTTTACTTTTTTCTGTCCTCCACCTGAACGAAAACAATTTAAAGAGGAGCAATAATCTTACAGCTGATGTGAATTTTACACTCCTCTATATTAATGTTCGTTTCCTGAGGATCATTTCAGCGCTTCCGAGAACCTTTGCCACCCTTCATCTTCGAAAATCCCAAGTTCTCGCCAACGGATAGTAACATTAATCTTACGTTATGAGTAAAAGATCACAACATATAAGTCATTTAGTTGTGAGGAAGAAACATAAGAAATAAAATCTAGTTGTTGCATGTATCGGTTTGGCCAGAACCTCCTCCGCTTCTTGGAAGCCGAATATTGATGGGATTCTTCCAAATACTCTTGCATAACGGACACGAAAGGGTGTCCAAATGCGTGATGGATCTTGTGAATGTCTCAAAACACACGTGCAAACTTTTGAGACCACTTGAATATTTCAGAGAGAACAAACTTTGCTGTTGGTTGTGGCTACTCTGCGGCACCTTTATCCACTGACCGCGCATCCACGATGACGAATCGCGATTTGGCTGCATCGTAACCGCTTGTTGACCATTACCACCACCGCTGCTGCCGTCACAGCTATTGCTCTTAAATGCGACGGGAAGCACTGGCACCTGTCGTAGCTGTTTGCAAGCCTCACATTTCCGGTGTAGCTGGCGACATTTTTCGCGCAATTCATTCCGCTTTGCTGTAGCGTGATTTATCTTTCGTCGCAGTTCACCTATTTGCAGCAATACCTGAAAAGTTTAATGACTAAAAACTCTCAAAAGCAAGCAAAAATCTTCAACTCAATTAGCTATAGCACAGTTAACATGGATATTGCTGAGAAAATGAAAGAACCGAGTGCTCATTCAAGGACAGCCAACAAAGACAACGACACAAACAACATAGCTACTCGAATCGCCCACTCAAACAGTCAAAGAATGGAAGGTGCCCGGCCACAAATTATTACACGTCAGATTCTCAGAAATGTTGAGAAATATAAAACGTAACTGAGAGGAGGATCAAAGTTTAGTTCTAATAAAATTTCTTTGTTCGGCTTCACAGAAGCTTTGCAAAATAATCTTAGCCTTAGAAGAGAGAAACAGTTACGTCGTTTGTGTAACAAACCAATGACTGGCATTAGTAAACGTCCAACGAAAGAGATTCTTCCACATATCAAATAATCACTTGAATACTGCGTCAGTGGTCTGCCAAATCTATAAAAGATGAGAACTACTCCCCTACGAGGGTGATAAAACATTCTGCTCGGGAAGTGCGATGACAAGTTGTTCTCTTACAAACTTCTTGAAGATTTCACTTCAGCTAGTAAAATGGTAGTCCCTCTCTCTCCAAAAAGAAATGCGTTTGCCAGATGATCAAAAATGAACACGTTGAATATGTAGATAAATAATAATGTGGAATATTCGTATATCAAAAACGAATGATTCATAAATACGTACGCCCAGTTTCAGTTGACTGAACCACGTGCGGTCATTCGTATCCACTTCTCGGACGTGATTGCGACACAGATTCAATACCTGCACTTGTAATAACCTTTAGGCTAGAAACAAGAGAAGTGCAAGTGTTATTACTTCTGTCACAAAATGCAAACTATCTGAAATCGATTGGAGACCTTTTCAGAAGAAATTACACATATATTACCTCTGTTTGTTTGTAAGTGCCGTGTATTATATCGTGCTGTGCATCAGCAGCATAAACTTCTGATGTAATCTTAATTCTCCGCCTCTTTTAAAAGTTGGGTAGATTCCTCTATCATTCATTGCACAGCGGATCGCCTTGCCTCAGAAGCTTCGCCAAACTACCTTTTTCACCATTTCGCTCATATTTGTTTTGATCTAACCTAATATCTCTCCAAATGTGATGCACTATTCGCCAATGTGAGGGTAAGGAGGAGGGAGGAAGGAAGGAGTGTTTACGCCCTTTACCAGCTGCTTGTGGAAGCGAACATGAACTGCTTTGTTCGCCAATCGAAAAATGCGCACCGCTGTGCACAAATGTAAGACACTTCGTTATTCATAGAATGCTCCATGGTGCACGTTTCTATTCCCATTTATTGCAACAAAATGAAACAAATTTCAGAGAAGAGAAGTGAAGGGGAGACATAAAAATGAAGCCATAAAAAGCTTTCAAGAAATTTTCTCATGACCAAAAACGCGGAAATAATGATGCGAGGTCCCCGCATTCTGCTCATATCTCAATTTCCCATTCCCCTCCCATCACTAACAAAGAACAGATGAAATAAGATTAAAAAATTTCATACAATCCCATAAACTTGGCAGTCACTTTTTTACTTCTTCTTAATACAACAGAGTTCATCAACAATAATGCAAACGGTGTATTTGATTGCATTCGCCTCGGCTTCATTCCTTCATTCATTTACTCTCTTGAAGAATCTTTATAGGAGAGTCTTTGAAGAAAAAGATAAGTTGGGTGGCGCAAAAGCCGACAGACAAGCGCCCTCAACACATCTCTTCAACAAAAGATATAAGTGCACATGAAATGCAAACAGTTGCGATGCTCTTCACTATGCCACAAAAATATTCTCGCTTATCAACTCCCACATATGTATCAAGAATGACTGATACACAAACCTCAATTAGGAGTTTCTTCTCTTCGATGCTTAGAACTTCAGCTTCGACGGTGATGTTGTCCTCTGAATGCTCCAATGCTGCGCTCCTCGTCATTGCGGAACCATTCATCGGTCTCGAATCCGCGCCACTGGATGATGATGATGATGATGCAGAAGTGGTAACATCAACCATCTGAATATAAATTCACCGTTTCCACAACAGGGCGCAAGTGACAAATAATGATATGTATACATTATACATATATATGTCTCATTTCTAGAGATAGAGCATAGGTCTACTCAATTAGCACAAAACATGGATGCGGGTGAAATTACACTTCATGCCGACGGTCGCTCACTTAGTTGGCCACATAACTAACGTCAATCACAACAAATAATAATAAATGAATTAACATTTGATCATTTGCACACGGACCTAGCATTCAACAATAACGCCGTTCAACGTTAAAGATTTTCGTTAATTCTGCTTTTGTGATTTGCAAAATGAAGTTATCTTCGAGACATTTCAACAGATACAAATGCACTCGAACGATGTCATCATAATGAGGATTTGCGAGAATTCGCCTAAAATTACTACAGAAACATTAAACACAATACAGAGCCTGTTGCAAACATATTTTGTCGGCCGATGTCAACAATGATTATGAACAACGAGTAAACGCCAACGATTAAACCTCCTTACCGATGCCGAATCGTTTCGATGGGAAATATTCGAAGCTGTCATCGTTTCATGCGACTTCTCAATTCCTCTCTCCTAAAAACCATTTACCTATATATCAATAACGCGACTATCCTTTAATTTAATCGCAACAAATTATAATATAAAATAATAATCGCTTTCAGAAAATGTACACGTAAAACACCAACAACGCAAAAGTAATAGCATATTTTCGAGGTGTTCCAAAGCGTAAATCCAGAAAGACCTGGCTCCTAGATCCCGCGAAAGCTGCCAAAATTAATGCAGCAGGAACTCTATTGGCATCTACTTCCTTGAACTGCGCACAGGGACAAGCTTCTACCCATGGGAACGGGGAGAACCGTTCACATATTCGAACACAGCATTTGACTGATGAACATTCATAGCACGTGTTCGTTCGTAGAAATCTTTGATGTAAGCATTTTCAATGTGGAATACTTTAAAAGCAATTGTGTTTTCGAAAAGACTCAAAGATTTCAAATTGCACTGCCAGAGGACTCTATTTCTTATGATATGAATAATTATGGTATCTATGAATATTATGAGTATGGAAGTGCAATGTTCCCTATAAGGTTATCTGCTAAAAGCGATAATTATTAACAGCTACGTCACGATGCGATAACAACAATGAAGAATATGTTCGCGTGCTCGTGGAATCATCTATAAATGAGCGCAACTACTGTTTTGGCTTTCGAACGCCCCACCATGCCTCTCCAATCCACCATCTTTTAAATGCAAGAATCACTCACCACCTTTCATACTTTAAAGTCTCCACTACTTAGAAGTTAGAGCTCAGAAATATTAGACGGGTATACCTTGCGTTTCATGGATGGTGATTCATCTGCGCATCTGTAACTGGAAAGATACGGTGCTGGACTGAACATTTTTGGAGCGGATCGACGGCGCGGTGGGACGCTGAAAACAGATGGCAACAGATAAACTGACAGTCATCTAACAGCTCCACCCTCGAGCTTGTCAGTGATTAAAAGGAAAAGACGTGATACAAAATTAATCTTTTAGGATGCAAAGGCAGCGTTCATAGAGCAGTGGCCATCGAACCAAAAAAAACAAATGCAGGTCTTACCTGGAACGGATTAAAACCTGTACTTGACAGCCCGAATGGTAGAGATTTCATATCGTTAGTAAAACATTAATATTCGACGTGCAACAAAATACTTTATAAAATGACTGCTTAACTACGAGTAATCTTTGCTTACGGAATCGGAAGTACGTTCAACTCATTCTTGAAGATAAAAATCTCGAAGAAACATATCACTTCGAATCCATTCACCCCTCGCCTTCTCCCTTACAAAGACAACATAACACATCGAATGAGAAAGAAAATAATGTCGCATCATTTGAGTTCCTCTCTTGAAATATCAATTTTTCTGGAAAACACAGTTAACAGAGCTCCTTTACGAGTGTACAACAAAGAACGCATCAATTCAAATGACAGAGAAAATGCAACAGAGATCACTCTGGTTCGCTTACCTAACCATTTCCGATCCTCCTTCCCCACTCTTCAGATAGCGCTTTCCATCCACAGACTTCACTCGATTCAACTGCTTCCCCTAAAAGAATTAAAAAAAAAAAGAATTTTAAACAGCTAAATCCACTACGAGCGCAAAGAGTCGATACTAGCAAGCACCATCTTTACAATTATAATATCACGCAATCTTTCCAGCTTCTACCGCTCTTCAACATCAAATGGCTAAGCGGAAAAAGGAAGAGGTGAGGGAAGGAAAAAAATTATCTGTCCGCTTGTGAACTGACTTCGGTTCAATATATTTTAAGCTTTAAGCGGACTAATACATGGAAAGCAAAGTTTTATATGTTGCAATAAGTGCAGCACTTTCTCATCGGATTGCTCTAGTAAAGACGTAATTGTTGGTGCTTGAAAGAAAAAGAAAGCCGAAAACTTGAGTGCGGGTGCACTATGCACCACACATCGAAATTCTGCAAGGAAAGAAAAGAAAAGAATCCATTCGCTCACTGACATGTGATGGAGGTGTGGTTTTCAAAGTTGTCGCCTCTGCATCTCTAACTGTCATCTTAGGAGAGGTTGCCGACGATGACTTTATCTGCAATTTGCGCAACTTTTTCTCATGAAGAGAGAGATGAATTGAAGAAAAAACATATTTCTGTGACGGAGAATTAAAGATTAACCTCTAATGTTGCTGAACATTCCAGAAGAGACCTAGGAGATAACAATAAATCCACTCCTCTAAGACGTCACTTCGACCTAGTCACTAACCGCAATGATTATATTCGATTCCGCCCACAAATCACTTTACTGCGGATGAAATTCAATGGTGGCCTAATATAAGTAGTGCAACTAGATGGCCTCGTAACAGAAATAGATAAAATAGATGTCCAACGAGAGGAATATAGAAGTGAAACTCCAAGTCGAGTGAAAATTAATTTAAGCATCATGACGCTTGCTCACTCAAAGATCAAGACACTTTACATCAAACAAATAAGAAGTCCCATCGAAATTGCAGGACGGATATGCTTCAGATCTCTTGAATACCCTAGCACTTTGCACAGACCAACTCTTATTCACCAAATAATAAAAGTTAACTTCAAATATCACATATCGAGAAAGCGACGAAATTGAAATGCAATTCCACTTCGCTAAAGTATTATGGGCATTTTTAACCGATAACTTATAAACTTACTTTATTATCTAATCATCTGAGGCCATTCAACTGGGCAAATCACCGACATCAGAGAGAATGCGCATCACTGATGAGAGTGCAGAAAGTGCGGTAGGAATTCAAAAATGATGTATACCTTATACACGGTGTCGCCACGAATAAACTCAGAAGCGAACGCTTGCAACGCAACTCGCGCATTGATAGTGCTAATTATTTGCATCGGATCGTTGAGGTATCGTTGAAAGTCTTCTTTTACGGAGACCGTTGGCGTGCCGTTTGGCAAAGCAATGTGCTCTGTCACTGTTATTGGTGGTGAAGATAAGAGCAGCTTGTTGAGTTCTGAAATAAGTTTGATTATCAGCGCTCGAAGCAATCCATTCTTGATAAAAATTCTCAATGATTCGATACCAATGCACCAATGATGCTTTAATAATAGCTCACTGTGACACATGACAATTCATCACCTACATAATTCCCCTCTATCAGCGAATTAATTATGAAACAACACTAACGATAACTCAGAAATATCATTAAACAAAATAATTTCAGTTGCATAAATTGCACTAAATACCGCTTTTCTTAAGCATTACCACTTCACATGAATATAACAAGATTCCTCTCGAGATTTCGAGAAAATAGAATAAAAAGGTTAGCGGGGAAATTCAGAGAATGTGCGACTCGTAGTGAGAACAACTCAACTTTTGCAGAACGAAATGTCACAAAAGCTTAGAACTTTTACTGCAGACTTAACTGCTCTCATCAATAACACAATAAAAAACACAGCAAGCTTTCCTAGTGAAACTATAAAAGCATCCCATAGGTCATTGCCAAAAAGGAACGAGTTCCAGCCTTCAAATGATCATGAACTTCCTGCCTCATGCCCGCCTGCTAGCACGCATTGTGCTCTCTTTGAACGAACCGAGCGGCATTTATTCAATATAAAGACTTCACTTTATTATTTCAACCGTAACTACAGTCATTCTGAGAGTGGCACTGCAAAACCTTCTATGCGGTCAAATGAATCGTATTGGTGTAGATTAAGATGCACCTGTGCTTCAATGAGATCATCAGGTCTCAGGTTTCCTCTTTTACCTCTTGGAGCAGCAAGGATTCGAATTTTGTGCTCATTCCTCCCAATCGCAGTTATCACAACGCCATAAACTCACTTTCGAAAACGGCAACCCAACGACAAACCCCACCTTCTGAATGCAACACTGGATGGCGGTCATAGTGCCCTATGTGCACGTCAGTCCCCTCCTTCATAGTCTTGCCTTGCATTGATATCTCCCCACCACCGGCTCCTTTCACATCGTCCCTTCCGCCAGATTCGCCTCTCATCTTCTTGATTGGTGGTGTTAGTTCATGGGCATCGTTTTCATGAGAAAGTATGACATCTGATAGTGAGCTTATCTGCAATGGATAGTAATGAGGCATGCTTTACTTCCTTAGGTCTCCACGAAGGTAATACTCTAAAACATTGCACCTCTATTTTCTTCCACTCAGTAGCACCCTCCAACATTTACATGCTAGATGGTTATGCTCTTCGCTTTTCATGTCTTGTTTCTGTCGCTGTCCAAGGGCGCTCATCAGGCTTCTACTATATCACACTGCTTCTTAATTGTTAAGTCTCTGACTCATCAATGAAAGGATGTTCACTTCGGGGACGCTGACTAGTAACGAACCACTGAGAGTGCAGATTAAATGCTATGCTCTCCTAGTCAACAACAAATCTTATTCCTATCCGTTTCAAAAAGTGCTTTGCCTTCTCGAATTTTTTAGTCTTCGATGTTCGACTCCTTGAAAAAAGTTGTTTCCTCAAAAAATTTTATCCTATAACCTGGCAGAGGGCAGTGAGGATTTCACCTCTTATCATCTATGATAAGAGGACTTTTGCCTATCACATATGATAACAACTGTTATATCAAAATCGACCATTGAGAAAGTGATATCATAAACGACTTCCTTTCTTCTGCTATTTAACAGTTAGTTTTTCTTTACTGATTTGCGAAGGAAGTTTACGATATCTTTGATTATTCAAGAATGACGAGTCGAAGCATTTCTCTCACCTTTTCTGCAGCGTTCTTCGGACAAACTGGAGACGACAAAGTTGACGAACAACCTGTGGCGTTATAGGTTCGATCACGTAGAGCCGGGGGCAGACGAGGCGGTGCACTGTCCGACGTCCTTAAGAGTGGAACGTTGTTGTTCTGCCGTCGATAAAGCTCGAATATGTTGCTCATTGCCAGCTGCAAATCCCCGGTTTATAAAAGTTCAAAGTCAGTGTGACTTTGAAGTTAATTAGTGTTTTCGAACCCAAAACGAGGCCGCTGTGTTGGTGCACCTTTCGTGCCGACATCGCAGCAGGGGCACTTCAAGTTCGAAGCGACTACATACGCGCCGCTTCACTCTTCTTCACCTCTATCACAGTGAACTGCATCGGAATCATTCACATATGCTCTCTATTCACCTGCAAAACCCTCTCCCTCTCTTCACTATGTGTACGTTCGGGGGGCTTACAAATAGGAATCTGCAATATATGCTAACTACTCCGATGGATGATTGCGAGAATAAAAATGCGCACAATGACGCTTTTGCAAAAAATAAAGGAACATGGCAAAGCTGCTGTAGTGTCTCTTTCAACGACACTCGAAGGCAGCAATGAATTTTTAGACGATTTAATTTAGTGCGGAAAATACATCCGTTCTCTTTCTGTCTTACTTAGGATGCTCGAAAAGCACTCTGATTTTCTCGCGAGTCAGTTCTTTGTTAATTCTGCAATGGTGCACCATTAATGGGTCCTCTCCGCTAATGAATACAAAAATTTCCGTTTCTCTTCCGCTCTCCTTATAATTTTCATCTCTGCACTTGCATAGTCTTTAATGTAATATTCGAATTCTCGGCTCCATTTTTCATAGTATGAAACGTTTAACATTTCTTAAGAATCACAATATGATGGCCGTTTTTCACAAATCACCAATATAGTCTCAAAACTACTCGCCGTTCAGTGCCCGTTATGCTCGAGTTTGGGGTCAAAAATCCAAAGTAAACCCTGTCTCCCGAGCGAAGAAGTAAGTGATTTGCAAGACCCCGTCACGCCTGATCTATTCAGCCCAACAGCTCGGGAAAGGCTGAGTTTGGAGAAACTTCACTTTCAACGACAGCAAAACATTTCCCTTTCCACATCAGAACATCGCGGACAACAGCCAAAACTGCTCAGAGCTGGTTTCAACGAGCCTCACGCCAAACTGTGCCCATTACAACACTCCAGCTAGCTACTTCCGGCAGTGACATACAACCAAACTCCTCACAATTGTTGTTTAAGCATGCAACACACCGTCGACGATAGGAATGCTAAATAAGCAGCAATCCTATAATGTTCCTCCCACCATATACAAGACTCAAGCCCACAAGTGAAATGAGAAACGTCGAGTCGCATAGTGCCATGTAAAAATGAGATAAATCTTTCCTGAATCAGTGAGAAACTCATGCCTAAAATCGATTTTCGATACGGTAATTGTAAAGACTTTCAGAGTAAACGAGTGGGAGAGGATTCGTCTGGTAGAATGAAGACGAGGAATTCCTCACAGATAATCTCAAAGTATCAAAACGACGCTGAGCGTCACGTTGCTTTGTTGGAATTTCGTTTCATTTTGCGAGCCATCCTGAAATGTTATCTGATATTAGAATAATTTAGTGTTTCAATGGGACGAGGTGATTTGAAAGCGCACACTTTAGAACGAAAATTCAAGAGAAACGCACTCAAGATCGATTCCGACGAATCATTTCTACTTTTATCCTCGTTGGAGGTATTGTGGACGGCTTCTTTCCGGAGAGTTTGCGCTTATTATTGCTTAAAAATTGATGCGACATCGGTCACTTCGTTGTGTCGTTGACAGGTGTGTTGCTGAGACCATTCGACATGCGCAACAACTTCGCTTCTCAGTTTATTTGGATAGGAGGAAGCTCGATCATCAACCCCAATACTATCAGAGAAGTGAAGGGATGAGGACCTTATAGCAGCCGCCATATCTTCTCGCACGAAGCTCTTCTGATGATCGTTCATTGAATGTGCTGAGATATTCAATAACTGCTGAAACGTTAAGCTTGAAGGGTACACTTCCTGGCAGTGCAATTTAAGCCAACAACTTTTTTTGCAGTTGTCATTGTTGAACACAAGCGTTGTGGAAATCCTAGTCGTTCCTGTGGGCGCAACATGACAGCAGAGGGGTACTAAGCACCTATGGGTGACTTAACTAAATAAGAAGCTTCTTGAAGTTTAGTGGTGGGTTTCACTTGGAAGGCATCAGATGTTTCATCGTTATTAATGGGTGTTTAGGGGACTTTAAGTCGTAGAGACAAAAGAGGTAGACTCACATATCTGATAGGAGGTAGGGCGCTCTAGCAAATCTAGCTTTTTAATTTTTCAGCAATTGTTAAGGGAAATATGGTCGTATTCTATTCAGCACACCCCTTCATGTCTCTAATAGTTTGTTGTTCTGTAGGTAAAGCGAGGCAAAAGTCAAAAGGCTTCTCCCGCCTGTATGAAACAGTTTTCTTCCCGATCTGAAGTATGTTTCAATAATTTCCTGCAAACGTCGTTTGGAGTCAGTGGGTTTAAGCGTCGGCGCCTCATCATTCGGAGGCTTCGAGATCCTCTCACGACGTTTTTCATTTTACAGTTACTGCATAAAAACTCTGCGAGATGACACCCACTTTCCTGATGTGACGCACATGCGAGCAAGGCGATATGCCGCACTGTTTTATGGATGCTCGT
Source organism: Parascaris univalens (assembly GCA_037576465.1). NCBI lineage: Eukaryota > Metazoa > Nematoda > Chromadorea > Rhabditida > Ascarididae > Parascaris > Parascaris univalens. Next base: position 118,208,604 of record CM075173.1, read on the forward strand.
CGATGCTTGTGTGCATTGATTAAAACATAAGTTAGATCTGTTTACGGTGGACATCAGTTATTGCTGCGATATTGTGGTTATATCAAAACTTCAACCCGCTTTCATAGGCCTTACAAGTTTGCATCCGCTCAGTGCGTTATTAGCGAGGTACTGTCTGTGTCGGCGACTGCCATCTCTGTCTGTCTATGAGTCTCTTTAATAATTTCATCTCAGAAACCATCGAGCTCGCAGTTAACCGATTTTTAAACCCTCAATCGAAACTAGAGGAGCGATTGGGTCTTTAGACTTTGAAGAGATTGCTGGATGTACCATACAATCGTGGAATATCGAATCAGTTGACGAAAAGTTATATGTAGAAATATGTGTAAATAGCAATTCAATTATTAATTGTTATTTAATCTCTCAATGTGCATATTTCGCTTACTTAAAGGCTACAAATGAAAGGTGTTAAAACGCCGAAATGTTCTCACTGAATCGATTCATCTTGTGGAATATACGACGAAACCTTATAGTAGCACTAAGTGCAGCACAGTTTAGGTGTATTTTCTCCTTTTTATGGCCTCCTTTTCAATATTTCCCTCCTCTAGCTGAATTTACTGCATGTGGATTGTGCACCGTCATAAAAACTGCAAAATTTGCGTTAATTAACTCTTTGTTCTATTGATAAGGCTATTGATAGAGGTCAGTAGTTCGCTATTAGGAGTTGAGATCTTGAGAAGAAGAAAGTTGCGTACAGACTCGATTGCGCGGAAGAGTTTGAAGGAGGTGGTGGAGATCCATTGGCCACAAACCGTTTTGCCCTTTGTAGTCACTTAGTTTAGAAAGTTTAATTTTTTATTTGAAGGGTTTTGAAATCTGCTTTATTATCTGTCGGCAAAGTTGTTTCGTAAACTGCTAGTCAGTAATGATGCTGTCGTCTTTAGCTGGTCCGATTACGCGTAGAAATCCTTTACTAAATATTCATTGCCGATCAGATCGATGGCGAAATGCGATGTGGCCCAGTGTAAAATGCATGCAAATTTCCAGGTATGTTTTAAAATCTAAGACTACCTTCAGATCTGATGGATAAAGTCGAAAGCTGCTGTAGAGATCATGCTGTTGCAATGATTAAACCGGTGTTGAACAGATTCCATAGTTCCAGCGTGAGGGACGCCGAGTTGGATCGAACAGGTTGCCATGTGGGCGCCGAGGCAAATGTGGTCATATCCTGATTTGCCGAGGCTAATATTCAGAAACGCACAGGAACTTGACCGCAAACCACCGACCCACATTATGCACCTCCACTGCGTATATTTGAAGTGCGACGTTGGTTAGCTCACCTCCATGCATTCACGAAGTTATCTGCTGTTCTGCTCAGTAAGTGCATTACAAGTGACACGATGTACTGCATATCTGCCCAAAATGTCTTCAAAGGTACGCACTGAAAGTATCGATGAGAATAATTTTTCAACTTGAAGCGGATTGGTGGTGAGTGAAAGAAATTAATTTCTCAAAACTGCTTGTCGATGAAGCACAGAGGCAGATTGAATGAATCACATTGTGATCGGGACTATTGCTTCCAATCATGGGGATGAAAATTTTAGGTCGTCGAAGTGCTTGCATTCCCCCACACCGCTTGCAGGGCCCCAGTTGCTTCTTCGCCCATTCGGGCTGTCTTCACTGTAGCTGATGATTGTTGCAACGAGAACGGTTTATTGGATTCTTCATAAATCGCAAAGACGTTCATTCATACTACTATGTGCGAATAAATGTAGTATTCATACCCGAAGACCGCGATACGAGGTATGATGTGCTTCCCGCTTTAGTTACCGAATAGTGCTCTTCGAAAGATCAATTCGTGGACTTGTTCACTCATCTCCCTTCGAACAGCAACAAAAGCAGTTAAACTACTGAATCAGCCCTTCACCGTGGACCTCACGCTGGTTCTCTCAGCACCTTCACATGCAGGAGTAGGAAGAACCAAATTGTAGTCCCGCTGACCACAAGTGCAGGAAATTTTACTATCCCATTATGAGCCCATTTTTCTTGTTCATCGCGTATGACTACTGCTAGGGGATAGCTCGTCACCTCGACAACAGCAAAGAGACCAGATGGAGAGGAAATGAGCAAGCTAAAGCGATCTGGGAACGGAATTGTGCATAAGGCATTTTTTGAGTTGTACTAGGATGAACAATAATGCTGCATAAATGATTGGCATTAATAAACCGAGGTTACTTCCTAAACTGCGTCCATCTGACCTTTCCAGGTGTGCCATGCCTGGTTCCAGCTGAATCACGTTAGTGTGCCATCGTTCAATTTTCATGACCCCAGTTCTTGCCAGATAACATCCTTGATGAAACGACACAGTTTTCTCACTATGTGAGCTCCTCGTTTGGGCACCTGATGCAGTGAACTTCACTGCTAAAACCTATACGGAATAAATTACATAATCACTATGGATTATTGTAATGAAAGGAAAAACCACTGAAGGTTACTATTCTTAAGTGTCGGTATAGCGCGTCGGTCACCCAACCTAAAGGTGAGCTGTTGTGGCGTATAGCTGGAACCGAGTTTCTGCTTCCATCCACCTTGCAGTACAGAAACCCGTAGGTATGTTGCAAGTCTCCATCCTCGAAGGGTATTACGCCAGTGGTCCGTCATTCCGTGCGTGCATCCGTGTAAGTCTCCTATATTCATGGAGTAAAACCCGGAAAACGCGAAGCTAAATTGTTATGAATTAGAATGGTGTAATCTACATCGCAGAGTGACCGTGCTAGCAAGGGGATCTTATCAAAGTGCCACCTCTTTTGATGCATATTCCTGTTCTTCACTTTCGTGCTCCTTTATGACTACATGAAGGTGGCGCATCAACTTTGCGAAAGAACGCTAAAAACACGTTAAATTGCTGGAAACTGTTATAAGTATTAGCTTAAATTGCCCAAAAGCAACACATCGGAAAAGGCTGGCTGCAATCTTGTGCTGAATTCTGCGAGTGGGTTGGTTCTGCTAAAGCATTTTTATTGCTTGTTGACAATTTATGCAATCAGCTGATTGGATGAATAGCAAACGAAGAAATGGATCTAGCCGGTCCTGCGATACTCTTTTTCCCGTAATTCCAACCGAATCGCCACGTTTCAAGACCGTTCACATGTCTCGTATGCGGCGTTCTGAAAGCGAAAGAAACGACTTTATGCTCGCCGTTATGAACGTTTATGCCATTCGTCTATAAAGTACGCGCAATCAAACTGGAGCGCTCCGAAAAACAGGGATTCCATCAGCTATGGATGTGACCGCACCCTATTCTTGGGGCATTCATGACGACGCATTACCATTCGAGGGTCACTGTCTTCATTGTTGCTCGCTTAACGCTGGAAGGTATGGTTGAGACCCTTGAGCCCTGACTGTAACGCTGCCATTGAGAAAGGACCCTGAGGGTACCATCTTTTTTGAGGATCCATGAACCTATTCGGTGTCCCTGGAGTGCACCTTCATCAGCAGTTAACACTTCTGGACGGTGAGCGTTTCGTATTTGCCTCAGCCCAACGTCTATTTCGGTCAGAAAATCGGATTCGATATTCCCAGAGGGTTTCCAGCTCTATTAATTTACTCGTAAAAATTGAAACTACAATATTTCGAAGCAGTCGGATCATTCTCACTTGAATAGTGTGTGAGGTATGTGAGAGCAAGTATTTATTCCTCTAAGAGCACTGCAATCCACCAACGACAACGATGACTGGTGCATTAAAAGAGAATTCACAGAAGAACGGAGACGACTGCAGTGAGGCAGTGAAGGGTAAAATTAGGAATGGGGTGTGGCTCAAATCAAAAAAAGATAGAAGAAAAACAAGGCACCTATAAAGCATCTTTCTAGGAAAGAACGAAATACATCGGTGACAGAGAAGTACATCTAGCAATTTCGATGCATGAACGACAATAAAATGAAATAGAACTTGCAAGTGCAACTTCCATCCTGCTATGGAAGCAGGAACAGCAAGTCTTCTTAATCGTGTGTCAGATACTTGTAGTATCAAGACTGAAGTTAAAATCCATCACATCTTAAGGGGGAATTCTACATGTACATTCACTATTTCCTTTCCTTCTCTCATCTGGTCCCTTCAATCTCAAGGGTGACCCTCAATTTTGTTCGAGAAGTCGCTTCTTCCCACACTCAATTCAGTGATTAAAGAGCTTGAAAAGCTGTCTCTTAACGGGACTTATTGATGCTCTGTGAAGCACACTTGGTGAAGTTTCCATCAGATTTAACATCAATCGATATCGATAAAAAATAATATCCTCATGAGCTCTACGAACAACAACGATTATCTATCTGATAATGTGAACACTAAACGAGTAACCTATGATTCTAAACCTAACACAAACAAACACTCACTTTCAAACATTCGTCATCTTGATGACGGTGAAACGTGCAGTTACAACTCCATATAGAAGCAAACGGTAGGGACTGGAATTACTGTCATGCTAAATTCTTCCTTCACTTCCCCCATTCCTTGGAAATTCTTTATCGGCAGTGTTGATTAGCACTTCCCACTCTTCTTTCCCAAAGCTCGGACCAGCAGCTGTGAGTGCCACCTGTCACGGTCATCGACCCTCTTTGCTCGATGACATCTATAGGAAGCGGATGTCTTGCCTTTGATTAGAACGATTAATGGGAAATATTCACATATGCGAATTGTAGTGTCGAATAGACAGTGAGTGGGATTGAAACAAAACATCCGTCTAAAAAACACTCTTTAGTGCCCTATATGAACAACAAGAAGGAATGTTACTTCGGTTCTCCCTGCCTCGTGGCTTTCAGACGCCAATATCCTCAGCAATCAACGTCATCGGATAAACTTATAGGTGTGGACTTTGAAGGGAAAACTGCAAAATCCATGAACATTTCAAAAAATCCAAAATCCCACGTTTCAATCGACTTCTCATAAATTTCTCGGTTACCAATGAAATGGGTTTTAATTTAAACGAGTGAGAAAGCTTCGAGCCATATCGCAAACGAAATAGTCAACTTAAGAAGCTGAGGGTCTCAGGGCTGCACACAGTTATCAAAAACATCAAAGCAAAGGAACTCCCACTAAAAACAGAAGAAATACAAACAACAAATGCTTCGAAACTGTAACAGTAACGTGGAAATGCAACAATGGAAATTTCATTCAATAGATTTAAATCAAAACATCGATGATGATAGGGCCAAACCGTTTCGCAACTCAGTGCTGTTAATCTTCGATAAGTTTGAGATGATGCTGCATAAGTCCTTTGAAATATTTCACTGTTTTCACCTTCAGTTCGAGTGTTGCATCCTCGTCAGCGAGAAAAATTGTTAGCGGATGCATTTGAAACGCCGATACTGTCCACATATGCGAAACACCCTCCTCTATTGCTTTGTACAATGCGAAGGCTTTATGTGCACCGGTTATGAGAATCATCACCTGTTGAAATGCACTCGTTAGCACTTACCGCAAAATCTTCACTGCGCCCTTTCTTTGTTGTTAGTCAACGGTACCAATATAAGGGAAACAAGGGAAACAGAACGACAATATAAGGGAAACAGAACGACAAGGTGGGACGAAATTTGGGACTTAACTGGCCTACTGTACTCGATTCCTTTCAAATGCCGCAGTTAAAAGTGAGACATAGTTAGGCATCACATAGAACACCTGGTTGCTGCACCCACCTTAACTGCATCCTAATAGCCGGAAATACCGAAGACTAAAACATAATCATATCGGCAGACATGCTCATCGTTTTCAAAGAGTTTTGACTCTTATATTCACTCACTGCTTACCTGTCCCAGTTATAACCATAATGGCCCAAGAGGCCCACAGCGTTTGACAATTTCCAGAATAATCACCTAATTTCCAGCACCTTGTCTGTTTTACATCATGTTGATATCATGTGTTATCATTATAGAAATAAATGCATTCATCCTTCAGCATCACAACGAAAGTATGTTTACAATAACGCATTCACCTTGTGAAGATAAGAGCACAAAAAATCCCCTCTCAAAATTCGTGGTCTTGAACTCTTAGGCAGAATTCCACACGTGTCTTGTTCCTGGATTTCCATGAAGGATGGCATCCATAATCTCAGAACTTCAGTATCCAATCCTCGCTGTTATAAGAAGATAGTGAAATCTTGGTTAACAAGTACTTCTAATTATAATTATCAATTCCATTAATGACAACTGAAAATATTTACCTCATGTGCATCCATAACGGTCGCAACGCCTACTGTTAATGCTTGTGTAGGTACTTGACTCATATCGTTGCTGAAGAAACGAGCATTTGCCTTAAAAACATATTCTTATGTGAGTATTTTCTCTTCTTTTGAAGAGACAACTCGGGCAAATGGAGCTCTAAATTTGAGAGTTACCCAGAGATCTTGTGCTAAAGGACTATTAAATATTCTGTGCAATTTCGCTGCAAGAAAGAGAAAGAAAGAAAAGACAAATCCTTTCGAAACGATAAGATATTTTCAAAATCTTTTTGAGGTTCCGAATTGATATAACGAACTCTAAATGACATAACACGTACGATACGAATATCCGCTGAAATTTATAACGTTCTTCGCCTTTTGCATGGGATCGGTTGGAAAGAAAGCTCGCCATTAGTCTTGCACCAATGGTAGGACTAGTTATAGAACGAATGCATTCTCCAGCATGCTCGTAACTTATGTTTGTGGTTGGTGGGGTAGGAGGAAGGGAGAAACGTGTCATTTCCTTCTATCCTTCTTCCTTTCCTTGCTGCAGATTGATACGATAGCCGTCTTATAACTTAATTTTAATTACTACATACAAATCGAGCACGAAACTCTGCAATGTGGCAGGAGACGAACTACGTATGTACGTAGATACGTACATGTACGTAAACATACACACAGAAATATGTATATATAATACAAGCCATTGCTACTGATACCTCACGAATCGACAGAAGGAACATCACTAGGAACGAGAACAACGGAAAAAGTGAGCGAAAGAATAGCATACCAGGATAGTTTCCTGCGCGAGTGTCTTAATACGGGTTCGGGATGATAGACTGCTACCTGGTTCATTGAACGCTATGTGACCATCCGGACCAATACCTGCAGAGGAAATTATTTTATGTTTGAAAATAAAAAACATTAGCAGAAAAAACGTTTAAGTGAGTCTTTACAGGTCGAGTTAAAATATTTTTGAAGCAACGACCATTATCTATTTTCTTATATATATATATATATACATATATATATATATATATATATATATATATGTATATATGTAATTTTTCTTAGCGTTTTATCACTGAGCAGTTGTGAAGGTGAACAAGTTTAAAACACGACCTCCAATGAAGAGTTCAATGCCACCAGCTTCTTTGATCTTCTTTTCGTAATCCTCACATTCCTTCGCCAAATCCTTTGCATTACCGTCAAGGATATGTACATTTGCTGGATCGATGTCGATATACCGGAAGAAATTGTTAAACATAAATGAATGATAACTTTCCGGATGGTCACGAGGCAAACCTAAAACATGGAACCTAAAACTTCTATGCAATTTCCATATTTTCCGTCTACAGAAACAATGGATACGACGTGCTGCCGCACCAATAAGCACTTTCCCGGCAAACTTTCAACATAAATCCTGAGTGAAAATGGCCAGAAGAGCAACGATTGGCATCAAGACGAAATATATCGCCTAATATAATAATAGTTCCTCCTCTCTAGTATCAACATAATAAATCCTTTCCGAATTATTTCACGTTTTTCTTCATCATCTTCCCCATCTCTTTTCTCTACGGAGATGGCAAACTGTGTACACTTTGGCAATAAATAAGTCTTTAACATTTTCGCACTTGCGAATAAATGTTGGGAAACAAAAAATTAATGAAGACACTTTCAGAAATTTTAGACAATGGATGGAAGTCCAAATTCTTGGTGCATCGCTCAATTCAATTTGCTTATAGATGGAGCTGAAAATGCGTAGCAAAATGAACTTCTTTTCTAATTTGGGTTACTGAGATAGCCGAAGATCTGACGATGAGAAGGTACACGTAATTCAGCTATTCTCTACGAGATCACCTCTAACTGCATACGGGTGAACGATGTTTTTCAGCAATGTTGTTTGATAAAAGAAAAGCCGAATAAGTTCCACGTTTCCTATTCAAAAAGACGTGACGATAATGGGCAGTGCATGGAATGCACATAAAAACGGACTGAGGAAGGATGTCGACGACAAAAAGGCCAATGTTTGCATGTCAGCGGATATCACTCTCCGACTGGTTTATCACAAGAAATGGGATAGAAAATAGTAACCTGCAACTTGCTGCCAAAAATGTGGACCGGCGAAATTCCCAAGAAATGAGGAGGGGAAGGGAAGGAAGGAGATGCTTCATCCATCTGTGGGTCCAGTAAAAATGATGGACTTCAGGGCGTTGAAATTTACAAAAAAAAAACCGAATAGTACGACTACGGATGAGCACAGATGATCTTGGAACTACATTTTGCCTTTAAGCCATTGTCACTGTATCTAAAAATTAGATGTAATTTCGGCTAAACTATCCAAATTTTGATGGATAACGAGACGAAGACCACAACCCTGATTCTACAATGCCCAAATGAAGGCACTGATAATGTAGAAATCTCTAAACGCAATCCGATTCGATCGACCATCGACGCTCAACTAAACAAGAGAAAACAATTTCAAAGTTGGACAAGGAAACATTACACAAAATTCAATGTACCCTCTCGTTAACCTCTCTCTCCCACTCGTTCGATGTTGGATTCTTATTTGCAATCCTTTTTCTTCTTCATTCTTACAGCTTAAGACATGCAGTTCCACAAAGACAAGTAAAGGACTTGTTTCTGATTTCAGTTATATAAGAAAATAAATCCGTTATAAGCAAAAAATCGATGTTTTTCAAATACACGAGGCTGGTGATATTAGTGCAAAAGATGTGATAGAAGAGGTCAACTTCGGAGTGGCTCGAGCAGACTACAAAAGTGCTATATTATTATCTCATATCTATCTCCAGCCTTATCTCACTTCTGCCATCAAGTGCTATATTATCTCACTTCAAACTTTCCTGCCATCTTTTTCTGAAGCCATTTAAGGGCCTTCGATGTTGAATTAATCAGGGAGGGTGTTCTCTAAACGAGATAAATGGCGATGATGCCTTTAGGAGTTATTTTATGAGACGCGCATATTGAAGAGCTTATTAAAAACAGTCGTAGTGTATTTCAGGATAAAATTAGCGCGCTTTGCAGAAATTTTTTATGGTGGCTACGACCGCATTTCAGAAAAATTCAACACATAAGTAATGTGGAAACATTGGTGAGACGAAGATAACACGAAATTTCGTTCAACAAGGCTTTCAGAGACATCAGAAGACCCCTTCGACATCGCAAATGATCAACAAATATATAGCAGTGGAATTATCCTTCAGATTCGTGAAGAGGATGCAAAGAAAGAGGAAGGAGAGGACGGACACGGTCGGCAGCACTCTTTTGTATTATCCTGACCATACCTTTCATGTATCATAGGCACGTAGTCTCAACTTGCAAATAAACATAAGCGAAAAGAGTAAATCAGAACTAACCAACATACTCATCCATATTGAACGTCTTCACATATCTGAATGAGACTTCTCCTCTTCTATATAAATCAATCAACTTTTTGTACATTCCCAACGGAGTTGATCCTGCAGTCGTGGTATAACTACTTATATCCGAACAATATCGCTGTTATTTAAATAACATTATCACTGACTGTTACTTCTGTTACTGATCAAGATTATTAACGCCTTGTGAAACAATGCATCTGCCATAACAACGGCTCTCTTCAGTCCCTCCGTTCTAGCCTCGAAAAGCTGATCAGATAAAATACACGAATAAGACTTTTATTTTTTGCTCAGCAAAACTTCCATGATAAGGCCAAGAACTTCATTTAATAGAAACAATAGTTTTTGCCAATTTTGAAAACGAAATTCAATTCACTTTCCCATCCTCGGCAAATCGCGTTTCGTCAGGATCATCTTGATCGAAGATTTTGTTTTAGCGTAGAGTGAAGTCGCCGATCCCCGAAGCGATCCTTATAAGCGAGTAAACTCCCTCCCATCGGGGTTTCTGCTACGACAAATACCTATCCAACGGTTCTTCGCACGATTGGGAGTCGTCTTTCCCCTTCCTCCATCACGCCATCACACATTTCCGTTCCCTCGGCTATTGCATTCTGGTCAGCGACATCTAACTCAGTTAGAGGGCATTCAGGAATGAGCGGATTCGTAAAATTCCACTCTAATGCAACTCATACGATGTATGCCTTTCCAGCTTTTTTCTATAGTGATAGAGATTTATGCCAACATGTCTAAGAACTAGAAAAAGACTGAAATATGTTGTAAATGGCCGTGAAGCCATGGCTCATGGTTTTGTAACTTATGACATCGACGTGCTGCTGTCAAAATTTTTTTGTGAAGGAATTATAAAAATAAATTGTCAATATGTAAGCCTCTTTTAGAGTATCTAAAGAATATGACAAATGGTCTTTAAAAGCATAGTAATTCACTGAAAAAAGATGAAAACATACAGACAGTGCGTCACTGCCTGAAAAGATCATCGCTTACTCTCTGCGGCTGGACTCTCTTCCCAATAAATGCCCAATATAGCTCAAGAAGGACGTATGCCCACAGTACTATACTAACAAATAATTAGCGATCCAAGATTCGTCAATGGGAATTTAGAAGCATGTCCATTATGTCTCGTTCCTTAAACGACTTGGGGCAAACTCGCATTCAACAGATTGGTACTGAGCAGAGAATAAGAAAATTCTGAGGATCTGAGCCATGAACCTTCATTTCCGACTTATGCGAAGTTCTGAATATTTTTTCACTTTACGATAAGCCCCTATATTTTTCGGCTCCAGATGTATTGCCGAGTACTGGTATTTTTGAAAATGCTTTGTGAATGGCGTTCGAAGGTTAGTTCTTGTTCTTAACGCGAAGGAAATATAAATACCTGTTGGCAAACCAAGAGTAAAGAATCGTTCCGGTCCAGGATTGAAGTTAAGAATGCGCTTACGAACATAAAGAGCTGCAAACTCTGCCACCTTGTCGGCATCTTCTTGGATTATTAACTTCATTCCTTGTGAATCGAAGCACCTACAGGCAAGCTTTAAAATTATAAACATTCACGCTTTGAAACAAACGAACGAACACGATAAAAAGCTCCACAAATCACTCAAGCATACACGACACATACGTAGAACACCATCAAATTTTGAACATCTCCCGTACTGTTAATGAAGCTTCGCCAACAGTGACATATCTGAAGAAGGTTGCAAGCGAAGAATTCGAAATTTATTTTTACGTGCAGACAGACTTTTACTTCGATAGACTAATATGCGAATTACGGAAGCGGACGACGAGCTGAATTTCATTTACTTGCGGAAGTAAATATAATTTAACAAATGATCCATAATAATTGAACGAACGATCGAACACACTTTCTAATCAACGTTGACTGATTTGCTCGGCACTTAAGCGAGCGATCAACAGTGTTTACCTTTACGAACTACGCAAGATCCTATTGCACAGCAGTTCTACTGGACAGCAAAAGAAAGTGCGTAAAAATTCCACGTGTCTAATAAGTACGCGAAAACAATTCGAAGTGGGTGGGAAGCATTCAGGAACTAATCAAATATGCATGGAAACGGCAGCGAGAGAGACACTTTTTAATATGAATGAAGCTTCCCTCGCGCTCGGAAATCTCCTATGACGGCTAAAAAGATAAGGAAAGTGCAAAAAAATTCAACAACAATGGTCAGGAAGACTTTATAATTATCCAGGCGAAAAGATCTCAAAGAAAGGCAGCTGAGTGGACAGACAATTAACAAACAAAATATTCTCATATGGAATAACACCGTTTTAATTTAAAATGAACGGCTCGATGAGAAATGTCTCCTTAAGCGTCACGGAGGACACAAAGAATGGGCGAGAATGTGCGAACTGTTTTTTACCTCAGTGACGACTGCCTGAAGCGTTCTTATCTCACTACATTCAACAACCGTTCGTGACTGAATAGTCGACTTGTGATAAAGTCGACTATTCGATATCTGAAGCTCAATGGACGACTGATTACAAATGATTGGCTGCGACAGCACCAATTAACATAGCGGACTTACCGGCTGTTACATTTCAGCTATTCATATGAACACATAGATCACTTATGTAAATTTAAATATAGGCATCTCTGGAAACTACACAAATTCAGGAGGCGGCAGTCATAAAAGTTGCACAGATTCAGACTGTGATGGTCATATCAACTATACGAATTTAGGAAATGACAATCGAACTAGGCAAGTTTGGGCGATACATCAATTATACGAATTTGAGCGACGTTAATTATTATCACTTATGCAAATTTGCTGCGGCAACTGTTCTACCATGGGACTGGGAATTTCCCTGGCAAGCATAATATTTGCATGTCCCGCACTAAACTCTCCTTTCTCCTAATGCTGTCGCTGCAGCTCATTTATAACGACAGATAGCCATGTAAGGAGCAACTCAAACGCTCTACTATGTCCAACAAAATCTTGAAGTTTGAAAATTTCCGAAGCATTAAAGAAAGGGATTATTCAAACAGTAGGTTTTACTGGTGAGGGTGGGATCGTGGTGGAAGGAAATTATTTTCTCCAAAATTATTAAGACAACGGGTGTAGCCTACACATACACTTTTATATAAATCTGCGAAATTATGCACAAGCAAATAGACTCCTTCTAAGTCCCTCACTACTGATCTGAACTCAAGTGAAGATGTTAGACTAAATGGATAATTTGAACTTCTCGATAATGGATAGCACTTAACGAAAAGATTTTGCATACCTCCAGGCCTCCGAATGGCTTCGCACCAGTTAACGAAATGGCCTCTCGTTGGCGATTCGCCCGCGAGTGAAATATTCAACTCATACATGGGGCAACTAACTTCCTCGCAGTGGCAAATTCCGTGATTGAGCTGCACATCCCAATCAAATGGTGAACAAACAAGCAGGAGGCAAGTATGGGATTTCCATTAAAAGATAATGGAAAAATAGGATTGTCGTAAAAACTCAAATTGCACCGGAGAAAAATTAGCTCCAAGTATCTTGCTAATTAGCGGATTGCAAATTTCTCTTAGAAATAGCGAACTGCAAAACCTGATTAACGAGAATGAAAGGCAAAGTCCTTTCCAGACTCAACATCTTTCTCCATCTTCCCCAATGCGGTGTAAGCATTGCGTACATCCTCTTAGCAGTCTGCCATACGTCGCAGCATTATATCATTCGTTTTATGAAAGCGAATCTTGAGCTTGTAGGATGCTGCTATACGGCTTAGAGATGAACTCATCCGCTTTCCAAATTGGGTTATAGCGAAAGAAAGGAAGGCTTCCATGAGAGAGCTTAGAAGGCCTAATAAAAGCAAGTAACCTAAAGGTCCACTGTACCTTTCCCGCATATCGAAGAAAGAAGTAACGCGATCCGCGGAGACCTTTAGCAGACAGACGTCTTCTTGTGCGCCTTTGAGAGTCTGGAACGGCAGGGTGCGCGGAGGAATCGACTGAGATGAAGGTAGGTGAGAAGTTCCCGTGCGGACTTCTCGAGCGATTGAGCGGAAATCTGTGGACGCGGATTGGTGGGGGTAGAGGTTAAGTATTGTTTACTATTGGAGAGGGACAGACGGAGAGGAGTCTTTTTCTAGCGGAGGGGACCAAAATGGCAGACGGAGGGATTTCTTCTGTCAAAGCAGTTCTCACCTTGCAAAACAAGCAGAAAACCGTTGGAATGTTTCATTAAAATCTGCAAAAAATGGAACGGTCCTAAATAGTCTGAAATTTCCACCAAAAACTTCTCGTCTAAGCTGGAAATGCTTTCCATCGAAAAGAGAATACTATTAAATTAACCTGATCCCTCACCTGTTGGGATTCGTCTGTATAGCCGCGCTTGTTCGAACGATTGTTTATTGCTGCAGAGAAAGGCGACATATTCGCCTTAGGTGTACTTTGTTTCCGTCGAAGGCAAATTTTCTGCGTAGTTCCCAGAAGAGAGGAAAATAGCGTCCAAAAGAGGAATTTTTCGGTAAAATAAATCACCGCATCCACAAGTCGAACAACAAGTTGCTATCGATTTGAAAGCACTCTGTGCCTCTGCGTTAAATATAATTGACGTAAACCAACACCAAACCACATCCCCAACGATTGCACACATCTCCGGGTGTCTTTATGTGCAATGCAATAGCAATGCGATAAGATGATGCAAATTCTCAGCAGCAACTGAAACGACTCACACCGCAGCACCCAAACATAGAGCAGTGACAACTCACATTCGTCGGGCGACGAGAAGTGAATGTAATTAAAGTTGGGTGGAACTGTACAATGATCTGCCAGGAATTCGGTTGATCTAGTTTCAGGGCACCGAGCGTCTCACGTCTCATCTGATCATTTACAGTAGTTCGGGCTGATCAACCCATCTTCTGATTTAGATCCTTTTAGCAAAAAAAGTTCCTATGATCATTCGATGTTACTTGATAAGCCGAGCGTGATGTCTAGCTCGCTAGCTGCTTTGATAACCTCCCATTCAGTAAAGAAAGCAGATGTAATTTTCCACGCATCAAACGTGTCACTGCTTACTTGTACGATGGGCACTTGGTCCTTCTAAAAGAATAAATTTATGTACATTAACAGAGAATACACATTAATTTGTATCTCGGCAAGGAGCGTAAAGCCGCACGAATGTTGCCTGTAGGCGGAAATAAGCAGTGGTGGTTTCCACAGGAGGTCTCTATGTAAACACAGTCAACTTGCGAGCACACCACAGAAGAGAAGGTAGCCATTGTGAACGCCACTTTGATAAGGGGGTCGGCACGTCACATACGCACACATAAATTACAAGGTGATAAGCAGCGGGTAGTGAGTGGCTAAATAATTTACAAAAAAAGTTCGCCAATATTCTATCGAATACATTCAAACGCTAAACAATTCAGAACTTATGATGCTAATAGGGTCCATACCCTCATATATGAGCAGTGAAATTTCCGCTATATGATGCATATGCCATAATTAAAGAACGAAGGAATTATACCATAGAAGATCGTTACAATGCGTCAAATGCCGAAAACTTTGAGTTGGATTAGTGAAATCACTGCAGAGAAGCTAATGATCATATGCTTCCCTCATAATACTTGTCTTTGTATGGAGTTCTCGAGCAGTGCGGCACTCAACATTTCGCTCAATAAAACATCATTAATCGCTGTATTACTTTTAGCCAATTAACAATGAATGATGGGTGAAGCAAGGAAACGAATGCACTGCAGCTAGTTCTAAATTCTAGCAATCTGTGTATCGGTCCCTTCCTAATCGGTCCGATATCCTTTCATTTTCCATAATTGGTCTTGTTTGGCCATTTTGTTTTGGGGTTAAGAACTGAAGAAACGTCAGCTCTACTGCCTATTCGAGTAATGACATATTAAATCTTTTTTGCTTGCCAGTAACAAGAAACACTGCATCGTTTTTGGAAAGAAAACGAAGTGCATCATGTGCTAACGACTAGCTGGCATTAGATGCGTTTTCCTCACATTTGTTTATCAGATCATTCGGTTGAAGGATCATACAATAATCACCTATCCCTCATTTTTCTTTAAGTAAAAGTATGCTAGACATTTTATCATGCCCATGAATGAGAATAGCTCATACCGAAAGTGAAGAGCTTCGTTAACACGATCCGTTTAGCTTATGTTCTATTCAGTGTTATCATGACGGTATCTGTTACTGCTAAATCGAAGATACATCCACAAGGAGATATACACATTTACGCATACATATACAGCGCAATATCATACCTAAAGCTGGTGAGGGCGCAAAGAATTCTCTGCGAGAAGCTCACAAAACGATCGGTAAAGAAAAATGTGGAAGATCTAAGCACCACTCTGCTGAACTGTCGCTTTACTTATCATTTTGCATCTAGCAGATTGTAGAGCAACTCGACTCTCCGCAAAATTCATCGGCGATGCATGTTTGCTGGGTATTCTCGATCCGCAGATGATATGAAATTTTTATGTAATGTGCAGTGGTGTATTTGCTCACCCATATAGCTATTTCGCTCATCGCTGTATACTGACGGTGATAACCACTACCGATATGAAATGTTCGAATAGCGTTATTCCTCTTAAACCGTCGATTCCAAAAAAAACTCTCCAACAACTCTTTTCTCTGATATCTGTCAACTCATAGAGTCCTTTAACATCTTTTACTTTTACTCTCTACAGCTTTTCTGATGCACTTTCATCAGTTATTTCGTAAATAGCACGTCTGAGGCGAAATATTGTGCAAACGTGTGCAATTTTAGCAACTGCTAATTACTTATGGACTTATGCGAAGAAATTACATTGTGATGTGGGAAGGGGCTCAAAATCTTAAAATCTCGGAGTGAGACAACTTTCACCGTTCGCTCATCCAATCTGAGATTTATCCATTTTTTCCCAGCAAATCAGCTTAAATTTGCCGAATCTTCATGGCACTTATTTTTTTGTGGTCTCACAATTCAAACATAAAGATCGAACACTCCCGGCTGGTCGAGTAAACGCGAAGTGGTGCAGATATACTCCACTTATTTCTACGTTCGTCGTGAGAATACATCCATCGCTTCTTCAGTGTTGCGAAAGTGAAGTCTGCTTTTTTTGTCTGGTACTAAATCCAATCGCGTCATCTCCATCTTGATCGCGCACTTTCCCCTCTCTCGCTATCCTAAATCCCATGAAGATATATTTTAACCCTTGGATTTATATTCCAAGAGATATTATTAACCGCAAAGCACACCCAATCAATCGAACATTTCACTTCCTTGAAACATAAATTCTATTTATCTAGCATGGTGAATGCACGCACAATTTGCGTTGACATTTTAATATCTGTACACAAAAAATAAACAAAACGAATCACGTCGAACACAACGCAATCCCACCTCACTGACTCATTGTGCTTCTGCAAACTATAAAGTGATGTTGAATTCAGCACTGTTTTCTTTGTAATGCTTTCGAAGCGGATGTTTATGGTAGATATAACAGGACGAACAATGTTCGTCATTCCTTAAAGCAGGTCAAGTCAAACCTACTACTGCTTATAAGGTATTGAACGAAATTCTTCACGATTTCGCGCACAAGAATCTCTTCACATTTTATAGGGAAAAGAGAGAGTTTGGAAGAATGAAGGAGAAACTTTTCGAGCAAACAGTTGCTAAATGCAGTCCTCCATATCAGTTTTCCTTTTTTGGAATGACTAAAACTTGCATGAACAACAATGAGAATTATTCTCCTAGGCGGCTAAGTTTATGTAAGTTTCCAATATCGGCGCATCTCAAAGACTTCAAAAATGGTGTTCAATTATTTTCGATTTGGAACGCAATGGATGAATTCTGTAAAGTCTCCGAAGATAGCTGCACAGTGCTTCCATAACCACCAGCAGCAAATTTCGGCACTCAGTGTTATTCGTTGATCGCTCAGTGTTAACATCGTTAGCGATCAGCAAAATGACACACCAATGTGAAAGGTCCCGAAAAATTAACAAACCAATGATGGAACTCATCACCATGTTTCCTTTCTTTGGTAAATGAAGCGTTTTAAAAATTTAAGATTTATTTATCTCATCTGAAGACGAACAGCATACTTAGTTCGAGGCAGGAAATTACATACACGCGGTTAGCCACCCTCTTAAAGCACTCTCCACACACAGTCCCCTAATTTGCTCCACAGGTGTAATTCCACAATGCTTTTTTCATTTATCTACGCACAACTTCCGTCTTAATACCACTCCAATATTCCCACCCGATTCACATCATTGATGCTGTTTTCAACTAATTACTGCTTGTTTTAAAACCACCTTCCAAAAGACATTCTTTCCGCGATATTGTCATGTTCCTCGTAAATGGAAGCCTGAGGGTCGTTTATACTAGCTGTTTGTCCCTTACGCGTATAAAATCGTAGATGCGCATTGCTCCAATCCACAAAGGCCGATACTCCGAAAACTGTCGAATTTAGTACAGCTCTTATCAATCAAAGACATAGTGGGCGAGAATGCTTCACATCTTTTCGATTGCGTCGATTGCATAACCAATTAGCTTTGCCGAAGTGCCGATATATCTACGTTATACGTATTCGGTGAAAAGCACGAAAAGCGCATATTGTGCCGGCTCTTCTGACAAATTCCTCTACTTATTTTGAGTTCACATGTATTCCTCTAGAAGGCCGCGACACGCTTCACTTTTCCTGCTGCGAAAGACAGACACAAACTTCTCGATATCAACAGAATAATAGAACAAACACAAATACTGCAGTGAAATATATTGAATAAAATCACCGAGAAAGTGCAACGACAAGCTCAAAAGTACTTCAGAAATAATATATATAGCGAGAAAATAACGTTGCAACTTTTAAATACTTACAGCAGAGGCATATTAGCAATATAACTGTGAGGAAATCTCGCCAATAAACCATGATAAGATGACTTAAACTATCATTCTCATCTTAAGTCTTTCAAAGAAAAAATCTCTTATAAAAGAAAAACAGCATTGCTAAATACGGCGTTTCCCATCTAAAGTGGGATAGAGATGGGCTACTGATACTTTAAGTACCACTGTTTATAGGGTATCCTGAAAAGAACCTCTTGATCGCAATTTTCCGCGATACTTTCGTGAAGACTGCAGCTTAGGGTATAGGTCACACTTGAAGAAGTACTCCATTTCTTCAAATTCGACTAAGACTTGCAATTTGTACTAACAGAACTGGTAAAAAGAAAACGCTAATAAAAGTGTGAATAACAAGCTCCAGGCCTATAAAAACTTACATCATATTACAGTTATGCATTGCACTGATTAGGAAAAAAAGAATGTGAAGCACCGATGAAATACTGATTGAAAAGTTCGATAACAAAACTATAATTGTCAAATATTCCATCACACTAAAAATCAAAGCATTGCTGGCCAAGTACAACTGATCGTTTGCAACACTTTCAAAAGCTCACTCCTCCTCACTCCTCAACTAGCGCGAGAACAGCATGTATAGCGTTGAGGACAGCTTAGATGCACGCTTAAAGTGCGTCTGCACTGTGACGCCCGGCGCAACGTACCATTAACGTTAATATCTGTCACAACATTTTAGGCTCACATTGCCGCAAGTACTTGCCGCAAAAGGTCCTATTTTGATGGGGAGAATGCTCAACGAGAATTGAGGCAATCTGCCTTCTGAGCTTCATTTATAAAACATATAAGCACACGATTTGCATATTTTGTATATAAGTTATGCACATTTTATTGCGCTTACTAAAACTGAATGCTAATATGACTTCATCAACCCATAGTTTCGTATAATGAGATTTCTCATCAATGAAACTTTTGCTCAAAAATCATAACATCTTCAGTCAATAAACAAGAGAACAATACTCTGAATGCAGTCCGCAAATACAAACGCCGTAATTATGCTCACCTCAAACATTTTCACTGAGGCGACTTATTAAATCAAATTGCTATATTACCTCTCAGGCCCCTCATCTTCCCCTTCCTTCTTTATCTCTTATGCCCTTTTTTAAAGAAGCGCTGATTCAAGATGGATTTCACCGCCCTGTCTATCATAATTCTTTCGAAATTTCACGTCATCATCGCATAACTTATGTCCACACATCGACAATACACTCAACAATATCGATAGTTATAGATACTCCTAGAAGGAAAGTACTGCTGAGTGAAAGGCTGTTGTTGAGTAACAATCTGACCGTTCATGTGGTACCTGAAACTGAGCGATATTATACGACAAAATCCGTGAAGAACACGGTAATTCTCTCATAATTACAAAATTTGTGCTCTCATTTGCATATGTAAACATGAAAACTACATATGGATAAAATGATAACTGAACGTCCAAATTTTAATTTCTCCAAGAAATCCCCCCCCCCCCCCCTCCTCAAAAAATGATCCTACACAAACGTCATTCAAATAAGAATAAATCTGCAAAAGCAAACTGAGAGAAAAACGAACATTGCCATTTGATGGTTCATCGTTTGGCTCATACGCATCGGATAAGAATAGTCAGGTGCGCACATGCTGAAAATAGGGGTCCCGTTCAACTATAACAGTAGTAGCAGCATTAACGGCAATGAAAAAATGAAGTTCATAAGAGTGGCGGGTAGCACAAATTTATCAGTTCACCACTTGAAAGGTCTGGAAGTCTCTTCCGCACAGAGAATCCAATTGCCCCAGTTATAGCATTCTCTTAAAGGTTTTGTTAAAATCACCACTGCAGGCTTTAAGGTGGTTCTGAAAAAAACGTGAGACACATCATAGTAAATCAATGAGCACGTCATTTACTCAGAAAACCTCAACACAGAGGTTTTATATAAGAATTACCTCTGAACGTTGGACTGCTGTGGGTGCATCTGGTAGGCGGCGAACATCTGCTGATTCGGTACCGCAACGTTCTGCATTTGCCGATTTGCTGAAAAAGGATTCATCTAAAATCTGTTTGCTGTTGAATGATCTAATAAAAAGTATGCAATTGATAGGCATCGCACTGTTTTTTACAGTAGAGTTATAGCCACATAAATGCGAGAAATTGCTCGAGTTCTACACTGCCCACGTCACAATGAGACGATTCTCATGTGGAACATTTGTAAAAATAATGCAGTGAATCAAAACACGACTGCAACGGAAGCGATCTGCAAATGCATGTAACCACAAGCCGCAATCGTACCAGCTTCACTTATATGCCAGTTCCATCATTCACCACATAGAGTATACTTGAAATTCTTATCGGTGATCTTTCCAGTGAATAGCTTCGGCATAAGTAGTTCTAAGAAAATCGGCAAAAAGTAATATCGTGAACTAAACATTTATGACAGCAAAAACGGCTTTGAAAAACATAGAACCCATACATTGTGGATATGGAACATGCGCTGAAGCGTATGACTGTTCTTCTTGCACAGCTTGCTTCAACTGCAGATTAGTGTAGTCTACGCCGCTCGATGATGATGCAAATCTCGGTGCAAAAGCGACTCGCTTCTCCACATTTGTCGACAATTCCTCAACGCTTTGCCGCATACGTAGTAAAGCATTCGAATCGTACACATGTTGTGCAGGTGAATTCTATAAAAGATTGTCGACTGTTTCCCTTAATGAGACAAGAGGAAAATAGTCTCTCCTCGAGAATTTCCACGAAAATTAAGAGTGAGAGGAACAAAAGTGGAATAGTTATTTAGATGGAAGCGAATTTTTTAGGAAAATGGATAATTTTTCATGGACTTTTTCCAGTGCTCAGTTCGTTTCGGAAGTGTTCCATTGATTTATGAAAAATGTTCTATTTTACCATGGTTTCCATTATTATTACTTTCATTACCGATAGACAGCGAAATATTTCACATATTAGGCCAAGGCGTTCTCTGCAAAACATGAATAAACCAGAAGGAAGCAAGAATGTGCAATAAAGGCGATTTCTTAAATATTATGTGAATGAAATGTGATCAAGTCACTAACGTTAGAGGTGATAAATGATAAAAGCGAACCATGCAAGCGTAAATATATCGCTGTTGTGCATGAGGCATTTGGACTTGTTGATTTGAAATCATCATTTGACGCTGTTGCTGTCTTCGATCACAGTGCGATTGTCTCAACACTTCAACCGGATATGGCACCCTAGGGGATTGTTGTCCTGATGCGGCACAGCTCGGTGGGAATGCGGAGCTGGTTTGCATTTGTGAATAACAGCAACTACTTGATGACGTTGATGGGGTACTGCTATCCAGTGGTGCACCCAACGGTTCGCCGCAGAACACTTCTGTTGCCGCACCTGAAATCACTTATCGCTGAATGTGCATAGAACAATGCTTTAGGCTACCGTGATATGAACAGCAGTTTACTGCAAAACAAAAGCGTCCTTCCAAGGCTAATAAGTTCCGAAATAAGCACGCTTCAAAATTCCTTTGGGAGAAATTAACAGCCACATTATAGCAGAACTTTTTCTTCTTGCCAATTGTTTCGCTTTGTTATCGCATGCTTATGAAAGCGATCAACTACTGCATCGAATACATCCCAAAACCTCAAAACAGCGGTGGGTTTTAGATAAGCGAGGGGGAGAAGGGTAGAGGGAAAGCTTCGGTGAGCTGCGTTTCGTCGCAGCTCCTTTGAAAAATGATTTAAATTCTCTCATTTCTTAGAAGTTTCGCGATGGACTCCGAGCAAAATAAAAATAACTGTTCTCTTTTAGAAGAAGGACTTTCCCAAGGCAGTTTCAATCAATACCCTTCTATTTGAAAGATTAAAATGGCTATTACAGGCAATAATTACAAGCCATCGATTCCCACGATTTCACGAAATCTCCATCACAGCTTAGTAAACCTTAACAGAAGGCCCAAAATTTCCGGATAAACGGCAAGAAATATCCTGAAATTCCGGAAACAAGAAACTTCTCAGCTTAGAAATAAATATCTAAGTATGATTATCCATTTCATCACAGAAAAATTTCATCATTACTGCAGCACGGTCTATCTGCTCCTTACTACTGCATTAATATATCACATCAACTGCACCTACACTGTTCAATTATGAGATTCTAAAGAGTTCAACTGTTAACCGTTTGATGAGATAGTGTGCATGGACGCAGATGGATCTGCACGCGCATTGCACATGGAATTCGATATATTCTCAACCGCCGAGTGAATTGACGTTGGAGGCACTGCTCCATTTGGAGTACCACTCTCTAATGAAGAAGGCGAGACAATCTGAAAGTTCCACATTCAAAAGGGAACCGTTCAAACAATTGCAAGTGTCACCAATGAAGCAAGAGAATTCAAGAAGTGAAGCACTATTCATTTTAACAAATTAAGTGAAATAACGATCCCTTTTGAAATATAGAAGGCGACTGCATACCGAATTTGAATTCACGGAAGCGATCGAGTGATTCATAGGCGAGTGAGTGATATCTGATAGCACACTCTGGGTTGACGTTGACGGTTGTTCATCATGTTCTGAATGAGCAGCAAGTACACCATCCAAACATCCATCTCCCAGATCACTTAGTGGATTACCCTGAAACGTGTCGATATTTCTAGATATTAATACCGAATACTGATGCATATGCTGCAGAGGTAACTATCTGCTTTTGTACAATAGCTTATCGCTTACGTTCCACGTTCCACTTTTAAAGCATTCTATTTAAATTAAAACTGCACTAATAATAATATCACTATGTACTTCACAAGCATGCAGATATGCATTTCAATCGAGCAGTTTTATTCAGATAAAAAAATTAGTTACCACAAAATTCGTTCGCAAAAGACTCCACCAAAACCGCCTATATATTCCCTCTCTCAAGAAAATTAGAACAAATTAAAGAACCTAAAGTGAAAAGTTTGTTATAGATTAAAGTGATGTTTGCATCTGACTGTTTCTTCGCTCTTTTAAAAACCTCCTTTAGTGTTTCCCTCTATTCCTTCATGGTAGATTTGCTGCGAACTAGTTTCATAAAATATCACCATTTTTGTTCGACTACTGCAATACACAGTGCAAAATATGCACAAAAATATGCTTTTAAAATATCATCAACAGCACAAACCGGTCCGAATTGATCCATGAGATTTTTCATTTGTGAGTCGGCAAGTTCCGGAATCGCAGTTTCATTCTGAATCTCACCAATGCACTCCGGCGATGTTATAGTACTCGGAGGCAAAGAATCAGAGGAACACCTTCCTATTATTGGCTTTATATCGTTAGCACTCGAAGAACGATCCATGCTTAGGTTTTGCAACGGGCAGGCACTTGGTGATGACGAAGCACTTATGTCCATCTGAAATTTGATCAATGAAACTTTGCGAAATACAACGGTCATATTGTAAGGATGTGAAATTTGCGGATTCTGAGCACATACCAGTGAGTGCAGATGTGGCGGCTACCCATATTTTATTGTTGAGCCTACGAGGGCAAGATGGACTGAGAAGAATTCATCACATGCACAATAGTATCTATTCTAATAAATTTATATCTTGCGATCTTCTACCACGCTGTTTGTAAAGACCTATTCGTTACTTCAAATGCCCTCGACATATATTTGAGAAAGACTGCAACCGTAAGTCCTTTGCCCACTGCCCAAATTTGAAGGGCAACCCTTACCTCATAACCTTTCCAGAACACAGAAAAAGTTCCACGCAATTTTGTGACAATGGGGATGCAATCAGATGAATCTAAAATTCAGGCGCTTGCATATCGGTCCGGAACCTTGTAAACACGTCTTTAACCGATATTATTCTCTTATTTGTAATCGTTGGTGCCGTATACTTGTAACTACTTTATACATAATTTCACAGACAACATACCACATTTCATAAGGTAGCACAAAATAGTGCCCGAAGGAGGATGATGAGAAGGGAGGGGGACTTTTTTCAAAGATCAAATGAAAATTTCAGAAAAAAGCATGTAACCTCCGGAACCCGAAATTAAAGTTGATCGAAGTTCCACGATTCTGAAACTGCAGAATTCAGAAGCGATAAGGAAACTATAATCAAGGACGCTGTAAGGCCGTCGGTGAATGTGGGAATTCAAAAAACATTTTTAACGTGAAGTAACTATTTCAAAACGAACGCTTTGGCGTGGGATGCCCATCGATGATTCTGGATAGACGGCGCCACGATGTGATTGCTGCTGTTGTGAGATCATTTCACTTGGTGACGTCAATTCGGCATGAATATGTGGCGTACTGAATGCTCGTTGCATATGCGTAGCAGGGGGTAATACACCCATTGGAGAACAAAGCGAAGCCTGCTGTGACCAACTCTGCATTTGTTCGAATTGCCGCTTCCGATTCTGGAATTAAATTCTTGGAATTCTTCAGAAAGAAGAATGAGAATTTAGGAGATTTATAATTGTTTGGGGTGATATTTTATGTTTCGTTCTACTTCAAATAAAAACCAATTCTCTAATTCCCTCCTAACTGATTCATTCACGAACCGTTATATAAATAAATAAATGAACATATATATATATATATATATATATATATATATATCGACTGATAAATAAATGAGCGATAGGAAGCAACCCATTTAAAAAACTATGGTGTGTGTGGATAACTTCAGAAAAGAATTATTAACAGTTATTGCGACCTCCCAAGGAAGAAATTCCTTTGACGAGAAATGAGAAATACGAGAGGAAAGGTGAAGAATGAACTACTATTCTTCCAATAGAAAACATTTTCGATGAAATTATTAACAGATCGAAGTCGCTGGCAATTTTCGCTTCGCCGACTACAACGATGTTTCGCCAACTTCTCGAATTAACCTTCAATTTCGAGGTCACTTTCATTCTCAGATGGGTCGAAATTTGGCGAGAAACTATTTTTTAAGAATTTATTGCTCCTCACCCTCAACCACCATCCAGAAACAACTCACAACTTGAATTCGCCATTTGGCCGTCACCGAATCACAAAGAAAGATTTGTGCCATTCGATTATCTGTTAGACTCGAAAAGGGCTAAATCAAAAATGCTCAACAAATCACATATAATTTTTTCTGAACATTTAATAACTAAACTGCGGGCACTACCGTCATATTCAACAATTACGTTCAATGAGTGGATATTCTCGTTTAACAGGCTTATATTAAAGTCGACAATCCATACATGAGCTCTCGTCGCGGTGGAGGTGGGTGTATTGGTGAGCAACGCAACTGCAGCACCAGGTGCAGGCGCAAAACGAGTGTAGCCATGCGGCATTATAGACGTTCGTTGGTTGGAATTCATAATTGGATGCACTATCGAACCGTTCACTTCTCGGCTTTTCGCTTGTTGTTCTGCATGTTGCTTCATTGCACTCTCCATATACCTGCAGTATACTTAGTGCATTCCAAACATCGATAAAACTACCTCACATTAAAATACTTACAAACAAATACATCAGCACTTGAAGAAACGTCATTTCTCGCATTCCGCAAGCGCATTTGCAATAAACTATATCGTGCACATTACTGCAAAAATTGTGTTTCTGCGCAAAAGTAACTGTACTACGGAATAACAAAATAGATGGAAGTGTATTTCTCAACGTGCAGTATTCATTCGCTCTATACTCCTCCCTCTAATGAATTAGAAAGCGATAGAATGCGAAGAAGACGCATTCGGGTTGTTTAATTATGAAGCTATCTTTATTAGTGACAAGTGCTAACACAAAACGGCACAGCGAATTTAACTAACAAGAACAAGTTGCAGAGGTAAAGACTTGTGCATTTGCAAGATGATACATGGACAGCTGAAAGAGGACTCCATCTGTAAAGAAGACCCTCTGCATTTCCTCCGACGACAGTGACACATAGCTAAATGAATGACTGCCAAAATTCTCTTCACAAAATCGTCAGTGATATGTGTAAAAGTACTCTTATGAGGGCTTGGCGAAATTCCCTCTAGCTTTATTTAAATCTCATAAAACTAATCAATTGCTCTCCATAATCGGATTCACTATAAAGTGAACAAAACCGAGCAATTAGCTGTTTAAACTTATCCTCACAAAGTTAAAATAAGTAAAATCCTTCTATTAACGAATAAAACGCGATAGAATGTTTAATGATATCAACGAGGAAATGCATAATTTATCCTCAAAAACTCCCATAATGCTTAAAATTTAATTTGAAAGTATCATACGGTGAAAGGCGCATGATCCAAAGTGCGTTTCCCACTAGCAGCACTTGCTGCAGAAATGTACCCCCGTTACTGCATCGCACTGCAGCAGTAAACCATCCATAAGAACGGAGATCGTGAGAGAACTGATTTATATGCTTTCGCAACTTGCATTCCTTGTATAAGTATTTGTGATTATGAGGTGCGAGTACGTCGACGATTAATAAAACTTCAGTTGGCAAGTTCCGTAGCCATAAACTGTGTCAGAGATAAACTCTCAAGTCAGAATCAGTGATTTCGAAATTGAAACGGTAAAAAAGGCAATAAAATACGCGTGAAAATTTGTGTGCATCTTACATCTTACAGTCTCTTGACTCGCAATTTGCAAACAGCTGGATTGGGAAGCTTCTTTCTGCTCAGCAATCACGTCAATACAGATAGGAATATATATTTTACACTTCGCTTGGAATGCACAATTCTAGTTTATTTAATTAAAGAGTTCAAAAAAGCGCATATCGTGCCAACTTTCTTGCTGCGCTTTCCAGCTTTTTGATGCATTAAAAGACGTCAAATGTATCCATCAATTTTTTCACGAAAGTCGCATCTATTAAAAGGCTAATGTTCGAAAACATATCAAACGGAAGCGGCATTGAGACTGCTGAAAGAAGGAAAATATTCGCTCCGATATCAGGTCTACTAGCCTCGATAAGAAACTAGGTAAAAGTTTGCAGTCAACGAGTCTAGTGATCCCCCTCAGCGGTCAACATCGGATGAACAGGTCCTCTCCCAAAGAACCCTCGATTTCCGTCAAAAATGGAGGAATTCTATGCTTAAGCCCTTTTTATTTATTATGATACAGTACTTGCTTTCTTTCAACAAATTCCTTCCGGTTTCTTATACAATATAATGAGCTGTTTCAAGGTTAATGAAAATCGACTTTCCACTGGAGTGATGGAAGGATGGCCCGGGTTTCCAAATGCAGAATAAATAACCCAAAATCAATGCAAGCGCACGATCTACCAACATCGCTGTCACTTTCAAATTCGTCACAATAATTTCAGCATGAATGTAAAACTGTAAATGACAACCTTCTATGATATTTTTGTTGGTCCTCTCTTTCTCGTTTGATAAGAGCCGGTCTAGCAGCATCTTGACGTTGTTTGGCTCGCTCGGCAACCACCTTCATCTTTTCAAGTGAACCGGCAAAACGTGCCCTCAACTCCAGTGACGCTGCACTCAGTGTCTCCCCGTCGCATGTCATCCTTTTACAAACATTTACTTAACGATGCAAAAGTTATCTATCTTCATAAGTACTAACGATTTCTATCATTCGCAAACTGCAGATCGTCCTCAACCACAAATTAGCCAGATGCCGTATAGATTTATGCAGAGAATTTCATAGCCTCAAATGATAGCGACCTTATGGGTTACGAGTTCAAAGAGTCATATCCTGGGCACAAAGCTCTTAAGGATGAAGCTGTACCAGAAACACCAGCAATATTAAGGAAAACGGTTTCAACGAACGCATCGATTTTGACAGCCGAATACAAACAATGACGCGGGCAGCGCATGCATTTTTTGATAGGAACACCATCAATCTACTGAATATGCCAACGAGAATTTATATGGAAAAAAATCACTATCAACGAAAAATAAAAAAAGCAAACAACCTTAACACACAATAACTGCTCAGAATTATATTATGCATTAGCTTCAAATATGCCCCTATGGATAGATGGTGCGTGAAAATCGGAAGGAAACTTCATAGGAATTTCGTTCAAGTTTTAAGGACTCCTCGATTCTCCCCAATGAGTAGAGAAATAAAAAATATCTACAAATGTACAACTCCTCATCCATACTTTTCACAAAAGAACGATGCGCACATCAGTAGGCTCAAAGTGAAAATCGGATCCACCATTAATGAATGCATTTTTAGGTCGTTTGCTGTTTTGAATGGAGAGAACGGAATGATCGCTAATCTATATCCTGACTTTTGATTAATGAATATATGAAGAAAACCGTATATGCGCGGAAATTTGCTTATTATTTTGAATTAGAGGAAATATTCCCATCCGCAATGAGAATAGAGAGGACTCACTTGACTTGCTGAGATGATCGTTCAGCGAGCGGAGTTTGTGTAATCTGTTGAACGGCTGCCAATCCGCCCGCATTCATTGGACGACAAGTGCGAATTCGTTTGTTGTCGGCCGCAAACAAACGTCTGCCTGTGTCTGTCTCTGTTTTCTATTGCACCTCGCTGTATCGATTCCAATAACAAACTGCAATTTTTTAGGTGAATTCGTTCGAGGGCCCCGAAAAAAATATGGCGCACTCCTCGATGCTGAAAAAAGAAGAAACGTCGCTTTTTTGGAATAGTTGTTCGGGCTAATTTCGTATACGACCAATGGTGCAATTCACGAACCGCTGTGTTATATGCGAAATGGCGAAAGCAAATGAGCGAATGGAACGAAAGAGAAAGAGGAGAGGCAGAACAGAGGGGGAAGGCTGACTCGGCGAAGACTTCATAGACCGTTAACAAATAACTTAAAGAGTATTAAGTAACGAAGAGGTTACTCTTATAATGAAGAGCTATTCTTGTAAATTTCCGGTTCTTCGATCTTCTGCTCAACAACTTAAGAACTAAAAATTGTATTTTATGATCTCATTTACAGAGAAATATTTAATGTTTCTTATGAGTCTTTATTTAATTACTTCTACTGAATCAAAAAAACACCACAAATTTTCGAAACCTCAATTTGAAAGGCATAAAATGGCAATAAAGGGAGATATAAAAGGTTATGTATATGCCGAAAACAATAACGAACTCGAATCATAATATAACCTATTTGAAGGTATCGCAGAATGTTTCGAATATGTTACATCAACGATGAAAATCTATTAATCGATGAACGATGCTCAACAAATGAGAGAGATGTCGTCTGCTGAATCGAGTCGTCACAATGATCATCGATCACTGAGATTACATCATCAGCTATTGACAAAGTAGAAATGGAATTAGCCAACATATATGCGGGTTCCCAAGGAATCATATAACTTTGCAGCATTGTTCAATCAATATCATGTTAATTTTTCAACCACGAAATGATTCAGTTACGAGACAAACAACTAAAATTAAAACAAATCAACAGATGCATAATAAGTTCAAAAAAACTATACATTTCATTTAATCATTACAATGTGTAGATTTCCTTATGCCATATGAAGAATTGAATTTTATTAGTTTCTATGGAAAAACTTGGAAAAAATTCCTCGTCCCTGATTTCTTGAGACGAAAGCCTTTTCGGAAAATTGCGGAAAAATTCCTCGTTTTCGTGTCACCGAGTTATCTGAAGGGTGAAAAATGCCAAGAGCAACTTTAGTTTATTCTAGAAAGAGAAGGATTCGAGGAAGAAAAATAAAATATGCTCAACTGAGAGCTTACAAATCATTGATAGTAAGTAAATGAAATGGTGTCGCCTTGCGATGTTCGTCTGAAATCTACGTATTTCCAGCTGCCTTCTAAAGAAAAACCAAAAACTATTGTCAATATGAATCAAAATCGATCGCAAGAGGCAATGAAGGAAATGCGCAACATGATAAAACAACTTAGCAACCCCGTAAATGCATTTGAGCTTTAAAAGAAAGGAGCTGTGAATTGAATAATGTATGGGGGAAAAATTCCAATAAGCGTCAAATAGGATAAATTTGCAGCATAAAGGTAAATGCATTAAAAATTCTCTTCAAAACAAATACGTTGTGAAGTTTTCACGCAACTTTTAGTCGGCAATCCCTCCGATTTATCAACAGTAATTCTTTTGAGTAGCCAAATTCCCCTTATGATCAGCGAACTATTTCACCAATAATGGGAAACATCTCAAACAATGCGATTCCCTTTGACACCTATGAAATGCTTCAATCATTTTACGATTCCATTCCATCATAAAGTGAAGTATTTCATTTAGAACAAAAAACTTCATCTCAATTAAAGATCAAGTCGAGAAGATAGACGGTGGTTTGGCGGAAAGCAACTGATGCGATTATTTTACTATTAACAATGTCGAATGCGCCGCGGATATGCAAATGGTTCAACGGTTACGTCATGATAGTTTGCTTGAAGGAAATATTAATGCGCCACCAGAATCTCCATTAATTCATCCGACAGAAGGCCGGATGAAGGGCGAGCAAATTGATGAGTGCCTCAAGGATCATGTTGTTTCTGAAATGCCTCAAGAAAAATTCCTTCACACTACCAAAAGATAGATGACATCCAACATGCAACTGTCACAGCAACAATTTACGCACCTCCATCACTGTTACAGACATTTTCAAACGACCAAGTTAAGAATGAGGCTTCTAAAAGTCTCCATCATTCGTTTACGCAGCAATTTCCTTCTCCCCACAACAACCGATATTTTATGCTTTTAAACTCTTTCAAACGCATATACACCACCAAGTCTGAATTTATAAAAAAGTAGTCGTCGAAGCGGTCGGATATAGCAGTGTAAGGGATTCTTTTATCAAGAAAACAATCGACATGTGGAATCCGTTTTCATCTCGACAGCATCACAATATATGAATCAGCGATTCGTTCTCTGCTTCTTTTTTATGTGCTAATTTTAGACTTCTTTCTGCAATTTGTTTTTCAGTGCCCATCGTTCATATGCAGATATATTTTGGAGTATGCCAACATTACACATATCCTTCTCGCCCTGGAAGAGAGATGGCAGCTTCCGAGTAAGCTCTCTCTAGAGAACAAGATGAGCAATTGCAGTTGGTTACACAAGCATTAACAACAACACAAATTTCTTTGCAATATTACAATAAAAAGGGCAAAGAAATTTGCGCATTATTTGTTCTACGCGAAATGGAATCAAATATTTCTGAAGGACCTTTTTCTATGTAAATTAGTAGTGCGTAAGCAAATCAATTTTGCGCATAAACTGAAAAAACATACGGGCACAATATCCGCCTGTACAAAGATACTTGCATTATGGTGAAAATTCAGCCAATCATGAACGCATTTATAAATTGCCACTGACACTATGTGTCCATGCAACTGCTTATTAAGAAGTTAAAAAGCAGGAAATCATGGGAAATGCTAAAGCCGATACAGAATACACAGGAAGTACTCGCATTAATAACTGCTTAGAAATAAGAATGAGAACTGTCTTAAGCCTCAAACAACAATGTTTGAACTTAACTATTTTTAGAAATAAACGAGGGGACTGTTCATCGATTAAAGGATGCTAAAGGGCATTAAGTCAGTGATGGAGAAAAGGAGAATAAACGGATAAATAAATAAAGTAATGCAAAAAATGGAGATTTTATATGCAGACAGAGAAGAGTTAAGCAGAATAAACAAATTGTACTTTCAAAAGGTGCAAGAAGATCTTTTCGCCTACAGGAGTTTTATACGAAATTCGGGAAATTCCTTGCAATAAATCCGATCAGAGCAGTTCATGTTTGCATATTTCACCCGTTAAATATTAGCATTTTAAATCAAAAGAGCACAGCGAGCCAGAAACGATTGGAAACTACGAGCAACCGTGGGATAGCAAAGAATAAACGCAATTTGATGCGCACAGATTAACTGTGGATGTCGAACGTTGAGGATACTTTTGCATCTGCAGTGTTCTCCTTCGATGGGCATTCACAAAGAACGTGTTGCAATGATAAGTTAACAACATAGAGCATTAAGCGGAAATATCCGCCTGATCAACGAGTACAGTGTGCGCTTTTTGCAACCCCATATGTTCAATCACTTCATAAGCTGCCAACAAATGATCAAAAATATGAGCAATTATTCATATTTGGGGCGGTTGCATCGCTCGCATAAACCAACAATAGACGCGCTTTCGCGACATGAACGCTAATAAAATGTGGCTCGAACAATAAGAAACACAATCCGGCTGGCTGTAATATATATGCAAATTTAGGCACATTTAAGTTGAAAAATGCGATCATCTTATAATAAACATATCATGTCGAGTGATCCCGAGCAAAAACTATCCACAGGAAAATGAAGAGACAAATGCATAGTTAAGGAATTTTGCTAGTGTACGCTTCTCAAATGTAAGCTTAAAGAAGCAATCAAGTATGAGAGCAAAAACTGCAAGTTGACGCCGACACTGCCTGCAGAGATTAGAGTGGAACGCATAATGCAGATAGAATTATAACACAAGATTGTTGTATTCAAAAGCGTTAGTTCAAGTGGAAAACACCAGCGCCGTGATAAAATGAGTAAAAACAATGCAGATCGATGTTGATATTTGGGATAATCGACGACGGATCGGACGCAATGAGGAGTAAGCATAGCGGATATGGCGATAGGATGGCGACGATTAAATTCACCATGTAGATGTAGGCGTGCGCAGATTGTTGTTGGCAGCGTAATAATTTCTGCACAAGATGCGAACCAATCGAGCACGCAATGCCCAACACACCATGCACACACACGCACACACATCCCAACTCGCATCATCAAAGCTCACGCACTATCGCCTCTCTTATCTTGTTCAATTTTTTTGATATTCTAAGACGAGATACAGTAGGCTAATTACCGTATGAATTTGTTCAGTCAACACTGAGTGATAGGAAGCGTCTGCCTTCATTAAAGTGAGCATACGAACTCTTCAAGAATTCATTTCCTGACTATTTGCAACTATCGTTTAGGTTCAGCTCGATCATTACAACGGTTGATCGGATATGATTTTACACCATCCACCAACTTGCCTTTTGAATCAACCGATGGAGAGAGAAGTTAGGTCATTCGTAGCGGTAATGTTCAAGAAAATGACAAAGAAATGTGCGCTGTTGCAGTGCTTTTCTTTACCGTCAACGCTGAACGAATAATGAATTAATGAATCACAACAATTAACTCCTTTGTTAAAATCTGCACAGCTGCTAAATTCACCGATCTGTAACCAATCGAATCTGAAGAAGGTAACAGGTAATCTCTAGTGCGTAGAACTACTTAACATGTTTCTTAATAACTCAACTTCTTCAACGACTACACAACATTATGTAGTATTACTAGGCAACTGGCTCAAAAGGTGGATCGAATTCTTTCCCCATTCCAATGGAAATTCCGCTTACGTTCTCCTTTATGCAATTCTATAAAATTTCCAAAACAATGGGACTGCACAATGGTATACAGTACTGAGTGAGAATAGATTAACAATATGAATAACGTTGTACTCAACATATCACTTCTTTATATGCAGCTTTTTAGGAAAATTTTGTGTGCATAAAGGCCATACAAAAGGCGCATATGTCCTGTATATGAGCATGTATGTACCTAAAGATGCACGTATATACAGGCAGGTATGCATTTACGTAAATATATATGCAGTACACATACACCTGCACATATAAGAGGAACACATTTCGTAAAATATCAATAAACAAAAGTGAATGTAGAGGTTTCGACAAAGCTGTACCGTATGAGTGAAAAACGATGCTCCTAAACAATACCAACAAAAAATATATATGAGATAAAAAAACAACAATTGAGAAGGAGTACGCGATAAGCGAGCTAAAAAAGAACGATGACTGTGAAAACACATAATGCAATTGCAGTCGAAGAGATCGCGAGAATAGCAATAAATAAAGAAGTTTTCGAAATATCGCCACTTATAGATCGAAAATTCGAAATAATCTATTCAGGTGGCACTTCAGCATGAAACCTCCGCAACAAACATAGGCGAGTTTTTGGAATTAATAACCCTCACTCTGCAAATCAGTGCTAACGATTGCGCAAAAGCTGTCTTCGCAGAGCTTCTCAGGATGAGTTTGCATCATCCGCGAGCTGAAAAAGCACCGAAATGAGTAAACCTGTATAAGGCTTTATAAAATATACAACGATCTGATTTAGTTCTACATTTTTTTGGGAAATGGAGAGAGTAGGGCGAGGAATTCTTGTAAGCCATCGATAAGTCTTCTCTAATGTCGTGGTCTTTTTTTAACAAGCGTGTCGAACTTTTCCGATGTGTGCTAAAACATGTCACATTCAATTTCGGAATGCTCCACCATAAAATCGAAGATCCGGAGATTTAAACATAAGAGGAGCTCAGATTAATCATATGCGATATTGTCTATGTCTGTCCGTGTACTATAGAACAGTAACCGTTTCGAATCAACCATAACGCCGAGATTCCTCATAGAGCCATCTTAAGCAATAGTCATTCTGTTCGTGTTGTGCATTAGTGGATAGGATGGGGAGAGGGGAAGGGTGCTGGAAAAAACCATGTTTCATAAAATCACATTTGACTTGGAAATAGACATGGGAAGACGCCATTTCTGAATCAACACAGTGCGCAATATTTTTTGAGAGCACGAGAACTGCCAACGTTTTATGCTCATTCATTTACAAATTTACACCGCAAGTGTACAGTCATATATGTATTTAATATAAATTCCAAGCAAAGTGGAGACGAATGATCCCACTCTCACTCACAACACAGCCGCATCAATAACAAATTATATATATATATGTTTTTGTAAGATGAGATGAAAAGCGTAGTTGCGACAGAGAGCATCAAAGCACACAAACGTTCGCCGACGATGTTTATCAACAGGCAAGTGATATGTATTGTGAGAGGTCAGAAGCAAAAGTTGATTCCTACTATCTATCGCCCTCTTCAAAGCCACCTATAAACGACCACTGAAGCAGTAGTCTAGAGGAGGGTGCTAAGCGGAAAAGAAGGAAAGCTTTTTTCGAGGAAGGTAAGAACTTTAGAACAAATAAATCAGCACCCTCCCCTCATTGATATTTCTGCGTTAGGTTGTTAACAGGTGAAAAAGGATAAGTTCGGCAACAACAGTCGAATATAATTGACAACGTCTAGCCTGTGATGATTGAAAGTTGGAACCGCCAGTTGAAGAAGTGAATTCCAACGGCTTTCAGAAACTTGAAACCGTTCGGTGCTGTGCTCGTTACGTCTCACTTAAGTGCCTCACTAACCGTTTGCAGAAAAAGTGAAATAAAATCGACTCATCGTCCAACAAAGTGTAAAAATTCCACTGCATGGAGACATTATGTACCACCAAATTTGAAATATCGCCACAGACAACTCCCTCCCCTTGAAAGAAGTTTTCAGGCGTAAAGCAACACTTACTGACTGTAACATGCAAATGAGTTAGTATCAACTTTCCTTAAATCACGGATTGCGGCGAAACTATTCAACATACTGCCTGCAACTCGTTTCCCAGCAAGGCACACTTCAGCAGTTCAACGAAGTGGATTTCCATACTTTTTCCAGGCATTCTCCATCAATTCCCTCTCCACTCCTCCACTCTTGCTCAATTTTTCTCTCGTCAAATAAGACATTTTATCAAGCGAAAGTTCAAAAAGACAAACCCCAAATTTATTTCTGCCCTTTCATTTACATACTAACAGATAAATTACCTCTAAAAGGGAGCTGCAATATTATACACGTGAATGGTTACTAAGTGGTTATTAAAGTAATACCTCTAAAATGTTAATAATACATAAAAACGCCAGTCAAACAACCGCCTACTGATCGAACCGATATAACAGCCCTTCAGCTTAGTGAAAATGCGGAAATTCTTTCCACAATATGCACGTCTCAAACATAAAAGGGCGCATCTCAAACGATCGGAAATTAGCTTCAGTTAACAAAAAAGAGTGTATTCGGTCTCATAACTCAAATAACGATTGATCGAGAGGATAAATAAACAGAGGAATCCGCACAGAACAAAATAAACTTAATATAGTGTTTGTAAGAATATGTTAGCTGCTGAAAGAATAAACGATTGCTGAAAAAACAAAGGAATAAATAAATACAGCAAGGCAAATTTATTCCGATGCACTTGTTGATTGTGCGACGTTGCTGATGCCAAACTTTTCGGGATTGTGCGTTCACCGTCGTTGTCGATTACAGCGGCTTATAGTGATCCGAAGGACTCAATGAATGAGTGAAATAACAAAAAATGCACCTATGTATTCGTGTTCAGCGCCGAAATGATTTGCTTGGTTACTATGCAGGGTACATACATTATAGGTTTATTCCCTGAAAAGTAAAACAAATCGAAATAAAAGCATATTTAATGTAAGCGATGTAATCCCCTTTACATTTTACTAGTTATAACTCCATACTATAGTGAATATGCGTCTTTCCAGTACGACAAATCACTCAACACTGCTATATTTGTAAGCAATTAACAGTACTGTTCATAGTAATACTTGCAATATTATCTAACGGTTTCAATTAATATTTTGTAATAATAAAAATAACACGAAAAATATGTGCAGCATGTATGCAACTACAACGACAAACTGTGTCCCCATTCTCATAGAGAAACAATTTGAAATTACAACTGATAAACTGCTTTGACAAAGTACGAATTACATCACCAACGAGGTAAAGCACTCTATTTCCTTTCTCAGTGACAACAAATGTAACGCAAAAATGAGCATCAATGCCCATGCAGCCTTCCCTCAGTGTCTAAACTTTTTTATTACGCAAACGGGGAAAATTGGCTGCTTCATGTTCCACTCACTGAATGCCTCGACTGATCAATGTAAATGGCTGAAAATTTTGTAAACAAGCGAGTTGAACCAGCTAGAAAAATAGAGTTATACAGACTGTTCCAGCGCTGGTGTAGCAATATTGCATCGAAGCACCGCTCCCCGGATTTTGGAGCATCGACTTCGGAGTTCGAACGTGAGCCCTGGGGATAGAAAAAAACTCCCACTTCACAATCCCAGGAACTCCGTTTTTAAAGGTACCGAATAAAGCTTCCGAGGAATTTTTCCCGGTCCCACCCTCTGTGCAGCTTCAAATAACAACAAACATCGGCTGGATATAAAATATCTAGGCAAACAAAGAAGTGAAAGTTGTGCAGTAAAAAGAGCTCATCAATGCAATCATCATTTCGAAGTTCGAGGAAACAACGAAACGATAGCGTTGCCGGTATTTTTCCCGGCGATAGTGGCAAGCTGTAAAAGCGACTTTGTTAATGCATTTTTCCATCTTGTAAACGGCTCAGGCAACACGACTTCGACAGTAGCACTTAAACACCAATCACTCAGATGGGAGAATGTCCAAAGAGAGCTTATGGAAATGTGCGAAATCGTAAAACATATGCATAAATCGCCGAAAATTCTCTAATATATGCTGAACTTTTCAAGTGAACAGACGTCTTCGCAATAATAATGTAAAGTAAATCCTAACAAATACTTACGATAATGAACGAAAGCTTTGAAATTAACAAAATAGCGCAATAGTGGGCGGCAATTATCCGAAAGATTTGCGGAAGCCCATAGAGGGCATTCAAATGCACATATCGTTGGAATTCAAATGCGCACACACCGCTGGCGATTTTATTGATGCAACATTGCGCACTGCAGTTGGAAATAATGCAAAATGATCTATTTACTGCAGTACTCTCTGAAATTGTTCTTTTAATAACGAAGAGAAAAGATTTATGAGGGGAGAAACAAATGAATTAAATATTCGCCGCTTTCTGCTAAACGAAATATTCATTGCATATGACATTTATGAAGGAAAAATTCTCGTGCAGGTACGTATTAGTTCATAAATTAAAGAACTGAAAGATTTCAGTCACAAGTGCAGAGCATTAAAAATAACGGACATTTGCGCCATTTAAACAACCTAGAAAGAGAGGACAAATCGCGGGGAGCATACAACAATGCAGCATCTGGAATGGCGTTAAGTGAGCCAAACGTGGCAGAAATAGAGTGACGCCAATCGCAACTGGTTATGGCGATCAGCGGAAAAGTGCTATTGCAGATGGATGACTACGCTTCTCAAAGAGAAAGGAATCATTTGAATAAAGATGTTTGCTGCTGGACAGGTGGACAGACGCTCGTTTCGGCCGAGTGGTCATCGCGACATTGCAACTCCTACGCGCATATAAGGGTGGCAAGAGGAAAGAGGAAGACTTACACCTCTAAAAAGTGAGGTTACACATCCATTTTTGCAAATCTGCTCAACTTCACGTCGTCCCCATGAAAGCGACCAATATGCAAATGCCTTCGATTATTTATGCTCACCATTTACAGTCACTTCCTTTGTTGCTCTGTGGAAGACGAAGACCAAATCCACCAATATGGAAGGTAAGTATCCCTGATATATCAGACAAGAAAAAAACATTTCAGGATGGCCAAAGCAGACCACCGGACTGGTCAGGCAATCAAAAATGTTGTATTGTACGGCAAGGCACTAACGCCTGTGAATGCTGGATCGGCCCATGAGGAATAAACAATTGCAAATCGTCGTACCATCTAATGCGCATCCACACTTTATGCCCACCCACAACCTAAATGAAACGAACCCCTAGACGATGTGATCGTCGAGAAGATAGCAAAAGCGCGTCACAAAAGAGTGCACCGGATGTGTGATTGTGGACAACACGACAAACACCTCAGAGAGTGCGCAGAATGTGGAGCGTAGCGCAGCATCGTTAGTGAGAGTGGCCACTTCGTTGCGTTGTTGGCTGACGAATGAATGCCAGCGCATCACAATGAAACACATACGAGCTTGTCTACGACACAGTGGGTGCTTTTGGACGGGTTTCACAGCGACCGTGCATGTGTTGAGCTGATTCATTTGTGTCATGCGGGTTAACGATTGGCTGAGAAATTGAGGGTTAGATTCCGCTGCGGTGAGCTAACTGGATCCCACTCTCAGACTAAAATTACCTCTGCTCAACTCTGAGATAGAAATCGAACTGACTTTTACGCAAAATGCAAATTACCTTACGTTTCCCTGGAACGCGACATCTGTTATACACATCGGTGGAATGAATGTTTCTCGGTTGGGAACTTACTAGAGCAGTATCATGCGGATGCTTGTCGTAGATCAATGCTTCTGAAGGCTTTAAAATGACTCGAACGTTGCAACTAAGGAATTGGAAGCAGTTAAGAGAAGCACCCTACAGGACAAAGTGCAATATGTTTCTGCAGCATTTTTCCGAACATTAGAAACCAAGCGCATGCATTGCGATCGCAAATCTGCATATTTTGCTTATATGTTCTCATAGTTCCAGCGAATGTATTCACACAGGTCTGCGATGCGATGAAAGAAGCAGCTGATTTCTAACAAACGTTCACTGCTCAGCTTCTCATTGCGCTGATTCATAAATATTACTGGAAAGTTTCGAGCCGCGAGGAACATTTCAGCGTGATTTTATATTTTAGTATCTGTTTTGCGAGACCTAAAGTCCGACTTTAAATCACGTTTCTAAACGAACATAAATTTGAAATGTTAAAATGGCCGATTCATTTCCCGTCGGTCGATTTTTCTAATATAAAACAATATGCGCGAGGAGAATTTGGCTGAGCAAATGAAAGTCAAGTCTTCCTAGAAACACTCCCATCAAACAGTATCCGCTAAGGATCCGAACGCCAGATCTTCTTATCCTACCCACCAGCCGGCTGTTCACGATCACCCACTATAATTGAAATTAATTGCCGAGTTTCCCCATAAACGAGAGTTTCTAAATGGTCAAAAAAAGAGCGCATTCGGGATTAGCATGCAAAATTTGCAAGAATTGCAATTAGAGATATGATTTCATAGGCTAAACGGCTGAAACGAAGAAATATTAAAAAGGATTTAAAATTTGAACGAATATTATTGGAGAAGGAAATGTGACTGTTTAGCGGAGTGAAATGCTTCCTCTGCACACAACGGTATAGGGGGAGAGGTTTTCTTCGTTGAGTACGATAAAAATAGATCGCACATCAAAGGCGGTATATGAACACGACGAACAATCGGCAGCCGGTTCGCTCAACGCTATTTTTTTTCTAAGGACCATTTTTTGAAGCAATTTTTTTCTCTCTGTTTTTGCGTTGCTAAACCTCGTGCAACACTTTCCTTGCTTCTTAGCTCGCAGTCAGCAGCCCTCCTAACTCTTATTACGAGTTCTCTTCAACCTAACAACAAACAAGAAGCTCATGAAAGTATACGAGCGGAAACGTCCATTAAATTATGCGCAAGTAACTATCGACTAGTAAGAATACAAAACGAGAAAACTTATCATCGTTCCCTTATAATCTGCTAAAATGTATATAGGCTCTGGCTTGCGAGAAATCCAGAATTTCTGGATAAAAATGAAATTAATATTCCAGCAGAAACATGTTCTCTTCTTTTCCCAGTCTAATGATGTCGAAAGCAAAAAAAACTACCACAAATATCCTTTTCTATCTATCGGATTAACTGTCCTTGTGAAATTAAATGTGCCCAGTTTTTGAAATTATTTACCGCTGACATTTTTGCTTTTAGACGAATCTTCAATTTTCTTTAAGTGGATTATCCCTATATTAAGAATTCTCAGTGAATCATTTTTGTTGCTAATATCACTGTTAACACAGGGGTGCATACTCTGCATAACCTGACGAGTTTTCATTAAGATTTGTTAACGAAAACGAGGATATCAACTCATGCCTTCTGATTTCCGAATAAACGCGCTGTCCAGTAGAGTATCATTGAACATTTGTTATGCATTCCATAAGCTAACTCCACCTCCATATGTGCTGAATACTTTTGCAAAAGCAATGGTCAACAATAAAGAATGAAAAACTTGAGCTTATACAGAAGATAACGCTGCGCAAAAGCGGAAATGCTGTCTCGAAGAGGTGAACATAGATTTTAATTTAGATATTGTCAACATAGAATTTGATGCTCTTCAACTCGTTTCTGATGCATAAAATTCT
Source organism: Parascaris univalens (assembly GCA_037576465.1). Lineage (NCBI taxonomy): Eukaryota > Metazoa > Nematoda > Chromadorea > Rhabditida > Ascarididae > Parascaris > Parascaris univalens. Next base: position 118,249,934 of record CM075173.1, read on the forward strand.
AAGCAGTCAGAATTCATTCATTTTTTTACACAGATTCGAGTAACTAACTAATTACAATATTTCCGCTAAAATAGTTCACTCTGATTCTCGAATTCTTACAGTTCTTTATGTGTCTGCAAATATTGTAAACGCATATTATGGTCACATTGCACGTGTGTCTGTAGACATATGTGCCCATTTGCTCACTAGTCGAAATT